>CM066037.1:79581663-80181663 GCA_033557465.1 Ichthyophis bannanicus | reverse complement strand
CTCCCTGCAAGACAGAGCTTGAAGTTCCGAAATTCAGAAAGCAGAATATATAGCCACCAAGAAGACAGTCTTCAATGTAAAGTCCTTCAATGACACATGGCCAACGGCTCAAAGGGCGCTTCCGCTAGGGCAGACATCATCAAGTTGTGGTCCCATGTGGGAACCACCAGTCTCAATGGCAGTAGGACTTGCTTCATCACCCTGAGGAAATGAACCACATCCTGATGTCCCGCAATGGAAAAACCCTGTATTCACCCTCTATAACAGGAGAGGACCGTCACCTGTACCTTTAAGGAATTGAGCACTAACCCCTTCTCTAACCCTTTTTGCAGGAAAATCAAAATATCTAGTAGAGAGGAGGAAAAAGGTTGAATACCCTTGGAAGAACACCAGTCTTCAAGCACTTGCCAAACTCTCATGTAAGCCAAGGTAGTAGAACCCTCGTTCTCCAATTTCACCCAGAGAAGCCAATCGTCCAGGTATGGGTGAAAGCACAGTTACTTACCTGTAACAGGTGATCTCTGGGAACAGCAGGAATAAGTCTTCACATATGGGTACATTGCGTGCTGCCTTCCTGCCTTTCCCAACTGCCTCTCCTCAGTTAAGTTTTAAAGCTGAGGCAAAGAGAGAGAGAGAGCAAGAAAGGGAAAGATAGAGATAGAGAAATGCAACTCCTAGGGGAGGTGGGTGGGTTGTGAAGACTTATTCATGCTGTTCCCAGAGATCACCTGTTACAGGTAAGTAACTGTGCTATCTCCAGGAACAAGCAGGAATGAGTCTTCACATATGGGGACTCCCAAGCTGAGATGCTCGGAGGGAGTCCTAGCATGTTGCGAGTCTAGAAAGAGCCATGCTATTCCTCAGGACCTCAGGCATCCTGGGGATGGAGGGTAGGAGTTGAATACAGAAAAGGAGCTGTGGAACAGCTGGGCTAGAACAGGGCTTCTAAAGAGGAAGACCCTGTATAGAGGGCATTTAGTAATAAAATATTGTAACATGGGCCTCCCTTGTTGGCATTGCAAAAGTCTACTGAGGTTCATATGGATCTGTTAGAAGAGCCAGTTAAGAACCTCAAGGAGTACCTCACTAAGAAGTAGAGGTAATAAAAGTAGAAAAAACAAGTGGAGGTCAGAACCCTTCAGGCTGAGAAATAGCCCTAGGGGAAAACTGGGGTAGTATAAGAGGTAGAGCTTCAGCGGAAGACGCAGAAGGTACTATTAGAGAAAGCTTAAGCTGTTTTGGTCCAAAAACAGTACAAACCTAGGACCAAAAGAAAAATGAGTCTGACCCAACTGGACTGGCAATGGAATCAGTCCATGTAGGAGAGAAAGGGTATGGAGACCCTTGTATCTGATAAGAAAGTAAGGACAGACTTAGGAAGCGCTAAGCTTTAGATTAACTGAAGCTCCGCAATGTCTTTCCTAAATGGGGTCAATTAGTAAAGAAAAAGGTACATGGAGAGCTTCAGGAGTACCTAACCCTAAAAAGTTATGGTAAGGAAAAGGTTTGTTAATTACCACAGGAAGTGGTTATATGTGTAGAACCCTAAGTATGCTGGCACAGCATTGATAGGGGTAGTGCCCATCTGTCAGGATCATATAGGAATGTATGGATATTTGAACCTAAACAGACAGATAGATAAGTATGTGGATACATATCTACCTAAAAGATATATCTCACTAGATATATTTATATCTATATCTATCTATCTATATATATACACACATATAAGGTATATATGCATATATAGAGAGAGAGATATGTATGGGCAGAAGATACACAGATAGATATAGATCTATATATATATATATATATATATATATGAATATGTAGGCATATAGACACATATCTCCAGGTATGTGGATGGAGAGATGTCTATAGAACCAGAACCCCCCTAGGGATATGGGGAGAGAGAAAGATTCATCCAATAGCAAGATGGTTGATACCAGCTTGAATAGATGCATAGAGAATCCTCTTTCCCTGGTTATGACTGGCAGAGTCAGAGGAATGGTCTCCCTGACAAGAAGGAGTTTAGATTCCTTTCAGAATTTGAGCTCTTGAATAACCAGGATGGCCTACGTGAAAAATGCAGAGGATAACTTCAGTCTGCAGGCAGCAAGTCCAGATCTCTCCAGAATGCAGTATGGAGAATGGATAGAGGATGCCACTGGAGGAAGATACCATAGTGACCCGCCTATGATGGCAAGATGGGTATCAGGCATCCTTTAGCTGCCACTGAAAGAAAATTATCTCTGACGAGAAGACCAAAGGAGATATGGGCCAAGCCAGGGAATTGGCCATTCTTTAGGTTTTCACGTGATGAAAGGCCTGAGTCTTATGTCTCAAAAGAGATTTAAGATAAGATGGTAAGGGTAGGGAATACCTACCAGCCATGAAAACATGACTGGGGGAACCCCTCCTAACCATCTGGGGTTATCTGCTAGGCAAGATACTAATGCTCTCTAGCAAGGGCCCATAGTGCAAAGCTACTCTGTAGAGTTGCAGAGAGCATACTGCAGGTTGTTTAGAACAAAAAACTGGCTGTGTAAAGCCAGTGGGTAACAAACTATTCTGCCAAGGACAAGGGGGCGAAGAATAGAAGTTAACCAACCAGTCTGTGATAATAGGGTTTTCCAAACGAGGTTGATAACCTATTTGGGGTTTAGCACTGAGGCTAGAAGGATTGCTAGTGGAGGGGAACCCCTGGTTGTGTGGTGAACAGAACCAGTGGCTTAACCACTAGGAATTGCTGTATCTGTAGCAACTACCAGCGCAGCGGAAGGAAATTTCTTTTGCCCTCCTTTTTTAGATTGGGAAAAAGAAAGAACAGACATAGTAGGACTTCCTATTGTCTGATGAGCTGCCCTAAGGTAATAAGGGGGAGATAACTCTGGAAGGGAGAATCCCCCTGTGGAACAGGTAGAGGACCATAGGGGCTTACCAGTGTAAAAGAGCCACTCTTACAAATCAAATGTTGTAGTAAGAGGGAGGTAAGACAGAGTTGAAGGAGATTGACTATGCAGGAAGTCTCTGAAAGGTAAGATGATACATGCCAGTACAGGGAAACAACTGTCTTATTGATAGTTGTCACTTCTCTTTTCCCCAAAGAGGAAGAGAAAACCTGTTAAGTATGGCATGATCATCATAAAGACTCTTAGAGTTAAAGAAAAGATGTCTCATGAAGAGATATCTAGAAAAGGTTAGGATAAAATTAGTGCAGATACTTCAAGTGAAAAGAAGCAGACTGCCACTCTAACCACCAACCAAGAGGGGTAATGATGATCTATTTGAAACCCTGCGACTGCTGGGTTTGCTGACCCTGTTGAGGTTGTGGTTTCTTCAGACCAGGGCGATGTTTCCCCTGTTTGGGAACATCTGTATGATGGGCAGAAGATGAATAAAACTTTCTCCCCGTAGGGGAAGAAAGTTTGGCAGGACATTTCCTACCAACTGGGAAAAAGGAGGGCATAGAACAGCCTCTGGAAACAGGAATGTCAGTGGTTAACTGAGCAACCTGGAATAAAGACTCCTTGTTAAAGAGATTTTCTCCAGTGCAAGGAGTATTTCCCAATCTTTCTTGTGCCCATTTGTCCAAGTCTGAAGCCTGGAGCCAGGCTTTACGTCGTGCCCCTATAGCTATAGCAGAAGTTCTGCTAACAGACTCAAAGGAGTCTAGGGAAGCACGAGTAAGGAACCTAGAGATATTTTGAGCATGACTAACCTGTAAAGAATAGTCTGCACTTTTGAGCTCTTGAAGAAAAGGAGACAAAAACAGTAATTTCTTTGTGACCTCTTCAAGAGATAAACCCATATAGAAAATATATGAGAGAATTCTTGCTGAAAGCATGGATGCCTGGAAGGTCTGGCGTCCAAAGGCATCTAAAGTCTTAGACTCACGACCTGGCGGATAAGAAGAATGCTTTTTAGTACTCTTCACTTGCCTCATTGCTGATTCTACAACAATGGAATGATGAGGAAGTTGAGTCCTTTGAAAACCTGGAGAGGGGGGCACCTTATATAGAAGATCAGTTGCCCTAGAAGATGGGGGTACCGTTAAAGGAGCTTCCCACATTCGTAGAAGGAGATCCTGCAAGGAATGATGCAAAGGAAGCATGATGTTCTCCTTTGCTCTCCCAGGAATATACAGGGATTCTGTATTCCCTTGTGTAGGATCCTGTCCAGGTATAGAAATGGCAAGTGATTTTGCCATATCTAGGAGAAAAGCTTGAAAAGAAAAATCCCCAGAGGGAAATTCTTTTGGATAGGCTAGATCTGTTGAAGAACTAGCATTGGCACCGAGGGATCTATCCAACTTTATAGGAATATAAGATCCTGAATGGTGAAGTATGGGATCCTTAGAGGATGGTCGCCGGTACCGCAGGAGGTCGGGAACAGCAACAGTCGGTAGCACATCGTTCATGCTAGGGATCGATTCCAAACTCGGTACCGAGGGAAGCGAGCTTGATAAGAGAAGCATGGAAGGCACCGACAGCAATGGTAATGTGGATACCGGTACCGACTTCGGTACCGTATCTGATACCGGTGGATGAAGACCAGCCGGTGACAACTCTAACGGTATCGAAGAAACCGAGAGTGCCGGACATCGGAACCATGTCTTCGGTACCGTATGGTGTCGGTACCAAGGCGAGTCGGTACCCAGTCCTCCAGACTGGAGATCGATTCCAGACTCGGCATCGAAGGAAGCGAGTCTATCGATGCACATCTAGAGGGTACCGACGTCGGTACTAGTATCGGTACCGGGATCGATACCGATACAGGAAGGTCGGTCTGCAGCGTATCCAACGGCCCCTTAGGTACCGAGGACGCCAGACTACGATCCTTGGTGAGGAATGTTTCATCCAACACCATTGCCGATGCCAGGGTATCAGTACCGCTCGAAGCGGATGCCACCACCGAGCATGGCTCAGGTATGTTCTGTGAGGGGTGAACCTCAGGAACAACCTGAAACCCCACACGGGCTTTGGAGGCCAAAGACTCCCACCGGGGTTTTAAAGCCAGTGTGTTCTCGAGGGCAAGGCAAGAGGCATCTCTATGATGTGCATGAGATGTACCACTCAAAGACTGGCTAGTCTTAAAAGACTGTTTTTGGGTTACCTGATCCCGTGTAGAAGAAGAGGTGGTGGGTGCCCTGAAGTTGGATGGGGACCGCGTATCGAGGGGAACTCGATGCTGAAGACTTCTTCCCACAATACTATTGCAGGAGGGACACTCCGGAGGAAAATGGTCAGGACCCAAGCAGGTTAGACACCAATTGTGAGTGTCTAAAATTAATTTTGTACCGCCACAGTTTGTACATTTCTTGGGAATAGTGGCTGGCGGTTCCATGAAGGAAAGTGAGTAGGCCTAGCAGGCCTAAGAAAACCGTGAGGCACTAACACGGAAAAATATTCCTTAAAAAGGAAATATTTTACAAGAAAAAAGAAAAGAAACACCGGCGGTACCGGTGGCGTCGGGGAAGGCAGCCGCAACCACAAGAAAACCAAAAAATAAAAGAAGAATTTTCTGCGGTGACAGGAGAACGTCCTGCCGGCTCCGCGGAAAATTGAAAACTGAGGAGAGGCAGTTGGGAAAGGCGGGAAGGCAGCACGCAGGCGTGTTGGGATGCTTCCAAAAGCGTTCTGATTGGACGCTGGGAAGCATTCCCGCGCAGACTCCGTCGGTACCGACGTACCCATATGTGAAGAATCATTCCTGCTTGTTCCTGGAGATCCAGGATACCTTCTTTTCTCAAAGCCACCACTGCCGCCGCCGCCACCACCAAAATCTTGGTAAAAGTGCATGGGGCAGTGGCCAAGCCAAAAGGCTATGCTTGGAACTGAAAATGGCCCAGCTGATGTTCCACATGAATTGGAATATGCAGGTAAGCCTCGGTGAGATCCAGAGCTGATAAGAATTCCCCTTGCTGCATGACTAGAATAACTGAGTGCAGTGTTTCCATTCGAAAATGTGGCACCCAGAAGGAGTGGTTCACGTGCTTGAGATCCACAATGGGCCGAAAGGATCCTTCCTTTTTGGGGACCACAAAGTAAATGGAGTATCAACCTAAGCCACATTGGTCTTGTGGCATTGGAACCACCACTTTCAAGCACAGCAAACGCTGAAGGGTGTCCTGCACTGCTGTCGCCCTTGCTGGAGCCGAGCAGGGCAAATGTACAAACACCTCAGAAAGGAGTCGAGCAAACTCCAGCGCGTACCCCTCCCGGATTATCTCTAACACCCACTGGTCGGTAGTGATATTCACCCAGGTGGAATAAAAGTGTAGCAACCAACCTCCTATAGGAACTATTTCCGCCTGGGTTCCCCTGGCTTCATTAGGACTTTGTGGGAACCTGAGTGATAGACGAAAGGTCCCTACTGTATCCTCGATAGCCCTGAAAGAGCTGTCCCTGTGTGCTACAACACCCTTGCTGAAATGGGGAAAAATGACGACCTAAATCTCCAAAAGTCTTTAGGTTGACTCCTCTGAGGATTACCCTATTTGTGATCTTTAGGGTGATCCTCCTGCAACCAAGCTCCTTTTGAATCCCCTAAATCCTTTACCAGCTTATCCAGGTCCTCACCAAACAGCAATTTACCCTTGAAGGGGAGTTTACTAAGCATAGTCTTTGAAGAAACATCCACTGACCAGTTTCTTAACAAAAGAAAACGCCAGGATGAACCATAGTTTTGGATGAGGCCCGTACCAAATCATAAAAGGTGTCCGCCAAATATGCTGAGGCACACTCCAGCTTGGCCCCTTCTAGTGCCATTGCCTGTGCTTCTGCCGATGCTAGGCCTTGAATCCAGCGAATAGAAGCTCTCATGACATAGGCCCTGCAGATGGACACCTGTAAAGTCAAAGCATCAGTATCAAAGGCCTGTTTCAGGAGTGCCTCCAACTTACGGTCCTGGAGGTCCTTAAGTGCTGCACCCCTACCGGGATCATGGTCTTCTCCAAGGCATCCACTTTTGGCATCTTAAGGAGATCCTTCTCCTCCTGCGGAATCGGGTATAGGCAGCTCATCGCTCTTCCCCCTTTCAACCCAGCTTCTAGGACTTCCCACTCTGTTTCAATCATCTTTTTAATAACCCAAGAAACAAGCCTGGGAACACTTGAACCCCTGTAACAAGGTATCCTCGAAGGGCTCCTCCAACTGCGTCGGAAGTGGAACAATATTTAAGGCAGCCAGGGAATGGCTAATCAAGGCAGTAAGCTCTTCCCTGTGAAATACTCTGAACACATTGGGGTGCTCTCCTGGAGGTATTTCCCTCTCCTCTAAGTCTGGGACTGCTGGCTCTCCCCAGAAGTCTGAGGGGCCCTTCCCTAGCTTCTCTGAGACCTGGGCTGTGGAGAATCCTGAATGCCCCCAGAGATCAGTTTCCTCCCTGTGCTTTTTCTTTGGAGGCTCCTTTGCACTAAGAGTACTCTCTTGCAGGGTATCAGAAGGCATGAGAGAAGGAAAGAACCCGAGTAGATAAATCAGAAGACTGCTTTCTTTTCAACAATAAGCTCTGTGCAATGACAGAATGAAATCCCTCCCTCCGGTGTAATATCGCCATCTCAAGCACAGAAAACAAGGCACTCTAAAGCCTCTCATCCTCTCCATTCCTGGACTTGGCATCATTTTTTCATAGTCTTTCAGCATTAAACCACAATCAATTAACTTCAACAGCCATTTAGCATCCACAGGCCGCAATTGTTCAACTGAGGCTGCCACAGATAGACTCATCCTGCTTCCATTGAAGCAGAATCAATGCAGCACTCTTGGTTTCAACTATCTGCAGTAAGTTCTTTTTTAAGAGACTGAGTCTTCTCCTTGGATGTTGCACAGGTTTAGCTGTTATACATTATGAAAAAGGTGTAACAACAACTTGACATTTTCTTCTACTAGGTAATTTGTATCATTATCTAGTATTTCCACACATTCTTCCAAGTTACAGATTGTTGTCTTCTGGATTAATTTTCCCAGCCATTTCCTTCAGTATTTGTCATATGCGTTATGCTGATTAATCTAGCTTGTTTCTTGTTGCTTTCATTTCAGTTCCTGTGAAAGTAATTTGTACCTCCTTGTATTGATTCAATTTCACAAGGCATAGAACTAGCACTAATGTACCCTTTGTCAACAGTCCATCAGACCCTGACCCTGAGGAGCCTTTATAGATTTGCACGGCTTCTTCATCTTTGAACATTTATAGTTTTTATTGCATAGAGTATAGCAAGTATAATTAGGACTTCTGTTTTCTGGTTATAACCAAAAACTCCTGAAAAATTACCCTTCCAGGGGCTCTCTGATGTCACTCAGCAGCCAGGATTGGCTCCAGAGCTTCTACAGGATAGTGAGCGCCCCAGGCAAACTTTCAGCTTTATGCCTCCCACTTTCCCCAAGATTTTGATAATTAAGCTCAACAATTCTGATCTTAACATTACCCTTCCAATAAGAATCCTGTAAAAATGAAAAACTGGACATCATACTTTCAAATATTAAACTGTGCTTTGTATGAATGTGGCCCACTCTCCCTGCAGATAAAAGAACGTGGCTCTTTGAGTTTGTGGCTGGTGACTCTTTGAGTTTGTTTGGCTGTCAGGACCTGTTACTTTGCTTTAACTGCTGCTGCTCTTTGCTGCTCCCCCCCCCCCCCCACCAACAAAAGAAGCTGCAACCCTAGGTGACTGCCTAGTCTTTCCTAATGGTTGGACCAGCCCTGCATCAGTTGCTGTCCTTTCTGGATGATGTCATCAGAGCAGGTCGCTGCAGTAGAGTCCCTCATTGGCAGCAGGGACTTTGCTCCCACTGGATCTCTGCTTCTTTGCTGGCTTCACTGTAAGAGAGTTTAAAATGTGAGAACAGATACTTTATCTATTCTCTTGGGAAATGGGAAGTGCCTGTTCTGGTGTTTCAAATCTTCCAATGGTACTGGGGCAGTGACGGCAAACACACACAATGTTGTAGAAAGACAGGCACAAGCTCCCATGGCTCTGTAACAAGTAGTAGGAAGAGGCTGGAGCTGAAGAATGTGGTACAGATGATGATGCTGGCTGGAAGAGGGTGCTGATGAGAATACTAGACTGGAAGAAGGGGAGAATGGATACTGGAGCAGAACGGGAAAAAGTGGGTATTGACACTGGAAGAGGAGGAGCTGGAGCTGGGAGAAGTTAGTGCTGGAAAATTGGGTTTCAGATCATTAAATACACCTAAAAAAACAAAACCAAATTTTTTTGCAATATGAATACACTGATAAACCCCTATTTGTTTTGACCCTTGGGACAGTACCTACTTGCCTCAAAAATAAACCACTAAAATTTCAGATAATAGACACCTAGAATTGACACCTTAAATATAATATTCTTCAGCCAAATTGTTTCATAAAATATACTGAATTAACCAGGGGTCTCAATCATATGCATTTTACTAGATGATCTAAGTACTCTGTCAGCATGAACATACTCTCTGCATACTGATCCCCATCCATCCCCAATCATAGAAAATAGGCTGCAATAAGAACCAGACCTCAAATAAAACAATTTCTTTAAACCCACATCATGAATGTCTTTAAAGGTGTGGTTTGAGATAAAAGCCAAGGCAGAGTTCCCTCATAGCAAGCTCAAAGTCCTAGGAGTATGTTTACTAAACAATGGTAGCGGCTTCCATGTGGTATCAGAGCCTATTGAATTCAATGGGGCTGCGGCTCCAATATCGCATGGAAGCTGCTACCACTTTTAGTAAACATACCCCCTAGACTTCAAAAACGCTGACTTTGGGAAGATGGCCAAGTGCCTGAAGGAGGAGTTGGCAGGATGGGAGGAGGTAAGGGAAGTAGAATTGCAGTGGGCTAAAGGAAGCAATAAAAGGGGCAACAGATAGCCAATCAAGGCTAATGGAATTCAAGGTACTGTACTCAAATGATTCACATCATACCTCACCGACAGAGATCAACAAAAAAGATTGGACAAAACACCTCCACCCCATACAGGCAGACACAAGGAGTCCCCCAAGGATCCACCCTCTCTGCCTTACTCTTTAACCTCTACCTGTGACCACTCTGCTCAGTCATAAGAAAACACAACCTATACATCCACATTTACGCCAACGACATTATGATATATTTATTTTATTTATTTATTTATTTAATTGGATTTTTATACCGCCTTATCATACAATCAAAGCGGTTTAACAAAAGAGAAAATTAGTAATAGTGAAAAAATCTGTGATAATATATACATAGTTTGTAAATATATGATTAAATGTCTTGGGAAAAGGTGCACTATATATATTGTGAGCTATACTATAAAGTGAGCTATTGTACAATGTATATATAAATAATTGCTTTCTTAAAAATTAATTAGTTGATTGCATGACCGTAGTGCTCCGTAAACAAAACTGTTTTCAGTTGTTTTCTAAAGTCTTTGATGTCCTGAGCTGCTCTCAGATCATTAGGTAGGGAGTTCCAGATGGAAGTCGCAGCAAACGAGAAAGCTCTCTCAGAGGTCTCCTTGCGTGTTTTTCTGATGTCATTTGAGGAGCTGATTCTATTTTCAGATACACTTCTCCTAGGTCTGTTGCTAATATCTGACCGGATAAGATACGTCAGACTTTTTGCAGAACATTGTTGCTTTATCTTGAAAATATAAATTACTGTTTTGTATTTAATACGAGATGATATTGGTAACCAATGAAGCTCCTTTAAGATAGGAGTTATATGCTCTTTACTTGATAGACCAAAAATTATACGAGCAGCGGTGTTTTGCGCTAACTGTAAAGGCTTCAGTGACTGCTTAGCTAGACCCAGATATATTGGATTGCAGAAGTCAAGTAATGGTGTAATTAGAGCATGACAAACATTGCGGAAGTGAACAGCTTCCAGAAGCGGCCTTAGTCTTCTGATGATTTTCATTCTATAATAAGCGCTTCTAATCGTCTTGTTTATGTGTGATCTGAGATTTAATTCCTTGTCTAAAGTAACTCCAAGATATTTCACTTCTGATTTAATAGGAATAATTGAATTATCTATCTTGATGACAGGTGGATGTGCAAAATTTTGGTTACGAGATACAAATAATGCCTCTGTCTTGCTAAAATTAATTTGCATATTGTTGGTTTTACACCAGGTGGACATTTGTGATAGACAATCTGTGATGCTGGAAAAATCAGGTTTCTCGATGGAGATAGTTGTGAAAATCATAATATCGTCAGCATAAATTGTATACTTTATGCCACTTTTTAATGGAATATTGCAAATTGGCTGCAAATAAATGTTGAAGAGAAGCGAAGAAAGAGCGGAACCTTGTGGCACACCTTGTAATACTCTTATGGGCAGAGAAGTTTTTTGTCCAATCTTTACTTGTAAAAATCTCTCTGTCAGATATGATTGAAACCATTTTAATGTGACCCCATGTAGACCAATCTCCTCTAATCTATGTAATAACCTATTGTGATCTACAGAATCGAATGCAGCCAAAATGTCTATAAAAATCATTATAATACCCTTTTTAATGTCATCAATGGTACGGAGAACGTAATCAAAAAGATAAATCATTAAGGTTTCAACTCCATGGTTTGGGCGAAAACCATGTTGGTTATCGTCTAAAGGCGCATGAATATCAATGTGTTCTTGGAGTTGAAGTTGCACTGTCTTTTCAATGATTTTCGCTAAAAAGGGTATGCTGGAAATAGGCCGGTAGGCAGCTGGGTTATTCTTGTCTAACGTTGTCTTCTTCGGGATTGGTCTAACAGTTGCAAGCTTTAAGTGCTTTGGTAAATTACCTTGAGAGAGGGAATTATGCACAATGTTTTGTATTATGTGAATAAAATTTGACTTTGTGGACTTTATCCAAGATACAGGACATGGATCGGTTGGAGAAGTGCATGTGTTTATGGAAGAGATAATGTGCGAGAGTTGCTCTTTAGAAGGAAAAGAGAATGTATTCCAGACCCTGAAATTTGAGACCAAATTCAAGTTGAGACTAAATATATCTTTTACCTTAGAGTGGAATTTTTCCTTAATATAATCTGCATACTTCTGCGGTTCAATTTCAGCTTCACCTTCTGTTTTTTGCTCTTTTGTTAAACTCTTTACAATTTCAAAAAGCTCTCTAGGTTTGTTGATGGAGTTATTTATTATATTTGTATGGTATTCTTTCTTTGAGACTTTAATACGTTCGTCGTATAGCTTTTGTTTTGTTAAATATATCTGCTTTAATTCTGAAACCTTATTCCTTCTCCATTTACGCTCTATTCTTCTGAGATCTCTTTTCATCAGACGTATAGCATTAGAATACCATGGCTTGTGATGTAGCTTATTGATCCTTGATTTCCTTGGACTTGTGTCTGTCATTCTAGCTGCATTAGAAATTATGTAATTCCATTTGTTTACTTGTGTCTCTATTTCTACTGAATCGTCAGATAGATGAGGTAAGGTATCCTGTATAAATGTATCTTTGTCAAATTTTTTAAAACGTCTATGATAGCATTTGTCATCTAGTCTTAAATTATTTTTTGTTTGTAATAAAATTTCCATACTAACTATGTAGTGATCTGACCATGGAACTGGGGTAATGGTAGGAATTGAAATTAGACCTCCTAAGGTCAAATCATTTGAGGCAAAGATGAGGTCTGGCGAGTAACCATATATGTGTGTAGGTTTCTTGACTATTTGTGTGAAATTTAGTGAGCCCATTGCTTGAAGAAAGGTCTCGGAGTCTCTGCAGTTAATGGATTTAAGGTTGAAGTCACCTAGCACTATTGTGGGTTTGTACGGGGAAGTGATAGAACAAATAGACTCCAGTGTTGAGGCAAGCTCAGCAGAAGACGCTTTTGGTGCTCTATAATGTAAACTAATTGCCATGTGCTTATTCTCAATGTTAATGGAGTTACATTGTTGCGATTCTAAACTACATTGTATTTTGAATCGTAAATTCTTTTTTGCGATTATAAGGACACCTCCTCCACGTCTGACAGATCTATTAACACAAACCAACCCACTCCATCCACCCACCAGGAATGCTTCACTGAGGTTACCAACTGGCTAAGAGATAACAACCTGCAAATCAACTACATCAAGATGGAGGCACTGTACATAATGAGGGACATCACCTTTGCCGCCCTCCCCCCCCCCCACCCTGCTACAACAACACTGAACAACACTACAATCAAAACCAAAACTGAAATCAGATACCTTGGGGTCACCCTCGACCAAACCTAACATTCAAACCGCACATAAATAAAATTACCCAAACAATTTACCACAAAGCAAAGACTCTCCAGTGCCTTTGACCACTCTCCAGTGCCTTCAACCACTCCTCTAACCTGCAGATTACAAGCATCAATAATACCTCACCTGGATTACTGCAATGCCATCTACCAAGGACTACCACACTCCACACTCCTAACACTCCAAACAGCGCTCCAGTCAATAGCCAGAACCCTACAAGCAGCAGCAAGGCAAGATCACATTACCCCAATATTAAAACAGCTCCAATGGCTCCCACTGCAGAGCCATACAACATACAAATCTTTCATGCAAACCCACAAAGAAATCCACACAGACCCCCTCCCCCCCCCCCACACCTCCACTCACTTCTTCAGCTCTCCCAACCACATAGATCTAAATGGACATCCACAATGAACACTGCCACCCACCCACTCCCTGGACCTTGAGGGTTAAGGGAGGGGCTGGCCTTGAATGCCCTTGAGGGTTAATGTTGCAGTTGTGTTGGTGCTCAAGTGATAAGGCAAGGCAAAGAATATTTCTTTTTTTGTGAGGTTTATTTCCCGCTTTCGCAGTTCAAATGCAGCAGACGTAAATGAAATAATGTGGTACAAAAACAAGATTGAGAAACTGAACTTAAACAAGGTTTTTTTTTTCACTGCTTGACTGAATGTCCACTGCTGATCACATTCCCCTGTCATGTGATCTCCTTTTCATTAAGGTAACAGAAAACTCTGATCACAGCACTGCTCCTGAATTGCACAGAATATGCTTCCACTTATTCACTTCAAATAAGCTCTTTTATCTCAGCAAACAGTGAGCTAACTTTGCTATTTTCTTACATACAACACTAGCAAGCAAATCACTTAAATGTCCTTTGGAATCATACAAGTAGAGCAATCCATCGGGACTTCCTGTTCTGTAGATGGCAAAGAAATTAAAGGCATTTCTTCTTCCCAGCTGATCAATGGCTTTGCTACGTTCTGAGTAGAAACTGCTCTGCTTTTAAGGAACTCTCTGAATTCAGTGAGTAGTAATTCAGCCTGTGTATTTTCTGAGCTAGGCTGAGCAAATCCTCCTTCAGGTAAATGCTTGTTTATATTTCTTATCTCTAGGCAATTATCAGTGCTTTTACTTGGACAACATTTCAGCGTGCAAGCATTTCCCTTCCCCCACCTATCTCCACATGGCAGTGCAGGGTAAAACACTTCAGCTGTGTTCAGGGAGTCTCTCAGAGTGTTAAAAGGAAAATAGTCAGGCTTTTCTTGGCTTAACCAGTTATTATCAAACTTTCTGCCTTTATCCTGTCTTTCACAATTAAAATTCACTCTTTCTGGCTTTCCACTGTTAAGCTTGCTAGCCGTGCCACACCCACCAGATACCTTGTGCTTGGGCTTCTTCCAGGGTAATTCCTTATCCCTTTGCCTCCTATTCCAAGGTTCTTCTGGGTCCTTTAAACTCCTGAGCTGCAGCCTTGGGTCTCTCAGTGCCTTAGAATTCTTCTGCTTCCAGAAATCTTTCTCTGCCCCTGAGTCTCCCAGCTCCTGTCTGCTCCTTCTTGGATCACAGCTGCTTAGTGGTTCTCTCTCCCACGGTTCCTGGTCATCTGACCTGTCCTCGTCCAGGTGCTTGTGTCCTTGGTTCCTCTCCTGGTGGTCCTCTCTTTTGTCTAACTGTTTCTGGGTTTTTAACAAGCTGGCTGAGTACTGCACTGCCTGCCTCCTGCTTGGGCGTGCCCAATCAGGGACTTGGCTTCTCACCTGCCTTGAAGTGAGGAGTGGTTCCTGATTAGCTCTGCATTTTTTCCTTTCATCAGAGAAAATCCTGCATTCCCCTGCAGTACCGGCTCTCTCCACCGGATCACTATCAGTTTCTCTTGCTTCATAAGAGCCTGCTACATCACAACACCCTCATCATCCCCCACATCAGAACTAAATCCAATCAGCAAGCATGTAAAAGAGCCTTCCAGCTATACACACCCTCCATATGGAACAAGCTACCGGAATACTTCAACCCAGGATCATGACACCACCCTCCCTCTGAAAGAACATTACAAGATGACTATTATTACAACTGTACATAGCCAGAAATGTAAATAGTTAGGATCTGTTATGTAGTTAAGAACCCAAGGGCTCATAGTTGCATGTTTGTATATAGTTTAATGACACAGTTATAATGTACTTTACTTTCGTTCCATTTAAACCGCCTTGACCCGGTGAAAGGTGGTATATAAATACAGCTAAATAAATAAAATATGTAAGGAAAGTAAATAAAAACAAGAGGAAAAGGAAACCTATTTGGTTTTCTAAAGGAATGGCTACACAAATAAAGACAAAAACACAGCTTTTACAAAATTTAGAAATTTGCAAACAGAGGAACACAGAAAAGAATACAAGATAATGCTAAAAGAGACAAAAAGAGAAATAAGGATAGCAAAATCAAAGGCTGAAGAAAAGATGACTAAAGATCTGAAGCGTGGTGATAAAACCTTTTTCAGGTATATTCGGGAGAAGCAGAAGATCAGAGGTAAAATTGCAAGACTCAAAAGTGCTGAGAATGGATTCATGGAAAGTGACATTGAAAAAGCGAAAATGTTAAACAAATACTTCTGTTCTGTTTTTACTAAAGAAAATCCTGGAGAAGGACCACCTGTGATTGACAAATATACAAATGGAAATGCAGTAGATACTATACCACTCGCAGAAGATGATGTGTTTGAACAGCTTGCAAAACTGAAAGTGGACAAAGCCATGGGACAGGATGGGATACATCCCAGGATACTGAAAGAGCTCAGAAAGGTTCTTGCAGGGCCTTTAAAGGATGTTTTTAATAGATCCTTGGATACAGGAGAAGTTCCACAGGACTGGAAAAGGGCCAATGTGATACCTCTTCACAAAAGTGGTAAAAGGGAAGAAGTGGCAAACTACAGCCCAGCAAGCCTTACCTTGGTAGCGGAAAAAGTAATGGAGGCACTCCTGAAAGAGAGAGAATAGTGGACTTTCTCGAAACCAATAGATTGGTAAAACTATGTTGCCTCGGATCATGCAAAGGATGATCATGACAAACAAAACTGACTGAGTTCTTTAACTGGGTGACCAGAGAACTAGAGCAAGGGGCATGCGATGGATGTGATCTACTCAGATTTCAGCAAAGCATTTGATACTGTTCTTCATAGGAGACTTATCAATAAACTGACCAGCCTGGGGATGGCTCCCAAGGTGGTGAACTGGATCAGAAATTGGTTGACTGACAGACAACAGAAGGTGATGGTAAACAGAACTCACTCGGATGAAAGGAAGATGATTAGTGGTATGCCCCAGGAATCAGCCCTGAAGTCGGTGTTGTTCAATGTATTTGTGAGTGATATTGCTGAAGGACTGAATGGAAAAGTTGTCTTTCTGCAGATGACACGAAAATTTGCAACAGAATGGACTCCCCTGAGAGAGTGGAAAACATGAGGAAAGATCTGCAAAAGCTGGAAGAATGATCTAATGCTTGGCAGTTGAGATTTAATGTGAAGAAGTGCAGTGTCATGCATTTGGGATGCAGAAATCAAAGGGAAATGTATGAGATAGGGAGCAATAGACTGGGGTGCACGGACCAGGAGAAGGACCTCGGAGTGACTGTTTCTGAGGATCTCAAGTGGCGAAACAGTGTGACAAGGCAGTGGCCAAAGTCAGAAGGATGCTGGGTTGCATATAGAGAGGCGTTACCATTAGAAAGGAAGTGATATTAATGCCACCGTACAAGTCGCTGGTGAGGCCTCACTTGGAATATTGTGTTTAGTTTTGGAGACCATATCTCACAAAGGATATCAAATGACTGGAAACAGTTCAGAGGAAGGCAATCAAAATGATTTGGAGCCTGCGCCAGAAGATGTATGAAAAAAGACTCCAAGACTTAAATACTTAAACTCTAGAGGAGAGGAAGGACAGGGGAGATATGATACAGACCTTTAAATACGTAAGGAGTATTAATGAACAAACAAACCTCTTCCAAAGACGGGGAAGCTCTAAAACTAGAGGGCATAAGATGAAGTTGCAAGGGGGTAAACTGAAATGAAACGTCAGGAAATACTTTTTCACTGAAAGGGTGGTGGATGCTTGGAATGCCCTCTTGATAAAAGTGGTGGGGGAAAATACAGTGACAGAATTCAAAATGGCAGGGGACAGACACAGTGGATCCCTTTATAGAAACAAGATAAAATCAAAGTAAACTTAACTGTCTCTGATATCTCAATAAGTAGAGGTGTGTACACCCCTAAACAAAGGCATGGGGAGGTATGACCTGCACGGAGCAGCAGGCACACCTACTCTTTCTACTTTGTTGGGCAGGCTAGATGGACCATGCTGGTCCTTATCTGCCATCATATACTATGTTACTATTATTTCTATTGTTTCACTGCACTTTTTTTTTTTTTTAAAGTGCCGTCAAGTCAATGCTGACTCCTGGCAATGCAGCAGCCCCTGGGTTTTCTTGGCAATGTATGACCAGAAGTAGATTGCCAGGCCTTTTCTTCCGAGGCTATGGAGGGTAAAGTGACTAGTCCAAGGTCACAGGGAGCACCAGTGGGAATTAAACCCTGATCTCTTGGGTACTAGGCTGTTGCTCTAACCATTAGGCTACTCCTCCACTCCACTCACTGACTCTGAACATGAAATCTTTTACATGATCAGAGAATAAGCTCAATAGATTTGAAAATTTGACAGAGATCTTTTAACGATGCAATTTATTTATTTAACAGTATTTCTATACCGCCTTATCCTACAATCAAGGCGGTGTCACAGCAAAACAATCAAAAGGTGTGGAAGGGTATCTCATGCAGTGATAAAGTGTCATGCGTTGCGTGTAAGGGGTTAGTGTATTAGATTAGGTTGAGCTATGTACATTGTGAGCTATGGTACAGTGTGAGCTATAGTACATTGTTCTATACAATTAAGATACATCATGTGCCGTTGTTCAGTTTCTTATCAGGGTTTGTAGAGGTAAGTTGGTGGTTCTCGTTGGTACAGTTACGTGATATGACCGTAGTGTTCGATGAACAGCGTTGTCTTCAGCAGTTTGCGAAAGTCTTTGAGGTTGGTTGACGATCGCAGTTCGTCCGGGAGGGAGATCTTGTGATTTAAAAACATTAACAACACTTATTTACTTTCAAAATTATACAGTAATCTAGAAACCCCTTCCTACTTTCATTGATTTGTAGCAATATGTTGGACACGCTAATCTATGTTTGCCATTGGTGCCCTTGAGGAACAAATGGCATTGATGGTTTTGTTGGTCATCCAGATCAATTCTAGCAGCATATTATAGTTATTTCTTTTTTGAGTACAGCAAAATATGTGGTGTTGTTGTTAAGTGCCAGCAAGTTGGTGTCAACTCATGGAGACTCTCTAGATAGTTGTCCTAAACTGTGTTTGGTCTTCAGTCAGGCGGCTCATTGTTGATAGAACAGCAGCAGCTATGGTTGCGACTCTATCTATCCATCTCCATGCTGGTCTTCTTCTTTTATGTTGACCTTCAACCTTGCCAAACATGATGTCTCTTTCTAATGATCTCTCTCGTCGCATGATGTGTCTAAAGTATGAAAATCAAAGTCTTGTATTCTGAGCTTCTAAAGAAAGCTTAGGTTTGATCTCCTCTAGTACTGACCAATTTGTTTTTCGGGCAGTCCAAAGTATACACACAGTATTCTTCATCAGCACCATAATTCAAAGGCATCAATTTTCTTCCTGCCTGTCTTTTTCACTGTCCAGCTTTCACATCCATATGATGTTCTTGAAAATACCATGGCTTGGAGAAGCTGAATCTTTGTATGGAGACACACATCTCTGCTCTTGAGAATCTTGTCTAGCTCCTTCATAACCATTCTGCCAAGAGCAGTGTCTCATCGGATTTCTTGACTGCTTGTCATTTCTTTATTGATTATTGAGCCAAGCAGGTTAAAGTTGTCTACTCTTTCAATTCTTCTCCATCTACGATGAACTTATTGATTTTGCCAGTTGTAAGGATCTTTGTCTCCTTTACGTTAAGGTACAGGCCTGTTTTAAGGCTATGAGTCTTGATCTTGAGGAGCAAATGTTTCAGAACATCTTCACTTTCAGCCTGTATTGTAGTATCATTGGCACAGTGAAGGCTGTTGATGAGCCTTCCATCAATCTTTACACCTTGGTTGCCTTCATACAGTCCTGCTTCTCTGATGATTTGTTCTGCATATAAATTAAACAGGTAGGGGGAAAGTATGCAGCCTTGTCATACACCTTTTAGAAAAGATGAGACACTTCATATAAAATTGCTTGTTCCATTTCTTTTCATATAACATAAATAATATAAATGATATAATTTATTTATTTATTCATAAATTTCTTCTATACCGCCCCTTCCAGAGATCAAGGGCGGTTTACATGGAACAGTTAACAATTTTGTATACTTCAGTATATAATGCAGTAACTAACCATCAGTTTCCCTTGAGAAGAGGTGAAAAATAATTAATTTTATTTTTAGGTGTTCCTAAGGGTTCAGATTCCTAAAGTGAAAGCCCAATAAAAACTTTATGAGTTATCATGTGATTGTTCTTAGCTAGCTGAGTGCACCAAAATGTTTGTTTGCAACAATAGTATTTAGCATATCTTGGAGGCACGATTTTGGAGGAGTTAGGAAAAGGAAGAGCCTATCTTAAGATACAGCATACTTCCTTTTGTACTGTTATGGTGCAGTGATTAACCTGTCTTCATTTACTTTATTTTACTAGTGCTCAGCTTCACATTTCACTTGAAATTAAAATTTGTTTCTGTAAGGACAAGCAGGATAGCAAGTTGTCACAACATGGATGACATTTACCAATGGACCCTGGCATGGGAATGCTACTCCAGCTCAGATGAATCTAGAAGCTTTTGAGCAGCTTTACCACACATGCACGCTATTTCCCACCTGCTGCTGTTACATGGGAACACTTCAGTCTTCATCTTTCCATGGAGCTGAGAGGTTGTGTTACCATAGCTTATGTCAAAACATTTATTTATTTATTTTTGGCAATTTAATCTTGTTCCTAATTACTCCGCTTGTTTCCTTAAATCTGTCACTGTTGTGTGGTTGCCAACTCCCAGTAGTGTCTTAAATAGGCTTCCGGTTGTTTTCAAGTTTCCTATAATTTCTTTTCGCGTTTTTCCCAGATCAGGCCTCAGTCAAGTGGCTTGGGCATTCCGGTCAGGAACTTTTTCAAAACTGAGTCGTTTGATTTTGCTGTGGCTGGCTTTTATGGTAATATGTTCCAAACAGGACAGCAGATTCAGCAACATCTCCCTCATCTTTCTTTCCCTGTACCGCCACTGCTGCTGCTCCCCATAACCCTACCTCTGTGGGAATACCAAAAAAACCCATAAATTGGTCTTTGGTGTAGCAGCACTGCAGCGTGGCACAGTCCTTTAAAACTACTCTCAGGTGCAGGCTTTTCAACGTCTGTGCATAAACATGCATGCACTCAAGGCCTTCTACAACCCACCTCAACACGAGAGTAGGCAGGATGCTGCAGGCCTTGAGCATGTGGGTTCATGCACTCAGACTGGTAAACCCACTGTTGACAGCAACTTTAGAGGGCTATGCCATGATATGCATGGCCAATGGTTCGCCTAGGGCGTCATAGACTCTTAGGCCAGCTCTGTTCCCAGGAGAAACTTTCCAGTGGGTTTAAAAAGTGCATCTGATATGACAAGACCATACCTGTGAAGGATACTCATAACTGGTGCTTGCAGTGTCTGGAGCCTGACCATGATCTCTGTTATTCTCATTTGTGTTCGCAGATAAAGAAAGGGATCAAGGGTTAATAAAAGCAGCACCCTTGACCCTATATATGCTGGTACAGCCAGTAAGCCAATCAAGTACTACTCTGTCTTTAGTAGGTGGGAGACTTGTCTGGTGTAGCCAGGTCAAAAGGTTTCTGACAGAGCAGGCTTACTTTTGTGCTGGCACTGCAGATTTGGAGATCCGGGGTCCTAGGGGCCTCAGCTTGCAGTGGGCTGCTATCCTCCCTCCTTGGGAGCTCTGAAGGAGTTACCCTGAGGCCAGGCAGCTTGTCTAACTCTTGTCCTAGAGCAGCCTGCGTGTGAGCATTTACTATTGCAGAAAAAAAGGAAAGGGAGAAGGCAACTGGCACTTTTGAGTACTGCTGTTGTAGTCCTGTATTCAGTTCCCTCTGTTCATTCCTGTACATAAGTTCATGTTGATTGTAACTAAGGGTATGTTTACTAAGCAGCGGTAGCGGTTGCTCTGCGGTTTTGGAGCTGCAGCCCCATTGAATTCAATGGGGCCGCGGCTCTGATACCGCACGGCAGCCGCTACCACTGCTTAGTAAACATACCCCTAAATGTAATCATTGCTCAGTCTACACTGCTTTGACCCGGTGAAAAGCAATATTTAAAAAAAAAAAAGAAAAAGTTAAATAAGTAAATGGGCAACCCCAAAGGCATTGTCAAGAGTATCATAAGATTTAATTTCATTTATTTATTTTACATTGTGCCTATCGTTACACTACTAAGGATATAACAGGACTACGTTCATATTAAAACATACAAAACATTTAATAAAAACAATAAATTAAACATTATTTTAAAAAGATCAATGTTAAGCCTCTTGCGAAAAGACAATAAATCACATTCTTGGCGGAATGCTAGGGATAATGTATTCCACACTTAGGCCCTCTTAAAGAAAAACTACACTGTCTAGTAATCTCTTTATGGGCCACAGCAGCAATCAGAACAGTTAAAGTCTGGGAACTCAATCGCAGTGATTGCACAGAATTATAATTTCTTATACGAGTGGCCAGCTCATTTTATCATCTTTGCATTAAATAACTTAAAAACCAAAAGTAAACTTTCAAAATGCAAGCAAACTTAATAGACAGCCAATGCAAATCTAAAAATACTGGGGTGACATGGTCATTCCTTCTTGTACCACTAATCGCCCACACTGCCCCATTCTGAGAGAGCTGAAAAAGTTTCATGGTGGATTCAGGCAACCCAACATTTACCGTATTACAATAGTCAAAACTTGGTAAGATCAAAACTGTATCATTTCCTAAAATCAACCAGCAATAAAAAGTTACATAAGCTACAAACTTGAGCAGAAAATTGTAGCTGCCATGTTAGTCCATTTGGATATGTGCAAATAAAGGTCAACAAACATGTTGTAGTTGATGCCATTTTATTGGACTAGCTTATGCTGTACCCATCGCAGCCTGCCCCTCCTGAAATGGGGAGAGAGACCTTTCCTGTCCCGCCCTCTCTTATAAGGTCTGCTCTATTGAGGCGGCCTCTTGAGTGCAGTCTCTAAAATGCCCACCTCCGCAATCATACCTCTTCTGGTTCCACAGACCAGGCACTGTGGTCTGGTCGGCATAGCGGCTCCCAACAGACACTGTCCAGGCCCCCTGGCCTGCCTGCCTTCCCTGCTTTGAGACCCAAAATGGAAACCCAGTGCCTGCTAAACTGCAGTGCCAAAAACAGCAGCTTCTTCCCCCAACCATAAAAAGGAGACAATGCCCTTCTTTGTTTTCCCTTGCTGTTTCAGTTTGGGGGTTTTTTTCTTCAATTAATGAGGAGCCCCACCTTAAACTTAAAAATGTCAAGGGTACCTCTACAAAAACTCAGGGAACCCTTTTTGGAGCAACTGGAGGATAAAACATTGAGAAATAGAGCAACAACAAGCCCCAAGCATCCACCATGCACTTAGTTACAAGCCACATGCAGGAAGAAACTCGGCTGCAGGCTTCCGGCAGGAAAATAGGCCCTAATACTTCCCCAACACTCACTCTTTCCACACACGGCCTTTCAATGCACCCCAGACACCGCCAGCCTAAACTGAACCTGATATATGCAAATACCATGTTTCTTAGGTCCCAGAGATGATCTGAGTTGCCGCTGCACTGCTGCACCTCTCTGCTGCCTCTCCTGCGCTCAGCATGAAACTGACGGCTTCGGCGCTGCGGGTCCTCTGGGGATCAAAAAACAGCTGCTGCTTTAGGGCTGGAATAACCAGGCAGCTCCTTACCCGAAAATGGGTTCGGGAGTCACGGGATCCTCAGTTTATCACCACCATCTGCACACCACCCACGTTCACAAGGGGGGGGGGGGGTTCCTCTCCAAACTCTTTTTTTTTAACTACCAGATAAAGCCAAATAAAGTGCTCTCCAGAGAGAGACTTAACATAGAAACATAGAAATATGATGACAGAAAAAGACCACATGGCCTATCTAGTCTGTCCTTCCATAACAACTACAACAGTCACCTTTTTACCTTTAGAGATCCTCTGTGTTTGTCCCATGCTTTTTTGAATTCAGTTACTGTCCTCATCTTTACCACCTCCACTGGGAGACTATTCCACGGATCCACTACTCTTTCCGTAAAGAAATATTTCCGCATATCACTCTTGAATCTATCTCCCTTTGTAGCAGCAGAGCGCAGACAAACCAATGATACCAGGAGTCTGTTCAGAAGGTCCAAATCATTTATTTGTGCACAAGTCTCAAGCAGAATCAAATTCAAAATGGCTGAGCAATGGTTTCTAGCAAAACAACAACTTTTATAGATTTCTTCTCCATTCTAGACATAGGCAAACATTTCATTGGTCCCGGTAACCCCCCGTACACCTTCTATTGGTTCCGGTACCGATATGGCTATCCAATGATATCCTTTGACTGGGCTTAGCACCTGCTCACCGCCCCTTATAGTCCCAATTACAATGGTCAGTTCACCAACTTAGATACTTTTCTCTTCCAAGGCCATTTAACTAGTTAGAACATGTGGGAAAGCAGGGCACTGTAACCTTTCTTTCAGCATAGTTAATTAATTCCACAGCAGCTGTACTCTCTTATCAATAGCAATTAAACTTATTTTTCTATATTTTTCTAAGTTTCGATTCTGCTCAGCTAAGCTGATTGTGTGGCAGGTGCAGGCCTGTGACCCACGGTGTCTGACATAGGCAGGCCAGCATGGCTAGCTTGACCTGTAAATGAGGCCTGTGGAGAGGCATATAGGATTGCACATCCCCCAATATGCTGCTATTGTAAGAAAGAACTCAGTAGAAATATTGAATTAGCTTAGATAAGCAGAATTGCAGAATTAAGAAATGGAAAAATACAGAAAAGATGTGTTTTAAAGTTACTGATAAGAAAGAGTACATTTGCAGAGAAATATTGAGGAGTGCTGACAGATGAGTTACAGAACCTTGCTCTTCTGCACGCACAAATGGTCCCATAGCCTTGAAAGTGTGAAAGTAACAAGTTGATGAACTGACCATTGTAATTGGGACTAGAAGGGGGGCAGGCAGGTGTCATGCTCACAGAAGCCCACAGAAGGAACATAATTGGAGAAACTTATCAGTACCGGGACCAATAGAAGGGCTACGGGAGGTACGGGAGCGTACCGGGACCAATGAAATGTTTTTCTATACCTAGAATGGAACAGAAGTCTATAAAAGTTGTTGTAATGCTTGAAAACTTTGCTCAGCCATTTTGAAATTGCCTTGCTTGAGACTTGTGCACAAATAAATGATTTGGACCTTCTGAACAGACTCCTGGTATCATTGGTTTGTCTGCGCTTTGCTGCTACATATTCCTTGGTGCATTGGCTGGGAAGTTGTGGAATCAAAGTGTATATAGGGCAATATACCACGACTTTCCGCCTCTATAGGCTTGGTCCTGCCGGGATCGCGCCCTTCCGACGAGGGCCGCTCCCTGGCGCCACCGGTCCCTTGTATCGGAGGGAGCTGGTCGGACCTCGGCGGGTGACGAGCCCGGCTGGAGTCAACGCCTCGAACCCGAGTGAGGGGAGTCCGAGGTCCAACTCATGCGCCTGCTTGGGAAGTTTTGAGGACCGGATCCGGTGAGTATAGTTTTGATTTTGGGTCTAGACAGAAATAGAAAGAGCAGTACTGCCATTGGAACTTGGAATTTGGAATTTGTAATCTCGAGATATTGGGAATTGGTAAGAGAGCCTGATCAACTCTCAAGGAGGAGCTGAGTAGCCTGGCATGGGAATTCGCTAGGTGAAACCCTCATCCTTTTTGTAATTTGGGAAAAAGACTAGTCAGAACAGATAGAAATGAATGCATTCTGGGAATACGTTGCTAGCATGATTGTGTGAACGAAGTGTGATTGAGAGGTCTGGCAGCACGGACCAAGTGAAGGCGGACCCCTGATTAGCGCATTTCCTGACCGGGCGACCGCGTTCAGGTCGCGAAAAGGGGGAAGCGATTGTCGTCTTGTCTTGTTATTTGTATTCCCTATACGTTTCCAGGGCCGTGAGGACCCCTTACCCACGGTCCGCCCACCTTTTCCCTTCTGTCTGTTGTTGCGCGCACACATCGAAATGGGAGGGGCGGAGTCTACTAGGAACACTCCATTAGAATGTATGATCGCACATTTTAAAGAGGGATATTCAGGAGATTATGGTATTAAAATGACAGCAGCCCGTTTGCAGATTTTGTGTACTAGGGAGTGGCCCGATCTAGACCCCATCTGGCCCCGAGAGGGAACGTTCACTGTAGAGATTATTCAGTCAATACATCGTAGAGTGCGGGTAGCGCACCCCGATCAGTACCCCTATATAGATTCCTGGTTAAGTATTTGTGAAGATCCGCCCTCCTGGGCGCAGCGCTGTTATGAGGAACAGTGCAGAATAATGTTAGCTAAAACAGCCTAGAATGAAAGAGCAGGATAAGAAAGCCAAGAAGAAACCCATCTTGGCAGATCCCGATTCCCCAGAAGTAGTCCTCAGGCAGCCCCGAACCCCAGGTCCAGTAAGAATAGCCCGGCGGCGTCCTGCCCCGGAACCCCAGAGACTGCCAGAGCCGAGGCGAGACCCAACCCCTGACCCCCCTCCTCCTGGAGGAGAGGAAGAGAAAGAATTAGCGGGAAGAGAAGAGGAGGATGTAAAAAGTGAGCCCGAAGCGGAGCTAGAAGAAGAAGGAGGGAATCCCCCAGAAGAAGAAGAAGAGGACAGTGTACAAATAATTGAGAAAGCTAGCGCTAGCACTAGCACGCCAGTGACAGCGAAACCCAAAGCAAAACCAGTTGAGAAAAAGAAAGCAACTCCTGCAAAGACAACGACAATAGCCCTTAGATCCCAGACCCAAATGACGCCTGGGACGACAGCCAAACTGTTTCCCTTAAGGCAAGTCCCGGGGGTGCCCGTAAAGAATGATAATGATGAAGTGGTAGCGGGACCCCTAACTTATGTGTATATTCCCTTTCTCTACAACTGATTTATTAAATTGGAGGTCGCACTATGCCTCCTATACTAGCAAGCCCCAGGAGCTGACAGAATTAGTAACTAGTATTATGGAAACTCACCAACCCACTTGGCCAGATTGCCGTCAGCTCCTGACCACCCTATTTACCACAGAGGAACGAGCGAGAATTAGAAAAGCAGCTATCGAATGGATGGCAGAAAACCCTGCAGCTCCAGCGCAGGGGCAGAATATAATAGATCGTAGAGAAGCAGCTCAGAGAGAATTCCCAAATGAAGACCCCCAATGGGATCCAAATACAGATGAAGGATCCACCGCCCTAGCCCGTTTTCGCCAAGGCTTTTTACAAGGCCTGAGAAGAGGAGGCCAAAAAGCTATGAACCTTTCCAAAGTAGCAGGAATTATCCAAGGAATAGATGAGAGCCCAGCAGATTATTATGAAAGATTAACTGAAGCTTATAGAATGTATACTCCCTATGACCCCGAGGCACCAGGAAGTTTATGCATGGTGAATTCTGCTTTTGTAAACCAGTCTCAACCAGACATTAGACGTAAATTACAGAAATTAGAAGGGTTTGCGGGCATGAATGCAACACAGTTATTGGAAGTCGCTCATAAAGTGTATGTGAATCGTGATACTGAAAGACAGAGAGAATGTGATAGAAAGATGAAGAAGAAAGCTGATTTTTTGGCTGCGGCCATAGTTGAAAAGAAAAGGGGAGGTGTCCCTAATCGAAGGAGCAGAGGAAGAGGGCGGGGTCAAGGCGGAGGCCGGACCCAGAGACTAGGCGTGAACCAATGCGCCTATTGCAAAGAGGAAGGACATTGGAGAGATACGTGCCCGCAACTCGAAGACGCCCAGCAAGATGACGAATACGATCATCAGTGGCGAGAAGAAAGACGAGGCCGTCCCCGAGGCCGAGGAGGAGCCAATCGAGAACAATTCCAGCGAGAGAGGGGAGGAGGAGCCATCCAAGCATTGGCCACACAGGCCCATGATGAGGATGACGTGGATTAGGACAGACCGGGCTCCAAGTTTGCTTTAGGTCTCCAGGAGCCTATGGTCGAAATACAAATAGGAGACCAATTTATGAACTTTATGGTTGATACTGGAGCAGAACATTCAGTAATAGACAAAAAGATAGCCCCATTCACCAAGAAAGCAGTCACCATTATAGGAGCAACTGGTGCCAAAGCCACAAAGTCTTTTCTTCAAAACCGAATATGCAGTCTAGGAGGACAGCAAGTAACTCATCAATTCCTTTACATGCCCGAATGTCCAGTACCCCTACTGGGACGAGATATGCTAGCCAAGCTTCAAGCACAGATATCTTTCTCCGAACAAGGAGAAATGCAAATGACAGTGAATTCTCAAGCCAAACCAGCAGGAGTAATGCTGCTGACAGTACCCCGAGAAGAAGAATGGAGATACTACATTGATGATTCGATTCAAGATACCTATTTTGAACAAACTTTAAAGAACATTCATGCACCACTTGAAGTATGGGCAGAAGGCAGTCCCCCAGGCCTAGCCAAGCATATAGCACCAGTGATTGTAACCCTCAAGCCTAGCGCTACACCAGTGCACGTCAAACAGTACCCTCTCCCAAGAGCCGCAATTGAAGGTATTCATCGCCACCTACAGAGATTGCTTGAGTATGGCCTACTAAAAGTATGTCAATCCCCATGGAACACCCCACTTTTGCCAGTGAAGAAACCTGAGACAGATGATTATCGCCCAGTGCAAGATTTGAGAAGAGTAAATGATGCAGTTGAAACTATACATCCAGTTGTGCCCAATCCTTACACTCTTCTAGGACTGATACCTGCTGAAGCTACCCATTTCACTGTACTGGATTTAAAAGATGCATTCTTTTGCATAAGATTAGCCCCTGTAAGCCAAATATTGTTTGCATTTGAATGGCAGGACCCCATCTCTGGAAGAGGGGGCCAACTCACCTGGACGAGATTACCCCAAGGATTCAAGAATTCACCTACCATCTTTAGTGCTGCACTAAATCAAGATCTTTCAAGCTATCCAGTAGCCCCGGGGAAGAGAGTACTTCTCCAGTACGTGGATGATCTGTTGATAGCTGCCGTATCAGAAAGAGAATGTATATTAGCCACCAAAGATCTTTTGCAGTTACTAAATGAAGCTGGATATAAAGTTTCCAGAGCCAAAGCACAACTGTGCCAAACAGAAGTGAAATACTTGGGTTTTCGTATTACCCAAGGAAGCAGAAGATTAGGCAGAGAAAGAAAAGAAGCAGTATGCAGAATTCCAACTCCAACAACCAGAAAGCAAGTCAGAGCCTTTCTGGGAGCAGCAGGATATTGCCGAATCTGGATACCCAACTTTGCCCAAATTGCCAAACCACTGTATGAAGCCACAAAAGGAGAAGAGAAGTCACCACTGGAGTGGGGACTTGAGCAGGATACAGCCTTCCAGAAGCTAAAAGAAGAATTGATGTCGTCACCAGCACTTGGACTACCAGATGTCCACAAACCCTTCCACTTGTTTGTACATGAAGCACAGGGAAATGCCTTAGGCATGTTGACTCAGAAATTAGGAAATTGGGAACGACCTGTAGCCTACCTATCGAAACAATTGGACCCTGTGGCCAAAGGATGGCCACCCTGCTTGAGAGCAGTTGCAGCTACAGCGCTACTAGTGAGTGAAGCAGACAAACTCACACTAGGACAGAACATACGAGTCACTGTGCCACATGCAGTCCTTGCCCTTATGGAACAGAAAGCAAATTACTGGCTCACCAATTCTCGAATGTTAAAGTACCAGAGCATGTTATGTGAAAACCCACAGATACAACTCGAAGTGAGCCATGCCTTGAACCCAGCTACCTTGATACCCATCAGTGAAGAACTCCCAGAACATGACTGTATCGAAGTCATGGAGACTGTGTTCTCCAGCCGACCCGACTTGACAGATGTGCCCATAGACAATCCCGACCAGATCTATTATGTTGATGGGAGCAGTCTCATCCTTGACGGACGACGCTGTGCCGGATATGCAGTCGTCACTCAACACGAAGTAGTTGAATCATCAGCCCTAGCCTCAGGCACATCAGCCCAGAAAGCCGAATTGATAGCACTCACCAGAGCATTGTTGCTAGGAGAAAAACTTATACTGAATGTATATACAGATTCCAAATATGCCTTCACTACCCTGCATGCCCATGGAGCTCTCTATAAAGAAAGAGGACTCATCACATCCGGAGGAAAATCAGTCAAATATGGTCCCGAGATATTGATGTTACTTGATGCAGTCTGGGCCCCAACACGTGTAGCTGTCATGCATTGTAGAGGACATATCCCTAAGGGCGGATGGATTGAGCTGCCACCAGAAGAAGGCAGTCAACCTCCGGGAAGAATAGTAATTCCTGAACTATTAGGACCATCCTTTGTCAAAGCTTTCCACGAAGCTACCCACTATGGGAAGAGTGCTATGGAGAAAGCACTCAGACCACATTTCTACATCCCTCTGATGACAACCATATCAGCCTCAGTAGCACGACAATGTCAGACCTGTGCCAAGAATAATGCCAAGCAAGGCCTTATTACAGCACCCCGAGTTCAGTCAAGAGGTGTGACCCCCATGCACAACCTCCAAGTTGATTTCACCGAAATGCCAAAAGCTAATGGATACCATTACCTACTAGTATTAGTTTGTACCTTCTCTGGGTGGGTAGAAGCATTCCCAACCAGAACTGAGAAAGCCCGAGAAGTTACCAAAGCCTTAATGAGAGAGATTGTCCCCAGATTTGGAATCCCAGCAGTAATAGGGTCAGACAATGGACCCTCATTTGTCTCTCAAGTTACTCAGCAGTTAGCAAAAGCTTTGCAGATACAGTGGAAGCTCCACACTGCATACAGACCCCAGAGTTCAGGGAAAGTTGAGCGAATGAATCGTACTTTGAAAGCCCAAATGTCTAAGCTTTGTCAGGAGACACACTTGAAATGGCCCCAAGTGCTCCCCATAGCTTTACTCAGAATACGCTCAGCCCCTGTAAAGTCAACAGGATTTTCCCCTTTTGAAGTTTTGTATGGTAAACCCCCACCAATAGTGCAGGGAGTCAAAGGAAATCTAGCCCAGATTGGTTCAGAAGTAACCAGACAAGAACTCCTAGCTCTTAGTTTTGTTCTGCAGACTCTCCATACGTGGATCCAAGACCAGTTGCCTATCAACTTGACGGAACCCTTGCATCCCTACCAGCCTGGAACTTCGGTGTGGATCAAAGATTGGAAGAAGATACCGTTGGAACCCCATTGGAAGGGACCGTACACCGTCATCCTGTCTACCCCAACTGCAGTAAAGGTAGCCGAGATCGACGCCTGGATCCACCACAGCAGAGTCAAGCCCGCCGCCGATCCTGAACCAGAGCGGTGGACAGCCGAGCAGCACCCTGATGTACCCTTGCGAGTTACTCTGAGACGGCAACCAGCAGCATAGACACTTCATCACAAGTGCTTTGCAGTAGCCAAGTCTTTCGAAGAGGATTGCTGTTTTCCATGCAGCAACAGTTTTGTTTCAACGAACCCAATTTGCATGTGTGATTTGACACACTACTTTGAGACTACACTGACTAAGCCAGACTTCACAAGCCAACTGAATTGCTAAGTTGGTCAATGTGTGTTGGACATCTTGAGGATCTTCAATCAACACTCAGCAACCGTTAAATTGCTTCATTAGCAAACGGGACGAAGAATAATAGACCGTCGTGATCAAGATCAGCAAGCTGAGGATTCAGAAGAACTCCAATCAACATCAACATGTATCTTTGCTTCTGCTTTGCCTTGGTTGCCTTCTTCGGAGGTTTTGAACAGACTTATGCTCTACCTCCATGCACAGCTTGCATTACTTCTACTAGAACTGGACTGAAAGTAACTCAGACTTTGCTTTACCATTCTTACTATACCTGCAAGGGAACAATAACTCGGTGTATCTATAACACCACTGAACTAAATGTTTGCACTCATGGCAAAATTAAAGCATGCTATAATCCGCATCAGAATCCATCCTATTACACGTTGGAAATAAGATGGAAGGATGCAGATGGACCTATATTAGCTGCTACACCACCACTTAAGGACATTACTAAACCTGCTGTTTTGAATTTCGATGCATGTAATGCTATTAATAGAGATAGTCAGTCCACCTGTGGTACATGGGAGAAAAGCGTATCGGAATGACCATAAGTATATGTGTCCAGAAGGTGCCACGGGATGGAGGAAGTGTACAGGTAAAAAGGAACCAGGGTATAGTACTGCTACAGCGGCAGACTACTATTGCCCGTATTGGGAATGTGTTTTCTATGCTACCTGGAACACTGGTATAACTGATGAGAAAATAGATAAGCGGATGGCTACTCTAACCAAGCCAACCACGAATGATAAATGTCAGAAAGATGCTTGTAACCCCTTACATTTGCGTGTACATAACCCCCATGCATGGAAACAAGGATATAAGTTTGGTTTACGTATTGCTGGAGGAGGAACAGATCCAGGGACCATTGTATATATTAGATTAAATACTCAAGCCCATAAGTCATCTAAATATCATATTCATAATACCTTTTATGAAGCTATGCATGTAAATAAGTTTGAGATCCCTCACCCTTCACAGAATTTGTTTCTAGAATTAGCCGGAGCAGTAGTATCTAGTCTTAAGATCACAGATTGTTATTTCTGTGGCGGAACCCAAATGGGAGACCAATGGCCCTGGGAAGCCCAAGAATTAAATTATTCCATGATTTACAATCAGACTGAATTACACAAGACAACCAGTGAATGGGTGTTAGCGCACTCAATCGTTGGACGTCTTTGCTTTGCCAGAACTGGACCTCAGTTCACCCAAAAGGTAGGACAGCTGGTCTGTCTTAGCCAGAAGTACTATAATGCCACGACTAAAAAGACAGCATGGTGGTCAGGAATCAGACATCCTGAACCTCCTAACCCATTAGCCAGATTTCCTGAACTTGCAGGTCTATGGACTAACCTTGCCAAAGTCCAAGCCTGGCAAGCCCCACCTGGCCTATATTGGATCTGTGGAAACCGAGCATATGCACAACTCCCACCACAATGGGGAGGAGCATGTGTCTTAGGAACCATCAGACCTTCTTTCTTCCTGTTAAACACTGAACATGGAGAACAATTAGGATACCCTGTATACACAACCCACAAACACAAAGGAGCATCTAGACAAAGAAGAGAGGCCTTACAGATAGGCAAGTGGGAGAAGTGGCGGGGTGATGATTGGCCACCAGAAAGAATTATTGAGTATTATGGACCCGCCACTTGGAATGATGATGGTATGTATGGTTATCGTACCCCAATTTATATGATTAATCGTATTATTCGCTTACAAGCAGTAGTTGAAATAATAACCAATGAAACTAGTCATGCTCTCACGCTTTTAGCTAGACAAAGTACTCAGATGCGCACTGCCATATACCAAAATCGTTTAGCACTTGATTATTTGCTAGCAGCTGAAGGAGGAGTATGTGGTAAACTGAATTTAACTAATTGCTGTTTGAAAATAGATGATAAAGGTCAAGTAGTTGAAGAAATTGCTAAAGATATGCAAAGACATGCTTATGTGCCAGTACAGACTTGGCACGCCTTGAAATTTCCTAATTGGTTTGCTAACCTTTTCTCTTGGCTGGGAGGATTTAAGACTTTCGTTATCTTAGTACTAATCCTTGTTGCTGTTGTCCTCTGCTTACCATGTTTAATCCCATGTTGTATGCGTTCCCTTCATAGTGCTATTGATAGCACCGTAGAGCGGAAGACCGCAACTAGAATAATGGCTTTATATAAAGCTAGCCCTAGTGGAACTAGTAAGAATCCTTTAATCAGGATGTGAATCTTCTAGAAAGTGATTTAATTCTCACACCTTATTAAGTAATAGGGTGAGATTAATCAAAGGGGGGAATGTGGCAGGTGCAGGCCTGTGACCCACGGTGTCTGACATAGGCAGGCCAGCATGGCTAGCTTGACCTGTAAATGAGGCCTGTGGAGAGGCATATAGGATTGCACATCCCCCAATATGCTGCTATTGTAAGAAAGAACTCAGTAGAAATATTGAATTAGCTTAGATAAGCAGAATTGCAGAATTAAGAAATGGAAAAATACAGAAAAGATGTGTTTTAAAGTTACTGATAAGAAAGAGTACATTTGCAGAGAAATATTGAGGAGTGCTGACAGATGAGTTACAGAACCTTGCTCTTCTGCACGCACAAATGGTCCCATAGCCTTGAAAGTGTGAAAGTAACAAGTTGATGAACTGACCATTGTAATTGGGACTAGAAGGGGGGCAGGCAGGTGTCATGCTCACAGAAGCCCACAGAAGGAACATAATTGGAGAAACTTATCAGTACCGGGACCAATAGAAGGGCTACGGGAGGTACGGGAGCGTACCGGGACCAATGAAATGTTTTTCTATACCTAGAATGGAACAGAAGTCTATAAAAGTTGTTGTAATGCTTGAAAACTTTGCTCAGCCATTTTGAAATTGCCTTGCTTGAGACTTGTGCACAAATAAATGATTTGGACCTTCTGAACAGACTCCTGGTATCATTGGTTTGTCTGCGCTTTGCTGCTACAATTGTGCTTTGCTAAGTTTCAGTTCTATAGTAGCAGCATTCTGGGGAATGTGCAATTCCTATGGGCCTCTCCTCGGGCTTCATTTACAGGTCAAGCTATTTAGGCCTGTCTGTTTATTTCAGACACCATGGATCATAGGCCTTCGCCTACCACATTCCCCCCTTTGATTAATCTCACCCTACTACTTAATAAGGTGTGAGAATTAAATCACTTAATTTGATTATACTGGGGTCGGGTTACGACCATATATAGTGGGCCGAGGATGCCATAAGGCCAAAATCTTAGTTGCGGTTTTCCGCTCTACGGTGTTTTCAATGACACTGTTAATGGATCGCATACAACAAGGGATTATACATGGTAATAATAGAAACAAACCTACAACTACTAGGATTATCATAAAGAAAGTAGTGAGTCCCCCTAATCCAGAAAAGATAGATTCAAACCAATTAGGCATTCTAAATCCATGCCAGGTTTGTACTGGCACATAAGCTTGTTTTCTCATATTTTCTGCAATGTCTTCAACTACTTGACCTTTATCATCTATTTTTAAACAGCAATTGGTTAAATTCAGTTTACCACATACTCCTCCTTCAGCTGCCAACAGGTAGTCTAGTGCTAAGCGATTCTGATATATGGCAGTACGCATTTGTGTGCTTTGTCTAGCTAAAAGTGTGAGTGCTTGGCTAGTCTCATTAGTTATGAGTTCAACTACTGCTTGTAAGCAGATAATACGATTAATCATATATACAGGGGTCTGATAGCCCCACATACCATCGTCATTCCATGTGGCTGGTCCATAATAGGCAATTATTCTCTCAGGTGGCCAATCCTCTCCATCCCACTTCTGCCACTTACCTATCTGGAGAGCTGCTCTTTTCTGTCTCTTAGTGTATACTGGGTATCCTAATTGCTCTCCATGTTCTGTGGGTAACAAAAAAAAGAAGGTCTAATGGTTCCCAGAACACACGCCCCTCCCCAGTGGAGAGGGAGGCGGGCATATGCTCGGGTTCCACAGATCCAATACAAGCCAGGTGGGGCTTGCCAAGCATGGGGTAGGGCAAGATTTGTCCATAGATCAGTAAGTTCAGGAAATTTTGCTAATGGATTGGTGGGTTCAGATTCATTAACTCCTGACCACCAAGACGTCTGTTTCGTAGTGTCATTATAGAACTTTTGGCTGAGACAGACCAACTGTCCCACCTGCAAAGTGAACTGAGGTCCAGTTCGGGCATAACATAGACGTCCAACTATCAAGTGTGCTAAGACCCATTCGCTTGTAGTCTTATGTAATTCAGTATGGTTATAAGTCAGTGAATAATTTAACTCCTTGGCTTCCCATGGCCACTGGTCACCCATCTTAGTTCCGCCATAAAAATAGCAATCTGAAATGTGTAGGCTGGATACTACTGCTCCCGCTAATTCCAGAAACAAATTCTGGGAAGGGTGAGGGATATCAAACTTATTTATATGCATAGTCTCGTAAAACGTGTTATGTATATGATATCGTGATGACCTATGGGCCTGGGTGTTTAATCTAATATACACAATGGTTCCGGGATCTGACCCAGAACCTGCAATTCTGAGTCCAAATTTATACCCCTGCTTCCAGGCACTAGGATTTATTACAAGAAACTCTAACGGATTACAAGCTCCTTTCTTGCAATGCTTTTCTATATCCTTCACATATGGCTTCTGCAAAATCGCCATTCGATTGTCTCTGGTATTTTCTACCATTCCGGTTTTCCATGTGGCATAGAAAACACATTCCCACTTCGGGCAATAGTAATCTGCAACTGGGGCTGTGCTATATTCATTGGCTAAAACTCGTTTACCCGTACATTCTCCCCATCCAGTGGTTCCTTCTGGACACATGTACTTATCATTAAGAGCATACGTTTTCTCCCAGTCAGCACATTTTGAACGACTATCCCTATTGATAGCATCACAAGCATCAAAGTACAATACAGCAAGCTTAGTAGGGTCGGTGAGTGGGGAGGTAGCATTAAGTAAGTCTCCATCTGCATCATTCTATCGTATCTCCAAAGTATAATAGGATGGATTCTGATGCGGGTTAAAACACACCTTAGTATTACCTTTGGTACAGACATTCAGTTCGGTGGTGTTATAAATACACCGGCTTACCGTACCAGTACAGGTATAGTATGAATGATAAAGCAAAGTCTGAGTTACTTTCATTCCAGTCCGAGTGGAAGTAATGCAAGCAGTACATGGAGGCAAGGCACAAGTCAGTTCAAGGCCCCCTAGGCAAGCAACCAGGACAAAGTAAAAACAAAGATGCATGTTGATTGGAGTTCTTCTGAATCCTCACTTGAAAATCATGACCTCGACGTCCTCTTCTTGGCACAACGCCGTCCCGTTTGCTAATGAAGCAATTCAACGGGTGTTGAATGTTGATTGAAGATCCTCAAAATGTCCGTAGTATGCCAACTTATCAGCTACAGTTGGCACTGAATACTGTTAATCAGTATAGTATCAATCAGTGTACAGAATCGCACACATAAGGTTTGTTTGAGCAAATCTTGCTGTATTGGAAACAGCAATCCTCTTCGAAAGACTTGTCCACCGCTAGGCACTGTGGTTGTTGGGATAATCCCAAAAGAATCTAGGTCGCTGGTTGCCGTCTCAGGGTGAGTCGCAAGGGTACATCAGGATGTTGTACCGCTGTCCACTGCTCGGAATCTGTAACGGCTGCTGGCTTGACTCTGCTGTGATGGATCCAGGAATCGATCTCTGCTACCTTTACTGCAGTTGGGGTAGACAGGATGACGGTGTATGGTCCCCTCCAATGAGGTTCCAACGGTGTCTTCTTCCAATCTTTGATCCACACCGAGGTACCAGGCTTGTAGGGATGTAGGGGTTCCGTCAGATTGATGGGCAACTGGTCCTGTATCCACTCATGAAGAGTCTGTAGAACAAAACTAAGAGCTAGGAGTTCTTGTCTGGTTATTTCTGAACCAATCTGGGCTAAACTTCCTTTAATTCCCTGCACTATTGGTGGGGGTCTGCCATACACTACCTCAAAAGGGGAAAATCCTGTTGATTTCACAGGAGCTGAGCGTATTCTGAGCAAAGCTATTGGGAGCACTTGGGGCCACTTTAGGCGAGTCTCCTGACAAAGCTTAGACATTTGGGCTTTCAAGGTACGATTCATTCGCTCAACTTTCCCTGAACTCTGAGGTCTATATGCAGTGTGTAGCTTCCATTGTATCTGCAGGGCATTTGCTAACTGCTGAGTAATCTGAGACACAAATGAGGGTCCATTGTCTGACCCCATTACTGCTGGAATTCCAAATCTAGGAATAATTTCTCTTAGCAAAACTTTGGTAACTTCTCGGGCTTTTTCAGTCCTGGTGGGGTAAGCCTCCACCCACCCAGAGAAGGTACAAACTAACACTAACAAGTAGCGGTATCCACTGGCTTTTGGCATTTCAGTAAAGTCAATTTGCAGGTGGTGCATGGGGGTTACACCTCTTGACTGAACTCGGGGTGGTGGCGTGGGACCCTGTTTGGCATTGTTCTTGGCACAAATTAGACACTGGCGTGCTACTGAGGCTGATAGGGCTCCCAACAAAGCGATGCAAAAATGTGGCCTGAGTGCTTTTTCCATAGCACTTTTTCCATAATGTGTGGCTTGGTGGAAAGCCTTGACAAAGGCTGGTCCCAATAGTTCAGGGATTACTATTCGTCCTGGGGGTTGGCTGCCCTCAGTTGGTGGCAGCTCAATCCACCCATCTTTCAGCACTCCCTCTTCCTTATTACAGTAGTAATCCAATTCTTTGGTGGTATATCGTGGTGTCCATGAATTAAGGGGTACTGGAAATAATGCTGCCTGCATTGGCATGGCGTGTGATGAAATTTGGCCTGTCATGGCTGCTTTTCGTGCTGAGGCATCAGCGAATCTGTTTCCTTGGGCAACATCTCCTTTACCTGCTTGGTGTCCTCGGCAGTGCATGACGGCTACACGTGTTGGGGCCCATACTGCATCTAGTAACATCAATATTTCTGGGCCATATTTGATCGATTTTCCTCCTGACGTAATGAGCCCTCGTTCTTTGTAGAGAGCTCCATGTGCGTGCAAAGTGGTGAAGGCATATTTCGAGTCCGTGTACACATTTAGCAAGAGTTTTGCACCTAATACTAATGCTCGGGTGAGTGCAATCAATTCTGCCTTCTGGGCTGATGTGCCTGATGCCAGGGCTGATGATTCAATGACTTCCTCCCGGGTGACTACTGCATACCCGGAACAACGTCGTCCATCAATGATGAGACTACTTCCATCTACAAAATAAGTCTGATCAGGATTCTCTAGGGGCACATCTGTCAAATCAGGCCGACTTGAGAATACAGTATCCATGACTTCTATACAGTCATGCTCTGGGGGCTCTTCGCTGACAGGTATCAATGTGGCTGGGTTCAAGGCATGGCTCACTTCCAATCGTATCTGTGGGTTTTCACATAGCATACTCTGATATTTCAACATTCGGGAATTGGTGAGCCAATGATTCGCTTTCTGTTCCATGAGGGCAAATACTGCATGTGGCACAGTGACTCGTAGACTCTGTCCTAAGGTGAGTTTATCTGCTTCACTCACTAACAATGCTGTAGCTGCAACTGCTCTCAAGCAAGGTGGCCATCCTTTGGCCACAGTGTCCAATTGCTTCGATAGGTATGCTACAGGTTGCTCCCAATGTCCTAATTTCTGAGTCAACATGCCTAAGGCGTTTCCTTGCACCTCATGCACGAATAGATGAAAAGGCTTGTGTACATCTGGTAATCCAAGGGCTGGTGACGACATCAATTCTTCCTTTAACGTCTTGAAGGCTGCATCCTGTTCAGGTCCCCACTCTAGTGGCGACTTTTCTTCTCCTTTGGTGGCATCATATAGTGGTTTGGCAATTTGAGCAAAGTTAGGGATCCAGATTCGGCAGTATCCTGCTGCTCCCAGAAAAGCACTAACTTGCTTTCTGGTAGTTGGGGTTGGGATTCTGCACACAGCTTCTTTTCTTTCTCTCCCTAATTGTCGGCTTCCTTTAGACAAACGAAAGCCCAAGTATTTCACTTCTTTTTGGCATAGCTGTGCTTTTGCTCTGGAAACTTTGTATCCAGCTTCATTTAGTAGCTGCAAGAGGTCTTTGGTGGCTTGTATACATTCACTTTCTGATACAGCAGCTATCAGCAGATCGTCCACATATTGGAGAAGTACTCTCTTCCCCGGGGCCACTGGATAGCTTGAAAGGTCTTGGTTCAGTGCAGCACTGAAGATGGTAGGTGAATTCTTGAATCCTTGGGGTAATCGTGTCCAAGTGAGTTGGCCCTGTCTTCCAGAGACAGGGTCCTGCCATTCAAAGGCAAACAGTAATTGACTAATTGGGGCTAATCTTATGCAGAAGAACGCATCTTTTAAGTCCAAAACAGTAAAATGGGTGGCTTCAGCAGGAATCAATCCTAAGAGTGTGTAGGGATTTGGCACAACTGGATGTATGGTCTCAACTGCTTCATTCACTCTCCTTAGGTCCTGCACTGGACGGTAGTCACCTGTTCCAGGCTTCTTTACTGGCAGGAGTAGAGTGTTCCATGGTGACTGACATACTTTTAGTAGGCCATACTCTAGTAGTCTTAACAAGTGGCGGTGAATGCCTTCAATTGCTGCTCTTGGGAGGGGGTATTGCTTAACATGTATTGGTTCAGCACTAGGCTTGAGATTCACAATTATTGGAGCTATATGCTTGGCTAGGCCTGGGGGATTGCCTTCTGCCCATACTCCAGGCGGGGCGTCAATGCTTTTCAGAGTATGTTCAAAATAGGTGTCCTGGGCAGTCTCATTACTATAATATCTCCATTCTTCTTCCCGATGAACAGTAAGCAGCATTAATCCAGCAGGTTTCGTCTGGGAATTCACTGTCATTTGCATCTCTCCTTTCTCAGTAAAGGATATTTGGGCCTGCAATTTGGCTAGCATATCTCGTCCCAATAATGGCACTGGGCACTCAGGCATATAGAGAAATTGATGTGTTATTTGCTGTCTTCCCAGAGTGCATATACGGTTCTGAAGAAAAGGTTTTGTGGCTTTGGCACCAGTTGCTCCCACAATGGTGACTGCTCTTGCGGAAAATGGGGCGATCTGTTTGTCTACTACAGAATGTTCTGCTCCAGTATCAACCATAAAGTCCATAACTTGGTCTCCTATTTGTATGCTGACCATAGGCTCCTGGAGACCTAAAGCGAATTCGGAGCCCGGTCTGTCCTAATCTGCTTCATCTACATCGTAGGTCGCTGCGGCCACTGCTTGTATGGCCTCTCCTCTTTCTCGTTGAAACTGTTCTCGATTGGCCCCTCCGCGGTTCCGGGGTCGGCCTCTTCCTCTTTCTCTCCACTGAGCATTATTTTCGTCATCCTGAGGGGCGTCTTCGAGTTGCGGGCATGTATCTCTCCAATGTCCTTCCTCTTTGCAATAAGCGCATTGGTTCATGCCTAGTTGGGGCCGGCCATCTCCTCGGCCCCGGCCTCTTCCTCTGCTCCTTCGACTAGGGAAACCTCCCCTTTTCTGTTCAACTATGGCCGCAGCCAAAAAATCAGCTTTCTTCTTCATCTTTCGATCACATTCTTTCTGCCTTTCATTATCACGATTCACATACACTTTATGAGCGACTTCCAGTAACTGAGTTGCATTCATGCCCGCAAACCCTTCTAGTTTCTGTAGCTTACGTCTAATATCTGGTTGTGACTGATTCACAAAAGCAGAATTCACCATGCATAAGCTTCCTGGTGCATCTGGATCATAGGGAGTATAAATTCTATACGCTTCAGTCAATCTTTCATAAAACACTGCTGGGCTTTCATCTATGCCCTAGTTAACTTCGGTCACTTTAGAAAGATTCATAGCTTTCTGGCCCCCCCTTCTCAGACCTTGCATAAGGCCTTGGCGAAACCGTGATAAAGATTTGGATCCTCTCTCTGTATTCGGATCCCACTGGGGGTCTTCATTTGGGAATTCTCTTTGGGCTGCTTCTCGATTGTCTATCCCTTGTGCATCTCCCGGTGCTAAAGGGTTATCTGCCAGCCAGTCGACAGCTGCTCGCTTTATTCGTGTCCGCTCCTCAGTAGTGAATAAGGTAGACAGGAGCTGACGGCAATCTGACCAAGTGGGTTGGTGGGTTTCCATAATAGTATGCATTAATTCTGTTAGTTCCTGGGGCTTGTCGGTATAAGAAGCGTAATGTGACTTCCAGTTTAACAAATCAGTAGTGGAGAAGGGCACATATACTAAACTTAGGGGTCCCGCCACCACCTGATTATCTTCATCTCTCACGGGCACTCCCGGGACTTGCCGCAAAGGCATCATTTTCGCAGTAGATGTCTTTCTGGATCTGAGGGGGATTTTAGAAACTCTCCTAGCAGGGGCTTTCTTCTTGCCCGTGCGCTTAGTCTGGGACGCTTTACTTCTGACTGATGAGCTCACACTGACGGTCGTCTTTATACTGTCAGTATCACTCTGGGAAGACCCTTCCTCTTTCTCTTCTGTCTCTGACTCAACTTTCTCCTCAGTCTCCGTTGAGTCATCCTCCTCATCTGAAGTGAGCTTATCTGCCTGCTCTTCAGGTGATGGTTCTGGGGTTGGGTCCCGCTCCCGCTGTCTCTGTGGCTCTGGGGCGGGACGCGGTGGCACCTTTACTGGATCCTGGGCTCGGGGCTGTCTAGTTATCACTTCGGGGGATTCAGGATCTGCAAGGACAGGTTTTCGTCTGGATTTCTCACCTGTCCCTGTCTTTTTAGTCTGATCTGTTTTCTGCGTTTGATCTGTTAATGCTAACATTATTCTGCACTGTTCTTCATAACAGCGCTTCGCCCAAGGGGGCGGGTTCTCACATATACTCAACCAGGAATCTATATAGGGGTACTGGTCGGGGTGCGCTACTCGCACCTTCTGGTGAACTGACTGAATAATTCCTATGGTAAAAGTTCCCTCTCGGGGCCACACGGGGTCTAAGTCGGGCCACTCCCTAGTACACAAAATCTGTAATCGTGTTGCAGTCATTTTAACTCCATAATCCCCTGAATATCCTTCCTTAAAATGTGTGATCATACATTCTAATGGAGTGTGCCTAGTAGACCCCGCCCCTCCCATATCGATGTGTGCGCGCAACAACAAACAGAAGGGAAAAGGAGGGCGGACCGTGGGTAAGGGGTCCTCACGGCCCTAGAAACATATAAGGGAAACAAATAACAAAACAAGACAAGACGACGGTCGCTTCCTCCTTTTTACGACCTGGACGCGGTCGCCCGGCCAGGAAATGCATTACTCAGGAGTCCGCTTTCGCTTGGTCCGTGCTGCCAGACCTCTCATTCACACTTCATTCACACAATCATGCTAGCAACGTATCCCAAAAACACAGCCCAATCCTGTCTATTCTGACTAGGCCATGTTCAAATTCCAAAATTCAAGAAGACGATAGTTTCGCCCCGCGAATACTCATGCAGGGGTAGTCGGACCGTCTTGAGAGGTGATCAAGCTCTCTTTTCCAAAATCCAAGTTCCAAGTTCAAGATTCAAATGGCAGTACTGCTCTGACTCATCTGTCTAGACATACCAAATCAAAACTATACTCACCGGATCCGGTCCTCAAAGTTCCCAAGCAAGCGCATGAGTTGGACCTCGGACTCCCCTCACTCGGGTTCGAGGTGTTGGTTCCAGCCGGGCCTGGCACCCGCCGAGGTCCGGCCAGCTCCCTCCGATGCAAGGGACCGGTGGCGCCAGAGAGCGAGCCCACGTTGGAAGGGCGCGATCCCGGCAGGACCAAACCTGTAGAGGCGGAAAGTCGTGGTATATTGCCCTATATACCCTCTATTACCACACCTTCCCGGCCAACGCACCAAGAATATGTAGCAGCAGAGCGCAGACAAACCAATGATACCAGGAGTCTGTTCAGAAGGTCCAAATCATTTATTTGTGCACAAGTCTCAAGCAGAATCAAATTCAAAATGGCTGAGCAATGGTTTCTAGCAAAACAACAACTTTTATAGATTTCTTCTCCATTCTAGACATAGGCAAACATTTCATTGGTCCCGGTAACCCCCCGTACACCTTCTATTGGTTCCGGTACCGATATGGCTATCCAATGATATCCTTTGACTGGGCTTAGCACCTGCTCACCCCCCTTATAGTCCCAATTACAATGGTCAGTTCACCAACTTAGATACTTTTCTCTTCCAAGGCCATTTAACTAGTTAGAACATGTGGGAAAGCAGGGCACTGTAACCTTTCTTTCAGCATAGTTAATTAATTCCACAGCAGCTGTACTCTCTTATCAATAGCAATTAAACTTATTTTTCTATATTTTTCTAAGTTTCGATTCTGCTCAGCTAAGCTGATTGTGCTTTGCTAAGTTTCAGTTCTATAGTAGCAGCATTCTGGGGAATGTGCAATTCCTATGGGCCTCTCCTCGGGCTTCATTTACAGGTCAAGCTATTTAGGCCTGTCTGTTTATTTCAAACACCATGGATCATAGGCCTTCGCCTACCACACCTTCACCCTCATCCCATGTCCCCTCGTAGCAGAACTTGCTTTCAATTGAAAGAGGCTCTCTCCCTGAACATTTATGCCACGGAGGTATTTAAACATCTCAATCATATCACCTCTATCCCTCCTTTCCTCTAAGGTGTACATATTAAGATCCTTCAGTCTGTCCTCATATGCTTTATAATGAAGACCACTAATCATTTTAGTAGCCACCCTCTGCACTGACTCCATCCTGTTCACATCCTTTTGAAGGTGCGGTCTCCAGAATTGCACACTATACTCCAAATGAGGTCGCACCAAAGACTTATGCAGAGGCACTATCACCTCCTTTTTTCTGCTAGCCATTCCTCTCCGTATGCACCCAAGCATCCTTCTAGCTTTTGCCGTCGCCTTTTCTACCTGTTTAGCTACTTTAAGATCATCAGACACAACCACGCCTAGGTCCCGCTCTTCTTTAGTGGACAGAAGTACTTCACCCCCTATACTATATTGCTCCCTTGGATTGCTGCAGCCCAAATGCATGACCTTACATTTTTTAACATTAAATCCCAGCTGCCAAATTCTAGACCATTCTTCAAGCTTAGCTCGATCCCTCCTCATGTTATCTACCCCTTCCTGGGTGTCTACTCTATTGCAGATTTTGGTATCATCCGCAAAGAGGCAAACCTTACCCGAAAGCCCTTCCGCTATATCACTAACAAAGATGTTAAAAAGAATCGGACCAAGGACAGATCCCTGGGGCACACCACTGGTAACATCCTTCTCCTCAGAGTGAGCTCCATTTACTTGTACTCTTTGTCGCCTCCCACCCAACCAATTTCTAACCCAAGCAGTAACTTTAGGGTCCATCCCTAGGGTGCTCAGTTTGTTTATAAGTCGCCTGTGAGGAACAGTGTCAAAGGCTTTACTGAAATCTAAATACACCACATCTAGGGCTCTCCCTCGGTCCAACTCCCTGGTCAACCAGTCAAAGAAATCAAGACTTGTAAAAATAAAGCAAGAATAAAGAAAAACTAACTAAATTGCTCCTTAGTTGTCCCTTCAGTGAGTCCAGTACTCTGGCTCACTACCTCCTCCAGCTGCTTGGAGACTTATACTGGAGATGAAGGTGGTCCCCGCTCTATTAGTACTGGTGTCATCAAAGGATGATGTGCTCAGACTCCAAGCTGCTGGAGGAGGTGCACTACCCAGAGGCATGGGACGATAAGGAAGGTGAAATTAGACTTGCCTGCTAATTGTTGTTTCTTAAGGAACTCCAGTCTAGACCCGAAATCTCTGGGTTGTGCTCCTCTTCCAGCAGCTTGGAGACTGAGAAACATCATCTTTTTTATGTCACTGGTATAAATACAGAGGAACCGCCTCCTCACTCCAGTAACCTATTGACAAAGCACACTCACCAGAGCAACAATTAAGTAAAACTATGAACCAAACAATTGTAATCTAACTGAACTAAGAAAGATGAAGGTATATGTAGGAGGGAGGTAATCTAACTGAACTAAGAAAGATGAAGGTATATGGGGAGGGAGGAGTGGCCTAGTGTTTGGGGCAAGGTACCACAGGCCGAAAGGTCAGTGGTTCAAATCCCACTAGAGGACAGCAACCTTGGGCCGGAAGGACTGGGGTTTCTAGTCCCACAGGTGCTCCTTGTGGTCTTGGGCAAGCCACTTAACCCTCCATTGCCCATGTTCCCTGTAAGTATTAGTGTATGTGTCTCAAATCCTCTCGTGTTAAATGTATCCCCCAACCTCTTTGACCCGGTGAAAAGCGGGATATAAATGCAGCTAAATAAATAAATATGTCCTTCTCACACTAATGCTCCTTACACCATCCTAACTTTGGATAGAACATTTGAGGTCCGCTCCCTCCCCTTATGGAGCAAGGCCCCTTCCTTTTTCCACTCTCTTGAACAGATTCTTGAACAGATACTCTCCACAGGGCTCTGAACCCCCAAAGGATTATATTCTGCTTACCTGTGATAAATGGCTTGCTTCAGGCTCTAGTCCAGACATGAACTCCCGGGCGGGATACGGGACTAGACTGGCGTTCCTTAAGGAACAACAATTAGCAGGTAAGTCTAATTTCACCTTCCTTATCATCCCTCCAGTCTAGTCCCGAAACCTCTGGAGATGTAACAGAGCAGTGACCCCAATCAACGGGTGGGACCTTCCACCCCAACCTGAAGCACTGCTGTACCAAAACAGGTATCTCTTTTCGCCTGGATGTTGAGACGGTATTGTTTTACAAAAGAATTTAAGGACAACCAGGTCGCTGCCTTACAAATGTCCAGTGCTCGCACAAACTTGTATTCAGCCCAGGAAGCCGCTTGGGCCCTAGTTGAATGAGCCTTCAGGTTTCTGGAACCCGTTTGCCCAACAGATACGCTGACGCTATTGCCTCCTTGATCCATCTGGCAATGAATGCCTTTGAGGCCGCATCACCCTTCTTTGCACCACCAAAAAAAACAAATAGCCTATCAGACTTCCGGAAGTCTGCCGTCCGCCGAATAGAGTAGTTACTCACCTGTAACAGGTGTTCTCCAGGAGCAGCAGGAATCAGTCCTCACATATGGGTGTCATCGGCGCCGATGAAGCCCCAGCGGAGCATTTCCCCAGCTTTCTATGAAAGCCTTTGGGAATGCAGGCACGCATGCGCGGTTCCCTTCCCGCCTAAAGGTGCCATCTTACCTCAGTCAAATGACATAGTTAAGAACAGCACACAAAAATGAAAAATAAACCATGTACAACTGCAACTCCAAGGGGAGGAGGGAGGGTTGTGAGGACTGATTCCTGCTGCTCCTGGAGAATACCTGTTACAGGTGAGTAACTACTCTTTCTCCAGGACCAAGCAGGAAGTCAGTCCTCACATATGGGTGACTCCCCAGCTCTGGGCTACCGAGGAACCCAGGCTGAACAAGAGAACTCCCTCTAGTCTCAGCAGCAAAGAAAGGCTTTTCAAGGACACAACCTCCACCGGTAGCCCAACAGAGGGCAGGAGTTGCCTAAACCTCAAAGAGATTCCGGAGTACTGCTTGGCCAAAAGCACTGTCCCTACGGGACTCCCTCTCCAGGCAGTAATGGGCCGCAAAGGTTTGGCTTGAAGACCAAGTTGCAGCCCTGCAGATGTCTACCTAGAGCACAGAGCGGAGATGAGCCACTGAGCAGACATTGCCCTGACTCGGTGGGCCGTAACCCTACCCTGCAAAGGAAGGTCAGCCGCCTTGTAAGCCCAGGTGATACAGTCAGCCACCCAGATGGACAAGGTACGCTTGGACACAGCCAACCCCAACTTATTGGGGTCAAAGGAGACGAAGAGCTGGGTAGACTCTCTATGCCCCTGCATACGGTCAAGGTAGAAGGATAAGGCCCTCCTACAGTCCAGGGTATGCAGGACTGCTTCAGCCTGGCTTGCATGAGGCCTAGGGAAGAATGTTGGAAGAACCACCTCCTGGTTGAGGTGGAAAGAGGAGACAACCTTAGGGAGGAACTTTGGATGAGTCCTAAGGACTACCCTGTTCCTATAAATCCTGGTGTAAGGCCTATCACAGACCAGGGCCTGAAGCTCACTTACTCGCCTAGCCGAGGTAAGAGCTATCAGGAAGAGCGTCTTCCAGGAGAGGAAGCGTAGTGGACAAGTAGCCATCGGCTCAAAAGGTGGGCGAGTCAGTTGCTGCAAGACCACATTCAGCTCCCACTCAGGGGCAGGAGGAAGGATAGGAGGCTTGAGCAAAAGCAAGCCCCTAAGAAAACGAGACACCAAGGGGTGACCAGACAGAGAATGTCCCTCCACCAGAGAGTGGTGAGCTGCTAGAGCTGAGAGGTGGACCCGAACAGAATTGGATTTAAGACCTTGATTTGACAAGTGCAGTAAGTACTGAAGGACTACTGGCACAGTACAGGAGAAAGGATCTTCAGTACGTAGCTGACACCACACAGAAAACCTCTTCCATTTGAGAGCATAGGTTTTCCTAGTGGACTGTTCCCTAGAGGCTAGGACAACCTCCTCAACCTCCTGAGTCAGGCCCCAGGGAGCCAAGACTACCCTTGCAGCCTCCAGGCCATCAAATTGAGAGCTTTGAGATTGGGGTGCAGAAGGGAACCCTGCTCCTGCGAGAGGTCGGGTTGCAACCCCAGATGTAGTGGAGGATCCACCGCCAGTTGAAGTAGAAGAGGAAACCAAAGCTGTCTCGGCCACCTGGGAGCCACCAGCAGGACCGAGGCCTTGTCCGGAAGAATCTTGAAGAGAGTTCGGGCCACCAAGGGCGTGGGAGGAAACGCATAGAGGAGGCTATCAGAAAAGCATCCGCTGCTATCTGCAGAGGATGAGGTTGCCTGGAGCAGAACTTTGGCAGTTGCTTGTTCGTCAGGCTGGCAAAGAGATCTATCAAAGGGAGATCCCATTTCAGGAAGATCTTCTGAACCACTGAAGGATGCAGCTGCCACTCGTGGGGCTGCAGTATTCTGCTCAATCTGTCTGCCAGGTAGTTGTCCTGGCCTGGAAGGTACACAGCCTTGAGGAGCATGTTGTGCTTGAGGGCAAAAGAACAAAGGTCCTGAGCCTCCCGACAAAGGATCCTGGACCCAGTCCCGCCCTGTTTGTTCACATAAAACATGGCAACTTGGTTGTCTGTCTGAATCAGGACAGACTGGTGAGCCAGGGTAGGAGTGAAAGCTTTGAGTGCTAATCGAATAGCTCTGAATTCGAGGAGATTGATCTGCTGTGCAGCTTCCCAGGGAGACCAGAGGCCCTGGGTGCACTTGCCCAGACAATGAGCTCCCACGCCTTGCAGGGAGGCATCTGTTGTTAGCACTACTGTGTACCCTGGAATCTGAAAGGCACCCCTTTCAGTAGATTGGATGGGTGCAGCCACCAGTTGAGGGAGTGCAGAAAAGGTCTGGACACCCTTATTCTGTCGCTGAGGCTGCCTGTGGCCTGTGACCACTGAGACCGAAGACACCACTGTGCAGGCCTCATATGGAGCCTGGCATTGGGGGTCACATGCACTGTCGAAGCCATGTGGCCTAGAAGCCTCAGGCAGAGTCTGGCGGAGACCAGGGACCTGCAGAGAAACTGATTTGCCAAGGCTATCAACCTTTGGGCTCTGTCTTCTGGCAAGAATGCCTTTGCCAGGAGAGAGTCCAACCTTGCCCCTATGAACTCCAAGTTCTGGGAGGGGAGCAAAGTGGACTTTGCGAAGTTTATGACAAACCCCAGGTGTTGTAGAAGAGCAATAGTCCTGAGGGTGGCTTGATTGGCCTCCTGACAAGTCTCATCCCTGATGAGCCAGTCGTCTAGATAGGGGAAGACAAAGATTCCCTGATTTCTCAGGTAGGCCGCCACCACTGCTAGGCACTTTATGAAGACTCTGGGGGCGGAGGTGAGGCCGAAAGGCAGCACTGTGTACTGATAATGGTTTCCTCCCACAATGAACCTGAGGTACTTTCTGTGGTCTGGATGAATGAGGATGTGAGTGTACGCATCCTTTAGATCTAAAGAGCATAGCCAATCTCCCTGCTGGAGGTAGGGCAGAAGGGTTCCAAGAGTAAGCATCTTGAACTTTTCCTTCACTAGGAACTTGTTGAAGTTCCTGAGGTCCAGAATGGGTCGAAGGCCACCGGTTCTTTTGGGCCCCAGGAAATACCTGGAGTAGAATCCGTGACCTTGCAAGTGGGGAGGCACAGGCTCCACCGCCCTGTCCACCAACAGACCCTGAAGCTCCTGAAGGAGAAGGTCTGTGTGCAGGGGAGGCCTGGGAGGCTCCTCTGGAAAGTAGGGAGGAGGCAGTTGGTGAAAATGGAGGGCATAGCCCTTGTGGACTATCTCCAGCACCCAACTGTCCCCGGTGATAAGGGACCACTGGAGGGCAAAGAGGGCGAGACGACCTCCTGTGCAGGGTTGGGAGAGCAGTGGAGGAAAGGCTACGCTCAAGGAGTCAAAAGCCCCCACCCTGCTGAGTGGTAGCAGGGGCCTGAGGCTTGGGGGTCCTCTGCCTACGGGGCCCATTACCCTGGCCCTTGGCTTGCTGACCCTGGGGGGCAGCTTGGGCGGCCTGATATTGCGGGTACTGTTTGTAGGCAGTGCCCTTCCTCGGGTAAAAGGGCTTTTTACCCGAGCCCTTCTTCTTATGAGAAGGGGCAGAGGTCTTCCTCGACAGCCTTGTCCGTGTGAGGTGCTCGGTCTCGAACTGAGTGGCCTTCTCGGTCATGGGCTTGCCAAAAAGGTTTTCACCTCGGCAAGGGACATCGACCAACTTGTCCTGAACCCATGGCTCGAGGTCCGATGACTGCAGCGATGCCTGGCGTCGAGCCGCGATGCCGGCTGCTGCGACTCGGGCCGAAGCCTCGAAGCCATCATCGGCGGCGCGGAACATGAACTTCGAGCAGTCCCGAATCCCCGAGGACAAGGACTTAAATCTCTGCTAGGGTTCTCCGGAGAGACCAGCAGAGAACCCGGCCAACTCCTTGGCCAGATCCCGCAAGTACATGCCTATGTACAGCTGGTAGGACTGGACACGGCAAGCAAGCATTGAGCCCTGGAAGCACTTTCTACCGACGCCATCGAGGTTTCGGGCCTCCCTGCCAGGAGGCACCGCGGAGTGCATCTTCTGGCTCTTCAGACGATGCATGGCCGATTCCACAACCATGGAATGGTGTGGTAGCTGTGCCTTCTGAAAACCAGGGCTCTTCCGGAGTCGATAGATCGAATTGACTCGCTTGCTAAGAACCGGCGCCAAGGCCGGTGCCTCCCACATACGGAAGAGGAGCCATTCTAGCATCGGAGGAACCGGGACAGTAAAGGCCTCCTTCGAAGGAGAGTCATACTGTAGCGCCTTGAGCTCTTCAGCTCGAGGCTCTTCCTCGGGGTCCGCCGGAATAGCCAAGGCAGTGGCCATATCCCGGACGAACTCCGAGAACCGGGTGTCCTCCGGGGGGGACCTACTCCGGGGCTCAGACTTCGGTGAGTCTGAAGGGACGCACCGAGTCTTAAAGGTATCAGGAGACTCCTCGTCCTCCGTCTCCCAAGCCGACTCGTCCGAGGAAGAGTCGGGGTCCGACCCCGCGGGGCCCTGGAGCACCTGCCCCGACGCCCTCGGTCCCAAACGGGAGGTCGAGGGAGACCGCGACCAAGGTCGACTCCGAGCCACGATGGACTCGAGTATCAGCTCGGTCTCTGGGGTCGACTTCGACGTCAATGTCCCGCTGGTCGGGGCAGATGCGCCAGACAGGCTGGCCATCAGTGCCCGCTGCTGCTCCATGAAGGCAGACAATCTGCTCTCCAAGGCTGTCATCCTGAGACCCAGCTCGGGAGATGCAGCAGCCACCGACTCAGGCCCCGGCGGCGCCGGGCCCGACATCGGCTCCCTGGGAGGAGAGTCCACGAGGACTACGGGGCTTACGTGTCCAGCAGACACCGGCTCCACACGAGGAACTTTGGCAGGCTTCTCCGGTTCCACGGGCCCGGGGCGACAGTCAGGGGTCTTAGACCTGGCTCTCGAGGAGCCAGGGTCCTCCGACGACGACACCCTCGCGAGCCGTTTCTTCCTCTTGCGTTCCCGGTCGGGGGAACCCCTGTCCGAGGAGCTTTGACGGTGCTCGGGATCGGAATCCCGAGATGTCGAGGCCTCAGACGAGGTCCGGGCCCGGCCGGAGGCTGAGTCTGGGAAAAGCCTTTCCTTTTGCTGCTGGCGACTTCGTAGTGCCTTGGAAGACATCTTTCCACAGGCCCCGCACGACTTAGGATCGTGGTCGGAGCCGAGGCACCGAAGGCAGCAGTCGTGTGTGTCGGTGAGAGACATTAGTTTCTTACATCGATCACACTTCTTAAAACCACTGGAAGCCATCGGGGAAAAAAGAGTCCCTGCGAGGTCAAAGGACCGGCCTTCCAGGGAAAAAGGGCGCGAACGCCAGCCACGAAGGGCAAAAACGAAAAAGAAGAATTGGGCTCGATACTGGTGTACCGAACCCGGTGGGAGGGGAACCGGCGTCGAACTGGGAGAAAAAATAGCAAAAATCACTGAAAAATCTAATTTTAACCGGGAAAACTGGACACACGTCCGGTGGGCTTCACGGAAAAAAAGAGACTGAGGTAAGATGGCACCTTTAGGCGGGACGGGAACCGCGCATGCATGCCTGCATTCCCAAAGGCTTTCATAGAAAGCTGGGGAAATGCTCCGCTGGGGCTTCATCGGCGCTGATGACACCCATATGTGAGGACTGACTTCCTGCTTGGTCCTGGAGAAATATTTCTTCAATGCCCTGCAAACATCCAATAAATGTAACCGCTCCGCCGATGAAGACTCTGAATCGTCTCCAAAGACTGGCAAATACATTGCCTGATTCATATGAAACGGCGAAACCACCTTTGGTAAAAAGGACGGAACCGGCTGCAATACTACCCTCGAATCGTAAAACGAGAGAAAGGGCTTTCGGCATGAAAGGGCCTGCAACTCTGAAATCCTCCTAGCCGAACATATCGCCACCAGGAAGACCACCTTGAGAGTAAGATCCTTCAAAGACGCCCTAGCCAAAGGCTCAAACGGTTCTTGCCACAATGCTTCCAGAACTATGGTAAGATCCCAGGTTGGAACTATCTGACGACCTGGAGGTCTTAACAGCAATACCGCCCTTAAAAAACGCTTGACGTCCGGGTGCGACCCCATGGCTTCTCCTTTTATCTTACCTCTATAATAGGAAAGTGCTGCCAACTGAACTTTTAACGACGAGGCCACTAAACCTTTTTGAAAGCCTTCCTTAAAAATGCCAGAATTTGAGGAATTGAAGCCTTTAACGCATTCACACTCTCTGTCCGCACACCAAGCTTTGAAAATACGCCACACTCTAATATACGCTAACGAAGTTGATTTCCTTCGCGCCTTCAGTAATGTAGAAATTACCGCTGCGGAATATCCTTTCGCCCTCAACCTTGCCCTTTCAAGAGCCAGGCCGTAAGCGAGAATCGATCCACTTGAGGCATATACAGCGGACCTTGAGACAATAGATCCTTCCTGACTGATAGACGCCAAGGCCTGTCCACCAACAGTCTCCTGAGATCCGCATACCAAGGCCTCCTTGGCCAATCCGGTGCGATCAAAACCACCAATCCTCTGTGTAGCTCGATGCATTGCACCACCCGGCCTACCAGAACCCAAGGTGGAAACACGTACAATAGCTGATCCACTGGCCAGTCCTGAATAAGAGCATCCAGGTCCTCTGACATTCTCTCCCGTCTTCTGCTGAAGAAACGATTGACCTTTGCGGAACAGAAAATCGCCATGAGATCCATCACTGGCGACCCCCATTGCCGTACTACCATCTCGTAAACTTCCTGGTGAAGAATCCATTTCCCCCGGATCTATCTTTACCCGACTCAAGAAGTCGGCTTCGACATTGTCTACCCCTGCCACATGTACTGTCGACAGAGCTCTGAGGTTCAGTTCGACCCACTCGAACAACTGCTCGGACTCGGCCTCGAGTGCTACACTGCTGGTACCTCCTTGCCGATTGATGTAGGCTACTGCGTTCACGTTGTCTGAAAATACGTGAATCGCTCTTCTGTGCACATAATGCTGAAACTCCCTCAAGCTCAACTTCCTTGACAATGAGCTCCCCAGCCTAGCAGACTGGCATCCGTTGTAAGGGCTATTCAATCGGGCGTTTCTAAGGGCATCCCCTTGTCCAGACTCCCTGGACGCAACCACCATCGTAGCGCCTGACGCGCTTCCATCGGACAGGGCAGTCTCCGGGACAGAGTGTCACTTTGGTGAGACCAGCGCCTTAGCAACACTTTCTGCAAAGTTCTCATGAGCTCTCACCCACGGCACCATCTCTATCGTCGCCGCCATAGTCCCGAGTACCTGCAGATAATACCATGTCGTGGGAGCCGATCGGCTTAGAAACTCATGTACCAACTTCCTCACAGCCTTTGCCTGATGCTGAGGAAGGAATACTCTGCCCACCTTTGTATCGAACCTCGCTCCCAGGTACTCCAGAGTCTGCAATGGCATCAACGTGCTCTTTGACATATTGACTACCCAACCTAGGTCTTGAAGAACCGTGACCACTCTGGCTGTGGCTGCTTCGCTTTCGGCTATTGACTTTGCTCGAATTAGCCAATCGTCCAGATAAAGATGTACCAGGACACCCTCTTTTCTCAGCGCTGCGGCCACCACCACCATCACCTTGGTGAATGTCTGTGGTGCTGTAGCTAGACCAAAAGGCAATGCTTGGAAATGAAAATGCCCCATCGGAACCACAAACCTGAGAAACCTCTGATGATCCTGCCGAATGGGAATGTGCAGGTACGCCTCTGATAAGTCCAAGGATGTAAGGAACTCTCCTTTTCTTACCGCTACTATGACTGACCTCAATGTTTCCATGTGAAAATGAGTCACTCGGAGGCAGCGATTTACTCTCTTGAGATCCAGAATTGGCCGATAAAGTTCCCTCTTTTTTCGGCACTACGAAATAAATGGAGTACCGACCGGAACCGCATTCGTCTGAGGGAACCGGCACCACTGCCCTGAGAGCTACCAGCCGCTCTACCATCTGCTTGATGACTTCAAACTTGAGATAAGCTCTGCAGGGCGACTGAACGAACGAGTCTGAAACTGGGTGGAGAAACTCCAAAGCATAACCTTCTCGAATCACTTCCAGCACCCACCGGTCTGAAGTAATTTGGACCCAGGCAGGGTAAAATTCTCGTAGCTGATCCCCTACCAGTACCACACCTACCTGGGTCCCCCTCGCTTCATTGGGACCTTTTAAGACTGGAGGATGAGGCCCCAAAATCTCTGCCTGCTCCCCAAAAGCCCCAGTTTCTATAGGGAAAATGTCCCCTCTGACCTTGGTTGAATCTACAGGAACGAAAACGCCGAAAATCCCTCGACGGAGCCTTAGGAGGTACATTTGACCGTCCCTGCTTTTGCTTATCCTCCAGGAGACGACCCCCTTTGGACTCACCCAGGTCTTTCGCCAGTTTATCCAAATCTTCACCGAACAGAAGCTTTCCCTGAATGGTAACTTACTCAACCTAGCCTTAGACGAGCTATCCACAGCCCAGTTGCGCAGCCACAAATACCTATGCGCTGCTACTACCGAAGCCATACTATTCGATAAACCTCGATAAGGTCATAGTGGATGTCTGCCAAATAAGCTGACCCCCAACTCTAGTCTGGCCACCTCAGCAGACACAACCCCTACTGGATCTCCTTGAATCCCTTGAGACCAACGCAAACAGGCTCTAACGACCCATGCTCCACAAATAGACACTTGAATCGATATCGCACTTACATCAAACACCTGCTTCAACAAGGAATCCAACTTCCTATCCTGAATATCCTTAAGGGCCGCACTACCCTCTACAGGAATGGTCATCTTTTTGGTAACCGCTGCAATGGCCACATCCACTCTTGGGGACTGAAACAATGCCTTATCCTGTTCCACTAACGGGTGCAGACGGCCCATCACCCTGGACCCCTTGAGCCCTGCCTCAGGCAAATCCCATTCACCTAGAATCATCTCTTTCACTACCTTGTGAATCGGAAACGCTCTCTGAGTTTTCCGAAACGTCTGCAATAAGGAATCTTCCAAGGTCGCCTCTTCCGCCGTCCCCATTGCCGGCATATTAAGCGCCTTGAGCGTCTCAGAAATGAGGGCTAGCAACTCCTCTCTACGGAAAATGTGGACTACCCGAGCCTGGTCCTCCTAGTCCGTGATTTCTCCTTCTTCTAACTCCTCTTCGAGTTCCAGGTCTTGATCTCCCTCTTCCGAACAATACACCTCTGACACCACTGACTGATCAAAGGTCCTTATCCAACTTGGCCTTTTTAGCTGTTACCCTCGCTAAACCTACTACTAAAGGGCCCCTGGCCCCTTCTCTGCTGGCTCTACATTCGCAGAAGGTGATGGGAAGCTCCTTTTAACTCCCCCAAAAGCCTGTTGAATGAGTGTAACAAATTCTGGGGAAAAAATTGCCTCCAGACCCCCCCCCCCCCGACAACGGCGCCGGAGAAGGGGAGGAGGAAAATCCGGAGCAGAGGATGGCCCCGGCATGGGCTCCCGTGGCCTCTCAGCCAGGGACACCGGCTCCACGAAAGGTTCTACCACACTCTTAGCGCCCTTGGGAACCCCCGCTAAGGCTTGCTCCATCGTGGTAGCCTCCATCATACACCTCTTGCACACTCCTGTGTTCGAAACCGCCCCCCTTTCTGTACCGCACAGAACGCACAGCGGCTTAGAGGGCATCACTGCAGAAAGGATCCAATCAGTGGACCCTGCTGCCCCTTGCCCTTCTAGGGTGAAGACTCCTGCAAAAATGAGGATTCTGACTTCTGACAGCTTTTCCAGGACCAGCAAACACCCCCTTTAAAAGTTGCTTAATTTTTTTTTTTTTTTACAAATATGCAGATCAACTCTAAGAGCTTTTCCTAACTAGATTCTGAAGAAAATATTCCAAAACGAAGCTTTACTGTCAAAAAGGGAGCTGTTAAAGTCTGCCTTCAGAAACGGCTCTTCCCGCGCTGAAACTACGCGGCCGGGCCTTCCCTGTCATACCCGATCCGCGGCAGCGTGCTGAGCTATCCGGCGGCTTCTCCGCTTACCTGCAGGTGTTTAAACACTACTCTCCCGCTGCACCGGACTTTCGCGGGCCTCTCCGATGTCCGATAGACCCCCAAGCCAGTCACAGCTCTTTCCTTCCACTGCTGCCACCAATGGCCCTGAGTGCTCACAGGAATGTACTTCTGGCGCACTACAGAGCCTAAGGTACCGGTTCCTCACCCATCAACGTAGGATCGGGAACCGGAGCTTCTTTCCCCCTCACACCGCTGCCTCAGCGGGCCTGACTCACTGAGCTCTGTAGAGCAAACCGGGAGGGGAGGGGGGGCCTTACTGCTCCAATAAATTTAAAGAGCTAGAATCTATTAAAATAACAAACTGAATTCAAATTTAAAATTAAATCTATTGTTAATTATATTTGAAAATATATCTTCCGGGCTCACCACCCTCCAGCTGCTTGGAGACTGAGAGAACTGGAGTGAGGAGGTGGTTCCTCTGTATTTATACCAGTGACATCAAAAAGATGACGTTTCTCAGTCTCCAAGCTGCTGGAAGAGGAGCACAACCCAGAGGTTTCGGGACTAGACTGGAGGGACGATAAGAAATATATTTTTGACAAGGTTTTGAGAGCTGTACTTTCTTCATCAGATCTATGATGCACCCCCACTGTCTCCCCATTACAGATGGCACATAAGGAGCCAGCAGCACTGCAAACGCGACAACTCCCAAATGTCCCACAGTGCCTGCCGTGCTCCAGTATTCGCCCACTATCCCCTCTGATTGCTGGTCTCTACACCCATTCAGTGTGCACCTCTGGGATTCCCCTCATGCCTCCACAGCAGCCAAAATCTCCAGAAAAGGGCTTCCCCAAATACCTCTGCTGCTTTCGCTTGTTTACCAGGTCCTTGTATTTTGTATCAACTTTTATCCAGGCAGAGGAACAAAGAATCAAAAATCCAAGTAGCCTAAGGTAGAAGGGAATAAGAAGGGGTGTCTATGGGGGCCCTTACTTACCAACCTCGCAAAGGCCCCGCAAGACCTCCCTGCCTCAAGGACCACGACCCATCAGGAGTCCTGGGCAAAGACTTCTTCCAGCTCAATTAGGGCAAAGGTCCAAAGACCAATCCCTAAGAGCCAACATCAAGGCACTAGGGCTCAATTTCAAGGTCGTAGACCTTGATCTGTGCTTCAGGGAGCCAAGCCACACAGAAAAGGTTCTGCTGTACTAGTCCTAACTGCAACCACCTAATTGGAGCTGCAGTTTCAGAGCTGCATCATTCCTTATACCGATGATAAGGTCATTGAAAGTCAATGTTCTCTGCCTCCATTTGTTGGTTAGATGGCACAACCCACTTGTCTGGAGTGCTTCAACGGGATACTAATGAAATTTTATTTTCTTGCAGAATTAGTGCAGATTTAATAGCATCCTCTAAGAGATAAAGAGACATTTGTGAACTTACATTAAAGGGCAATTTTGGGGTTTATTTTATTTATAAGGATATTTTTACTGCAGCTATCCATTAGTGTATATTTACTACATTAAAGCTGCAATGTCTCACATTTATCTGCAAAATAAAAATCTGGAGCATAGGTGTGTAGCTTACCAAGGAAGAGAGAGATCCCCGATTTTTATTTTAATTTTAAAAATCAAAATGATGATAAAAATATCTCCATCACAACAATATCTGATTAAAAGGTTACACAAATCTCCCTCTGTCTCTGGCTGTCAAATTCATGACCCGTCTTCAAGAATAGTTGCACCTCCATACAAATATATAGAGAGAACCTGTAATTTTTCAAATGTTAAATTTTAAGAAAAGACTTCACACTTCATTAATGGCTAGAAACTTAATGTTATGTTTTCAAGCAGTATCCAATCCACATAAGTTTTAAAGCTGGAAAAATATAAGGATTCATTCAATATGCAATTAGAGACCTTAAAGAAAGACAAAATGCCTGTATTTATAGCTAAAACTACAATTCTAAGTTCAGCAGAAAGCTGCTACAGAGGGCACAGGGAGCTAGCTCATTTGAAAAAAATATCTGTCAAAATGCTTGCAGAAAGGGACTTTATAATTCTAGCCAAAGATTAAATTAGCCAGCCAGCCCCTAATAAATGGCTAAACCTTTCACTGAATAAAAAGACCATTTCACATATGTAAATGCTTAAAAGAAAATTGTATCTTCTGTACACTAAGGAATCTACTTATCAACACGAATTTGCATAAACATAAGCATTAGCATGTGCTAAATCAGTGTTTATGCAAAATATTATGATAATGCAGTAATGAAATGAAAACCTATCCACAGTACATCTATTACCGTCAGTAGATTGGACTCCTTTTTGGGAGTACAGCAGTATATGAGTCTACAACGTAATCAGATGTAAAAATAGCACAAATGTTAACATACACGTATCGGTGGCAAAGGCCTGACTATACCTCAAGGGGTACAGTTACACTTCTGCATTAATATGTATGTTAATTAGTGTGCTCTGGCAAGTTTAGCGTATAATCATTTTATTTAGTTAGTTAATAAAATTTATATTCCGCGTAAGCTGCATCAGTACAATCTAGGCACAGTACAATAACTGTTAAAATAAAATCATATCATACACATCAATCTAATATCAAATCAAAACCCCCAAAAAATCAAAACCAAAAAGAAACATCTGTATCATCCAAAATACCCTTCATACCCCCCTCAAATTTGAGTTTTTCTCCAAAAGCTAAATATCTCTCCCCCTCCATCCCTCTCCCCCAGGGCAAACTTACCTTAAAATGTTTGTTGTACTGTCTCCCACTCCTCTATTCACTGAAGTTTCTAGCCCTGGCAGCCATCACTGCCCGCTGCTGGGCTGAAGTCTCACAATAACAGCCATGTTTTGTGGTTGTTTTGACACTTCAGCCAGGCAGGGAGAGATGACAGCTGTTGGGCCTCATAACTTCAATGGACAGAGGAGTAGGAGGCAGCACGGCAATCATTTTAAAACAACTTTTCGCCACAGTGTGCTGCCCTCAACCCATACACACACATCACATGGGGTGCATGGGTGGAATTCAAGTCACTGCATATAACCCATCAATCTATCCTGCTCACTTTTACAATCTCTTCCTTAAGTATCTTCTGAGTTTGCCTATGCTTAATTGACTTCTGATAATGTCCCTGTTTCACCATTTTCCACTGGCTAGCTGTTCCATGCATCCATCATCTTTTACTAAAGAAATACTTCCAAAGATTACTACTGACTTGACATCCTTTCTCCATCGTCCCATAAATCTTTCGTCTAGCCAGCCTTTTGTGCATATTCCTTGGACGTATTTGAATGTCTCTATAATATCTCCTCTTTCCTCCAGAATATATATGTTTGGATCTTTAATTCTATCTGCATATTCTCTATAATGAAAACAACTAACCACAAGATCTGGTGCAAGAGATAAGGGTGTTAGGGCCCTTGGCAATAGTGATCATAGCATAATAAATGGAGGAAGAATGGCAAGGAAATCCACAATACTACCTTTTAACTTTCCAAAAGGGAGACTATGATAAAATGAGGAAAATAGTTAAGAAAAAATTAAAAGGAGCAGCTGCAAAGCTTAGAGATTTAATCAAGCATGGGTGGTATTTAAAAATACTATCTTGGAAACCCAGACCAGCTGTATTCCATGCTTTAAGAAAAGTGGAAGGAAGTCCAAAAAACTGCTAGCATGGTTTAAAGCTGAGGTCAGATATGCTGTTGTAGCCAAAAAAGCATCTTTCAGGAAATGGAAAAAGGAGCGAAATGACAAAAACTGGAAACAACATAAGCACTGGCAAGTTAGATGCAAGGCATTGATAAGGCAGACAAAGAGAGAATTTGGAAAACGCTTGCTATGTAAGCAAAAACGCATAATAAAAACTTTTTCAAATACATTTGTAGCAAAAAACCTGTGCTCCCAAAGAACACCTGCTACAGGTGAGTAACTATGCTTTGTCCAGGAACAAGCAGGAAGTCAGTCCTCACATATGGGACTCCCTAGTTCCAGGCTACTGAGGACCGAACCACGATAGTACCAACGGCGACCGGTCAGATGGCCATGAGCTGCAGAAGGTGAGTCCCCACTAAGAGACTCTGCAAGACCCTAGCGTCCAGCAACACTATCATTCCGATAGCCTGAACACAGAGGGTCAGAGGGCAGGAGTTGCCTACACTCCAAGCATTTTATGCAGCACTGTTTGACCAAAGGCACTGTCCCCACAGGATTTGCTTTCCAGGCAGTAGTGTGCTGCGAATGTGTGAATGGATGACCAAGCGACTGCTTTGCAAATTTCGGTCACTAGTACAGAATGAAGGTGGGCCACCGATGTGGCCATCGCCCTCATGTGATGTGCTGTGAGCTGGTGCTCCAGGGGGAGGCCTGCCCGCTCATAGGCGAGGGCAATGCAATCCACCACCCAAAAGGATAGGATACACTTGGTTACAGGGAGCCCCAGTCTCCTGGGGTCATAGGACACGAAAAGCTGAGGTGCCTTGTAGTGGGCCCTGGGTCCACTGCAGATAGAAGGACAGGGCCAGTTTACAGTCCAGTATGTGGAGTATGAGCTCCTCCCTACTGGCATGAAGCAGCGGGTAGAAGGTGGGGAGCACCACCTCCTGGTTGAGGTGAAATGGGGAGGAACTTAGGGTCAGGGGGAACACTATCTTGTTCTTGAAGAACCTAATATATGGGGAGTCTACCACCAGCACTTGAAGCTCGCTGACTCTGCGAGCTAAAGTCAGGGCCACCAGGAAGGCCACCTTCCAGGATAGGTATCTGGGGTGGCAGATGGCCAGTGGCTCGAACAGTGACCTAGTAAGCTGGGAGAGCACCATGTTGAGGTCCCATTCTGCTGTTGGAGGGCAGACAGAGGGCTTGGAAAGCAGAAGACCCCATAGGAAACGGGAAACTAGGGGCTGGCTAGAAAAGGGCTTTCCCCCCACTGGGTGGTGGTGAGCGACTATGGTGCTCAGATGCACCCGGACCAAGTTAGATTTCAGCCTTGTATGCGACAAATGCACTAGGTACTGGAGTACCAGCTGAACGTGGCAGGAGAACAGAGCAAACCTGCGCCATTTAAAGGCATAAGCCCTCCTTATGGAGGGCTTCCTCAACCTCTTGTGATAGGTTGAGCAGAGCCAAGGCTACCCTCTCAGCAGTCAGGCCGTTATAGTCAATGACCCCACATTGGGGTCAGAAGAGAGCCCTCCTCCTGAGTCAGGAGGCCTAGGACTCGGCCCAGGGGTACTGGGAGTGTCATCGCCAGCAAGAACAGTAGTGGGAACCAGGGTTGCCTGGGCCACCTGGGGGCAATCAGTATCATCGATGCCCTCTCATTCTGAATTTTGAACAGAGTCTTGGCGACTAGGGGAGTCGGTGGGAATGCATACAGCATTCCCTCGGACCATGAGATCAGGAACGTGTCTGCCGCTACCCGCTGTGGGTGCAGCTTCCTGGAGCAGAAGTGAGTCAGCTGCGCGTTGTCGGGAGAGGCGAAGAGGTCCATCTCGGGCCAGCCCCAAAGGCGGAAGAGCTTCTTCACCACTGCAGGGTCGAGATGCCACTCATGAGGACGGAGGACTCTGCTGAGTCTGTCTGCCAGGTAGTTGTCCTGGCCCAGGAGGCAGACCATTCACAGGAGCATGCCATTGCGCACTGCAAAGCCAAGGAGGGCTACAGCCTCCTAGCAGAGGGAATACGAACCCATGCCCCCCTGCTTGTTTATATAGAACATTACGACCTGATTGTCCATCTGGATCAGCAAAGGTCTGTTCCACAGGAGGGGATGGAAAGCACATAGGGCGAAGGCTACTACCCAGAATTCCAGGAGGTTGATTTGTAGTAGAGACTCCTCCTTGGACCAGCAACCTGAGTACAATGAACTCCACAGTGAGTTCCCCAGCCCTACAGAGAGGCATCTGTGGTCAGGGTAGATTGCGGTAGGGGTGCCTGGAAGGGCATCCTTGCCCAAAGGAGACCCTGGTTCTGCCACTATTCGAGGGATCTTGCCAGCTGGTGGGAGACTCTGACCCTGTCCCTAGAGTTGGCCCATGACCTGGGTCTACTGAGAATGCAGGCACCACTGGGCTGTCCACATGTGCAGATGGGCTAGGGGTGTGAAATGGACTGTGGAGGCCATGTGTCCCAACAGGCAGAGGAGAAGGTGAGCTGGCATGGTTGTATGGTGCTGGATCTCCCCTGCCAGCTGTTTGAGGCATTCTGCCCTGTCCTGAGGAAGGAGGGCTCTGGACCTCACCGTGTCCAGCTGAGCACTGATGAACTCTAAGTCTTGCACCAGAGAAAGATGTGATTTGAGGTAGTTGATGACAAACCCCAGGTGCTGCAGGAGGAGGATGGTACGTTCTGTGACATGACTGGCCTCTGCAGCTGTGCCGCCCTTGATAAGCCAGGTGTCCAGGTAGGGGAAGATGAACACCCCTTGTAGGCACAGATGAGCGGCTACCACTGCTAGACACTTTGTGAACACTCTTGGTGAGGAGGCCAGGCTGAAGGGAAGTATCCTGTATTGGTAATGGCCTCCCCCTATCATGAATCTCAGGTATTGCCGGTGAGATTGGTGGACTAGGATGTGGGTGTAGGCATCCTTTATGTCCAAGGAGCAAAGCCAATTTCCCTGGTGGAGGTAGGGCAGCAGTGTCCCAAGGGAGAGCATTCTGAACTTCTCCCTCACCAGGAACTTGTTCTGGTCTCAGAGGTCCAGGATGGGCCTGAGACCCCCAGTTCTCTTGAGGAAAAGAAAGTACCTTGAGTAGAAGCCCTTGTCCCAGAAGTGCTGGGAAACAGGCTCTACCGCCCTTCCCTTAGGAGACCTGCTAGCTCTGAAAGCAAGAGGGCCTGGTGAAGGAAAGGTTGCACTGGCTCTCCTGGAAAATGCCCCGGAGGTGGAAGTGGAGGTGGTAATCCTCCTTCACCACCCGAAGCACCCACTGGTGCGGGTCTCCCAGTGGGAAGGAGGTTCTGCCCTGGGAGTCAAAAGCTCCTACCAGGTTGAGCCAGAGCTGGTGTCTGCAGCTTGGGAGCCTTTGGCTCCCTGGGTCCTTGTCCCTGGCCCTTGGGCTGGAGTCCCTGGTGCTGCTGGCTTGGAAAGACCTGGTAGTGGTGACTCTAATGGAAAGGGCCCTTTTTCCTCGAGAAAGTCGGCCTTTTCCCCGAGGCTGTCTTATGGGGAAGAATAGAGGTCTTCTTTGAGAGCCTTTGCCTGGTCACCACCTCACCTCAATCTTGGCCGCCTTGTTGTTGTTGACCATAGGTTTCCCAAATAGATTCTCCCCAGTGGAGGGGACATCCAGCAGTTTCTTGGACTCATTGCTCGAGGTCCGAGGTCTGCAGCCAGGCCTGGCACCGAGCCCAGGCTGCAGCCTCGAACCCATCATAGGCGGCCTGGGACAGGAACATGGAGCAGTCCGAGATGGTGGTTACCAAGATCTGGAACCATTACAGGGGTTCCCCGGCGACCGGCGTGCCCTGCTGAGAAGCTAGCAAGCTCCTGGATGAGGCTCTTAAGATATATCCCTAGGTAGAGCTCATAGGTTTGTATCCAGCAGCCCAACATGAACCCTTGGAAACACTTACACCCCAGGGCTTCGAGGGCCTGGCCTCTCTACCCGGGGGTACAGAAGAATAATTCTTCTGGCTAGTGAGCTTTTCCATTGAGAACCCCAACACTATGGAATTATGAGGAAGTTAGGCCTTCTGGAAGCCTGGACACCTCTTGATGTGGTAGAAGACAATGAGGCGTCGACTGATCACCGGCACCAAGGTCGGGGTCTCCCACATCCATGGGAGCAGCCATTCGAGGATGGGTTGTGAGGAGACTCATACTGGAGGATCTCCAGCTCTTCGATGTTCAGGTCCACCTCGGACTCTGTGGTGACCGAGAGGGCTCGGGCCATGTCCTGGACGAAGTCGTGGAATGCCACATCCTCGAGTGGGGAAGGCGTCAGAGTTCTGGTGGAGAATGCTCCGAGGGGATGTCTCAATGTCAAGAGGTCTCCGGGGAAGCCTTGATGTCGGTCTCCCAGTCTGACTCCGAGGCTGTTGAAGAGTCTGAGGCTCGAAGCTCCCGTGCCTCGAGGTCTGCATCGGGGAATCGAGACACACACCCCCCCCCCCCCCACACCGGTTTCATGTCAGAATCCCGGAAGCTAGCTGGGGAGGACCGGACACCCAAGGATGAGGATCAGGATAGGGACCGAGACCTCGACCAGTGCCGAGGGCTGGCCCGAGGCTGATAGTGCTTGGGACACAGCTCAACATTTGGGAGTGCCACTGCAGTCGGGGGTCTAGTTGTCAGGGCAGATGATGCCAATGAACCTGACATCATCGCCTGCTACATGGTCAGATTGGCAGAGATACTCTGTTCCAGGACCACCATTCTGGCCTTAACGCCAGAAGGCTCCGCAATTTTCAGTGCAGGAACAGAGGGTTTTGGGCCTGGCACTGACACTCTGGCAAGCGTGTCCTCTATGAGGACTGTGGCCTCAGGGAGCCTCGCCAGACACCACCGGCCAAGGACTCCTTCCTAGAAACCTTAGGAGGGCGCTGCTCGGAAGCGCCCGAGTCCCGCCGCGGGACCTTACCGGGCTTCCCCGGTGGAACCTCGACTAGCTTCGAGGATTTTTTCTTTTTCTTGCCAGGGTCTAGCATCTTTCCAGAGGAGCTTAGCTTCGGGCTCAGCGTTGGGGAAGCTGGAGCCGAGCCAGACCGCAGGAACATCTTCTCCTGAAACTCCAACCGTTTCTTGTTGGTCCGAGGAGTCATGGCCCGACACAGGTCGCAGGAAGTACTGTTGTTGTCCGGGCCAAGGCAGTACAAGCAACAGTTGTTGGTATCTGTGACAGAAATGATTTGACTGCAACGATCACACTTTTTGAAGTCACCAGGAGACATGGTTTATTTCCTTTTAGAAGTTGAAGTAAAATTTAGTTTGCTTTCATGCGAAAATCAGCACATGAAAGCATTTTCACGCACTGTTTTTTTTTTTTTAAATGCATAAATAACAAGTTGTATTGCACGGTTTTACAGCATTTATGAATTTAAATTAATTTTCACATGTAATGGAGAATGCACAATATTCTACCATGCAAGTTAGCCATAGTTTGAAAATTATTTTTTGCAAAAGGCAGCAATGTACAATAAAAAACAAACAGAAAATGCAAAATCTTTGGTAGTTTTGCACGTCTTTTGCAAACAGCATAAAAGAACTCAAATACCAGGCTTGCAAATAATCAACAGGAAAAAAAAGAGATCTTTGATTCCTGTTAAAATCAGAAAATCCCTTTCTTTTCCTAGGTCCCTAAAATAATTTTTTAAATAAAGAAACATTGAACTTGAATTATGTATTAATTTTATATTATTCACAGGGTATATAAGAAAAACTTTAAACACTATTTCTAACACATGGGCCAGATGTGTGAAGCATTTTGACTGTAAACACAAACTAGAAAAATCCTTTTAGTACATAAGCCCCATAAAGTAGTAAGATATTTTCAGACATGATTTCAGGCCAGGTTTTAAACTGTAAATTGCTTCTCATTTTGGTGATTTTCATTGAGTGCTAGAAATGAACCGACCTACACAAAGTATGCTAGGAAGGCTTTTTTTCCCACCCAAAACACAGCTCTGTCAAGAATTTATTTTGCTAGGTATGCTGCTGTTCAAATTAGAACCCCAGCGTGGCTTTTGAAGAGTTTTAGGTTTCAAGAATTCTGTCTGCCATTCAGAATCACTTGGGAGAGAACAATCAAAAGATTAACATCCCACCAGTCTCCTTTCCTTAGAAAATTTTTGTTATTGCAGATTTCTTCCTTATTCATCTTGCTTGAATACTTATTTTTATATTTGTGCCAAGAGCCCAAATCACACTATTTATCCATGCATATCCCACCTTTCAACCTGCTGAGATGCTGACATGTGTAATTTTTGCTTGAAAACCAACGATATTTAAGAAAGTGATTTCTTTTCAGCCTATGAACTTATGCCAGTGAATATATTCCCATGAGGGTGCAGACAGGGCCAGCCCATCCACTGAGCAAGAATGTTTTTTGCACAGGGCCCCGCATTTCAGGGGGCCCCACGCAAAAAACATTCTAAATTAGCACAAGTAGATTAAAAAAAAACAAACCGGCTGCTGCTGCCGCTGCCGCCGCCGCCGTGGCAGCGGCAGAATCAAATGTCCCGCCGCGGGGCCCCATCTGCCCGGCAGAGCCTCCCTGCAGCATCAGCTCCCGAGTCCCTCCCAATGCGCGGGCTTTCAGAGCCGCGAAGGGAGAGCTTCTCTGACCTCTCGCGGCTCTGTTAATCCCACCGGGGCTGATGGGAAATCCCATCAGCCCCGGCGAGATTAACAGAGCCGCGAGAAGAAAGGGAAACTCTCGTGGCTCTGAAAGCGCGCACATTGGGAGGGACTCGGGAGCTGATGCAGCAGGGAGGCTCTGCCAGGCAGGTGGGGCCCCGCGGCGGGACATTTGATTCTGCCGCTGCCACGGTGGCAGCGGCAGCAGCAGCCGGTTTGTTTTTTTAAATCTATCAGGGCTGATGGGGGGGAAGGGGGTTAGGACTGGTAATGGGCTATGGGGGGGCTAAGACTGGAAGTGGGTTGATGGGGGGGGGGGGGTTTGGACTGGGAATGGGCTATGGGGGGGGGCTAAAACTGGAAGTGGGTTGATGGGGGGAGGGGGTTAGGACTGGTAATGGGCTATGGGGGGGCTAAGACTGGAAGTCGGTTGATAGGGGGAGGGGGGTTAGGACTGGTAATGGGCTATGGGGGGGTTAGGACTACTAATGGGCTATGGAGGGGGGCTAAGACTGGAAGTGGGCTGATGTGGGGGTTAAGACTGGAAATGGGCTGATGGGGGGTTAGGACTGGAAATGGGCTGATGGAGGGGGGGTTAGTATGTAATGGGTTATGGGGGGGCTAAGACTGGAAATGGGCTGATAGGGGTAGGACTGGTAATGGGCTATAGGGGGGGCTAGGACTGGAAATGTGCTGATAGGGGGTTAGGACTGGTAATGGGCTATGGGGGTGCTAAGACTGGAAATGGGCTGATGGGGGGTTAGGACTAGTAATGGGCTATGGGGGGGCTAGGACTGGAAATGGGCTATGGGGGGGCTAGGACTGGAAATGGGCTAATGGGGGGTTAGGACTGCAATGGGCTGTGGGTAGGCTAAGATTGGAAATGGGCTGATAGGGGTTAGGACTAGTAATGGGCTATGGGGGGCTAAGACTGAAAATGGGGTGATGGGGGGCTTAGGACTGGTAATGGGCTATGGGGGGGCTAGGACTGGTAATGGGCTGGGGGGTGGCTAGGACTGGAAATGGGCTTAGTGGAAGGAGGGCTTGAATTGCAAATAGCTGATGGGGACGGGGCTTGGAATGGAAATGGGCTGTGTGGAAGAAGGGCTTGAACTACAAATAGCTGATGGGGAGGGGGGCTTGGAATGGAAATTGGCTGTGAGGGGAGGGAGCTAGGACTGGAAATGGGCTGAGTGAGGGGGGCTAGGACAGGAAATGGGCTGATGGAGGGCTAGGATAGGACTGGAAATGGGCTGTTGGGGGGGCTTGGATTGAAATGGACTCATGGAGGGGCTAGAACTGGAAGTAGGCTCATGGGGGGCTTGGATTGGAAATGGGCTGAGTGGAGGGAAGCTAGGATTTGACATGGGCTGATGATGGTGGGGCTAGGAAAGGACTAGAAATGGGCTGATGGGGGGCTGGGATTGGAAATGAGCTGATGGAGGGACTCGGATGGGGGAGCTAGGACTTGAAATGGGCTGATGGGGGTTAGGACTGGTAATGGGCTATGGGGGCTAAGACTGAAAATGGGGTGATGGGGGGGCTTAGGACTGGAAGTGTGCTGATGGGGGGGCTTAGGACTGGTAATGGGTTATGGGGGGCTTAAGACTGATAATGGGCTATGGGGGGCTAGGACTGGTAATGGGCTGGGGGGTGGCTAGGACTGGAAATGGGCTGAGTGGAAGGAGGTCTTGAACTGCAAATAGCTGATGGGGACAGGGGCTTGGAATGGAAATGGGCTGACTGGAAGGAAGGCTTGAACTACAAATAGCTGATGGGGAGGGGGGCTTGGAATGGAAATTGGCTGTGAGGGGAGGGAGCTAGGACTGGAAATGGGCTGAGTGAGGGGGGCTAGGACAGGAAATGGGCTGATGGAGGGCTAGGATAGGACTGGAAATGGGCTGTTGGGGGGGCTTGGATTGAAATGTACTCATGGAGGGGATAGAACTGGAAGTAGGCTCATGGGGGGCTTGGATTGGAAATGGGCTGAGTGGAGGGGAGCTAGGATTTGACATGGGCTGATGATGGTGGGGCTAGGAAAGGACTAGAAATGGGCTGATGGGGGGCTGGGATTGGAAATGAGCTGATGGAGGGACTCAGATGGGGGAGCTAGGACTGGAAATGGGCTGATGGTGGGGCTAGGATAGGACTAGAAATGGGCTTATGGGGGGGCTGGGATTGGAAATGAGCTGATGGAGGGACTCGGATGGGGGAGCTAGGACTGGAAATGGGCAGATGCGGGGACTAAAAGGGAGCGGATGCTGGGTGGGGCTGGAACTAGAAGGGAGCTGATGTTGGGGGAGGATTAGAATGGGATAGAGCTGGGAGAGTGAAATGGAGAGGGAAAAAATATTTTGTGTGGGAGGGAAGACAAATCTACAATTGGCCGGATATTGGGAGAGTAAGTGGGGATTGAGGATGTCGGGGTAAAATTTGAGTGGATGAAATAGGAATGAGGAAAGAGCAAAAGGAGAAAGATTAGTATGTTAAAGCAGATGTAGAGAGAGAATGGAAAAAAAACTAGAAGAGTGAAGAAAGGACAAATGGACAGCAGACGATGGAGAGTTAGCAGAAGACACGAAGAAACCAGAAGAAAGTGGCTGGAGCAATTGCAACTGAAAAAAAATGCACAAAAGGTAGAAAATATCTCTTTATTGAATTTATTAACTGAAATATGACAGCTCTGGGAAATGTGCATCATTAACATCTGCGCTTTGTTTAGTACAAAAGGAAATTAATTTATAGTTTTATTTCTACAGTGTTGTGGGGCTTTTGGGGTTCCCAGTTTAATTATTGTCTTCCTGTTTCTACATTGTGATTTCTTGTTTGGTGACGGTCTATGTTCTGCACATGTAACTGAGCTGAGGTATTCTGTTTATGTAATTCCTATTTGACATTGCCACTTGTTCTCTTTCCCAAGTAGGTCATGTATTGTTATTCTCTGAAATGTATTGGTTTAATATTTGCAGTGTTGCCTTTTGATAGGTAGGGTCTTGTGCTTTGTGAGTCCTAATAGTGCCGTTATGATACGGCGGGTTTGCTATGGGTTCTAAATGGGCAGTGTTTGTAGTAGTTCCTAATGTGCCTGGCAGTTGGCACTGGATTATAGTAATGTAGAAATCTTTTAGTCTTTCTTTATCCATACACTCATTAAGAGGCATGTTTACTAAAAGTTAGTGTATGGTAACATTATGCAAATATTTATGCAAATGAGGTCCCTTATGCAAATAAGGCCCCGCACCGAGTCTCCGCACATGGCCCCGCACCCCCCTTGGGCTGTCCCTGGGTGCAGAGACAAATATCATAGATGGGTCCATTAAGGTGTCAGGAGCTAGATAATCCCAGCTTTACCTGTATTTTTTTTTTGTTTGTGGCAGGGGAGGTGCAAAGGAATCAAAATATATCTGTTCAACCAAAATCAAAGGATGCATGATACTGCTGCTACTGATGTAGCAGTAGTAATAGCTGGAATGCTTTTTACTCAAAAGTACGTAAAACAGTTTTGATTTTGTTAGAATCACTAGTAGCCACATATATCTGATTAATAACAGTCTTGTTCGATAGCTTCAGAAAGCTGGCTCAAGGCAAGTGACTATAACGAGAGCAGAGGTTAAGTGATTGATCAAAATCTCCATGAAAAAGAATTGTTTTTTGGTGAGATGCAAGGCCATTGGGGCTTTAGCCAACCTTTTGTCCCATATGGCATCAGCTATTAGGGATTTTGGGAGGCAGAGGTAAAGATTACACTGCCCCCCCTAACCCAGAAAAGTGTTCTGCTGCCCCTGGAGTCAGGGCTGGCCTGTCCATTGAGCAAGAATGTTGTTGGCACAGGGCCCCGCGCCAACAACATTCTGCACGCTGTCAGCTCACCTCCTTTAGCGGCTCGCAGCAGGCTCAGCAACAGCTCGTTACAGCTACCGAAGTGAAGAGCATTGTTTCCTTCACTTCGGCAGCTGTATTGTAATGAAGATCGCAGGCGCGCTGAGAGCCAGGACACAGGAAATGTCCTTTGACCTCCGGCGCGCCTGCGATCTTCATTTACAATACAGCTACCGAAGTGAAGAAAACAACGCTCTTCGCTTTGGCGGCTGTAACGAGCTGTTGCTGAGCCTGCCGGGAGCTGCGAGCCGGGGCCTCTAAAGCCTGTCATGGGGCTCTTCGAAGGGGGGGCTTGGCCTTGGGCTTGAAATGGGCTGAGTCGGGGCAGGGGGCTAAGATTCGAAATGGGCTGGGGGGGCTAGGATTCGAAATGGGCTGAGTTGGAGGGGAGGCTAGGAATGGAAATGGGCTGAGTAGGGAGGGGGCTAGGAATGGAAATGGGCTTTTGGGGGGGTAGGCTTGGAAATGGACTGATGTGGTTCTGGAATATGATTGGAAATGGCTGATGGGGGCTAGAATTGCAAATGGGCTGATAGGGGCAGCTTGGACTGGAAATGAGCTGATTGGGGGCTGGAATAGGACTGGAAATGAGCTGATGGGGGCTCAGACTAGAAATGGACTGAGTGTGGGGGAGCTTGGACTGAAAATGGGCTGAAGCTCCCCCCCACACTCGGCCCAATTTCCAGTCCAAGCCTCCCCATTAGCTCATTGGAATAGGATTGGAATTGGTTAATGGGGGGGCTAGTATTGGAAATGGCTGATGGGGGGGGGGGGCTAGGATTGCAAATGTGCTGATGGGGGGAGCTTGGACTGGAAATGGGCTGATGGGGGGTGGAATAGGACTGGAAATGAGCTGATTGGGGGGACTAGGACTGGAAATGGACTGATGCGGGGGGGGGGGGGAGAGAATGCATTTAGAAGGGAGCAGATGCTGAGTGGGGCTGGAACTAGAAGGGAGCTGATTTTGGGGGAGGACTAGAAGGGGATGGGGCTGGGGGAATGAGGATGATGGGGGAAAAGATATTTTGTGTGGGAAGGAAGGAAAATCTACGAGTTGCTGGGTATTGGCAGAGTATGTGGGGATTGAGGATGGAAGGGTAAAATTTGAGTGGATGATAAAGGAATAAAAAAGAAATTGGGAGCAAAAGGGGAAAGATCAATATGTTAAAGCAGATGTAGAAGATAGAATGGAAAAAACCTAGAAAAAAGAAGAAAAGACAAATGGACAGCAGACAATGAAGAATTAGCAGAAGACAGAAGAAACCATAAGAAAGTGACTGGAGCAATTGCAATTGAAAAATAAAATGCCCAAACAATAAAAGGTAGAAAAATATCTTTTTATTTTGAGTTTATTAACTGAAATATGTATCATTAACGTCTTTGCATTTTTGTTTAGTACAAAGGAAATTAATTTATAGTGTTGCTGTACATTCCAAGTTTGGCTTACAGGTTCCCAATTTAATTATTGTCGTCCGATTTCTAAATTGTGATTCCTTGTTCTTTGTTTGGTGACGGTCTATGTTCTGCATGTGTAGCTGAGCTTAGGTATTCTATTCTTGTAGTTTCTGTTTGACAGTGCCACTTGTTCTCTTTCCCCAGTAGGAGATGAATTGGTATTCTCTGAGATGTATTGATTTAATATTTGCAGTGTTTCCTTTTTAATAGGTAGGGTTTGATGCTTTGAGAGTCCTGGTAGTGCTGTTATGATTCGGTGGGTTTGCCATGGGTTCTAAATGGTCAGTGTTTATAGTACTTCCTAATGTGCCTGGTGGATGGCACTGGAGTATACTAATGTAGAAATCTAGTAGTCTTTTTTTATCTAGACACTCATTAAGAGGCATGTTAACATTATGCTGATATTTATGCAAATGAGGCCCCGCAATGAGCCTCCGCACCCCCCTTGGGCTGCCCCTGTCTGGAGTGGAGGGTAAAAGGTAAAATGGAGGAGAGTGATTGATCATGATTAAAAGCAACAATGTTAGTGGGAAGATAATAGTGTGATGATGGGCTGCAAGCAGGCAGGGACAATGGAATGAACCTCAGAAATAGTTGCACAAAGGAGTAAGAACTGGAGGCAAACATGAATGTAGAAGCCAGTGAATCTCTTTATTGGAAGAATTTTCAGCTCAGTATTCATAAGACGCACGACACCTGAACCAGGAGGCTCCATTTTAGGGACTTAAAGTTTGGCACCTAATTTTAGAGCAGCTGTTCACTCAGTCTAAACTTAGGTGCCGAAGATGGACACTAGCACTGTGAAAAATTAGGCAACTAATTCCCAGATTTAGGATTCTAAACAGTTTGAAAATTGGCCTTTATGGAAATAATTTTATAAAGGATTTCTTGCATTTAAAAGACTTCTCATAAAATTGCCCCATTGCACAAGAGTATACACGGTGACAAGACCACAAGTGCTTATATCTGACTTAGGGATAAGCATTTTTGGAAAGTATAATTTGGGCATATAGCACAGATCTTTACCGCCAAAAACGTTTCAGTTCTTTCTCGGATTTTTCCAAATTTTTCTAGATATTTGGGAGACTTTTGGCAAAACTAAAGAGTCATGGGATAGGAGGCAGTGTACTATTGTGGATCAGGAACTGGTTAAAAGACAGAAAGCAGAGGGTAGGGCTAAAAGGCCAATTTTCCCAATGGAGAAAGGTGAATAGTGGTGTACCCCAGGGATCTGTGCTGGGTCCGCTGCTTTTTGACATATTCATAAATGACCTGGAAAATAGAATAATGAGTGAGGTTATCAAATTTGCAGATGACACAAAACTATTTAAAGTTGTTAAAACCCATGAGGATGGTGGAAATTTGCAAGAGGATCTTGATAAATTGGAAGACTGGGCATCGAAATGGCAGATGAAATTTAACGTGGACAAGTGCAAAGTTATGCACCTAGGGAAGAACAACCCAAAGAGTAAATTAGACTTACCTGCTAATTGTTGTTCCTTAAGGAACTCTAGTCCAGTTCCAGAACCATTGAGTCTAGAATCTCCTCCAGCAGCTTTGGAGACTGAAAACTTGTCATCGCTTTGATGACCTCCGCACATATATAGGTAAGGACCGCCCCTTCCTCTTCAGTACCTATTGACAAAGCAGATTCAGCAGAGCAACAAATAAGTAGTTAAACAAGTAATGAAAACCTATAACTCAACAACTAGCTCTACACCCCCCCCCCCCCCCGGGAAGGCTGGCATTCGCAGTCCTACTGCTTCGCCCCTCCCGTCTCTGTACTTCTTTGCCATCTTTTTTTTTTTTTTTAACTGATTGACCAATTACTAGACCGTCGGGGACGACATAGCGCTGCACCAGATCTCCCCCGCTGCCATCTCCCTACATCTGCCCCGCCGAGACATCCACATCCGCACTGAACTTCAGGCTGAAACTAAACAGCTCGGGAGGGAACCGGGACTGGACTAGAGTTCCTTAAGGAACAACAATTAGCAGGTAAGTCTAATTAACTCTTCCTTTTCATTCCTCTAGTCCAGTCCCGGAACCATTGAGGATGTAACAGAGCAGTGAGAGTCAACGGGAGGGTCTAGCTAGCGCAGCCTGAAGTACTGCAGATCCAAATCGGCCATCCTCCGCCGCCTGCACATCAAGCCTATAGTGTTTAGCGAAGGAATGCAACGATGACCATGTCGTCGCCCTACAAATGTCCACGGCGGGCACCAGACTAAACTATGCCCAAGACATCGCTTGCGCCCTAGTAGAATGAGCCCGTAGACCTTCCGGCACTCCTCTACCCTTCAAAAGGTAGATGGACACAATAGCTTCCTTCAGCCACCTGGAGATAGACTACTTCGCAGCCGCTTCCCCCTTTCACGGGCCACCGAATGACACAAACAACCTGTCGGATCTACGGAAGGCCTCCGTGCTGCGAAGATAGCGCCGGAGTGCCCGCCGCACATCGAGAAGATGCAAACGGCTATCAGTCCGCGCTGCCTGCTCCCCCGAAAATACCGGAAGAGAGACCACCTGGTTAACATGGAAAACGGACACCACCTTGGGCAAGAATGCCGGCACGGTGTGCAACACCACCTTGTGATCAAAGAAAGAGAGATACGGCTCCTTGCAGGACAACGCCTGCAACTCGGAGATTCTGCGAGCAGAACAAATAGCTACCAGAAACACCGTCTTCAACGTCAGATCCTTAACTGAAGCCTGCCCTAACGGCTCAAACGGTCGATTGACCAAGGCCTTCAACACCAAATTGAGATCCCAGGACGGAACTGAGCATCTGCGAGGAGGCCGCATGAGCAATACCGCTCGCAAAAACCTCTGGATGTCGCCATGCACCCCTAACGACTTACCCTGAATCTTGCCCCGAAAACAGGAAATCGCTGCCACCTGGACTCGCAAGGAACTGGATGCCAATCCCTTCTCCACACCTCCTTGCAAGAAGGAAAGGATCTGAGGGACAGACGCCGCGAGCGGAGTAAGACCTCTCTCCGTACACCATCCCTCAAAAATGCGCCAAATCCGAATATATGCCAACGACGTAGACCGCCGACGCGCCCGCAACAAAGTAGAAATGACCGCTGAAGAATAACCCTTGGCTCTCAGCCGAGCCTGTTCAAGATCCATGCCGTAAGCGAGAATCGAGCCACCTGAGGCATCCTTAACGGCCCCTTAGCAACAGATCCTCCCGCTGAGGAAGCCTCCACGGGACGTCCACCAGAAGCCGCACCATGTCCGCATACCACGGTCTCCTTGGCCAATCGGGTGCAATGAGGATTACTCTGCCCCAGTGCCGCTCTATGCACTGCACCACGCGACCTATGAGAGCCCAAGGCGGAAACACGTAGAGCAGACCTGCCCTTGGCCATCTCTGTGCCAACGCATCGAGCCCTTCCGACATGCATTCCCGCCTCCAGCTGAAAAACTTGGACGTCTTTGCGGACTCGAAGGTTGCCATCAGATCCATGACTGGAGAACCCCAACGCTGTACCAGAAGAGAATACATCTCCGGGTAGAGGACCCACTCCCCCGGGTCCACCCTCCGCCGACTGAGAAAGTCCGCTGCGGTATTGTCCACTCCAGCCACATGCTGTGCTGACAGGCACGCCAGGTTCTGTTCTGCCCAGGCTAGCAGAAGGCCTGCCTCTGCCTCCAGAGTTGCACTTCCTGTGCCGCCCTGACGATTGATGTAGGCCACCGTCGTCGCATTGTCGGACAGCACTCTGACCGCTGACCGCCTCAGCAACGCCTGAAACTCTCGCAGGGCCAACAACACCGCCCTCATCTCCAACCGGTTGATGGAGCATCGCTTCTCCTCCAGAGACCAGCAGCCCTGGGCTATGTTCCCTTCGCAATGGGCTCCCCACCCCAGCAGACTGGCATCCGTGGTCAAGAGTCGCCAGGATGGAGGTTCCAATGGAGCGCCGGTCTCCAGACTCTCCTTCCGCAACCACCATTCCAACTTGTTTCGGACATCCTGAGGGCAGATTAGCCGGCGAGATAACGGGTCCGATTGATGCGACCACCGCCGCAGCAGTGCCCACTGCAGCGGCCTCATATGCGCTCTGGCCCACGGCACCACTTCAATAGATGCCGCCATCGTTCCCAGCAGCTGTAGGTACTGCCATGCCGTCGGAGCCCGTCGAGCCAAAAACTCTCTCACCAAGCTCCGCAGAGCGCGAGCACGGTGCTCCGGGAAAAACACCTCGCCCAACGCCGTCTTGAAACGCGCCCCCAAGTACTCCAGAGACTGAGGGGACTAACCTGCTCTTTGTCCGGTTGACCGCCCAGCCCAAGCTTTCCAACACCTGTACCACCCGGGCAGTGGCCTTGACACTTTCGTCGCGCGACTTTACCCGAATCAACCAATCGTCCAGATACAGGTGCACCAGTGCGCCTTCTTTCCGGAGCGCCGCCGCCACCACCACCAAGACCTTGGTGAACACGCGAGGCGCCGTCGCTAACCCGAAGAGCATGGCCTGAAATTGGAAATGCCTCATGGGGAGCGCAAAGCGCAGGAACTGCTGATGCTCTTGCCGAATAGGGATATGCAGATAAGCCTCCGTGAGATCCAGCGATGTTAGGTATTCCCCCTTTCTGACCGCCACAATCACGGACCGCAAGGTCTCCATCCTGAAATGCGATACTCTGAGACACCGATTCACCCTTTTCAAATCCAGAATCGGACGAACCGAACCTTCCTTCTTCGGCACTACGAAGTAGATGGAGTAACGACCGCAACCGTACTGATCCGCGGGGACGGGAACTACCGCCTTGAGAGCCAGCAACCGGTGTAGCATCTCGGACACCGCGCGCACCTTGAGCGGAGCCCTGCAAGGCGACAGAACAAAGGAATCTAAGATGGGTCGGTGGAGCTCTGACGCATACCCCTCTCGAATGACCTCCAAGACCCACTGGTCCGACGTAAGCTGGACCCAGGCAGGGTAAAACTCCCGTAACCGACCTCCCACGGGCAGCACCGCCACCTGAGTCCGCCTCACTTCATTGGGACTTCTTAACACCTGAGGACTGAAAGGGTGCAAAACCTCTGTCTGCCCCCCGAAATCCCCGAAAATTCTGGTTCCTCCCTGGAAACCTTCCGCGTTGCGAGGGAACAAAACGAGAGGACCGAAACCTACGAAAGTCCTTCTGAGCCCCCTCTGACCCGGAAAGCCCCTGTCCCTGCTTGGGCTTACACTCCGGCAGATGACCCCCTTTGGACTCCCCGAGATCCTTAACCAACTTCTCCAAATCCTCTCCAAACAACAGTTTCCCTCGGAACGGAAGCCTACTGAGCCTAGCCTTAGACGACGTGTCCGCTGCCCAGTTTCTCAACCACAGGGAACGGCGAGCCGCAACGACCGACGCCATCGCCTTGGCCAGACTCCTGATAAGATCGTAATGAATATCCGCTAAATAAGCCGTCCCCGACTCTATCCGCGCTGCCTCCGAATCCTGCTCCCCCAACTGACCCCCCTGCAGTCTCTGGGCCCAACAGAGACAGACTCTCTCTACCCATGCCCCCGCTATCGAGGCCTGCATGGAGAGAGCACTAACATCAAACACCTGCTTCAACAGGGTATCCAACTTCCTGTCCTGAACATCTTTCAAAGCCGCGGCGCCCTCTACCGGGATCGTAGTCTTCTTCGTGACCGCCGACACTGCAGCATCCACCTTTGGGGAGCGAAAAAGCTCCTTATCCTGGTCTGAGAGTGGATACAACCTAGCTATCGCCCTAGAGCCCCTCAGGGCCGACTCCGGCAAATCCCATTCTTCCTGAATCATATGCCGAAACACCCTATGGACGGGAAACACACGCTGGGATGAGCGGACTGCCTGCAACAGGGGGTCCTCCAGCGCTTCCTCCGAGGAACCTCCAGAGCTTCCTCCAAGGAAGGTTCCATCGAGGGCATATTGAGCGTCTTCAGAGTCTCCGCAATCAAGGCGGGCAGCTCCTCTTTACGAAAGACCCGGACCACCCTGCTTTGCTGGTCCTCCTCAGGCAGTTCCCCTTCTTCCAAATCATCCTCTGAGACACCTACGAGATCTGCTTCCCCCGCACTCTGGTCCTCCCAGAGAGGATCCACGAGATCCTCTGCACTAGCTCCTGTATTCTTCTTAAGCAGAGGAGCGTCTACCGCCGCTGCCACCTCCCGCTTGCGCCCCCGCGGACTCTGAGGCGGCACTACCATTGCTGGCTGTAAGGAAGCCAAGGCCTGCTGCAAGAGAGCGAGAAATTCCGATGGGACCCCCCCGGACCCCTCGCCTGGTTGACTGAAGACCCAGGAACCACTCTGTCCCCCGAAGCCGGCTCCGACTTCTGCTCCACGGCAGCACTCGAGGAGAGAGGGGCAACCCCCTTCTCCTGACCATCTCCCAACTGTGTTCCACTAGGTCCCTCCATAGGATCCTCAAGCAAGGCTGCCTCCTGGGAGCAAGGCCTACACACACCGGACTCCCTCAGCTCCCCCTTCTTTGAGCCGCACACCAGACAACGCGGCTTGGCCGGCATGCCCCCCGCACACAGAAAGCACTGCCTGCATCCAACAGACTCGGTGGTGGATCGGTTCTTTTTTTTTTTTTTTTTACTACCTCAGCCTTTGAGGACTGCCCAGCTCAAAGGAATGAAAGCACCTCTGAAACGAGGCCCGAAAGCCCCCCGACCGGCCAGGAAGAGCCAGCTCCGGCTGCCGCGATTCACCCCGCGGCAGCCAAAATGGCTGCCGTCACTTTTTCCCGCCCAAAATCGAGTGGGCGGGCCGGTCGCCTAAGCGCGGTTCCCCCTGCCACTTGCTCCCAAGGCAAATTTGCGCAGTCCACCGCCCCGACTCACCTCACCATGCCCGGGAAGGGGACCTTTTAAATTCGCCAGAGCTCAGCCAGACCGCGGCTTCGGCTCCGGCTGCTCTCAGCGTGTTCTGCAGGCTGCTAAGCCCTCTCCTGCTCGTGCTGAGATCCTAAGCCTGCCACCTGCTCCTCACCCGTTACCGTGGGTTCGGGAGCAGGGAGGCGAAGGTGCTGCGCTGTGTCCTGCCTTTAACGGCCCCTGCTTCTCCTCCACTGCTCGTTAAAGGGAAGGGGAGATGGGGGGGAGGGGGAGGGGGAGGGGGGGGAAAGAAGAGAAACAAGGACAGAGAACTCGGCCAGTGGTAGCAGAGGACACCCCGGAGCAGCAGCACCTTTCCTGTAAAATCAACACACTACGTAAGAAACACTTCCAAATATACTTAAAAGAAAACCTAAATCTAAAGATAAGCTAATGCCTTTTCCTAGCTCTGCTTATTTGTGCTGAGTGAGCCTATGGCTCAGAAGCTTCTCCAGCTGCTTGGAGACTGAAACTACTGAAGAGGAAGGGGGGGTCCTTGCCTATATATGTGGGGAGGTCATCAAAGCGATGACAAGTTTTCAGTTTCCAAAGCTGCTGGAGGAGATTCTAGACTCAATGGTTCCGGGACTGGACTAGAGGGACGAAAAGGAACTATGGTTACACGATGCAAGGTTCCACATTAGGAACTACCACCCAGGAAAAAGATTTAGGCGTCATTGTGGATAACATGTTAAAACCCTCTGCCAAGTGTGCAACGGCGGCCAAGAGAGCAAATAGAATGTTAGGTATCATAAAGAAAGGAATGGAAAATGAAACAAAGGATATTATAATGCCTCTGTATCATTCCATGGTGCGACCGCACCTTGAATACTGTGTGCAATTCTGGTAGCCGTATCTTAAAAAGGATATAGCGTTATTAGAAAAGGTTCAGAAAAGAGCCACCAAAATGGTAAAGGGGATGGAAGGATACCCCTATGAAGAAAGGCTAAAAAGGTTAGGTCTCTTTAACCTGGAAGAGACGGCTGAGGGGAGATATGATAGAAGTCTATAAAATACTGAACGGAGTGGAACGGGTAAACATAGATTGATTGTTTACATTATCAGAATATAGGAAGACTAGGGGACATGCAATGAAACTACAGGGTAAACTATTTAAGACTAATAAGAGAAAATGTTTTTTCACTCAACGTGTAATCAAACTCTGGAATTTGTTACCAGTAGCTGGGTTTAAAAAAGGTTTGGACACGTTCCTGGAGGAAAGGTCCATAAACCATTATTAAAAAGGGACCCAGATATCACTGCTTGACCCAATACAAGCATTGTGGAACCTGGGTCTTTTGAGGAAACTGCTAGGTATGTATGACCTAGATTGGCCACTGTTGGAAACAGGATACTGGGCTCGATGGACCTTGGTCTGACCCAGTATGGCATATCTTATGTTCTTATATATTTTCAGTTTATTTCACTTTTGAATGTGAATCAGTTTATTGAAGGCATGTTGGTGCTGGCTGGCTGGCAGGCTGCCCAGAGCATGTATGCTGATTGCTAACACACTTTCTTCCTAATTCTCAGCATCTGCACTGCTATATTCTCCCCTCTAATATATGCATTCTTTAAGGTTCTCAGGTACAGCTGCTATACTGACAGAATATAATTTCCAGAATGGGCACCTTTCTTTTGGTTCCAAGTTCACTGGGCCAGAGAACAGCAGTCCACTATAATTAATTGACCCTGGGAGCTAAAAAAAAAAGAGACAAGCATACAAAACAGAAAGATAAATTGAATTGGAAACAGATATTGTAAAAGTTATCATAGGAAAGGACTCAAGAAAGGTCAAAGAAAATTCAAAACAAGGAAAGCAGGAGACAAGGAAATAAATCACAAGATTCAGCATTATCAGCTCTCCTATTCAACATCTACATTCAGCCTATTTGCAATATACTGAGGAAATTCAAAATGCATTTTCATCTATATGCCGATGACATCATGTTCTACATGCCCTTCCATACTCTTACTGCAGACTTCTCAGTCATCTCTGATTACCTCTCAGCCATCAAAGACAACCTCGCAGAACTTAACCTAGCAGTAAATAACAGCAAGACACTTCAAACCGCCAGAGAAACTCATGCTCCAAAACACAGAGATCACCATAAAATGCGAAGTCAAATACCTCAGCATAACACTGAACCATAACCTCAACATACTTCCTTACATCAAGAAATCAGCCAATACAGCTAGTCCTCACTTAACGACCTACCTGTTTAGCGACCGCTCGCACTTGCGACCATCGCTTCGCCGTTACGACCGCTCACACTTACGACCATATCACCGACGGTGAGCGGTCGTAACGGCGAAGCGATGGTCGTAGGTGCGAGCTCTCACAGTCATTCCTGCTTGTTCATGTTTTCCCTCATCTGTCCTGGTGTTCCCTTTTATCAGGTATGTCTGCACTTGCTTTTGTCAGCGTCGATTTCTCCTGCGCAGGATCCCATAAGCTGAAGTATGCCTTTCCTCGCTTAACGACCAATTCGCTTAACGACCGGGTCGTTGTAACGGAACTCGGTCGTTAAGCGAGGAATGGCTGTACAGCCTACATGAAACTCAAATCCCTTCAGCATTTACGACCATTATTTATTTATTTATTTATTTAACTGCATTTATATACCGCTTTTCACCGGGTCAAAGCGGTGTAACATATAACATGGGGGGGGATAGTATTTTATAGGGTGGGGCCATCACCAGGGACAACAATTAGTGATTTTGGGTGGACATAGACATGTACACTTCTGCTGGGTCTAGGTATTAGATCGTGTGGGTAGGGTGGAAGTTCTGATCAAAGGTGCTCACGGAATAGGATTGTTTTCAGCTGTTTCTTGAATGATGTGATGTCATCGTTGTTTCTGATGTGGTTTGGTAGAGAGTTCCAGTAGTTCCATTACTACAATACAATGACTTCAGAACAGTTTTTCAGACCATCATAATGCCCCATCTCGACTATGGCAACATACTATACCAAGGGCTGCCAAAACAAGCACTATACTGACTTCAACTAGTACAGAATACAACTGCTAGAATCCTGAGGGGAACTTCAAGAAGGCAAACCATCTCGACGTTCATTCTACTACCTTCGTCATATCCACTCCATTCGCCCATTTCTCTCACCCTAAGCCCTGACAACTCTTCTGCTGTCTTTGGTGATATCTTGGCTCGACTTCTGCAATCTTGCGCTTGCTGGCATACCACAGTACCAACTCCAACACTAATAATTAATCCAGAACACTGTAGCCAGACTTATCATTCACTCCTCCTGCCGGGACCACATTACTCCACTCCTGCACCATCTTCATTGGCTCCCAGTAAAATATCGCATTCACTACAAACTTTTGACCTTGGTTCACCAGGCCAGCTACACACAAACTCCCCAGTACCTGACAGACCTTTTGTACTTTCACACTCCTTCCCGAAGTTTCCGCGCAATACATGCCAATCGCTTGCATCTCTCATTTCCCTCTCGAGCTCATCTTCAATCCACTCGCCTTTCCGTTTATTTCTTTCTTGGCCCGTCCCTCTGGAACTCACTACCCTCCTCCCTCCATTTAGAGCAGTCTTACTCAAAATTCAAGTCCGTCCTAAAAAAAACCACCTCTTTGCCTCTGCTTTTGATCTCCCAAATTCTGTCCCTTAAACCTCTTCCTGTTTGTATTTTTTGTTCTCTTTTGTCTTCTGTCCTTTCCTGTCCAATATTGTAGTTCTTTTCCTTTTCTGGCTGTAACCTTACTTTTTTGTTTGCATTTTGTACACCGATTTGATGTTTTGAAAGGTGGTATATCAAGTAACGAAATAAACATAAATATAAACATTTCACCAACTCTAAAGAGCCTTCACTGGCTACTTGATAGCCCAAAGGACAAAATACAAGGTTGTAACCACCATCTATAAAATCATCCATAACACATCAGCTCCCTGCCTGGAAGACATAATCAATAGAGCACCCCCAACAAGGCCTAGAAGATCAGCAAATCAGAACATTCTAGTCATGCCCCACTTCAAGACCAGGACCATGCAGCAAACAAGCAATAGAGCCTTTTCCCTGTTTGCTCCAACAATTTGAAACTCACTTCCGGAAGCTATCAGATCAGCTCAGTCAACTCAAGACCTTAAGAAACTATTAAAAACACATCTGTTTATTGAACACTTTGGTCTAAATGATGTCACTTAACTACATATACCATAACTCCAACCATACTCTGTGAACATCTATAGATACTCCTTGTGGCCTTGGGCAAGCTACTTAACCCTCCATTGCCTCAGATACACATAGATTGTGAGCCCTTTGGGGAGGAGGGAATGTATCCAGTACCTGCTTGTAGTGACTGTAAATGGCTCTGATGTCCTTCAGCCTGGGCGGTATATCAAGAAATTGAATATTGATATAGACAGAGTGGTGCTTCTCCACCCTCTCTTGGAGGCACACCTAGCCAGCTGGGTTTTCATGATTATCATTTCCATTCCCCTTTCCAGATTAATCCACAGTGCCTTCTCTTTCCCTCGTAAGCCCTGCAGTTCTGTGACTTTAATATTAGTTTTTACATATAGCACCACTCCTCCTCCCTTTCTTCCAACCCTGTCTTTCCTGAATAGTCATTGTATTCTATGTGCCATGTTTCCATAACTGCCACTATATACAAGTCAACAGACAGGAGAGGCTCAAGGCAATCTGCTGCCTGAGCTCAGCAAGAGATGAGATGGCGCGCACCCCCCCCCCCCTCCACCTTGGGGGTGTCTTTCTCAAAACTCCAATCAGGGACTAAACTAAATCAAAAAGCAGATTAGATAATGTGGAGGAAATGCAAGATGTTTGCACACCAAGGAACTAAAAGAAAGAGTGAGAACCAAAGCACTGTTTATAACACCAAATTATAAGTCATTTTATTTTGTTTTTATAAACTGCGCTATGGTTCTTGCTTTTTTTCTTTTTTGAACATATTTATTGCATCCAGAGAACCCCCTCCTTCAATAATGGGTGAAGCAGAAATAGGATATTCACTCACAGAACTCAATTTCTTTAACAAAAAAATCTGATTCCGACTATCTCACTAACAGCAAACATTCTCCAATACCAGGCATTTTGTGAACTAATACAAAACCCTACAACAAAGTCACTGAGGATCTGTAGAGCAAACCTACTATACCATACCAGCTCAACTTCCAAAACTCACATAAGAAGCCTACCCAAAAGAAGCATAACTGTAAATACTGCAGCAGGCCCTGGAACATCCAAACACATATTTGAAAAACTGAACAATTCAGATTACTACAGAACAGATCCCTACGTACAAACTCCATGTTAAAAGAAGACCTGGCCTTGGCCACAAACTCAGAACACAGACCCTCACCAAAGTACAGAATAAGTAACCGTAACCTAATAGCAAACATATATAGATAAAAATTAAACCGAAACCGCAAAGAGTCAGATTCTGCATACAATGCAAGGCCAGAGAAATAAAAAGAGATGCATTTCCCTGTACTTTATAAAATATGAAGATAGCACCAAGACTGTTCATTAAATTGAAAATAAAATTCTCTTCTACCTTTATTGTCTGACCACTTTATTCCTGACCATGCTTGTCCCAATCAGAGGTTTCTGCTTTCCTCCACCTCCTAGTGGACCACCCCCGTTTACTTCCTCTCAGTGGCAGCACAATAGTGATGCAGAACCATGTACGGAGATTCATTGCAGCATTATTTGCATCAATTTAGCTTGCTTTGTTTTCAAATATATATGCTACCAATCTAAAATCCTAGGCGGCTTCCAAACATATACATGCCATTTAGTAAAACAGATGTTACAATAAAATGCATAATAAAAAAGCCATTACATTTGTTTAATGAAAAGCCACTTACACAGCCCCCCCCCCCCCCCCAATCAGACCATCATCAATCTGCACATCAGATTTATTTCGCTATGACAAGATTACTGATGAGGAGGGAAGATATAAAATAAGACACTAATCCCGGTATCCATAAATTCAAATGTTGGATGGATTGTGCTAGGGCTGGAAAAGTCCAGAACTCAGCAGCGGTGATGCTATCAAGCTACTAAACAAAATTAAACTGAGACATTCCCTTAAAATTTGACATTTCCTTTAATCTGACATGACAAAATATTTTAAAATTCATTCTGGCAGTATGAAGAACACAAAACTGCAAATCTCAAAGACAATACATATTTCAGTCCCCCCTCCCCCAACTAACACCCTAAAGCACCTCCATTTCCACAAAAACAGGAGCAACTTGGGGCCCCAACACAGCACTTCCCACACTCTGAAAAACAAGAGAGACTTTGTAACCAAGAAGGGCTTGGCAACCCCAACATAACTCATAAAACTGCACACTGGAGCAGTATGGTGTTAATGTAAATATATATTCTGCAAAAAAAAAGCAAATGCAAGATACTCGCACACCAAGTAACATAGAAACATGACGACAGAAAAAGACCACATGGCCTATCTAGTCTGTCCTTCCATATTAACAACTACAACAGTCCCCTTTTTTCCTTTAGAGATTCTCTGTGTTTGTCCCATGCTTTTTTGAATTCAGTTACTGTCCTCATCTCTACCACCTCCACTGGGAGACTGTTCCACGGATCCACCACTCTTTCCGTACAGAAATATTTCTGCAAATCGCTCCTGAATCTATCCCCCTTCACCCTCATCCCATGTCCCTTCGTACCAGAAGTTGCTTTCAATTGAAAGAGGCTCTCCACCTGAACATTTATGCCATAGAGGTATTTAAACATCTCAATCATATCACCTATCACACACTCTTCCCATCGTGACCATGTAACCCCTCTCCTTTTGCGCCTCCACTGGCTGCCCATCTCCTTCCGCTCTCAGTTCAAATTATTAACTCTGCTTCATAGAGCCCACCATACTAGCACCCCTCAATACCTAGCAAATCTTATCGTACTTCACACCCCAGACATACCCCCCGCTCATTCCATCTGAACCGCCTTAATCTTCCTTCTCCTTCTTTCGCCAACCTCCAGTCCACCAGCTCATCTGCGTTCTTTTTCAATGGCACAGCACTCTGGAACTCACTACCCACTTCCCTGAGGTTGAAACCCCATCACGTCACCTTCAAAAAGAACCTAAAAACCCACCTTTTTTCCCTAGCCTTTGACCTTCCCTCCCCTTTTGTTTGACCCACCTCCCCAACTCTAATTATTACTATGCTTTCTATCTTGTATGCCTATTTAGTACCTCTGTCCTATAATTGATTGTAACTTCCTTTCACTTCCTGGCCTTGTGCCCACTTTCTAAGTTACTGTATATTGTGAACCGCTCTGATTGTTAAAGTAGGGCAGTATATCAAATAAATAAACATAAACCTCTATCCCACCTTTGCTCTAAGGTGTACATACTAAGATCCTTAAGTCTGTCCTCATATGCTTTATAATGAAGACCACTAACCATTTTAGTAGCCACTCTCTGCACCGACTCCATCCTGTTCACATCCTTTTGAAGGTGCGGTCTCCAGAATTGCACACTATACTCCAAATGAGGTCGCACCAAAGACTTATACAGAGGCACTATTACCTCCTTTTTTCTGCTAGCCATTCCTTTCCGTATGCACCCAAGCATCCTTCTAGCTTTTGCCGTTGCCTTTTCTACCTGTTTAGCTACTTTAAGATCATCAGACACAACCACGCCTAGGTCCCGCTCTTCTTTAGTGGACAAAAGCACTTCACCCTCTATACTATATTGCTCCCTTGGATTGCTGCAGCCCAATTGCATGACCTTATATTTTTTAACATTAAATCCCAGCTGCCAGATTCTAGACCATTCTTCAAGCTTAGCTAGATTCCTCTTCATGTTTTCTACACCTTCCTGGGTGTCTACTCTATTGCAGATTTTGGCATCATCTGCAAAAAGGCAAACCTTACCCGACAGCCCTTCTGCTATATCACTAACAAAGAGGTAAAAAAGAATCGGACCAAGGACAGATCCCTGGGGCACACCACTGGTAACATCCTTCTCCTCAGAGTGAGCCCCATTTACCTATACTCTTTGTCGCCTCCCACTCAACCAATTTCTAACCCAAGCAGTAAATTTAGGGTCCATCCCTAGGGTGCTCAGTTTGTTTATAAGTCGCCTGTGAGGAACAGTGTCAAAGGCTTTACTGAAATCTAAATACACCACATCTAGGGCTCTCCCTCGGTTCAACTCCCTGGTCACCCTGTCAAAGAAATCAATCAGATTTGTCTGACAAGACCTGCCTCTGGTGAATCCATGCTGCCTCGAATCCTGTAATCCGCTGGACTCCAGAAACCTCACTATTTTCTCTTTCAGCAGCATTTTCAATAATTTACTCACCACCAAAGTTAAATTAACCGGCCTGTAGTTTTCAACCACATCCTTACTTCCGCTTTTGTGTAAAGGCACCATATGAGCTTCTCTCCAGTCCTTTGGCACCACTCCAGACTCCAATGATGCATTGAAAAGGTCAGTCAGTGGAACGGTTAGAACATCCCCAAGTTCCCTCAGTATTCTAGGGTGTATCCCATCCGGTCCCATCGCTTTGTCTACTTTAAGTTGAGCTAGTTTCTCACGAACAGTCTTCTGAAAATTGTTCAAGATGTCCCTCGCTTCTGTTCCTATTTGTGGGTGTTTTCTGAGGCCCTGCTCCTGGTTCTTCATCTGTGAACACAGAACAGATATATTTGTTAAGCAATTCCGCTTTATCCTCATCAGCTTCTACATATTCCTCCCCTTCACCCTTGAGTCTGACAATACCACTTTTGACCTTCCTCTTCTCACTAACATATCTGAAAAATGTCTTATCCCCCCCATTTTATTGCATTGGCTATTTCCTCCTCTTTTCAAATCTTTGCTTTCCTGACTACTTTGCTAGCTTCTCTAAGTTTTTCCGAATATAGATGCCTGTCTTCCTCTCTCTGTGATCTCTTGTATTTCATGAAGGCCTCTCTCTTTTTCTTCACTTTTTCAGCTACTTCTTTCGAAAGCCATAGCAGACTCCTTTTCCTTTTACCTTTATTTACCATTTTAAGAAAAAGGTTGGTTGCCCTTAAAATATCCCCTTTTAGTTTTGCCCACTGTTTTTCTACATCCCCCAGCTGTTCCCATCCCGCTAACGACTCCCTGAGGTATTAGCCCATCTTGGCAAAGTTAGTCTTCCTAAAATCTAAGACCCTCACCTTTGAATGGATTCTAACAGCCCTAGTCCTAATACTGAACCACACCATCTGGTTATCACTGGATGCAAAATGATCTCCCACTATAACATCAAAAACACTTTCACCATTGGTATGCACCAAGTCCAGTATGGCCTCTTCACGTGTGGGGTCTGTTATCAATTGCTTGAATAGTTCTCCCTGTAGAAAATCCAGGATCTCCTTACTCCTAGATGATACTGCAGCAGGAATGTGCCAATCAAAATTTGACATATTGAAATCCCCTATCAGTAGCACTTCCCCTTTCCTAGCAATGCTGCATATGTCTTCAATTAACTCTCTGTCCACCTCTTCCTCTTGTGAGGGAGGTCTGTATAACATGCCAATGCAAATAGATTTCTCTTTCCCTCTTTCTATTTTAACCCACAATGCCTCCTCTCTCCCTTTTAAGCTCTTTAATTCCAAAGCTTTAATAGTGTTTTATACATATAGTGCCACTCCTCCTCCCCTTCTTCCTACCCTGTCCTTTCTGAATAAAGTATAGCCAAGAATAGTTACATCCCAGTCATGGTTTTCTGTGAATCATGGAGCTAAAAGAAAAAGTGAGAACCACGGCAGAGTTTATAATGTAATGCAATGTATGCCTTCGAGTCAATGCTGACTCCTGGTGACCCAGAAGCTCCTGGGTTTTCTTGGCAGTGTGACCGGAAGTAGATTGCCAGGCCTTTCTTCCGAGGCAATGGAGCGTTAAGTGACTTGCCCAAGGTCATAAGGAGTGCTAGTGGGAATCAAACCCAAATTATAACGCATTTATTTTGTTATATACTGTTATGGTTCTTGCTTTTTATTTTTGAATATATATTCTGCATCCACAGAAACCTCTCCCTCAACAATGGGTGCAGAGCAGAAGTAGATCCCTATGTACAAAACTCCAGGTTAATAGAACACATGGCCTCAGTCACACACTCAGAGCACAGACCCTCACCAAGTACAGAATAAGTGACTACAACCTAAAGTAAAAATAAAAATATATAGACAAAAATTAAACTGAATCTCCAAGAAGCCAGACATCAGATAAATAAGAGATGTAGTTCACCATAAAGATCATGCAAAGTCCAATCACTAAGTTGAAAATAAAATTATTTTTTCTACTTTTGTTGTGTGATCACTTTATTCTCTGATTATGCTGGTCCTAATCTGAGGCTTCTGCTTTCCTGTCTTCTCTTAGCTCTCTTTCTATGGTCTATATCCACCAGCCATTTCTTGTCTCTTCTTTTGTTTTCTTCACTTCCTTCCATAAGCCTATTTCCAGTCCTAGTAACCCTCCCCAGTATCAGCCCCCTTTTCCAGTCCTCCCTTCCCAGTACCTTCCAATTTCTACCCTCCTGCATTCCCAGGACTTCCACTGGTGCCCATTCCCTTCCAGTCCCCCTCTTTCCCCACTGTCTAGCCCTTTCTAGTCCAAATACCATCCCAGTGCCAGTGTCCCCTCATTTCCAGCCCCCACCCCCATTACCCAGCTACCTACCAGTCCCATCACAAGTGTCAGCACTCTTCCATCCCTCTCCTCCCTTCCCTGGTACCCACCCTTCCAGCCCCCTCCACTACCATCCCCAAGTATCAGCTCCTTTCAAGTGCCTCCCCCCCCACCATCAGCCCTCTTCCAGCCACCACCTTCCCCTGTGTCAGCCCTCTTCCAGTCCCCACCTTCCCCCCATGTCAGCTCCCTTGCAGTCCCCACCGTCCCTTGTCAGTTTTCTTCCAGCCCCCTCCTCCTCCAGTGTCAACCCGTTGCAGACCCCACCTTCCCATCATATCAATTCCCTTCCAGCCCCCTTCTCCCCTGTGTCATCCCCATTGTAGACCCCACTTTCCCATCATGTCAATTACCTTCCAGCCTCCTCCTCCTCCAGTGTCAGCCCCCTCTTCCCCCAGTGTCAACCCAGTTGCAGACCCCACCTTCCCGTCATGTCAATTCCCTTCCAGCCCTCTCCTCCCCCTGTGTCATCCCCATTGCAGACCCCACCTTCCCCTCACGTCAATTCCCTTTGAACCCCCTTCTCCCCCGGGTCAGCCCCATTGCACACTCCACCTTCCCTTGTCAGTTCCCTTCAAGCCTCCTCCTCCACCATTGTCAGCCCCCTCCTTCCCATCATGTCAATTCCATTCCAGCCCCCTCCTCCCCGTGTCATCCCCATTGCAGACCCCACCTTTCCCTCAAGTCATTTCCCTTCCAGCCCCCCTGTTAGCCCAGTAGCAGACCCCACCTGTATCTTGTCAGTTCCCTTCCAGCCCCCTCCTCCCCCCATGTCAGCCCCATTGCAGATCTCACCCTCTCCTCATGTCACTTCCCTTCCAGCAACCCTATCAGCCCTGTTGTAGACCCCACCTTTCCCTTGTCAATTCTCTTCCAGCCCCTCCTCCCCCTCCATGTCAGCCCCGTTGCAGATCTCACCTTACCCTCGTGTCAATTCCCTTCCAGCCCCTCCAGTGTCAGCCCTGTTGCAGACCCCACCTTTCTCTTGTCAATTCCCTTCCAGCCCCCTCCTCCCACACTCCCCATGTCAGCCTGCTACCAGCCCCCACCTTCCCCCATGCTAGTTCCTCTACTGCAGACTCACCGTCTCCTTTTCCTACAGCCACGGCTCCCTGCCTCTTAGAGAACCGCGGCTGTGCTGGTAATCTGTAGTTTAAATAAAAAGTGAAAACAGTGCGGAGCCTCTTGAAGGACTCCATGCTGCTTCATCCTGCCCACAAAGGAAGTTACATATAACTTCCTTTGGATGCAGTACAAACCTGTACAGAGTCCTTCACTGAGGTGGGAAGGCTCTGCACCGGCTTCTTTTTTATTTAAATTGCAGATTACCAGCACAGCTGCGGTTCTCTAAGAGGCAGGGAGCCGCGGCTGCAGGAAAAGGAGGTGGTGAGTTTGCTGCTGCTGAGAAGCGGACTCGGCAGCAGCAACAACTTGTACATTTTTTTTTAACTTTTGAAGGTAAAGTGAGGCGGCTGTTTTGGGGGCATTTTTTTGCCGCCCTCAAAACTTTGCCACCTGAGGCAGCCGCCTCACTTCACCTCATTATAGAGCCGCCCCTGTCAACAGAGCTCCTGGGCTCATATGTTCTACAGAAGGACTGAGAACAAGCCCAAAGCTCAGAAGCAGGGGGGGGGGGGGAGGGAAATTTTTCCAGGATGGTAATGAAGAGCATCCCAAGACCCCTGGGAATCCAGCCAGTGTGCCCTCCATAGACAAGCAGAGGCCAACGAGAAGGAGCACCAGCCCATTTTACAGGCCCTTTGGACCTGTCTTCTGGAAGGCAGTAGATTTTGTCTCACCCAGGTCCTTCACCAGCTTCTCCAAAGTAGCTCAAACAAGCTTCCCCTTAAAAACCAGCTGAGCCAATTGGTCTTTGAAAGATGTGTCTGCTGCTCAGTGCCTGAGCCAAATCCATGACACCATCGACAGTGCACCATCCATTACTGCCAAATGTACCATGTCATATATGGCATCAAAAAGGAAGGCCATAGCAGACTCCAAAAGAGGGGATGTATCATTTGGCAGAAGAGACTAAACCCACTGAAGCAGAGCTCGAGATATCAGGCTGGTGCATACCACCAGCTGCAGAACAGCTGCTGCCATGACGAACTGGCTCCTCAACCACGAATCCACTTTACAGTCCAAAAAAATCCTTTAAGGCCAATCCGCCTTCAACAGAAAAGGTGGTCTGTCTGGTATCTGCCATGCCCTGCGCATCCACCTTGGGTATGCCAAACCACTCAATGCACTCCTCCGGGACAGCAGAGATCTTCTTACATACCCATAACCCTTTAGACAGAGAGTTGGGAGAATCTCACATCCCTGGATCACATTCGGCAGTGGGAAGACAGTAGTGGATTTTTGCCCTCCTTGAAGGAGTGGGTGTACTTTCGGATCCTGCTCCATGCTGGAAGCATCTGTCAAGTTCAAGGCGGATGATACCCTGGTAGTCAACGCCGCCAGCTCCTCCTTCCGGAAATGGTGGATCGCTCCGGCCTCTTCACAATCTTCTGAAGGCGAGAGTATTTCTATATTCACATCAGAGTCCAGCACCGAGCCATCTGAATCCAAGTCATAGTCAAAATCTTGGACAGCTCCCAGCTGTTCCCCATCTCCAGGGGGCACCCCATGCTGGGGATGCTTACATACTAACACAGTATATGACAGCAGATAAAGCATAGTTACTGATCTGTAACAGGTGTTCTTCGGGAACAAGCAGGAATCAGTCCTCACATATGGGTGACGTTGGCACCAATGAAGCCCTCGCAGAAGCATCTCCCCAGCTTTCAAAAAAGTCTTTGAGAGATGCCACAATGCATGCATGATCCCCTTCCCGCCCAAGGGAGTCATCTTGCTCAGTCAGATGACATAGCTAGAGCTGACAAAAGAAGATGGCAAAAAATACAGCAGCTCCACGGGGAGGGGGGGGGGGGAGAGGGAGGGCTGTGAGGAGTGATTTTTGCTGTACCTGGAGAACATCTGTTACAGGTGAGTAATTATGCTTTCTCCGGGAAGAAAAGGGAAGTCAGTTCTCACATATAGGATTCCCTAGCTACAGGTTGCAGAGAACCTACAGAAAACCATGATCAATGTATAACAGCACATATTGCTGCCTGTACAGATAATGTTTTACAGCACCACTGTATATAGCCCACACTGTACATAGCTCAAACCATTCTAGCACGCAACACACCACACCTTGTACATAGCTCACCCCAATCTAGCACACGATACAACACACACTCAACTAAATTGCACCCTCACTGCATGATTAACACACTCACTTTACCCGATTGTTTGCTGTGATACCACCTTGATTAATAAGATAAGGCGGTTTAAAAATACTGTTAAATAAAATAAATAAATAAATCAAGCCGTGAGCAACAGCAAGTGAGTCCGAAGGCAGGCTCTGAAAAGACCCCAGTGTCCAGGGAGAACCATCACTCCAGTAGACGAACAAGAAAGGGTCATAGGGTAGGAGTTGCCTAGTGTCAGACGGCTGCCTAGGGTGAGAACTTACACAATCTTGACGATGCATATATTCATATGATTCTTGCAAGGTATTGTGGGTAATGTAGTTCATTCACTCCCAAACACAGCTGAAGACAATAATTGAGTTGTGAAACCAAGTGGTAAAGCCAATAAAATTCTTCTTTTATTAATGGGGTTTAATTCACCCAGCACAAATATGCTTGGTAGCAATATAAATGAGGATACTTGCTTGCAGTGTTTAAATGGATAACATAAAGTCACAAAGCAAACCAGAAAACAACCTTCAGCTTGTCAGGCAATTAGCTAATGTTTTCTTAGCAAATAATTACCAAATAAAAAAGGCACAAAGAAATGAATAAACTTTGCTTGTTAGGTTAACTTCTGCTTATTTTCCACGCAGATCCCAGCAGTGATTCTCCCTTGCTCACACACACAATCAGATGCAGCTTTAATTACTATCAATTGACCAGCTGAAACCCTTTAGCTGGCTGGCTGCTACTGTGTGAACCCAAATCCTGCTTTATGAGCTGTTTGCAGTGGAAATAAAGAACAAAGTTAGGTTTCTTTGTGATGGCTGAGGTGTTTGCTCACAGAAAGCTAGCAATAGCATTTAGATAGAGAACAGTCCATGTAATGAATAGTTTCATCTGCTGTATCTCCCCCTTCATCAATCAGCATAGGGTCACTATCATACATTGGCACAGACGAGTCTTTCATTAAGGCACTATCATGAGAATGCTTATTCCCTTGCTGCCATTCACTATTATAGATAGGGTCTGGATCAGTGTTCATACCTGAGCCTCTCCTGCTATCATAATTCCTCTCTGTATAGCCTGGCCAGTATGTAATCCAATTCTGATGTCCAGCCTTCCAATCTTGATCCCTGGACACTGGATCTTTCCTCACATACCTTCTGGCATAGGTCTGAAAGTCCTTCCCACGTGCAGTCTTCTCTCTTCCAGGTAGCCACTGGTGATTCCTATCTCTGCCATTCCATTCCTCTGGCTGACTCCAGTCCAATGGACTCTGCTGGCATTTGGAATACCTCCCAGTATGGGTACTGCCTTGGGTTCTCCCAGACCTTCCAATGGCCTTTCTTCTCTTCCTTCCAGAGAGTTTCCTTCTTTCTCTATCCGCTTGGCTTGGCTTCTGTTTCTCCAGGTGATGCTTAAACCTGTAGCTGGGCTGGAGCTTGTAGCCGTTGCTGAAGCTCTCCCTGAAGCTGTTATCTGAAGAATAAGCTCTATTCTTATTCTGTCCTAATGTGTGCTCCTCCCTAACACAGCGCAACTGTGTTGAATCAGGTCCTGCCCTTTGAGATGAGTGCTTAGGGATTACCTCATAGCTCTCTTGATTGCACACACGTTTTCTCACTTCAGCCCCCCTCATGGCTGCTGGAAACCTGGTGCATTCTGGGACTGGTAGTCTTTTATGTGAAAACTCTGTTTTCTTGCTTCTACCAGAACTGACAGGTTGCTTGTTCAGAGTAACATCATCTTTTCTATAGCTCCTACCTGAGCTATGATAAGCTTCCTTATCACACTAGACCCCAAAGAGATTACGACGTACGGCTGGCCGAAGGCATTGTTCCATCAAGACTCTCTCTCCAGGCAGTAGTGAGCTGTGAAGGTGCGGACTAAGGACCAGGTAGCAACCTGACAGATGTCTGTCATGGGGACAGAGCGCAAGTTTGAAACCAAGGTTGCCATAGCCCTGACACTGTGTGCCATAATCTGGTGCTCCAGTGGGAGCCCTGCCTGTTCATAGATGAGGGCAATACAGTCCACCATCCAGGTGGACAGTCTGCTTGGTTACCACCTCCCCCAGCCGACTGGGGTCATAGGAGACGAAAAGCTGGGAGGCTTTGCGATGGCCCTGGGTACTCTGCAAGTAGAAGGACAGAACCCTCTTACAATCCAAGGTATGGAGGATGGTCACTGCCCTGTTGGCATAAGGCTGTGGAAAGAAGGTGGGGAGCACCACCTCCTGACTGAGATGGAATGAGGACACCACTTTCAGAAGGAATTTAGGGTGCGTGCGAAGACGACCTTGTTCTTATAGAACTTGGTGTAGGGTGGCTCTGCCACCAAGGCTTGAGTCTGCGAATGGATGCGAGTGCCACCAGGAAGTCAACCTTCCAAGAGAGGAACTGTAAGTGGCAAGAAGCCAGGGACTCAAATGGTGACCCAGTGAGCTGTGACAGTACCACATTAAGGTCCCATTCTGCCAGAGGTAGGCGGATGGAGGACTTAGAGAGCAGGAGACCCAGTAAGAACTGGATAACGAGGGGCTGCACAGAGAATGGTTTGCCCTTGATAAGGTGATGGTGCGCCAAAAGAGCACTCAGATGCACCCTGATGGAGATGGACTTGAGTCCAGCCTGCGAGAGGCGAAGCACGTACTGCAGTATAGTCTGCAATAGGCAGGAGAACGGGTTGACCCATTGCTCTGTGCATCACACTAAGAATCTGTGCCATTTGAAGGCATAGGTCCGCCTTGTGGAGGTCTTACGAGAAGCCAGGACCACCTTCTCTACCTCCCTCGGGAGGTGGAAGGGAGCCAAGACTACCAGCTCAGAAGCCATGCTATTAGCGCCAGAGAGCCCAGGTTGGGGTGAAAGAGGGAGCCGTCCTCCTGAGTCAGTAATCCTGGGGCATTCCCCAGAGGAAACGGGGGCTCCGTCGATAGGTGGAGCAACAGTTGGAACCAAGGCTGCATGGGCTACCAGAATCAGTGATGCCTTGTCTCAGAGGACCTTCAAAAGGATCTTGGCAACCACTGGTGTGGGCAGGAAGATGTACAGGAAGCCCCCTGACCACGGGATGAGGAAGACATCCGCTGCCACCCGGGATGGGTGAGACTGGCGAGAGCAGAAGCGAGGCAGTTAACATTGGCCTAGCTGGCAAAGAAGTCCACTAGTGGGGTCCCCAGTGACAGAAGAGCCAATGGGCTGCCTGGGGTCTAGCCGTAATTTGGGCGGCTGTAGGACCCTGGTCAGTCTGTCTGCCAGGGCATTATCCTGGCTCAGCAGGAGTGGCCTAGTGGTTGGGGCAAGGTACTTCAGGCCGGAAGGTCGGGGGTTCAAATCCCACTAGAGGACAGCAACCTTGGGCTGGAAGGACTGGGGTTTCTAGTCCCACAGGTGCTCCTTGTGGTCTTGGGCAAGCCACTTAACCCTCCATAGCCCATGTTCCCTGTAAAATAGTTATCTCCAAGTTATAATGCCCTGTTCAATGTAATTTCAGTTTGTTCAATGTAAACCGCACTGATGCAGAATAGCGCGGTATATAAGAGAATGTAAATAAATAAATAAATAAAATAAATACCACCTTCAGGAGCATTCCTTGACTGATCGTATTTGAGCAGAGGGCTATTACCTCCTGGGAGAGGGTGTAAGAACCTGTGCCTCCCTGCTTGTTCAGGTAGAACATCGTGACCTGGTTGTCCGTCTGGACCAGCACAGACTGGTGCTGTAGGCGGTAGAAAAAGCTTTGAGCACTAGGAATATGGCCCTGAACTCCAGCAGGTTGATCTGTTGCTGGCTCTCTGCCCTGGACCAGTTGCCCTGCATGCAGAGTCTCCCGCAATGGGCACCACCACCCCAGCAAGGAGGCATCTGTGATGAGGATCCACTGAAGCACTGGGTTCTGGAAAGGCATGCCTGTCTGTAGGTGCTGTGTGGCTTTCCACCAGCTGAGCAACTCTGCCAGTGGGGGTGTCACGCATACCCTGTCCTGAAGCTGGATTATGGCCTGTGTCCACTGGAAGTGGAGGCCCCACTGAACTGCCTTTATATGAAGGCGGGTGTTGGGGATAACATGGACTGTCGATGCCATGTGGCCAAGTAGATGGAGCAGGGATCAAGCCAATCAGAGCGGCGGCGCTGTATGCCTATGGCCAAATCTAAGAGGTGACTTGCTCTGTCTAGGGGGAGGAAGGCCTTGGCCTGGAGAGTGTCCAGTCGAGCCCCTATAAACTCCGGATCCTGTATAGGGGTCAGGTGGGACTTGGGGCAGTTTATCACGAACCCCAAGTGTTGCAGGACACTGATGGTGCGGCCCATGGCCTGCTGCACCTCTGAGTTCATGTCCCCTTTTATGAGCCAGTTGTCCAGAAAGAGGAAGACAAAAGCGCCCTGAAGACGGAGGAAGGCCGCCACCACTGCTAGGCATTTGGTGAAGTCTCTGGGTGCAGAGGCTAGACCGAAGGGTTGCATCCTGTACTGGTAGTGGTTGCCCCCAAGCATAATCTGAGATACTGCCTGTGGCTGGGATGAATGAGAATGTGGGTATACGCATCCTTTAGATCCAAGGAGCATAGACAGTCTCACTGCTGGAGATATGGCAGCAATGTTCCAAGGTGAAGTACAACACTGCAAAAGCATAAATCCGCTGAACACAGGAAAAACAGTCACAGGCGTGAATGAAACCAAATGGCCGCCCGACAAAGGCCGTGTTTCGTACCCTTCGTCAGGGGCTAGCCAGGCAAGAAACTAAAAACAAACATATTTATCATTGAAAATGATAAAAGAACAGACAAGCCAAGCATATAATTAAGACATTACATACACTAATATTAAAAGTCGTAAAACAATAAATATATAGAGCAATACTAAACTAATATAAAAACATAAGAATAAAAACAATAATAATCAATATACATATAAAAATGGAACGGTAGTGCTCGGGACCTAATAAAAATGTGCGCAAGTAAAACTTGAATACTAACCTCTGTTGCAGTTCATAAAATAAGTCTTACTTCACACTGTTTGTGCAAACATATAGGTTACATACTAAAGCTTGAAGACATAAATAATACAGGTAAAAATATATGAAACCATATGGCATAACACTGCACACAAATTGAATCTAAAAAACAATCATAGGACACAGAGAGAGGAGGAAAAGCGACAGGATATGAGATCAAATCAAATGTCAATACATATAGCATGGCAATAAATATTGCAAAAGAAACAGTTACCTAAGGAAAAAACAACAGGAGTGAGTCAGTGGAAACGTGAAGGGATCAAAGCAAAATTTGTAAACAAATAGCCCGATGAGTTTTACAATTGTGGCCATATGATGCCCAAAGTAGGGGATGTTGGCAACTTGCACATATGGGGAAAGGCCAGCACGTTCTGAAAAAAACTGAGAATCCACAAAAACATACTGAAAAATGTTATCCTGAGGATGAATGTGGCTGCAAGATGAAGTTGATTAAAAGTACTGATGTGGCTACTGACCCTTATTATAATCATTCTTAAAACTTTACAAAAGAAAAGACCCATATGGGTGATATAATCAATATGAAACAAAAGCTGTGTGGGTACAAAAGGTCACCTAGGGATCCGAAAATACGTTTGCAGAGATAGAGAAATAAATAACATTAAGCTGGGAGCCGAAAAGTATATTGATTATTATTATTGTTTTTATTCTTATGTTTTTATATTAGTTTAGTATTGCTCTATATATTTATTGTCTTACGACTTTTAATATTAGTGTATGTAATGTCTTAATTATATGCATGGCTTGTCTGTTCTTTTATCATTTTCAATGATAAATATGTTTATGTTTTTAGTTTCTTGCCTGGCTAGCCCCTGACGAAGGGTACGAAACACGGCCTGTGTCGGGCGGCCGTTGGTTTAATAAAGGACTCTGTCTTTCCGTTTCATTCACGCCTGTGACTGTTTTAGCAATGTTCCAAGGGACAGCATCTTGAATTTCTCCCACACAAGAACTTGTTTAGGTTTCACAGGTCTAGGATGGGCCTTTAGATCCCCATTTCATTTTCAGATTAGGAAGTACCATGAATAGAGCCCCTTGCCCATTAGATGATGGGGTACTGGTTCCATGGCTTTGTCTGTGAGAAGACCTGCAAGTTCCTGTAGTAGCAGGGTCCAGTGCAGGGAAGACCGAAAGGGAAGAACAACCCAAACTATGGTTACACGATGCAAGGTTCAACATTAGGAACCACCACAAAGGAAAAAGATTTAGGCGTCATTGTGGATAACATGTTAAAACCCTCGGCCCAGTGTGCAGCGGCAGCCAAGAGAGCAAATAGAATGCTGGGTATCATAAGGAAAGGAATGGAAAATAAAATAAAAGATATTATAATGCCTCTATACAGTTCCATGGTGAGACCGCACCTTGAATATTGTGTGCAATTCTGGTCGCCGTATCTTAAAAAGGATATAGCGTTATTAGAAAAGGTTCAGAGAAGAGCCACCAAAATGGTAAAGGGGATGGAAGGATACTCCTATGAAGAGAGGCTAAAAAGGTTAGGGCTCTTTAACCTGGAAAAGAGACGGCTGAGGGGAGATATGATAGAAGTCTATAAATTAATGAACGGAGTGGAACGGGTAAACGTAGATTGATTGTTTACGTTATCAGAATATAGAAAGACTAGGGGACATGCAATGAAGCTACAGGGTAAACTATTTAAGACTAATAAAAGAAATATTTTTTCACTCAACGTGTAATCAAACTCTGGAATTTGTTACCTGAGGATGTAGTAAAGGCTGTTAGTGTAGCTGGGTTTAAAAAAGGTTTGGACAAGTTCCTGGAGGAAAGGTCCATAAACCATTATTAAGAAGGGACCCAGGATATCAATGCTTGACCCAGTACAAGCATTGCGGAACCTGTGTCTTTTGGGGAAACTGCTAGGTACGTATGACCTAGATTGGCCACTGTTGGAAACAGGATACTGGGCTTGATGGACCTTGGTCTGACCCAGTATGGCATATCTTATGTTCTTATGTTATGTTCTCCTGGGAAGAATGGGGGAGATGTCTGGTCCAGGTGGAGAAGGTAGTCTCTTACTACCTGGAGTATCCAAGCGTCCGTGATGATGGCAGGCCACCTGTGGGCAGCTGACCTCCTGAGGGTGAAGAAGCTATGCCCCGGGGAGTCAAAAGCTCCCCCCCTCAGGCTGTGCTGGAGCTGGTGCTGGGGGGGGGGCTTGGGGCCCTTCTGCTTGTGGGGGCCCTGACCTGCTGCTTTTGGCATAATGGCCCTGCTGAGGAGCTGGAGGAGCCTTACTGCTGGTACCCCCGGTAAGCCTGACCTTTCCTTGGGTAGGGAGACTTTTCCGCCGGGGTTTCCCTCCTGAGGAGGATAGCAGTCTTCTTGGAGAGTCGAATCCTCATAAGGAACTCAGACTCAATCTCTGATGCTCTCTCTGCCATGGGTTTGCCAAATAGATTCTCTCCTTGGCATAGGACATCCATGAGCTTGTCCTGCCTCACTGCTCCAGATCCAAAGACTGAAGCCATTTCCAGGCGTCAGGCATCGATGCCCGCAGCAGCTATCCACACTGTTGACTCAAAGCCATCATAGGCCGCCCGAGTCAGATACTTCGAGCACTCCCCAACACCTTTGTTCAGGTTCTGGAGTTGCTGGAGGTGGTTATCCCCAAGCCCAGCGGAGAACATGGTAAGCTCCTTTATCAAGTCCTATATAGAGTTTGTACACTTGGATCCAGCAGGCAAGCATTGAGCCTTGGTAGCACTCCCTATCGAGGGCATCGACGGTACGGGCTTCCCTGCCTAGGGGCACCAAAGAATGCATCTTCTGGCTCTTGAGCTGATGCATGGCCAACCCCACTACCATGGAGTTATGCAGCAACTGCGGCTTCCTGAAGTTGGAGCCTTGCCAAACTCGGTACATCACATCGAGTCGACAGCTGACTATGGGCACTGATGCTGGCATCTCCCACATGTGGAGGAGAAGTCTCTCGAGGATGGCGGGGGCGGGGACGGGAATCATCAGTGCCTCCTTCGGCAGGGAATCGTATTGGAGAATCTCTAGTTCCTCTGTGCGAGGATCCTCTGATGACTCCGTGGAGATGGCCAGTGCCCTCGACATGTGCTGCAAGAAGTTGAGGAACGAGGTGTCCTCGGAAGGTGACTGACGCCAGGGTGCAGGAGGAGACGGGTCACATGGGACATCATGGTGTTTGTGAGTGTCCAGTGATGTCTCATCCTCGGACTCACAATCGGAGTGGTCAGTGGAGGATTCAGCATCAGATCGAGCCTGCGGGTCAGGAGGCCGAAGGACCACATCGGCTTTGTGGCCGGAGCCATGAGTACTTGCCAGTGAGGATTTTGTTCCTGAGGAGCAGGACCGTGATCGAGACCTCTGTCGAGGATTGACTAGAGGCAGTGGGCTCATGAGGATCTGCTCGGCAATCGGGGAAGTTCTCGATGTCGAGATCTTGGTGATCTGGGCAGATGCACTGGTGGAACTGGGCATCAGCGCCTGCTACGTGGCAAAGAAGGCAGACAAACTGTGCTCCAAGGCCACTATCCTGATTTCCTACTCAGGAGTGTCACAGCCTTCGACGATGACAGGGTTACTGGGTCTGGCATCGACGAGGAGAGGGAGTCCTCAATGAGGATGGCCTTGGATGTCCAATGCCGATCGCTAGAGGTCTCCGAATCCTTCCATAGGACCTTGGCTGGCCACTCCCGTTCTGACTCCTCAGGGATTTTTTCTTTCTTCTTCCGTAGTGCTCCGGGAACCCCTGTTGGAGGCTCCACTGCCCTGATCAGTAGCAGAGGGATCACTGCGCAACTCTCGGGATTCGGATGGGGCCCTGGAGCGTGGAGTCACCGGGGAAGACTCTGACTGTTTGAAGATCTCACCGTGCTTCTGCTATTCTGGAGTTTGATGGCCTTAGGAGGCATCTTTCTGCAAAGGCTGCAGGCCTCCGGGTCATGGTCAGCTCCTAGACAATGGAGACAGCAATTTATTTATTTATTTAGTAGGTTTTCTATACCACCTTATCTTAAAATCAAAGCGGTTTACAGTGCAATGTGCAGATTTTACATAAAATAATGGGAGAGGGGGGCATGCATGAGACTGGTTCAAATAACTATTTACAGAATGACCTATTTACATTATAGTACAACACAGTATTAGTTAAACGGGCAGAAGAGGTGGAGCTAGGGTATGGGGGGAGTCAGGAGGAGCAGGAAGGAGTAATGGTCTATGTTCTACTTGTTATGTATTGTCTCCAAAATGTTCTACATAGAGAGCTGTTTTCAGCTTCTTCCGGAAGTCCTTGGAGTCCGAAGTGGCTCTTAGAGAGACTGGGAGGGCGTTCCATAGCGCCAGGGCAGCCAGGGAGAAAACTCTTCTGGATGTGGATTGTTTGGATTTGGCGTATGCGCTGGGGGTAGTGATTGTGTCGGTAGTGAAATGCCTCCTGGGTCTTGAGCTGTTCTCCATATTAATAAGGTTCTTTAATAAATCCGCTGAGATGGATTGCTTGATTTTAAAAATGTTCAGAGCAGTTTTGTAGTTGATGCGGGAGGTAATGGAGAGCCAATGAAGGTGGTTCAAGAGGGGGGTGATGTGGTCGTATTTAGATGAACCAGTTATAATACGGGCTGCGGTATTCTGTACCATATGTAGGGGGCGAAGTGCATGTTTGGGTAGGCCAAGGTATATGGGGTTACAGTAATCCAAGATGGGAGTGATTATAGCCTGCAGCATGGTGTGGAAGTGATCTTAACTGAGTAAAGGTTTGAGCCGTCTGATGATACTCAACTTGTGAGAGGCGCTCTTGGTTGTCTTGTTTATGTGAGAATGCAGTTTCAATTTGCGGTCCAAGGTGACTCCAAGGTATTTCACTTCTGATTTGATGGGTATGGTGTTATTTTTGAGCTGAATTGAATGTGGTGGGGTAAATCCTGGGTTTTGTGTGATCAGGAGGACTTCAGTCTTGGTGTAGTTGATGTTTAGGATATTTTGGGTTAGTCAACTTAGTCAATTTTGAGTAATCCGGGTTGTCAAAGTTGATTGGAGAGTAAGAGTAGTTACTAACCTGTAACAGGTGTTCTCCAGGAGCAGCAGGAATCAGTCCTAACATATGGGTGTCATCGGTGCCGATGAAGCCCCAGCGGAGCATTTCCCCAGCTTTCTATGAAAGCCTTTGGGAATGCAGGCATGCATGCGCGGTTCCCTTCCCGCCTAAAGGTGCCATCTTACCTCAATCAAATGACATAGCTAAGATCAGCACACAAAAATGAAAAATAAACTATGTATAACTGCAACTCCAAGGGGAGGAGGGAGGGTTGTGAGGACTGATTCCTGCTGCTCCTGGAGAACACCTGTTACAGGTGAGTAACTACTCTTTCTCCAGGACCAAGCAGGAAGTCAGTCCTCACATATGGGTGACTCCCCAGCTCTGGGCTACTGAGGAACCCAGGCTGAACAAGAGAACTCCCTCTAGTCTCAGCAGCAAAGAAAGGCTTTTCAAGGACACAACTTCCACCGGTAGCCCAACAGAGGGCAGGAGTTGCCTAAACCTCAAAGAGATTCTGGAGTACTGCTTGGCCAAAAGCACTGTCCCTATGGGACTCCCTCTCCAGGCAGTAATGGGCCGCAAAGGTCTGGCTTGAAGACCAAGTTGCAGCCATGCAGATGTCTACCAAGGGCACAGAGTGGAGATGAGCCACTGAGGCAGCCATTGCCCTAACTCGGTGGGCCGTAACCCTACCCTGCAAAGGAAGGTCAGCCGCCTTGTAAGCCCAGGTGATACAGTCAGCCACCCAGATGGACAAGGTATGCTTGGACACAGCCAACCCCAACTTATTGGGGTCAAAGGAGACGAAGAGCTGGGTAGCCCTTCTATGCCCCTTCGTACGGTCAAGGTAGAAGGATAAGGCCCTCCTACAGTCCAGGGCATGCAGGACTGCTTCAGCCTGGCTTGCATGAGGCCTAGGGAAGAATGTTGGAAGAACCACCTCCTGGTTGAGGTGGAAAGAGGAGACAACCTTAGGGAGGAACTTTGGATGAGTCCTAAGGACTACCCTGTTCCTATAAATCCTGGTGTAAGGCCTATCACAGACCAGGGCCTGAAGCTCACTTACTCGCCTAGCCAAGGTAAGAGCTATCAGGAAGAGTGTCTTCCAGGAGAGGAAGCGTAGTGGACAAGTAGCCATCGGCTCAAAAGGTGGGCGAGTCAGTTGCTGCAAGACCACATTCAGCTCCCACTCAGGGGCAGGAGGACGGATAGGAGGCTTGAGCAAAAGCAAGCCCCTAAGAAAGCGAGACACCAAGGGGTGACCAGCCAGAGAATGTCCCTCCACCAGAGAGTGGTGAGCTGCTAGAGCTGAGAGGTGGACCCGAACAGAGTTGGATTTAAGACCTTGATTGGACAAGTGCAGTAAGTACTGAAGGACTACTGGCACAGTACAGGAGAAAGGATCTTCTGTACTGTCATGAGGTAGACAGCACAGCACTGGGATAATAAAAGGAAAAGGAATAGAAGAGCTTACCTCACAGCCACATGAGCAGTTAAGGCATTCAGATTGCAGGGAAGCAAGGAATGGAGAAACAAACTTTCCTCATAGCATTGGTGACGCAGTAGAAACTCAGAGTCCTAATCATGCTCACCTGAGGAAAGAATCACGTACAACGTACAACAAGCAGGGAGATAAAACCAGGTGGGAAATCTCACAGAAGGGGCAGAGAGAGGAGGAGACAGAGACTCAGGAAGGGAGTCAGATTCAGAAGCAGACAAAGAGAGAGACGCTGTCACGAAGAGAGAGGGCAGAGTGGAAGCAAGCTGTTGAACCAGAGAGTGCTGGGAAAAGCAGTGCAAGAGACTTCCAAGCCAGAGGGGTCCTCGTACCGGGGAAGGCAACCAAGCAGGTAGAGAGCAAAGGTCACACTCAAGGAAGCTCACTGAAGCCAGGAGGTGATTACAGCTCAGCTAAGCCTAATGCTTGGAACTCCCGGAGAAAAGCAGCTTACACTCCAGAGAAGAAACCCTGGTTAACAGAGGAAGGGCTGGAAACTCTTTACACCAGAAAGAAAGATAAGTACCCTGTTTTCTCCAGAGGGAAGGAAGTGGGTCCTTTGATAAAGAGCCAAGCTTACAGTGGGTCAGAAAACCCTTATTGGAGGGGGTATTGGAAAGAAGCCCCAAGCACAGCTCCTCATGTCCATGTCTTCACAGAACAGTCTCCTCCCATAGAAGCTGAGGTTTCTCAGGGGCCAGGTGGTGAAACCAGCAATGCTGAAGCATGGTGCCCGTTTACAGGACCAGGTCCTGATTTAATGCAGTGGGAAAGTTCAAACCCAGAGATTGGTCCAGAACCCATGGATTGTGCTCTTTGTTTTTCTGATGAGATAGACTCTTTATGTTAAAAAGCAAGAAGAAGCCTTGTTATCGTTTTTTGTTTTTTTTTATATTTACAAAAATTTTACAATATATCAAGAAGTTACAAACATTCTTGAAGAAACAGGAAAACATCAAAGAAATAAATGTATAAAGAAACTGGAAAAACCCAGGAACAAGCAAATAGACCAAACGTTTTCCACACTAGCCCACAAGGGAGTGGAGGAGCCATACAATTAATTGAAACCAAGAAAGATAGAAACTTGAAGCAATTGCCACACTAAGTTACACAGTTATGAGAGTACTGGAGAGTCAACAGCCGAGGGCTCCGAACGTTTAGCATTAATGAAAGCTACAAGTTGGGCTGGTTCATAAAAAACATAGGAAACTGAATTTAACTTTACTAAACACTTACAAGGATGTTTGAGAAAAAACAAACCACCGAACTGCAAAATACCAGGGCGCAACAAAAGAAATTCCTTTCTACGTTTCTGAGTAGTCCTAGCTAAATCAGGGTAGATCCTAACTAGCAACCCTCTAAAAGGTATATTCCTTTTCCTAAAAAAAAGCTTCAACAGCCACTCCCTATCAGAGAGGAGAGCAAAAGTTACCAATAACGTAGAAGGTACAGGGTCCTCACTGTGAGAACTCTCTAACAATTCAGTAACATTTAAAATGTTAACTTGTTTCGAAGAACTACCCATCAAGGCACTCCCAACAGTAGGCTCAACCAAAGTTATCTTAGCCTTAGGTAGGTAATAAGCCCTGACCAAAGGTGGGATTAAATCAGATGATACCCCCAACACTTCCATAAAATATAACCAAAACATTTCTACAGGTGAAATAGACATTATTCTAGGAAAATTAATTATTCTGAGATTATTCAACCTGAAAGAATTGTCCAGTTGTTCCAACTTAATCTGTGTGGAGAAAAAAGATTTCTTAAGGACATCCACTTGTTCTTCTAACCCCTCCACCTTCTGTTGCACTTTGGTGACATCTGAATGCAAAACAGAAACTCTTTGCTGCAAAGCGTCCACAGTTGAACCATGTTCCTCCACTTTCCTTTCCAGAAAAGATACCTTAGGCACAATCGCTTCCCCTAAGGAGAGAATAGCCTGCCAAATAGTCTCCAACGTGAAAGTCTCAGGACGCTGTAAAGTAAAATGTTGTTGCGCCGAGGAGCTCTTAGAATCCACTTCCAAACCTGCTATCCGCTGCTGCCCTCGATCCACAGCGAAACGCTGGCCCTTAGGCTCTCCTGCACACGGCAACAAAGCTATTACAGACTCGCCCAGCCCGGCGACAGTCTGCGAGCAAACTGTCCGCCCCACAGATCCTGGACCATCCGAGCCACTAGCGGACCCCAACTTCGGGAGGGCGCCGAGCTCCAGGAAACCTTCTGGCAAGGGCTGCCCTCGAGTCACTTTCGGTGCCGGACTCTCAGGGGAGAGAGATATACCGGAGACAGACGCCGAGCCACCCGACTCCAGCGTTCTATCAGCCCGGAGCTCATCCCCTTCTCCTACTTGTGCTCGCTGAGAGCGCAAAACAAAGGAGTCCATAGGACCCAAAGAAATCGGCGTAGAGGTTGGGGGAAGCTGGACGGACTCAGCAGGCCCCTTCCCCTTACGTTTCTTGCCCATTAACACAGAAAAAGAAACGCGCTCACAGCGAAACAGCAACCGCCGCCATCTTAGACAAGACTCCTCCCCTCCACTCAGTCTGCTTTGACCAGCCTTGTTATAGTTTGAAAAGCTTTTATTTTTCCTGTGAAACAGTAGTTTATTTTTGTTATCGTTATCTACTGTATCTGGAAGGCAATCCTCAAGGGAAGGGGAATAAAGCCCAGCTTTAATTATACTTGGACACACGACTACAGATTATTCTTTTAAGAAATACAGCAATACCACCTACCTAGGCAGGTGCCTAAGGAGGGTATAGTCTCACAGTACGTAGCTGACACCACACAGAAAACCTCTTTCATTTGAGAGCATAGGTTTTCCTAGTGGACTGTTTCCTAGACGCTAGGATAACCTCCTCAACCTCCTGAGGCAGGCCCCAGGGAGCCAAGACTACCCTTGCAGCCTCCAGGCCATCAAATTGAGAGCTTTGAGATTGGGGTGCAGAAGGGAACCCTGATCCTGTGAGAGAAGGTCGGGTTGCAACCCCTGAGGTAGTGGAGGATCCACCGCCAGTTGAAGTAGAAGCAGAAACCAAGGCTGTCTCGGCCACCTAGGAGCCACCAGTAGGACCGAGGCCTTGTCCTGAAGAATCTTGAAGAGAGTTCTGGCCACCAAGGGCGTGGGAGGAACGCGTAGAGGAGGCCCTGAGACCAGGATATCAGATAAGCATCCGCTGCTATCCGCAGAGGATGTGGTTGCCTGGAGCAGAACTTTGGTAGTTGCTTGTTCGTTGGGCTGGCAAAGAGATCTATCAAAGGGAGACCCCATTTCAGGAAGATCTTCTGAACCACTAAAGGATGCAGCTGCCACTAGTGGGGCTGCAGTATTCTGCTTAATCTGTCTGCCAGGTAGTTGTCCTGGCCTGGAAGGTACACAGCCTTGAGGAGCATGTTGTGCTTGAGGGCAAAAGAACAAAGGTCCTGAGCCTCCCGACAAAGGAGCCTGGACCCAGTTCCGCCCTGTTTGTTCACATAAAACATGGCAACTTGGTTGTCTGTCTGAATCAGGACAGACTGATGAGCCAGGGAAGGAGTGAAAGCTTTGAGTGCCAATCGAATAGCTCCGAATTCGAGGAGATTGATCTGCTGTGCAGCTTCCCAGGGAGACCAGGGTCCCTGGGTGCACTTGACAAGACAATGAGCTCCCCAGCCTTGCAGGGAGGCATCTGTAGTCGTCACTACTGTATAACCTGGAATCTGAAAAGGTACCCCTTTCAGTAGATTGGGTGGGTGCAGCCACCAGTTGAGGGAGTGCAGAAATGGTCTGGACACCCTTATCCTGTCTCTGAGGCTGCCTGTGGCCTGTGACCACTGAGCCCGAAGGCACCACTGTGCAGGCCTCATATGGAGCCTGGCATTGGGGGTCACATGTACTGTCGAAGCCATGTGGCCTAGAAGCCTCAGGTAGAGTCTGGCGGAGACCAGGGACCTGCTGAGAAACTGATTTGCCAAGGCCATCAACCTTTGGGCCCGGTCTGCTGGCAAGAAAGCCTTTGCCAGCAGAGAGTCCAGCCTTGCTCCTATGAACTCTAAGTTCTGGGAGGGGAGCAAAGTGGACTTTGCGAAGTTTATGACAAACCCCAGGTGATGTAGAAGAGCAATAGTCCTGAGGGTGGCTTGATTGGCCTCCTAACATGTCTGACCCCTGATGAGCCAGTCGTCTAGATAAGGGAAGACAAAGATTCCCTGATTTCTCAGGTAGGCCGCCACCACTGCTAGGCACTTTGTGAAGACTCTGGGGGTGGAGGTGAGGCCGAAAGGCAGCACTCTGTACTGATAATGGTTTCCTCCCACAATGAACCTGAGGTACTTTCTGTGCTCTGGATGAATGAGGATGTGAGTTTACGCAACCTTTAGATCTAAGGAGCATAGCCAATCTCCCTGCTGGAGGTAGGGCAGAAGGGTTCCAAGAGTAAGCATCTTGAACTTTTCCTTCACTAGGAACTTGTTGAGGTTCCTGAGGTCCAGAATGGGTCGAAGGCCACCAGTTCTTTTGGGCACCAGGAAATACCTGGAGTAGAATCCGTGACCTTGCAAGTGGGGAGGCACAGGCTCCACCGCCCTGTCCACCAACAGACCCTGAAGCTCCTGAAGGAGAAGGTCTGTGTGCAGGTGAGGCCTGGGAGGCTCCCCTGGGAAGTATGGAGGAGGCAGTTGGTGAAAATGGAGGGCATAGCCCTTGTGGACTATCTCCAGCACCCAACTGTCCCCGGTGATAAGGGGCCACTGGTGGGCAAAGAGGGCGAGACGACCTCCTGTGCAGGGTTGAGAGAGCAGTGGAGGAGAGGCTACGCTCAAGGAGTCAAAAGCCCCCACGCTGCTGAGTGGTAGCAGGGGCCTGAGGCTTGGGGGTCCTCTGCCTATGGGGCCCATTACCCTGGCCCTTGGCTTGCTTACCCTGGGGGGCAGCTTGGGCAGCCTGATATTGCGGGTACTGTTTGTAGGCAGTGCCCTTCCTCGGGTAAAAGGGCTTTTTACCCGAGCCCTTCTTTTTATGAGAAGGGGCAGAGGTCTTCCTCGACAACCTTGTCCGTGTGAGGTGCTCGGTTTCGAGCTGAGCAGCCTTCTCGGTCATGGGCTTGCCAAAAAGGTTTTCACCTCGGCAAGGGACATCGACCAACTTGTCCTGAACCCATGGCTCGAGGTCCGATGACTGCAGCCTTGCCTGGCATCGAGCCGCGAAGCCGGCTGCCGTGACTCGGGCCGAAGCCTCGAAGCCATCGTAGGCGGCATGGGACATGAATTTCGAGCAAAGGTTCCCCGGAGAGACCAGCAGAGAACCCGGCCAACTCCTTGGCCAGATCCCGCAAGTACATGCCCATGTACAGCTGGTAGGACTGGACATGGCAAGCAAGCATCAAGCCCTGGAAGCACTTTCTACCGACGCCATCGAGGTTTCGGGCCTCCCTGCCAGGAGGCACCGCGGAGTGCATCTTCTGGCTCTTCAGACGATGCATGGCCGATTCCACAACCATAGAATGATGTGGTAGCTGTGCCTTCTGAAAACCAGGGCTCTTCCGGAGTCGATAGATCGAATCGACTCGCTTGCTAAGAACCGGCGCCGAGGCCAGTGCCTCCCACATACGGAAGAGGAGCCGTTCCAGCATCGGAGGAACCGGGACAGTAAAGGCCTCCTTCAGAGGAGAGTCATACTGTAGCGCCTCGAGCTCTTCAGCTCGAGGCTCTTCCTCGGGGTACGCCAGAATAGCCAAGGCAGTGGCCATATCCCGGACGAACTCCGAGAACCGGGTGTCCTCCGGGGGGACCTACTCCGGGGCTCAGACTGCGGTGAGTCCGAAGGGACGCACCGAGTCTTAAAGGTATCAGGAGACTCCTCGTCCTCCGTCTCCCAAGCCGACTCGTCCGAGGAAGAGTCGGGGTCCGACCCCGCGGGGCCCTGGAGCACCCACCCCGACGCCGGAAGCACCAGCGTCGACACCCTCGGTCCCGAAAGGGAGGTCGAGGGAGACCGCGACCGAGGTCGACTCCGAGCCACGATGGACTCGAGTATCGGCTCGGTCTCCGGGGTCGACTTCGATGTCGATGTCCCGGTGGTCGGGGCAGATGTGCCAGACAGGCTGGCCATCAGTGCCCGCTGCTGCTCCAGCTCGGGAGACGCAGCAGCCACCGACTCGGGTCCCGGCGGCGCCGGGCTCGACGTCGGCTCCCTGGGAGGAGAGTCCACGAGGACTACAGGGCTTACGTGTCCAGCAGACTCCGGCTCCACACGAGGAACTTTGGCAGGCTTCTCCGGTTCCACGGGCCCGGGGCGACGGTCGGGGGTCTTAGACCTGGCCTTCGAGGAGCCAGTGACCTCCTCCGATGACGCCCTCGCGAGCCGTTTCTTGCGTTCCCAGTCAGGGGACCCCCTGTCCAAGGAGCTTCGACGGCGCTCGGGATCGGAATCCCGATATTTCGAGGCCTCAGACGAGGTCCGGCCCCGGCCGGAGCCTGAGTCCGAGAAAAGCCTTTCCTTTTGCTGCTGGCGACTTTGTAGTGCCTTGGAAGACATCTTTCCACAGGCCCCGCATGACTTAGGATCGTGGTCGGGGCCGAGGCACCGAAAGCAGCAGTCGTGTGTGTCGGTGAGAGACATTAGTTTCTTACACCGATCACACTTCTTAAAACCGCTGGAAGCCATTGGGGAAAAAAGAGTCCCCGCAAGGTCAAAGGACCGGCCTTCCAGGGAAAAAGGGCGCGAACGCCAGCCACAAAGGGCAAAAACCGAAAAAGAATAGTCAGGCTCGATACCGGTGTACCGAATCCAGCAGGAGGGGAACTGGCGTCGAACCGGGAGAAAAAATAGCAAAAATCGCTGAAAAATCTAATTTTAACCGGGAAAACTGGACACAGGTCCGTGGGCTTCACGGAAAAAAAGAGACTGAGATAAGATGGCACCTTTAGGCGGGAAGGGAACCGCGCATGCATGCCTGCATTCCCAAAGGCTTTCATAGAAAGCTGGGGAAATGCTCCGCTGGGGCTTCATCCGCGCCGATGACACCCATATGTGAGGATCGACTTCCTGCTTGGTCCTGGAGAAAATTATATCATCATCTGCATAAAGGGTGTAGTGGATCTTGTGCCTTTTAATGACTGCGCAGATGGGCTGAATGTATAAGTTAAATAAAAGTGCAGACAGGGAGGATCCTCGTGGTACTCCCTGTATTGCTCGGAACGGGGTGGAGGTGTTTGTTCCGCATTTCACTTGTATTCCACCTCTGATCTTCCTCTTCTCCTGAATATAGTTGAAAAACATTTTGTTCCCATGCTGCTCATGTTTAACCATATTTTCTTTTGCCTTTGCTATCCTTATTTCTCTCTTTGTCTTTTTTAGCTTTATCTTGGATTATTTTCTGTCTTCCACTTTTTGTGATAGTTGTGGTTTTTTGCCTTTATTTGTGCAGCCACGTCTTTGGTGAACCACGTAGGTTTCCTTTTCCTCTTGTTTTTATTTACTTTCCTTACATATACTGTATATCTGTTGCTCCTTTTATTGCCTCTTTTAGTTTAGCACACTGCAATTCCACTGCCCTTACACCTCTTCCCATCCTGCCAACTTCTCTTTCAGGTACTTTTCCATTTTACTGAAGTCAGCGTTTTTGAAGTACCGGACATTCGACATGCTATCTCCATAGGTGACTACTAAATCCAGCATCAAACTTTCCCTAGTTGATTTCATCGCCAGTTGTCTGAGCAATGCTCCTTGGAAGGCATCTACAATCTTTTTACTTCTTTGCAGATTTGCAGGAGGCAGCCTATAGACTACACTAGTGTGGATGCTAGTGCCATCTCTTCTTTCTAACACAATCCACAGCACCACTTCTTTTCCCCACGTCCCTGCATTTCAGCGGCTTTAATACAGTATTGCTTAGGCAAAGGCAATTGAACAGAACTTCCACTCCCTGCCTGCTCTGCACGAGACTGCACCTGGGGGCACCTAGAGGCTGCAGGGTCTGAATTTCCCATCAGAAGGACCAGGCCTGCTGCAGAAAAGAAAGAATTTCGGGGAGGACAATCTGGAGTCCAGAAGTTCTCCTCTTGGAAATGACCCCCCAACACCAGAGGGTACAACCACCACAGACCCACTAGAGGATGATGAGCGGCTCACAGCAAGGTCGCCGGATCCTCCAGCTGGCTGGATATCCTTACACATAGTGCCATCTGTCACATCCTGCCCTGATGTAGGCAAGGCTGGACTAATTGCATTCCCCGACTGAAAGAGGGAGAGGAGGCTCTCCAGGAACGACTCAGAAACTGCCATGCAAAAACAGCAGAGTCCAGAATCCAGAGATGAGGCTCCTCGCTTGCCACAGGTCAAACAACGTTTCCTGGAAGAAGACATTGATAGTTAAGGTAAGTATCACAACAGCATATGCTAAGGCTGTGATAGCATGTTAACTGAGTTCTCATTATGGCGCACGTTGACTGCGCTTTAATTGTGTTACAAGTTAACTATGCTTTTACTGTAATGAATGTCTCCACCAATCTGCTGGTAGGGAAACACAGCCCACTTGTCTGGACTGGTCTAGCAGGACAATTTGGAACAACATTTATAGCCTCAGATATTGTCTATATGTATGTTTGGTGCAACAGTGGTGTGCCTGTCGGTGCATGGGATGTGGTGGTGGTTGCCTTTGTGTGGGAGGTGCAGGGCTGCGAGGCTGTGGTACATGTGTGTTTGTGCTGCAGAGCTGGGTATGTGTGTGTGTGGTGAAGAGATGTAAGGGAACCTTTCGGCAATGCTTTGCACGTTTCCTTCTCTCTTCAACCCCTTTCCTGCTGGGTCCTCCACTCTGTTACCCTCCAGACTCTCCACCCTTCACAAATTCATCCCCTGCCCTAAAATCCCCATCCTCCTTTTTTTTTTTTTTTTTTAATAGGCCCAATGCCCTTTCAATTTTCTATGCCTTCTCTACCTCAGTTCCTCCCCCTCCCCCCTCCACACACAAAAAAACCCATTTTTTTTTCTTTGCGACCTCCCCCTTCTCTGTCTGCAGATAGGCAAAAAAGAAGAGGATGGCCCCAACTGCGGCAAAGGCCCTTTTGATCTGCCCATGGGAGATCAAGTCCATGCAGGCAAACAGAAAAGCTCTTTGATGTGATCGTGGCAGTGCTGTTCTTTTCTGCCCACGGGAGATGAGATCCCCATGGGCAGACAAGGGATTGCAGCCATCGGGGCATCTCATTTGGGAGTGTGGGCAATGCCCCCGTCACCCCCCCCCCCAAACTACACCCATGCTTTTGAAATCAGCAAGATAATAAAAGAGACAGAAAAAATACCAAAAAAATCTAAAATATTTAGAAGAAGCTAGAGTATGTAGGTAAGAACAGCAAGAGCGAAGGGGTTCTAGGCCGAACGGCCCCCCTCAGTAGCCCTATGGGGGTCTTCTGCTTCTCTTTAGGCCAACCCAGTGCTTTTAATCTGTAGGAAATCATGCTGGATCCTGGGTGACTGTCAGTTTGAGGAGTCAAGGGTGCACTTTTGCTCCAAGCATCATTGGGCACTTCCAGACTCAATCCTGAAACCTCTGCAACATAATGTGAGCCAGGAGAGTCAGGTCTACCTCACTGCTGTACCTCGTACTAGTCTACACACTTATCAAGTGCTGGAGGCAAAAACTACTGGCTTCTCTCAGTACTGCAACAAATGATATATAAGGTGAGTGGTTAGAGCACTAGCTTGGTAACCAAGCAACCAGAGTTTGATTCCCACTAGCACTCCTTGTGGCCTTGGGCAAGTCACTTAACCCTCCACTGCCTCGGAAGAAAGGCCTGGCAATCTACTTCCGGTGACACTGCCAAGAAAACCCAGGAGCTTCTGGGTCGCCAGGAGTCAGGACTGACTCGAAGGCACACATTGCATTGACATTACTGAAACTTGCTCAAGTCTGCCTCTGCCTGCTAGCAAGGGAGCATAACTTACATATTTGGACTAATCTAGCAGGATGATAAGGAAGCCCCCTTTGTGCAATTATCTCAAGGATTTATTATAATATTAACCAAAGACCTCTGGAATATACTATATTGAATTATTTATACAGAGAACCTAATTTGGCCTCTATCTTTAGCTCAATAATCTGCCTCCCAAAAAGAAAATTATCTAATCTAGAGGCATGTTTACTAAAGCATGGAAGCTGGCAGCGCGGGATTTAGTGTGGGGCTAACACGCTTTTTGGCTACACGGTAGCCAGGAGAACACGGCCAAAATGCGACCGCGCTAAAAACACCGCGGTACTCGAGTTGTGTGCAAATAGGCAAGGTTAAAGTGGAGAGTGGACAGGGGCATGGTGTGCAGCTGCAGCGGCTGTCCTAGTCACATGCAAGTGACACAAACACGTCGCTAGCCCAGGTGCAACTACTTTCCTGTGATGTGGATGGGCCACATTTATTACTGTCTGCAATGGTTCTGTAGCACACTACTGCCCTAATAACGCATTTGTAGGTTATACTTACAGGGTGCGCATGTGCTATGGCCGCGCATTCCCTACCGCAGCCATGTCCCTTGCATCTACTATGGGCGCTAGGCCCCGCCGCAATAAAAATGCACGCTAAATGTGTGCTTGCCGCACGCTACTCGCAGTAGTTTAGTAAATATATGCTTGGTTTAGTAGACATGCCCCCTAGCCTTTTAATTGGAGGATCTAGTCTAATATAAATCTAATAAATAAAATGAGCTTTTGTGACCACACAAGTTGCTTCTCTCCAATACCACTGCATGATGAGCGCCCTTTCGCCTTTCTCCCAAACCTTTTCAATCAAATCTTCAAGGATCTTTCATACTATGTCAAAAATCATATAATTCATAATACCTTTATTATTTTGCTTCCTGTAATTTTTTCATTTCTTTGCTGCACAAAACATTTTCTGTTACAATTTGATGGAAAGTGTTATTTTTGAAGTTCTTAATTCCCATAAACATATTTGCTAAGTAAAACATTATTTATGGCATGTTCTTAACGATAAATAGCATGTCTTAGAGCATATTTTTTTTTATTAGTTGCCAAAATTGTACTGCAGGGACAGATTGTCCTGTGAAGTATTCAAAAGCCTCTGTGTCTTTTGAATTTCTGTTTCTTTAGCAAATACTTTACTGAGGGAAAAACCAAAATGAATTTCTAGAAAAAATCTGATACTTAAGAAGGAACTTGTAGTTGGAACACCGTGTAAAATCTTTGTGCTCAGCAGTGAAGACACTTCACGCAGGCTGAAACAAGTAATTGAAAATAAAAGGCTTTCTATTCAGTGAAAAGGATGATCACATCTTCTCTTGAGAGGTTAAAACAGAATACTGTACATGCTCTATATACACACAAACACAATCATTTTACACATTTCCATTCAGCAGCTAAACTCAGAGATTATGGCCTGCCTAGTTCTGCAGTACATCTTGATTTTCTTTGTCTAGCAGTTACAGTGAGTGGTACATATGTTCATTTGTTCCTATCTCTTGAAAATAATTACAACTATTCACTAAATACAGTTGTGGTCAACATTATTGGCACCTTTGCAGTCAACCCCTTAATGTCCAATATCTCCTAAAAAAAAAGTAGCCAGTGAAATGGCTTTGGACTATACATGCACACATATTTGACATATAAAAGACTCAAATAAAACAAGACCAATTAAAAAAGAAAATAGTAGGAAATATTATAAACACTGGGACATTGCAAGGACATGATTAATCAATCCAAACAAGAACTCTTTGATCTACCAAATAAATTCCCCAAGAACTAGAAGTAGATCCAAATGTATCCAATTGGTGAAAACTATTTTTTGTTGGAATATTTGTCATGAGGAACAATATTTCTTGGAACAAATTTTCCTTTTTTAATCGTTTTAAGGTTAACCAAAATTTAGTGAACAGCCACTGAAAGTGTATGACACACCCCACTGTTCAGTAATCACTTTAAAATCCCTTTCAACACTGCAAACAAAGGAGTGGAGGAGTGGCCTAGTGGTTGGGGCAAGGTACTTCAGGCCGGAAGGTCGGGGGTTCAAATCCCACTAAAGGATAGCAACCTTGGGCCGGAAGGAATGGGGTTTCTAGTCCCACAGGTGCTCCTTGTGGTCTTGGGCAAGCCACTTAACCCTCCATAGCCCATGTTCCCTGTAAAATAGTTATCTCCAAGTTATAATGCCCTGTTCAATGTAATTTCAGTTTGTTCAATGTAAACCGCACTGATGCAGAATAGCGCGGTATATAAGAGAATGTAAATAAATAAATAAAATCTTTCCTTTAAAACCTAAATGTAGAGAAAAGAATACATAGCTTTTTTATCTTCATCCAATATCCAGAGCTGGCACCTCTCCGACAGATCTCTTGTGATATCCAAAATTAGCATTTCTCCAGCAAGATTTCTTGGAACATGTAGAATTATAATGTATCCAGAGAACACAGCACTGCGTTTAGAGCTCGATCACCGTTCAAAGCTCTGTCTCAACACTCAGCCGGAGTTAACTCCACTAAAAATGCCTAGGAGGCCAAGGAGAACCCAATTGCTCAAAGACAGACATAAAAAGGCATGCCTGATCTTGCCCAAACCCACCTTGAGAAAACCACAATCCTTTTGGGAAAATGTTCTGTGCACAGATGAAACCAAACTTAAAGCGCTCTGGTAATGCAGACAAGTGATATATTTACAGATGAAGAAATGAAGCTTATAAGGGTGCATAATGTTGTGGGGCTCTTTTTCTGCCTCAGGAACTGGAGGCCTGGAACGTATTAAAGGAATCATGAAGTCAAAGGACTACAAAGGTATTTTGGAGAGAAATGTGCTACCTAGTCTCAGAAAGCTAGGTCTTGGTCATGAGTCTTCCAGCAAGACAATCACTGAAAACATACATCCAGAAGTACAATAGATGGTTAAAAAGAAAAACATGGACTTTTAAACTGGCCAGAAATAAGTCCTGATCTCAATCCAATCAAGAACCTTAGGAAAGAGCTGAAATCTGCCATTGCTAAAAGGAATCCTGGAAACATTCATGAGCTGGAACAAATCGCAGTTGAAGAGTGGAAGAAACTACCAGCAGACAAATGTACAAAACTTGTAGATGGCTACAAGAAATGTTTGGAGACTGTCATCACTGCCAAGGGTTGTACAACTAAATATTAGTGAAGGGTGCCATTAATCCTGTCCAGGTCATATTTTGGTTTTTTTCTCAGAAATTAGTGCATCTACGTTGCACAGACATCTTTTTTTGATTGTATACCTTCAAATATACTATTAAAATATTATGATGACATACAGTTGGAATATTTTCAATTATTTCTCAAGATACTGTACACAACATACTTACAATGCAAGAGTACCAATAATGTTGCTCACAAATGTAATTACTAGCATTCGCTCAATAAGTGCTTTTGTTGGCCCAGACTACAATCAACCTAAAACAGGGAGACTGGCAGAATGCCATTTAAAAAATGTTACTATTCCCTCCCATTGTTAGTAAAGTGATTCTCAACTCTGTCCTGGAAACACAGCTAACCATTTTGGTGTTCAGGATAGCCACAACAAAGAGGTATCAAGAAATTTGCATAAGCATGAATCTCCAATGTATACACGTCACAGAAGATCCCTAAATAGTAATAAGATAAAACTGAAGAATTTGGGTAACCTGCAAAAAGCAGCAGTTACTACCCTAACTATCCTACTGGGCAGTGTAGATGGGATTTCATTCTTTATCTGCCATCATCTATTATGCTACTCACAGATTCTTAAGAAGCGACCAATTAGGTATATCTCCGGGATAGGGCTGAGAACCAGTGCTTTAGTGCCTTCCCTCTGGCTATGTTCACGTTTCACTGTAATCCTGACCTTTGAAGCTGCATTAAATCTTAAACCACTGGTTCTTCTAGATCTTAACTTCCTTAATTTGAACCATGTCCAATGCAATAACTAAATTTCCTGAAATACTTTCTTCGCTTGGTTTCTGTTTTCCTTCTAAACTGCAAACTTTATATAGTAAGCACTGTCTCTTAAGTGTATCTGTATAGTACTACTTATGTCTACTGGCACTGCAGACTTAAGTTATAGTATTAGTAGTAACTGTATTGCATGAAGACAACATTTTCCAATTATCAAAATGAATTAATGTCAATAAAGGACTCAAAACTAAAGGCTTTAAAAAAGTTAATTGTGTGTGATGTGTGTGTGCTTGTGTGATAGAAAACTCACGATATGGGACAGGGTATTAAATCACCACCCAAAATAAATACCAGAGCCTATCTGACTAAGAGAGTGGAGAGTGGAATGGTGTGGTAGCTGCGCCTTTTGAAAGCCAGGACTCTTCCGGAGTCGGTAGATTGAATCGACCCACTTGCTTAGAACCGGCGCCGTGGCCAGTGCCTCCCACATCCAGAAGAGGAGCCATTCCAGCATCGGAGGAACCGGAACAGTAAAGGCCTCCTTCGGAGGAGAGTCGTACTGTAGGGCCTCGAGCTCCTCGGCTCGAAGCTCCTTCTTGGGGTCTGCAGGGATAGCCAACGCGGTGGCCATATCCCGGATGAACTCTGAGAACCGGGTATCCTCTGGGGGGGAATCTACTCTGGGGCTCAGACTGCGGTGAGTCCGACGGGACGCACCGAGTCCGGAAGGTGTCGGGGGACTCCTCGTCCTCCATCTCCCAGGCGGACTCGTCCGATGAGGAAATGGGGTCCGACCACGCGGGGCCTGGGAGCACCCGCCCCGACGCCGAAGGCACCGGTGTCGACGCCCTCGATCCCGAACGGGAGGTCGAGGGAGACCGCGACCGAGGTCGACCTCGAGCCTTTATGGTATCGAGTATCGGCTCGGTCTTCGGGGTCGACTTCGATGTCGATGTCCCGGTGGTCGGGGCAGATGCGCCAGACAGGCTAGCATCAGTGCCCGCTGCTGTTCCATGAAGGCAGACAGTCTGCTCTCCAAGGCTGTCAGCCTGAGACTCAGCTCAGGAGACTCAGCAGCCCCCAAATTCGGCTCTCTGGGAAGAGAGTCCACGAGGACTACAGGACTTACGTGTCCAGAAGACTCCGGCTCCACACGAGGTACTTTTGGAGGCTTCTCCTGTTCCACGGGCCCGGGGCGACGGTCGGGGGTCTGAGACCTAGCTCTCAAGGAGCCAGGGACCTCCTCTGATGACGCCCTCGCAAGCCGCTTCTTCTTCTTTTGTTCCCGGTCGGGGGACCCCCTGTCCGAGGAGCCCCGACGGTGCTCGGGATCCGATTCCCGAGATGTCGAGGTCTCAGATGAGGTCTGGGCCCGGCCGGAGACCGAGTCGGAGAAAAGCCTTTCCTTTTGGTGCTGACGACTTCGCAGTGCCTTGGAAGACATTTTCCCACATGGTCCACATGTCTTAGGATCGTGGTCAGGACCGAGGCACCGAAGGCAGCAGTCATGTGTGTCGGTGAGAGACATTAGCTTCTTGCACCAATCACACTTTTTAAACCCACTAGAAGCCATCGGGTAAAAAAGAGTCCCCGTGAGGTCAAAGGACCGGCCTTCCAGGGAAAAAGACATAAAAGGACTCGAACGCCAGCCACGAAGGGCAAAAACCGAAAAAAGAAGATCGGGCTCGATACCGGTGTACCGAACCCGGCGGGAGGGGAACCGGCGTCGAACCGGAGAAAGAAAAATAGCGAAGGATCGCCAAAAATCTAACAATTTTCCGGAAGGACTAGGACACGCGTCCGATGGGCTTCACGGAAAAAGAGAGACTGAAGCAAGATGGCACCTTTAGGCGGGAAGGGAACCGCGCATGCGTGCCTGCATTCCCAAAGGCTTTCATGGAAAGCTGGGGAAATGCTCCGCAAGGGCTCCATCGACTTCGATGTCACCCATATGTGAGGACTGACTTCCTGCTTGGTCCTGGAGAAACTACGCTATCTCCAGGAACAAGCAGGAATGTAGTCCTCACAGATGGGGACTCCCTAGCTGAAGATGCCAGAGAGATAGCCCCAGGAAGGTGCCAACCTAGAAGGTGGGAATCCTTCCTCCCATGGATCTCTGGCATTCCACCAGGGTTGGTGGGTAGGAGTTGATTTAGGTCTGAAAGAGATTTTGAAGAACAGCTTCGCCAGGCTTTATCCAGACAGTAGTGGGCTGTGTAGGTGTGTACCGAAGCCCAGGTGGCTGCTCGACAAATGTCATCGATAGACACAGAGTGGAGATTAGCCATAGAAGCTACCATGGCTATTACATTATGAGCTGTGACATGGTCCTGAAGAGGAAGACCCTTACTCTCATAAGCAAAGGATATGCAATTGGGCAATCCATTTAGATAAAGTTCTTTTGAAGACTGGAAGTCCCAAATGACTAGTGTCAAAAGCTATAAAACGTTGCGAGGACTTTCTATGTTGCTGTGTTCTTTGTATGTAAAAAGCTAAGGCCCTTTTACAATCCAAAGTATGAAGGTTTCTTTCTGCATTAGAGACGTGAGGCCTCGGAAAAAATACAGGAAGATAAATTGATTGATTTAAATGAAAAGGCGAAACCACCTTTGGCATAGAGTGTGGGTGAGTTCGAAGAACAACCTTATCATGATGAAACCTAGTATAAGGAGGATCAGCCACTAAAGCTTGCAATTCACTAATGTGACGGGCAGAGGTGATTGCAATTAGTAAGATGACCTTCCAGGTCAAAAACGAAGGGTTGTAGTGGCCAAAGGTTCAAAAGGCGGCTTCATGAGCTGCCTGAGAACTAGATTTAGATCCCATGCTACCGGTGGTGGCTTGATGGCAGGTTTAGTTAATAAAAGGCCTCTCATAAATCTTGATATGAGTGGATGAGAGAAACTTGGTTGTCCATTCAGAGGTTTATAAGAAGCTGCAATTGCACTAAGATGGACTCTTACCGAATTGGTCTTTAGACCAGAATTCGATAAGTGAAGGAGATACTCTAGTATCGATTCTAAGGGTATGACCAGGGGGTTTAATCCCCTCTTGGAGCACCATATATTAAAACGTTTCAACTTGAAGGCATAAGATCTTCTTGTGGAAAGTTTCCTAGAAGCCTGAAGGATATCTTTTACCTGTTGGGACAGGTTGAAATTCTGGAGGTCTAAGCCTTCAGCAACCAGGCCATGAGGTGCAAGGACTGGGGATTCGGGTGCCATAGCATCCCGTTCTCCTGGCAAAGGAGATCTGGAGCATGCCCTAACTCCAGAGGTGCCGCTTGAGAGAGATGTAGAAGCAAGGAATACCACTTTGGGGTGGCCATTGTGGTGCTATGAGAATCATGCGACCCCTGTCTCTCTGAAGCTTGAAGAGTGTTTTGGGGATGAGGGGAATGGGTGGGAAGGCATAAAGGAAGTCCTGACCCCAGTGAAGGAGGAAGGCATCCCTGGCCTGACAGTTGTGAGCCGGAATCCTGGAACAGAACCGGGGAAGTTTGGCATTCAGTGGACTTGCAAAGAGGTCTATGTCTGGAGAGCCCCAGAGATGAAATATCTTTGCCACCTGGTCTAGGTGGAGGGACCACTCGTGAGGCAGCAGTACTCAACTGAGTTTGTCTGCCCAAAGGTTTTGAATGCCTGGAAGATATACCACTAGAAGGTGAATTTGATGCTCTCTGGCGAGGGCCCACAGTCGTAAAGCTTCATTGCATAACGACAGAGAGCCTGTTCCACCCTGCTTGTTCACATAGAACATGGCTACTTGATTGTCCGTCTGGACTAGGACTGTCTTGTAGCTGAGCTGGGCGTGGAATACTCAAAGAGCTAATTAGATTGCTCTTAATTCCAGGAGGTTTATGTGTAAACCAACCTCTTATGGAGTCCAGGTGCCCTGGGTAGAGAGATGATTCCGGGGTGCTCCCCAACCCACCTGTGATGCATCTGTTGTTAGGCTGGCCTGAAAGAGGGGTTGATGGAAAGGAGACCCCACTGTCAGATTTTCTAGTGATTACCACCATTTGAGGGACAAAAATAGTCATTGAGAGATTATTATTTTGTCCGACAAATGACTTGTGGCCTGTGTCCACTGTGTGGAGAGGGTCCACTGAGCTGCTCGCATGTGGAGGCGAGCATATGGGACTACATGAACTGTGGATGTCATATGTCCCAGTAACTGCAGTAGCTCTCGAGCAGTGAGGGAGGATTTGCCTGCTGCTAGAGAAGCTAGTTGTATTATGCGAAGACACCGGGCTTGTGGAAGGAAAGCCCTTGTCTGTCTGGTATCTAGACAGGCACCTATGAATTCTAGGCATTGGGAAGGAACTAGCTGAGATTTTGGGAAGTTTATTACCAATCCCAAGTATTGGAGAATTTGCATTGTATGGGACAGTGCAGTGCTGGCCTCTGCAACTGTAGGGGCTCGAATGAGCCAGTCGTCTAAGTAAGGGAAAACAAAAATCCCCAGGGTTCGTAGAAATGCAGCTACTACTGCCATGCATTTCGTGAATACCCTTGGTGCAGAAGCCAGACCAAAGGGAAGAACCCTGTACTGGAAATGTTTTCCCCTGAAAAGGAAACGTAAGAATTTCCTGTGATCTGGATGGGTGAGAATGTGAGTGCATGCATCCTTTAAGTCTAGAGAGCAAAGCCAATCCTGGCTTTGAAGGTATAGCAGAAGAATTCCTAGAGAAATCATTTTGAATTTCTCTCGAAACAGATATTTGTTCAATTCTCTGAGGTCCAGAATGGGTCTGTGTCCTCCTGTTTTCTTTGGAATAAGAAAATAGGGGGAGTAGAACCCTGCACCACGTTGCCCCTTGGGCAAGAAGTGTGGAGACCTCGTGATCTAGCAGATTGTCTGCAAAGGTTTGAGAATTGAATTGCTTTAGAATTGTAGGAGGGGGCATGCTGTGAAAATGAAGCTTGTACCCTTCTCCTACAATGGACAAAGTCCAATCTTCTGCTGTTATCTGATGCCATCTGTTGGCAAAGTGGCATAACCTGCCCGGAATATTGAGGGGTTGGGGACCCCTCAGAGGAAGGAAGGCAAAGCTCTCTAGGAAGGAGTCAAAGCCCTTGAGGGGGCTGAACCTGGAGAGCTGGTTGGGTTCTCGGGCCTTCTGGCTTCTTTTGCTGTCTAGTTTGTCCCTTTTGAGCAACCTGACCTTGAGTTTGCCTCTGCTGGGTATAGGAAGGATAAAACTTCCTCTTTTTGATAAAAGAGGGTTTTTTATAAGGCTTCCTTTTGGCTGAAGTGGCTGTAGACTTTGACAATCTATCTAAGATAGAATTGTCAGCATCTAACTTGTTAGCCTTTTCCTGCCAGTTCTTGTCGAAGAGATTCTCCCCCGTGCAAGGGATGTTGCCTAACTTGTCCTGTACCCAAGTCTCCAAGTCTGATGCCTGTAGCCAGGCAATCCGTCGTATGCCAATGGCAATAGCAGAGGTTCTGCTGATGCATTAGAAGCAGTCAAAGGCTGCACGATTAACAAACTTGGATACATCTTGTGCATGCTTAACTAGAGCAAGAAAATCTTGTCTCTTGTCATCTGGGAGAAATGGGCTCATAAGTTCCAAGTCTCCTGTAACTTCCTTGAGGAACATTCCCATATATAGGATATATGAACTGATCCTAGCTGAAATCATGGAAGCCTGAACAGTTCGGCACCCAAAAGCATCCAGAGTCCTGCATTCATGACCTGGAGGATTGGATGCATGCCTCTGCACTTTTCATCCTACGCATGGCTGATTCCACTACCATTGAATGGTGTGGCAGCTGAGTTTTCTGAAATCCAGGACATGGCGGAACTCAATACATAGTATCAAGTCTCCTAGAGTGAGGAGAAGTAGTCAGAGGTGTCTCCCACATTCTGAGCATCAAGCTATGCAGAATTTCATGGATAGGCAGAGTGGCTGCCTCCTTAGGAGCTTTAGGATATTGGAGAATTTCCAATTCCTTTGCTCTGGGTTCCTCTTCAGGAGCTACTGTGATTGAAAGACCTTTGGCCATATCACGGATGAAATCCTGAAATGACATGTCCTCTGGAGGTGACATTCTGCGTTGGGGAGAAGAGGGATCTTCTAGGAGAAACCCTCTAATGCCAGCAGAATTGTCAGAGTCTTCGGAATCGGAGGAATCGAAGTATTCCTGACCCCGATGCTCTTGCAACGCACGATCACGGTACCGATCGAAGTCGGTACCGAGCTGACCCGGTACCGCTTTGTCAATTCCAGCCAGAGTTGGCATGGGAAGAGTTCCCACCAAGGCCGGTACCGTCAGTGTTGGTACTGGTGTCTGTACCGGTATCAGTGTCGATGTCGGTACCGTTGCCCGTGGGATCACCGGTACCGCAGCTGAAAGAAGAGCTGTGATGCTGCACTCAATAGCGAGGAACCTCTGGTCTATCGACGCTGCTGATGCCTGGGTGTCGGTACCGGTAAGGACGGCCGGAACCCCTGAGCATGGCACAGGTAGTTCTTGTGAGGTTGAAGCCTCGAGAACATCCTGAAGTCCCATCGATACTTTGGAAGCCGAAGCCTCCCGCCGGGGCTGTTTTGCTGGTGTGGTTCCCTCAAGGACAATGCCAATGGCCTCTCGATGCTTAGCAGGAGAGCTACCCTTTGAGGACCGGCTTTTATGTTTAGTGACCTGAGATCCATGGGAGGAAGAAGAGGCCCTTGACGATGTCGATGCTATGGATCTGGCATCTGAAGAAAAGAGGGTACCGAGCTTTGCAGCCCGGTTCTGTCTTCCTCTTTTAGTCATCCCCATACAGGAGAGACATTCAGTTGGAGAATGTTCAGGTCCTAAACATTTCAGACACCAATCATGGGTGTCAGTGACGGACATGGTACCGCCACACTTAGTACATTTTTTAAAACCACTAGTTGGCTTTTCCATGTTTCAGGAATATGGGGCCTAGTGCCCAAAATGGCGCCTAGCACCAAAGAGAAAATTTTTCTGAAAGGAAACAGTCTAAAGCCTAAGGTTTGGTTTTTTTTGTATGAAAAGAAAAGAAAAGAACCGGCAGTACCGGTAGGTGTCGTGCGTTAGGCAAACGCGACCACAAGAAAAGAAATTTAAAGACGGAATTTTCTGCGGTGACAGGGAATAGATCCTGTCGGCTCGACGGAAAACGAAGAACTGAAGAAGGACAGTTGGAAAGGCGGGAAGGCAGCGCACATGTGCTGAGGGATGCTCCCAAAAGCGTTCCTATTGGATGCTGGGGAGCGTTCCCGCGCAGGCTCCATCGGTACCGACGATACCCATATGTGAGGACTACATTCCTGCTTATTCCTGGAGATAGCATTTTTATCTTGGAAATGTCTTTAAAATTTACCTGTAGTATGCATATCATGCTCAGGTAGGCCTTGACAAATTTTCTTGGAATCTAGGTGCCAGCCTAAAAATCTAAGAGCTGACTGCTGAAGCCTAGATCACAATGAATGCCCCGCCCCCCAAAAAGGTGCATCACAGTTCTTTTCTTAGGTTTTAGGACCTGCTTACTAAGACTATTTCCCATTTTTTATAGGAAAAAGCTTAATAAATCAGGCTCTTAATGGGCCATTGCACAGTTCCAATAGAAGGCAGTGGTCACCTTTCTCCTCCTCCCTCTCCCACCATCTCCACTGACCCTTTAAGCTACAAGTGTGTGGGAGGTGGGGTGCCTGCGTGTGTATGTGTGTGTGTGTGTGGTGCAGAGATGGGGTACGTTTGTGTGTGTCTGTGTGGTGCTGGGGTGGGGTGCCTGAATGTGTGTGGTAGAAAACAGTGGCACCTTTTGCACATACACACAGTGCCCTTTACTTCCCATGCATTTATCTCTTCGCCTTTCAACCCCTTGCCCGGTTCCGTCCCCCCCCCCCCCCCACACACACACACTCTGGGCCCTGCTTACTAAGCATTTTACCCATAGACACAAAATGGGAGAAGACCTTTAGTTAACAGGGCCCTCTGTTTCCCTTCCCAGACTCTCTCTCCTTCCCTCTCCATTCCCTCCCACCATTCATTATTCCATGGCACACATTGCAGTTTGTACTGCCCCTTTAAATTTCTTCAGCAGTCTCTAACCTTCATTTGTGGGCTTGGCTCAAGGGGACAGCAACGGTCCCTCAGTACTTCTGGCTATGGGAGATGGATCTCCTGGGTAAACACAAATGGTCTTCAGCATTTCTGACCATAGGTCTGATTTTTTTTAGTCGCCACGGTGACCTGGCACTTGGGGTTTGTTGAGCCCTGTGTACAGGTAATGCCATTTGAGTTAATTGAGACTTGTCTCTAGAAGAGGCAACAGTTAAAGTTTCAAAATATCCTAGAGAGAGAGAGAGAGAGCTCTCATCAGTTATGAGACCAACTGGCAAGCCAGAGATGAGATGCAGGATGTTTGTAAACAAGACATGAAATCCTTTAGAACCGGCTGTTTGATTTGATTTATTAACTTAATATTCCACTATTTGCAATACATCATAGCAGATTACAATTAAAACAACACACAGCTTAATCTTAAATGATACAATAAAACAAATCACTATAATATCTAGGAAAAATAACTGATGAAAAAACTAAGATAGTGGCAGGCAGTACACTAAATCCTACAGATTAATGAAGATGAATATCTTTGACAGGCAAAGCATTCCATGAACAATAAACCGCTCAAGGAGCTGCACAAACAATTTATTTATAGTAAATGTAAGAAAATGTTTAGCTCACACTGAACTTTTGAATCACAAATGATGTTGTTTGTGAGACAATAGTGCGCAAATTTCATTGTTTGTCTTGACAATACTCTATATATTTTTTGTATGTAGCATAAGGATTCACTATTTCTTGTCCAAAACATCAGCTTCCTCTTTTCTGAAAAAGAGCAATATGTCAAGTTGTGCATTTTTGTAAGCCAGCTGTTCTCTTTATGGCAATTTTGCAAACTCTTTTGTGCCAATACTGAAAGTCTATGCATACTTTCGCTTCGAATCTTGCTGTAGGTATAAAATACCAGATGGTCATTTTCATCTGCTATTTCTGAATTTCATTTCATTTATTCTGCTTTTATGCCACAATACGATACATCCATGCAGTTTACACCTTTACATACATATTATAAAATTTAAAATAAGGACAATACATAAATTTAAGATAAAATAATCAGGATACCCAAACAATCCATCCTCACTCAACTAGACAGGCCATCAACATCTTATATGTAAGCTTCTGGGATGGTTTGGAACTCCCAGTGGTGATCATCGGTGCAAAAGGAGAGACAGAATGCCAATGGAGGTAACGCTTACAGCTCTGACATCAACGGGCACCTTCAGGTCCCGATAAACTCCAGCCACAACCTGTGCGGCCACAGCACCGAAGGGGCACGTGGTCAAAGGGATGCGCCCTTTAACAAGTATTCTCCAGGGACAGCAGGAATCAGTCCTCACATATGGGCAACATCGGCACCGATGTAGCCCATGCAGATCCAATTCCCAGCTTTCAAAGAAAGCCTTTGGGACCTACACTATGCATGTGCGGTCATCTTTCTGCCCAAAGATGCCATCTTACCTCAGTATGATGACATAGCTCAAAAAAGCATAAAAAGAAAAAACAACTCCATGGGGAGGAGGGAAGGTTGTGAGAACTGCTTCCTGCTGTCCACGGAGAACATCTGTTATAGGTGAGTAACTATGCTTTCTCCGGAACAAGCAGGAAGTCAGTCCTCACATATGGGACTCCCAAGCTACAGCCTACAGGAAAAACCTGTAAAAGCCATGGGCAACCCAAAAAGCAGACCGTAAGGGCAGCAGGGGGCGCTGTTTGGCTGGAAGTCTGACACTACAGGGAGGAGTTGCATCATTCCCCGAAGAGGTGACAGAGTACTACCTGGCCAAAGGCACTCTCCCTCCGGGAGGTCTCCTCCAGACAATAGTGTACAGCAAAGGTATGCACTGAAGACTAGGTGGTGACCTAGCATATCTCCAATAAGGGCAGTGAGCAGAGGCTCGCCACCGAAGCCGCCATGGCATGCACGATGCTGGTGAGACAGCCCCGCCTGTTGATAGGCGAAGGAGATGCAGTCAGCCATGAAGGAGGTTTTCAGGGATGGCGTTACCAGGATACAGTCCTCCAGATGGCCGGACGCTTGCATCTACTGGGCACTGAGTGTCCACTGCGCATGCCTCTTGCGAAGGCGGACAAACAGGGTGACGTGGATGGTGGAGGCCATGTGCCCCAGGAGATGGAGCATTTGCCTGGCAGTCATCACTGGGTCACCTTGAACAGCCTGGGTGGATAGCTGCTGAGCTCGATCGAGAGACAGGAACGCCTTTACCTATGTGGAAGAGGGTGCCGATAAACTAGAGTTGCTGGGTGGACGGAAGGTGAGATTTCGGGAAGTTTACCACAAAGCCCAAGCTATGGAGCAGCCCAATGGTGCATTATATTGCATTGCGGGCTTCCCCCGGCATGGTGGCTCGAATGAGCCAGTCATCTATATAACGGAAGATTAAAATCCACAGGAGGTGCAGGCGACTGCCAGGCATTTTGCGAATACTCTGGGGGCTGAGGCAAGGCCGAAGGGGAGTACCGGGTACTGAAAATGTCATCCACCTACTATGAACTGGAGGTACTGACGGTGCCTCGGGTGGATCAAGTTATGGGTATAGGACTCTTTGAGATCCAAGGAGTATAGCCAATCTCCCTGCAGGAGGTAGGGCAGTAAGGTTCCAAGGGATGCCATCTTGAACTTTTCCTTGACCAGGAAGCGGTTTACATCCCGTAGATCCAGGATGGGCCGGAAGCCCACGATCTTCTTAGGATGCAGCTGGGGCACATGTGCGGTTGAGCATGATAGGCCTGAAACTTAGGGTAGTTTCCGTAAGCCTTCTTGGTTTTCAAGTGAAAGGACTTTTTCCCCGAAGCCTTTTTATGGGAAGGTTCAGACACTTTCTTGGACAGCCTGGTTCTGGTCATGAATTCCTTCTCCAGCTCATCAGCCTTCTCCATCATGGGTTTGCAAAGAGATTTCTCCCCCCTCCACCCCGGCATGGGACATTGATTATCTTGTCCTGAACTCGCTGCTCCAAGTTGGAGGACTGTAGCCAGGCAAAGCATCGGGCACTAATGCCCACCACAGCTACCCAAGCCACCGACTCGAAGCCATCGAAGGCTGTTTTAGTTTGAAACTTGGAACACTCTCTAACTGATGACATCAGAGTCCTGAAGCACTCAAGAGGTTCGCCTATTAACTCAGCCAAGAACCCGTCGATTTCCTTTGCCAGGTCCCTCAGGTAGATGCCCATGTACAGCTGGTATGCCTGGATCCGGGCTGTGAGCATGGAGCCCTGGAAACACTTTCTGCCAAAAGCATCCATGGTGCACGCCTCCCTGCATAGCTGACTCCATGACCATGGAGTTATGTGGCAGCAGTATCTTCTGGAAGCCGGGGCTCCAGCCGACAAGATACTGTGAACTGAGTCGATGGTTCACAATAGGCACCATCACCGGGGTCTCACACATCCTGAAGAGCAGGCGCTCCAGGATGAGGGCCATGAGCACCGTCAGTACCTCCCAAGGAAGAACCTCGTACTGGAGGATCTTGAGATCCTTGGTACGCAGCTCATCCTCAAGCACTGCCATGAAGGCAAGTGCCTGGGACATCTCCTGGATGAACTCCAGGAAAGTCAAGTCCTCTGGAGGTGACTGCCACTGATGGTGTGGCAGGGATGGGTCAGAGGGGATGTCCCGGTGGAGAACAGTGTCAGGAGAATCTTCATACGTCTCCCACACCAACTCCGAACCAGAGGAGTCGGCCAGTGCTCTGTAGTCGTCAGATCGATAGTGTTGATGACAACCGGCCTCAGGGCTCTGGCACAGCTGCGCCTGGCGACATGCCGGCCCATAACTCGGATGCTGATGGGGGTTGACCCTGAATGAACCAACCTCTCCAGGATGGGAGGGGCATCCTCCACAAGGACAGCCCAGTCAAGAGCACTGACAACCCGGCGTGACTGGTAGTTCGGCCCCTGTGAGCCTCGACAAATGCAGCAAAACTGCATTTGAGGGCCAGCATCATGGCCTCAATGCCCAACGGTACTGCCAGAGTGGGTGTCAGCCTTGGGGGCTCCAAAACAGAAGCCAGGTCCGGGAGGTGAGTCCCAGATGGTGATGGCGTCGGGGGAATCAGTGTGATCCATGACTCCGCTGTTGACAGCTCCCTCTGAGGTAGCTTGGTGGGCCACTCTCTGTCATCCCCAGTGTTGGATCAAGGGCTCTGCGTCCAAGTCCCAGAGGTCTTACTCCCAGGGCTGAGGTCAGACTTTGACTTCGGCCTCAATGAAGACTTCGGCCGGGGAAGATCCTCCGAGGACGACTCCAATGCATGTCGATCCTGTTGCTCTGACTGGGCCCAGGAGCGCAACACCGATTTGCCCGATGCTGGCATTGAAGGCAGGGATTCCACCCCCGATGCCTGCTGGACAGTTACCCTTACCGTCTTTCACGTTCCTTCTGGGTCTTAGCCAACATCAAAAGAAAACAGGGGGCAAGAAGATACATTATGGTCTGCCCTGAGGCAATAAATGCAGGGATTGTGGCTGTCCGTACGGGACATAGGGCAATTGCACTTGCCACACTGCTTGAAACTGCTGGTCGAAGACATAGTGGGAAAAATGAGCCCCCGCATGGCTAAACTCTAACATCTCGACCAGCTAGGCCGCAAGTGTAAAATCATGCAGACCAAAAAATAAAATAAAAGAGGAGTACTCGAGCGAAAAGAATGATGCCGAGGCAATGGATTCGGGCGGCAGAAAGGTGATTGATTCTGAAAAGAAGAAAAATACTACTGATACCAGTGGAAAAAATCAACTTTATCTGGGGGCACAGACAGCACATCTGCAGGGCTCCACGGAAAAAAGAAGACTGAGGTAAAATGGTACCTTTGGGCGAGACTGTAATCGTGCAAGCGCGGTGTAGGTCCCAAAGGCTTTCTTTGAAAGCTGGGGATTGGATCCGCGCAGGGTGCGTCGGTCTGACTTCACCCATATGTGAGGATTGACTTCTTGCATGTTGCCAGAGAAAGCCATATTTCCAGTACATATTAACCGACCATCTTGAAGAGAAGGAATATGCAAATAAAGCTGTGTTTGAACGCAGCCTCTGTTGAGTTGAATATTTAGCTACCATATCAGTCAATTCATTAACTTACTTTACTATCCTATGTACTAAATATCGGTATTTATATTAACAACAATACTGAACAGATATTCGATGCAATTCCTGTAGATAGCTTGATATATGTTCACAAGATCAAACGAACTGTAACATTTTGGACTATTTGAAGTGATTGTAAATTTTGATAGTAAACCAATTAAAATCAAGTTGCAATATTCGAGAAATAGTAAAATACGAGTTTGCACCAGCTGCTTAAAAATATCTTGTTGCAGAAAAGCTCACAGTTTGTAAACTGTACGCATTTTATAAAATGCATTATGAATCCCCACATTAAAACATGTCCTAAAAGAAAGTGTACCAAAGGGGTTACTGGAATCAGCACATTACCCAACTGCAACATGCCATGGGAACTCCCTTTCTTCTCTCTAGAAATCACCACTGCATCATTTATTAAAACTGATAAACAATCCATTATTATCCAACCACTCTCTAATAATGGGAAAAGAAGATAACAATATAGATTCTAACCTCTTGTTATCATCCAAAGGAACATATAACAGAAAATCATCTGCATGTATTTTATATTTAATACTTCAATGATCCAATAGTCTACACAGAGGGACCAAATATACATTAAATAATGCTGCTGACAACACTGACTCCTGTGGTACTCCTGCCTCCCTTCTACAAATTCCAAAGTAAACAGCTATAAACTCCACTGACCCTGGTAGTGCAAGATTGTCAGAATCTTTCTAGTCCTATTCCATCTCCACGAGAAGAACTGGGACCCGTGTTTAGCTCCCTTGATGCACAATATTTCATTATCCATTATTAACATGATCAGAAGTAGGGAATTTTCAAAACAATTCACTATTGCAAGAGAAATATTTGTTTGCATATACAAAAGCAGATACTTGTCTGTGATTTTTCCATAAAAGATACAGAGCCATTATTCTCTGTGCATCAGGAAAACCTGTATTGTATACTATGTGCTTTTTCTGACCGAGGTCGAAAATGAAGATTTAAAAACTTTTAGGTTTAAATGCAATTTACTCAAGCTATTTTCAAATGTAAGAAGGAAAACACTGAAAAAATATGTTCATGATTGATCAATCATGTCTTTCCTTCCTTTTTCATAGGTTCCAGAAAATAAATTTCTTTGTTTAAAGACTAGCTAATATTGTTTTATCTTAGGTCGCTTTAAAGACAGCACTCTTAGCTCAGTTGTTGCTTATGAACCATAAGTATTCATTTATGCTCATAGTCTGATATAAAATAAGAAAGTTAAATTTACACATCTTAATTCAATATTTTATCCTTGTGCAGACTATCTTCTTAAACACCGAGCACATGTAGATTTGCTCAGCTAAAATCATTTAAAAACAAAAAGAGGAAGTATCCTCTGAAATTGCTGTGGTTTGCAGTATAAAAGCTCACTGCTGTTTCCTTTCATGATTGTGGATTGACAAACAGAACAGCAGCACCATGTTTGCTGAGTGTGAATTAAACGTTTTTAGGAAAATGCACTTTGTTTTGAAAAATATTCCTGATCTCAGTTTTGGAGGAACAACTAAAAAAAACAGATATATGTTTTAGCACCAAGAATTTATTTAGTTTATCCTCGTGGATTTATGTTACCTTATAGTACTATATTTATGCAAATGTCTGGTAGAAAGATCAGCAATTACAGGATGAGTAAATCGTACTGTTTCCTTTGAACTTGTATTGCCCTTAAATTTGTTAGAATTTGGTTAAAAACACTAACTTAAGTTGATTGGAGAAAAACAAAATCTTGCTTGTCAGCAATGATCCAGGAGAAGTTTGGGAAAGAACACAGGCAGAGAGAGAAAGCTATAATCATTTAATAATTTTCATGTTGTGCTTAATAAAGTTTTGTTTAGAGGGTTATTGTTTTAGCTTAAAGAACAATGTTAAGCTTAAATAAATGTTTGATGTGTTAGAACAGCCTTATCAAATAAGGATACATTAGTTTGTTATAAAAACAAGGACCTATGCATGTAGTGTGCTGGAATAATGAGCACTTGACTCTGCAACCCTAATATTTGATTATGCTGTCTCCATTACCTACAATTTCAGATCTCATCTAGCGCAGACATATGCTCAATAATTAGAAACAGACACCTGGAGACAGGCTGGGTAAACTTTGCATCCTGTTGAGCTTTGGAAAGACCTACACTGGCCATGTGGTGTTTCCAAATGCTTATCCACATTTTGTCTCTGTATGCCCTGGCCAGACACATGAAGGCAAAGGAGGGAAGATATCTACACAAATTTTCACAAGATTGGTGCAATCCTAAAGAAGTAAAAATTGCAGAAGTGTGTGTATCTTGTCAGCAATTTCTATGATCTGTAAGCAATTCTTTAGCCGAGTTGCTTAGGATATGCTGTTGTGTGCAAGCAGCAATCCAAGGGGGGAACCTCCAAAACCTTAAAAAACTAAGCTGCCTTGCCTTTGACTCGGTTCAACATAAAAACTGCCCCAAGGGAACTCATTATTTCCAACTTGGAGACTAGATCCTGGTAAAGGCATACCACCAGCACATGCTACAACCGCTGCGGGAGGGACCGTATCAAGTACTTCTGACAACACCAGGTCAGTCAAGGCCCTAGCAGCTGGAGAGGGAGAGAAGACTCCTGCCAGTAAAGCTGAAGAAGATACACAAATGATTGTGTGCTGTCATCCTTCTGGTAAACCTGCTGATCTAGAATCCCCTTCGCTAATTAGCAAATTGAGAAGCCTAGAGTGGACTGGATTTATAGTTCTATTTTTAATTTCTGTTATCATTGTAATCTTGCTGTTATTATTTACTTAAGATGTTGCTCTTTCTCCTTTTGTTGTGCAATAGTAAGCCTACCCCTTATTGAGACTACCCCAGCACTCCTTGAGTATAACAAGAAAAACCGTAGCTGTCAGGAAGAGAGGAATTACACTAAATGCCCTTTCAATATGGCAACACATGACGTTTCTTCCCCCTTCCAGTTCTTGTGAATATACTGAAATATTGGTAATTTCTAGACCCCAGTGTAAGGACAATACCTTCCTTTGATTTATATGATACCTATTTAGCAAAACTGATGCCCTCACCAGAATATTTTTGGACACTGGAAAGAAAAGTTTGCATATGAAATTGTGAAAAGGAGCAGCAAAAGCTACTACAGGAAACTGTTATACCTATGCCCGTGTTTCTTCTCACCAGCAAGGGGGAGTCGCTTTAATTGGGGTGGAGGTAGATTTACTCTCTTATGATGCCAATAACTTTTTGCCTACACTACCTTTTAATACTAGCTACTTTTTCCTTTCCTTAGCAAATCTTGGCCATGAGACCTTGTGCTTTCAAAAAGGACAAGACAGGTCAGAAATTAGGAAAAAGTGTCTGCACTTCTATGATTGAGACCAATTGTTGTACAGTTATTGCAAATCATATTGTCTGTATCAAAAATGCTATACAATGAATGGTTAAAATGGCTAAATTGGATATCTCTAACTTTAAGGGTGGTATTCAGGTAGGTGCTAGGTGGAGCACTTTTATTTCCTGGTTCTCTAGCCTTGGCTCTGGCTTACGTGGCCTTCTTATAGCTGCTGTCATTCTGGAGATTGCTATCATCTCTGGCTGCTGCCTCTTCTCTTTTATCATTGGTTGCTGCCTTAAATGTTTAACTCATGCATCCACTAACACATTGAGTCTCACTCCATCAGGCAGTTCTGCCAGATATACTACTCTCCTTCCTAACCTACATGACCCTACCTCTTACAATGGTCCTGTAATTCCAGAAGGCTTTCAGCTGGTGGTGCTAAGGCACTCTGAATGAAGTGAGCTTTAGTGGGGAAATGTTGGGAAGAAGCAGGTTGAAGCCCTCTTCATACCATGTCTTAAAGCTATCCTGTAGCAATTAACTAAATGTGGCCATTGCTTATTGCTGGGCAGATTTTAGAGAGCAAAGAACTGCAGAGAACTCCTGGCAGTGGGTCAAGTATGAGATATGCAAAAACAGGAAATATGCCCACCACAGATTAGACAGGGGGAAGGAAAAAGGGGATAGAAACAAGGAAGACGACAAGCTGGAAAAGAACTGTTAGCATAGTTGCTAGAAATTGTAGAAGTCTGTGAACTGCTTGCAGAGGAAACAGAGCTAAAACCTGACCAATAGAAATATATTACAATAAAAAGTCCCAACCGCAACTAGATGACAGGCTAAAATAATGTACATAAGAATAGTACTAGATATCATTTTTGAGGGGGGGGGGGAGAAACAGATAGGATCCATACAGAGAGTCTGTGCTTACTAGCTCAGCCTCTGTTCTCTTTGTCCCCTAATCTCCCAGCACTCAGGCAAACTGTATTGTTTAAGAAAATAATGCTGCATTTTACTTTTTGGCTAAGACTGCAATTGATTGGGCATAATAAAGATCTCATTTCCTTCCAAGTGTCTGAGTCTGGAGCAATGCGAGGTCAATCTTATATCTTTGGGTTACAACACAGCAGCCTTAGTCCACCAAAATCCCCAAGGTTATTCTTAATTATCTTCTCAGAATTTCTGCAATTGTTCTTTCATGTTGAAAGTGTAAAGTATGTTGCATAGACTACTTTAATGCATTTTAAATTCTATTTTTTAAACAGCAAAATGTGAAAAATGAAATTTTGCAAAGAAATGTATGCAAGTCCTTAATTCCCATACCCTATACTTTGGTAGCCTTTCTCTGGCCTACCTCCAGCTTCTGTATATTTTTTCAAAAGAATGGACTCCAGAACTGGACACTATGGGGCTTGTTTACAAAGCCGCGGTAGCGGTTCGCGGTCGTTATCGGAGCCGCGGCCCCATTGAAATCAATGGGGTCGCGGCTCCGATAACGGTTGCGAACTGCTACCGCAGCTTTGTAAACAAGCCCCTATGTATTCTATATGATGTGAAGAGGAGAAGGAGTCCAATGGTTAGGGTAGCAGCCTACAGCCAAAAAAACCATGGCCACTTAACCCTCCATTGCCTCAGGTCCAAACTTAGATTGTGAGCCCTTTTACTGTACGTGAATATAATGCACCCTGATCTTCTCCTGGAACGGCATGAGCTAAATATCAATAGTGGTTGAATGGTGTTAGTAACAAAGATACTATTGATTCCTTCAAGCAAACCTGGTGTTCCTATATCTGAACAACCAGAAACTACGTTTGAAACAATAGAAAATAAAATATCTTTCATGTGGGATAAAACCAAATCGTACCAAATAAGGATAAAAATAACTAAAATAGACAAAAAAAAAGGAACCCACAGAATCTCTGTGTTACTAAAACTATTTTTATGTTTTCACGTACTTGTTTATTTTCATTAACATGGAGTTATGTATTTTATTTCCTGTGTACTTACTGTTGTTATGTTTCATTCTTCATCTTTTGTTACACATGCAAAGGCACATTTTAGTAAGGTTGTGCAGGTGAAACTTGCGACATCTAAGTCAGAATGTCCAAAATTTAGTGGGAGGGGCAGCAGAGAAGATGGGCATGTGTAAGTACCTTGTAAAATCAGCTTGTCTCCATTCTGAAAGATACATGTCTGCCACATAAAAGGCAAAACGGGGATGTGCAGGTTTTTGCCCAATTTTAGAAACTTGCATCTGTAGGATATGGACGTCTGCCATTTCGGGCACACAGATATGCCCACAGCACAATTTCAGAATTTTTCAAATGGGGACGTGCAGCGGTGTGACAGCCAGGAGAAATGTCTTTTTACTTACTGCAATATTTTTTGAAAGGAGCAAAAAATATATCGGGAGAATGAGAAGCATTTTTCTTTTCACCTTACAGTTGTTGGTTTGACAAAACAAACACTTTCTTGGGTCTTATTCATACACTGGAATAGTACAGCCATGAATGTCCCCGACTGTGAATTGAGACATGCAGTGCTAGTCTAAAATCTCATGCACACATGTACCTTTTGTCACCCCAGGCATGCCCCGTGTGACCTGGACTTGATTGCATCAGACACGTTTATATTCGGGGCTTTCTAAAATGGCTCAAGGGACATCCATGGGATTTCACTGTTTCAATGGACATTTTCAGACATGGAAATTACAATTAGGGCTTCTAAAATGACCCCCTTTATGTATATGGCATAACTCATTTGTGTGTATATACATAAATTATTTTTTAGCACTTATTCTTCAAATTGTCTTCATTTTTAATTTTCATTTTTATTTGGTTCCTCTTTTCATATCATTTGTGTGTATTTTTAATTGGTTGACCATTTTTATGTTTTATGTTCATAGATCCCTGATGCAGGCAGATACCGAAACAAAGTCCATGTCAGGTCAAAAATAAAAGTCATTTTACAGTTCATGTGTCTGTGGTCAATGGCAAGTCTCTGCTCTTGTTACAATTATACTGAGCAGAATCAGCCGCAGGACATATCCTTCAGGAATTTGGCATTCTGTATGCAGACTGAATTCCATTTACTGTCATCTTTTGTTGTCTATCATCCAATCAATTTCTAATGCCGTTCACTACCACAGGACCTGTCCCCTGGCTTCTCAAACTTCTATTAGGCACAGTTGTCTCACCAAGACAATCCCCTGTACATAGTTACTCCCTTAAATTGTTCATCTGAGTGTTCACTCTACCTTTGAAGTTCAGTGTAAGCCACTTGATAATATGAAAGGCGGTATATAAAAACTGTTAAAAAAATAAAATATAAAATTGCTTCTGAAATCCAAATAAACCACATCCAGTGCATATCCTTGATCTAATTCTTTAGTTACCCAATCAAAAAAATTGATTAGATTGGTTTGACAAAATCTCCTTTTTTGGTAATATCATGCTGCCTTGGATCCTTCAGCCCCATTTGATTCTATATACCTCACTATTCTGTTTTTCAGTGGAGTCTCCATTAATTTTACCACCAGTGAGGTTATTTTGCAATCTCCTCGCTGTCATCATTTTTATGACATCTAGCCTTCTCTAGTCTTGTGGGACTACTCCTGTCTCAAAGATTTATGAAACAGCTAGAAGCAGCGGTCCCTACTGGAAACGATTATTATCAAGCTATATCTGGAGCAAGAGGGGACTAATCTAGGATGCTGGAAGGACAAGATAATTCAGTGTTTGGGTATTCTTTATATACATCTTAAACATCCTCTAGGCAATAGTGCTGGACCTACCATGTAACATGGTAAAGTGTTTCTTTGACTTATTTATTTATTTATTATAAACCTTTGTACCCTGGGTACAGGGTAGCTTCTTTGACTTATTTATTTATTTATTATAAACTTTTGTACCCTGGGTACCGGGTAGCTTCCAAAAAATATATACATTAGCAAATGCATACAATGCAAAATATACATAAAACAAGCTTAAAACAAGGATACAGACATAAATAGCAGTTCAAAGCTTTCCTAAACAAGCAAGTGTTCAGTTTATAATGAAAATTATTTAAATCAGTAATAGCATGCAAATCATTATCAAAAATAATCTGCAATATATTGCATGCCGTCATGTTTCTATGTTTCTATATTTAATATAGTGAGGCCTATTTACTAACCTCCTATCAAGGTTTTGCAGCTCACACAGGTTACAGCCAAAGGTAAAAGGTCTTTAAGTACAAAACCTCTAAGTTAATTGTTATGGGTGTTCCCAGATCTTTGGGGAAGGTAGCTGTGCAGTCAGCCAGAAATAGTGGCTGCTACCACACATTAACTGTACAGCCATTAATATGGAATGTGGTGAGCTTCACTTCTGAAGCTATAGTTACCTGTTCCACACTATCTGCCACATTAGCCATCAATGCATGATAATGATATTTGCATTAACAGCAAGGTGCATCCCCACCCATTCTATGCCTCCTATTATGGATAGGGGTTTTCACATTAATGGGTCAATGCAGAAAACTAGCGCGGCCGTTAAGCACAAATAATGCCACTTTTAAACCCAATTACCGCCACCGCCAAATGCAGAAGAGACGGATGTGCGTGTAAACAGCAAAGGAAAATCTATCACACAATTAATGGCAAGAGTATTTAAATTATAGGAAAATGAGCTGCATATAATAAAATGGTATGCTAATTTATTTATTTATTTAACTATTTTCCTATACCGCCCGATACAGAGAAACACGTAGAGGATTTCACAACCAGCCTTCATGCCAACATCCTCTACGCCTGGTTCTGAGGTGGTCTAAATATCTAGCGCATGCCCCGACAGTATTTTGATAGCATTAGGTCCTCTCCCTAATGCCTGGATCATCTGAGGGGAAATGTCAAAGATGATCCAGGCATCGGGGAAAGCTCTCGATGCCTTAAAAATACTGTCGGGGGCCAGTGTCCCTAATAGAAAGTGAATCCTTAGTGGTCCAGTAGCTCTGAACCCCCCAACCAACTAAAAATAAACCTGGTGGCCCAGTGGTCCCAAACTCCTACCCTCCTCCTGGTACCTTTACAAACAAGTGGGAGTGTGTGGCTCCCGCTCTTGCGCTGCCACCTTGAAAAATGGCAGCACCTGACTCCACATGGTGCATCATGGGATGCACCGGGGGGGGGGGGGTCAGACTGCCATATAAGGCATCCCAGGGTGCACCACATGGAACCTGGCACCACCATTTTTCAGGATGACAGCGCTCCAACTCATTTTTTAAAGATACCAGAAGGGGGTGGGCGGTTCAGGACCACTGGGCCACCAGGATTATCTATGGTTGGGTGGATGGGGGGGGGTTGGGGAAGCTGGGCCACCAGATTTATTTTTAGTTGGGTGGGGAGTTTGGGGCCACCAGGTTTATTTTTAGTTGGGTGGATAATTGTCCGTTGGGCTACCAGGCTAATTTCTAGTTGGAAGGGGGAGGGAAGATTGGGGCCACTGGGTCACCAGGTTTATTTTTAGCTGGGAGAGGGCTGGGGAGCTCGGGGTGCTGAGCCACCGGGTTTATTTTTAGTTGGGAGGGGAGTGGAGTGATTGGGGCCACTGGGCCACCAGGGATTCTCTTTCTGTCAGGGGCACAAAAGATTTGTGAGAAAAAAATCCCTGGGCACCAGGTTGCATTTTTAGGTGCCATGGCAACCTGGTGCCTGGGATTTGCCAAGCCCTGAATTACACCAACCTCTATATGGTGTAACCATGTTCTGGTCTGAGAATTCCTTGAAGTAAATAAAAGGTACATATGCATTAGGCCACTCTATGGATTGAGTGATTTTTCCTCCTTTTTAAGCGATGATGAATAATTTTTCTGAATATTGAGTACCTGCTTTTATGAAAGTTCATTTTAGAAGTTTTCCAATATTTTCTCTCAACAAGTCAAAAAGAATTTAAGTAAATTAGAATCATAGAACAGAGCTGAAGTTATTGAAGAAAGCTTATTTCTGAGGGTGCCATGAAACAGAATAGTTAAAATAAAGTGGGATTAAACCTGCACAGTGAAGATGGATTCAGAAAGGAGATTACATTTCAGTTTGCGGTATGGCTACTAAAGAAAGGAAAAGCTGAAAATCAACAGTGTGAAAGCAACGTGTCTCAATGACTGCAGGCCATATCCAGATTCCCAGCTGTATCACTACAAATAGCTGGTCAGTGAGTAATGTCTAGGAACGGAAGAGGAAATGGAGAATACAAAGGTTGCTGATTGCTCTCTTGACTCCTAGCTAAATACACTTTAAATAGCATTTTTATAAAACAAATAAACTGTGATTATTTTTGAAAAAACACATTGGCAGGACTTCTCTTTCACTGTATGCACTAAGGGATCCTTTTATTAAACACTGTGAACTGGTTAACACATGTTTCCTTCTGTCAGAGGAAGCTCCACTTCCTCCGGTGATTCACCCATTGTAAACAGAGTCCTCACCAGCCTTCCCCCCAAGAGAGAGCAGGACTGGGCTCCTGGAGGAACAGACATATGAAAATGAAGAAGGGTGCTTAACCCCTTTTATTTATTTATTTATTTATTTAGCTGTATTTATATCCCGCTTTTCATCGGGCCAAAGCGGTAGAACATACAATAATCATTTACAAGGGTTTGGGGCCGTCACCAGGTGGCCAACAATAATGATTTTAAACAATTAATTTGGACATAGACATAGGTATTGTGTTATGGTTACATAGGACATATGTTCAGTGGAATGAAAATAGTGGTTGGGAGGGAGTCATTGTTGGGTGCTTGTTTCTGGTCCGAGGAATTCTTGGAATAGTGCAGTTTTAAGTTGTTTCCTGAAAGATGAGGGGTCTGTGTTGCTCCTGATGTGGTTTGGTAGAGAGTTCCAGAGGGATGGTGCATATAGTTCGAAGGCTCTGTTGCAGGTCCGTTGGTTGTATTTCGTTCTTTTGTGTGGGATGACGAGGGAGTTGTTGGTGGTTTGTCTGGTTGTTCTGTTGTGGGCTGGCTGAGGCAGTAGGGTGCGGATCTGGGAGGTTGGAGTTTGGTAGAGAGCTTTGTGGGTGAGTAGGGCGGATTTGTATTTGATTCTTGCTTCTAGAGGGAGTATGTGTAGCTCCCTCAGGACTGGGGTGATGTGGTCTCGTTTTTTTGAATTGTTGATAATTCTGACTGTGGTGTTTAATGCAGTTCGAAGTGGGTTGGTATGGGTGGCTGGGAGTCCATGGTACATTATACTGCAGTAGTCCAGGTGGGGGAGCATCAGGGCTTGCATCACTGTTCTGAAGTCCTGTGGTTCGAGGAGAGGTCGGAGGCGTTGTACTGTTTTAGCCTTGTGGTAGATTGTAGCGGTGGGTTTTTTTATCTGTTGATTGAGTGTGATTGCTTGGTCTATAATGATTCCTAGGTATCTTATTTGTGGTTGTACTTGTATTTTTGTGGTTCCAATTTCGAGGTGTGTGGGTGGTATGAAGTTTGGGTCTTTTGTTACTATGAGGGCTTCAGTTTTCTTTATGTTGATGGAGAGGTTGTTCTTTTGTAGCCAGCTGGATACCTCGGTGAAGCATTCTGATAAGTGCTTATTGGTTGGGTTGGATGTTGTGATTGGACCATAGAGCATTATGTCGTCTGCATAGATATGGAAGTTAATGTTGTATGTGCGTATGATTGAGAAGAGTGGTTGCAGGTAGATGTTGAAGAGCATGGCAGATAATGTGGATCTTTGGGGTACTCCTTGGTGTTGCTGGAAAGGGGGGGAGGTTGATATGTTTGTGTGGATCAATTGTTGTCTATTGGTCAGGTATGAACGGAACCATTGGAGTACGTTATCCTGGATGCCGACTGCTTGTAGTCTGTGTATGAGGATGTTGTGGGAGATGGTGTCGAAGGCAGCTAATATGTCTAGGAAGATCATGGCGTATCCAGAGTGCTTGGCTTGGGTTCCCATGACAAGGGTGTTCATTAGCGACGTCATGAGGGTCTCGACTCCGTGGAGTGGACGAAAGCCATGTTGTTGTGGGTCCAATATGTTGTTGGCGTCTAAATGTTCTTGGAGCTGTCTTTGGACTACCTTCTCAATGAGTTTGGCGGTAAACGGGAGGCTTGCTATAGGTCTCTAGGAGGTGGGTTCGAGGGGATCCAGATTGTGTTTTTTTAGGGTTGGTCGGATGACTGAGGTTTTAAGGAGATTTGGCATGCGTCCTTGGCTGAGGGATTCATTAACAATGCGGGTTAGTGGTGCGCTCAGGTCATCTTTTGTTTTCTATATCCATTCTGTAGGACAGGGGTCTAGAGGGGAGGTGGTGGTATTTAGTCGAGAGATGATGGATGATACTTCCTCTTTTGTGATTGTTTCGAATGTGTTCCAGTTTCTGTCCGTGGTGATGGGGTGGTTTGCTGATGTCTCTGCGTTCAGTTGTGGATTCTGTGGTTGTTGAAGCTGCTTGTAATGTCGTGCTAGTAGTTCAGGTGGGATGTTTGGTAGCTGGTCGGAGTGGTTGGATGCTTTTGTCAGTTGTTTGACAATATTGAAGAGTTCTCGTGGTTTGTTTAATGACGTGTTTATGATCTTTGTATGGAAGGCCTTTTTTGCTTTGTCTGTTTCTGTGTGGTATGCGTCCAATTCGTATATGTAAATCTTTTTGTCGTCGTCTTTTTTGGTTTTTCTCCATTTTCTTTCTGCTCTTCTAAGTTTGGTCTTTAGCTTCCGGAGGTTGGGTGTAAACCATCGGGCTTTTGCAGAGGTGTGTCTGGTTTTAGTCTTGCTTATTGTGCTGGCTGCAGCAGAGATTGTGGTATTCCAGTTGCGGACCAGGTCGTCAATATTGTTGGAACATGTTTGGAGTTCAGGTAGGGTTTGTGCCAGGAAATCTTCTTTGCTGAACGTTTTAAATCTTCTTGTGTGTTGTTTGTTCTCCTTGCTGTTCGTGTGGTGGTAGGTGTGGGATATCCTGATGAGGTAGTGGTCAGACCATGGTACGTGTGTGATCTCTGGGTTCTTGTATGAGATGGCGGTTTGGGAATTTAGGAATACGAGGTCCAATGTATTTCCTTTTTCATGTGTTGGCTCATGTATGATCTGTGATAGGTTCATTGCCTCCATAGCATTGATGAAGGTTTCTGCTTTGTTGTCTTGGAGAGATGGGAGATTAAAGTCTCCTAAGATTATTTGCTCTTTTGTGGAGATGGTGCTCTCAGATATGTGTTGAAGTATCCTTGCTAGATCGGTGCTTTGGTGGGTGCTCGGTAGACTAGGCAGAGTGAGAGGTGCTTATTGGTGAGGGTGAGGATGTCCGCTTCATTGGTTGTTTCTGATGCGTGGTGCCTGAGGTGAAGGTCGGTTTTTGCTATGATAGCTACACCGCCTCCTCTGGTGTGTGTTCGGGAGCAATGTTGAAGACTATCCTGTCGGTGTCAGTTGGTTCATGATCACTGTGTCTGCGTCTGTTAGCCAAGTTTCTGTTATGCATAGGATGTCAATCTTCTGGGTTTCGATCAGGTCGTGTAGCATGTGGTATTTGTTTCTGACTGATCGAGCATTAATTAGTGAAATGGATAGGGGGGGTGCTGTTCGGGGGGTTGGGGATGTAGGTTGTTGTGTGTGCCGTTTTGGTTTTGTTCCGTGTGAGGGGGGGGGGGTTGTAGATGTTGGTGGTTTGGATGGTTGTGGTGTTTGGTCTGGTTAGGTTGGTGAGAGTGACTGCGGGGGGGGGGGGAGATGGTCAGGAGGGGTGATAGAATGTAAATGGGAGCTAGGAATGGTGGCATGGTTCGTAGGCGTACCTTGATGTGGTTTGTAGGCATGCCCGGCTTCTTGATGTGTTGTTTGCTGAGGTGGTTTCCGTGTCTTTTGGTTTTTGTTGCTTTTTTGCCTTCTAGAGTTCCGGAGGGTTCTTTCAGGGGTCCTTCTTTATTTGGTTCTGCTTGTGTGCGCCTCTGTGCCGCGCCTAAGGGCCATGCCAAAGGGCCCTCTGGCGAGGCCCTCAGGCGCGGGCGCACCCTGTAGAGACGCCGCTTTTAACTGCTGCTGCTGCTTCCTGTGTTGCTCCCACTGCCCCAATTGGGCAGGAGCTTCTGAGCGGGAGAATGTCCCGCTCAGGCGCTCTACCCCGATCGGGGGAGCTGCTGAGCGATGCGGGAGGTGGAGGGCTGAAGCGGCTCCCTCATTGTAGGGACGCCACTTTTAACTGCTGCTGCTGCTTCCTGAGTTGCTCCCACTTCCCCAATTGGGCAGGAGCTTCTGAGCGGGAGAATGTCCCGCTCAGTTGCTCTACCTCGATCGGGGGAGCTGCTGAGCGATGCGGGAGGTGGAGGGCTGAAGCGGCTCCCTCGTTGTAGGGACGCCGCTTTTAACTGCTGCTGCTGCTTCCTGTGTTGCTCCCACTGCCCCGATTGGGCAGGAGCTTCTGAGCGGGAGAATGTCCCGCTCAGGCGCTCTACCCCAATCGGGGGAGCTGCTGAACGATGCGGGAGGTGGAGGGCTGAAGCAGCTCCCTCGTAGGGACGCCACTTTTAACTGCTGCTGCTGCTTCCTGTGTTTCCTACCAAAGGGGGGAAAGCCAGATGGTGTCAAATCAAGACACCTACAAGGGGGGCTGCTATGCAGCTATCAGAAGCTGAAAACAGCCACAAGCTGTTTCAGGAGTTGTTGCTCAAAGCCAGCAGGGAACAAGCCCTGGGGCTATGAAGGACTTTCAAGCGCCTGCCAGCTTGAGTCTGCAGACACCTCACCATGCTCCACCCTTCAGCCAGGACCCCAAGGAGGGTCCCCAAATTGCTGAAAAATATGTGCCTCGAGGCTTCTCCATCACACCTAGTGCAAAAAGAGCCAGCTGGGGAGCTCATTTGATAGACATAAAATATGCCATACTGGGTCAGACCAAGGGTCCATCAAGCCCAGCATCCTGTTTCCAACAGTGGCCAATCCAGGTCACAAGTACTTGTCAGGTTTCCAAAAGCTTTACAGATTCCATGCTGCTTGTCCCATGGGTAAGCAGTGGATTTGCCCAGTCCATTTTAATAATGGTTTATGGACTTTTCCTCCAGGAATTCATCCAAAGCTCTTTTAAATTCAGCTAAACTAACAGCCTTTATTACATCCTCTGGTAGCAAATTCCAGAGTTTGATTACGCATTGAGTGAACAAATATTTTCCCCGATTAGTCTAAATGTGCTACATTGTAGCTTCATTGGATGTCTCCTAGCTTTTCTACTTTCTGAAGGAGTCAACAACCAATCTACATTTACTTGTTTCACTCCATTCATTATTTTGCAGACCTCTATCATATCTCTTCTCAGCTGTCTCTTTTCCAAGTTGAAGAGCCCTAACTTTTTAAACCTTTCCTCGTAGGAATATCCTTACATCCTCTTTACCATTTTTGTCGCTCTTCTCTGTATCTTTTCTAATTCTGCACACCTCCATGCACCTGGCATCGCAGCACAGCTCAAATGCATTCAAAGAATAAAGCCTGACGGAAAAAAAAACTGCAGCAAAAAGGAACCCCCAATCGGTAAGGGGATCCTTGCACCTGTCAGGCTGGCTGGAGAAATCAGAGAAGGGCCTCCATAGCCATCCACAAAGGTCTGGGAAGGCCTGACTGCCTGAAGAGTTTTTTTCTATTTGAAGCTACTTTATTCAAGCAGCAAAGACAGAAGGAAGAAAGACAGAAATTAAAAAAGAGAAGCAAAATAAGCAGAATATGCAGAAATAGGACAGTGAGAGCAAAGGGGGACTTGGGCCCAAACTTCACAACTCCTCTCAGTGACCTTACGAGATCCTCCTGTCTGCTCTCCCGCATATCAGTGCTGGAATCCATGGATAACAGTGCTGGACACAGGGCAACTGTCAGCTCAAGGAGACAAGGAGCCTACCAAGCTCCAAACAAACTGGGTCAGGATCTCAAACACACACACCACAAGACCATGATATGGGCCAAAGTAAACAGGCCCATCTGCACTGTTGCACCAGTCCACACACTTTGCCACCTGTTGGAGGCAGACAATATTGGCTTCTCTCAGTGCTGCACCAGCATACATCTAAGTGATGACATCATTGAAAGTTGCTCTAATCTGTCTCCACCTGCTGGCTAGGGAGCATAACCCACTCATTTGGATTGGTCTAGCAGGATCTTAAGGAAGTAAAAATACCGTCCCCTGTAACAAACAAAAATTTAAAAAAAATCACCTAAACAAAAATAAAAATCCTGTAAATGACACAAGAAACAAAACAATTTTTTTTGGCCTGCACACCCCTACTAAATAAGCCTCCCCCACCTCCCAATTTATGCTTTTTATTATACTTTACCTACAGTATACACTCCCTTCCTCAAACAAAGTTTGACCCAAAGAAGTGCTCAATAAACAAAATAATACAATAATCAAATATTAATTATAATGTATTCCGCACTCTCTCACTCTGTTCAATAGATAATCACTTCCCAGCCTGAGTATAAATTGGACTTTGCATAGATTGTTCTACTTTCCACCCCTTGAGCACAGCACTTCTCATTCCCTTGAATTCCTCAGAGAGCTGCCCTTTTCACAGCTTCTCACAGTTCCTGCATTTCTCCTATTCTAATCCCAAAGGTACTCATTACATCTATTACTCAAACTCTTGAGTAAATTATGTCTCTTTTCACTATCAAAAAGAGCTATACATCTGATGCCAATTCTTCAATAAAAAGGTCAGCAGGTCTTTCCCTGAAGAAAGAGTTTACAAATCATATTCCACCTTCTAATCTGCAAAACAAATGCAGACTGTAAGCCGAAAGAAACTTATCTCCTGCCTTTACTATATACTTAGTAGTAAAGAAAAGCTTTTTTTTCTTTTTTTAACAGAAATTCACCTGTAATCAAGCTATGTGTTTACTTTATTTGCAGAACTTGAGCATAAGCCATGGTGCCTATATTATATATGAACCTAAACAATGACAAACAAACCAGCACGCCTATGTATGACTTTACTATGAAGAAATGTACATACCTGATCATTTTCTTTCCTTAGATCCTGCTAGATCAGTCCAGACAAGTGGATTATGCTCCCCAGCCAGCATGTGCAGGCAGACCAGAGCACCTTTCAGTGATGTCATCACTAGTACTTCCACTGGTGCAGCACTGACAGAAGCCAGTGTGACACTTCCCCAGCAAGGAAAACTACAAAAGTAAATAAGCAACAACCATAACTTGGAACATACATTAGGTGCAACATTTGACTTTCTTACCATAATTGACTCTGTGTCAGACACTGATGCTGACAATTTAATCAAGAGACAGCAGGGCTCCCAAACCTGTAGAAATAGTCTGCCGGGGTAGGTCCTTTATTTTTATTTCACATTTTATATACCGCCCTTGCCGAAGCCTGAGAGCGGTTTACAATAAAATAAAATATACTAATGCTGCAGAAAAGCACAGTTACTTACCTGTAACAGGTGATCTCTGGGAACAGCAGGAATTAGTCTTCACATATGGGTACGTCAGTACCGACGGAGCCTGCACGGGAATGCTGCCCAGCTTTCAATTAGAAAGCTTTTGGCAGCATCCCTCGCGCCTGCGCAGTGACTTCCCGCCTTCTCCACAGCCTCTCTTCAGTTGAGTTTCAGAGCTGAGACAAAGGCGAGGAGAGAAAAGGGAAAAAATAAAAAAGAGGCAACTCCTAGGGGAGGTGGGAGGGTTGTGAAGACTAATTCCTGCTGTTCCCAGAGATCACCTGTTACAGGTAAGTAACTGTGCTATCTCCAGGAACAAGCAGGAATGAGTCTTCACATATGGGGACTCCCTAGCTGGAGATGCCAGGGGGAGATCCCATAAAAATGCAAGTGCCCGGGTCAGGGGCGCATTTTGTCTCCAGGAATCCCCGGCATCCAATGTGGGATGGAGGGTAGGAGTTGACAATAAAGGAGCTGTGAGGAAAGAAACAGCATAGCCAAGGACTAGATGTTCTACAGACTACAGGAGTCCTTGGTAGATATGATGCGTAGCATTAAAACACATTTAATGTACACTTAAAATATGCAGCTTACCTACTGTATGGTAGGAAGTAGAAAGCATGATGGAGTCTACTGGATAAGTAGTGGCGGAATCGTCAAGGTGACCTCTCAGTAGTGAGGATGAAGGTCCAGACTTGGAGGTAGTAGATGATCCAGGTGTCAACTGGGTAGGAGTAGACGTCTGGTCTTCAATGGAAAGCTTTATGGGAAAAGCTGAAAAGTCCTTTAGGCATCATGAACATTGAGGACTAAAGGAAGAAGACTGACGGAGTTGAAGAACTAGCCCAGTCCTGGCAGGAAAGGGGGGATGGAAAACCCCTATTCCCACGGAAAACAGTTGTGTACTCGAAGATAAAGATGTACACTGTTTTTCCCAGCTGGCGAGAGATAGGAAAAATATTGAAGCTGGATGCTTCAAGGACATAAAGAAAAAATAGAAGATGTTAGCACCAAAGTGGTTGTTGGTGCTGAACAGGTCCTGTATCATAATATGGTATGGGACATAGGGCAACAATCTGTCTAAAACCTCTAAGAGGTAAATCATGTAGTATAGACAGTAAGGGTGATAGTGAATAAGATTGACCAACCCTTAAGAAGCCCCCCATCAAACACATACATATAGGGAGATATATATATATGTGGCTGGAATAGATATGTATATATTCATAGATATATATAGATAGATAAATATACATATGTATATTAGGATATGGGTGGTGAAATTTATCAAATATATATATATATATATATATAGATAGATAGATAGATAGATAGATATAGATATAGATATATAGATATAGATATATATATATATAGATATAGATACACCTAGATATATGGAAATTTGTGGGGCATGTTTTAGCACCACCAGAGAAATGATATAAGTATGTAGACATATATGGAGATGCTACATACAAGACAACAGATTGAGATACATGTCTACCACCCAGCCCCATAACTGTACATGGGGAATATAAAAGAAAAATATTCTGCGTTCTACAAGAGGGTGAGCCCACTTGGGATATGCATAGAGAATCTATTGTCGTGGGTTGAGGGATGCAGGAAAGCAACCCAGTGAGATAATCGTGATGTTCGCGTGAGAACAGATGAAGATATGAATCTGTAGGGAACAAGGCAGGGAGTTCTACAGAACACTGACATGGTAGATGCCTTGGATTTTCACGCAGAAGAACTGCTATCTCGTGTTAACACCCCAGGTTAGACGGGGTGTGGAGAACCCTCACAGGTATAGGAAGGGTTGAGAAGTTTCTCTCTAATAATAGAGGAACTTCAGAGACAAGGACAATGCTCTATAGCAAAGCCCTCATAGTAGAAAGCTTCTCTGAAGACTGCAGAGAGCATTGTGCAGGAGAGCTATGAGAGAAACTGACTGAAAATCAGTTATGTTGCCATATCCTAGAAAAGGAGATGGTTAGAATAATGTGAGAAAGCCTAACGAGTAGGAGGATCCAAGATAGTTTGGAATCACTACTGAGGCTAGAGAAAATTTTTTTAACAAGGGACTGGAACTTGGAAAAGTCCCAGTAATACAATTACTACAACTCCTGCAGGCAGAGCTGTTGACAGAAACAGCAGAGAGAGTGTCCTGTGCTGAATAAAGAAAACAGACAAGAAAAGAGAGGGGATTTCTCTTCTCACTGTCTGGGGAACGACCAGAGAAGTAGTTCAGTATGGTAGCCCTCAAGTAGTTGGAGGGGACGTACCCATGGGGTAAGTCAACTGAAGGAAAAATGTTCAGTTGGGAAAGAAACTATCAGGTGATAGTTGCAACTGCTCTTCTGGAGAGTAATAAGAGGAGAAGTGTGTAGTACCTGAACAAAATAATTTTTTTTTTGACAGGTTAGTACACTGAAAAAGAAAAGCACAGTGAATAATCTTTTAATATGTAAGTCACAATTCCAGGCACCTATGGTTGCTGGGGATGTTGAGACTGGCCAGAACTGGAGGACTTCAGACTAGGCTGAGGCGTCCCTTGTTTAGGTACAGCCGAATGATGGGCAGGAGAGGAATGAAACTTCCTTTTCTTAGGAAAAGAAGGTTTGGTAGGACATTTCCTACTATTTGAAGAAGGAGGTGGCTTAGAATGGTTTCTAGTGGAAGGGGAGCATTGAGCAACCTGACGTAAAGCCTCCTTATTAAAAAGACCTTCTCCTGTACAAGGAGAATGAGCTAGTATAGTTTGTGCCCATTTGCTCAAGTCTGAAACCTCAAGCCAGGCTCTGCGACGTGCTGCAATGGCAATAGCAGAGGATCTGCTAATGGACTCAAAAAAATCTATAGAAGCACGAGACAGAAACCAGGATATATTCCGGCTGTGATTGATGAGCAAGGTATAATCAGTAGCCTTGGGCTCTGGTAAAAAAGGGGTCAAAAGAGACAATTTCTCTGTGACTTCCTGGAGTGTTAGACTCATGTGAAAAATATATGAGAGAACTCTGGAAGCCAGCATAGAGTTTTGGAAGGCTTGACGGCCAAAAGCATCAAGTGTTCTTGAAGAACGACCTGGTGGAAAAGAAGAATGCTTCTTCTTGCTCTTAACCTTCCTCAGTGCTGATTCCACTACCAGGGAACGATGAGAAAGTTGAGGTTTTTGGAACCCTGGAGAGGGTGGTACACGGTACCTAACCTCAACATCATTAGAAACTTGAGGAAGTCGTAAGGGTGATTTCCATACCCTAAGAAGGAGATCCTGCAGAGCAGGATGTAAAGGAAACTGTATTTGTTGCTTTTGTGCCGGTGAGCCATGTGTAGGATCACAACCAGGGATAGAAATATTAAGAAAGGTTGCCATATCCAGGAGAAAAGTCTGAAAAGACTGATCTCCTATGGGAAGTATTCCTGGTGAGGCTAAAGAAAGAGCCTGAGTATCAGAGGACATACAAGGTACTGCAGCAATGCCAGGTATCGGTTCCAAACTAGGCAGCGGTGCAAGAACAGGCAACAACCTTGCTAGTGATAAAGGACTAGCAGGTGAAGTAGTCATCGGGAACTGCTGTCGTGGTACCGAGATCATGAGGGAGTTATGGCTAAGATCTTCGGAACTACCTATGGGGAAACGATCGGAGTCGGTTCCGGGACGCGTCGGGACGCAGTCCTCGAGACTCGATATCGACTCAAGACTCGGCATCGAAGAGAGCGAGACTAGCAATACATGTCTCGACAGTTCCGACGCCAGTGGTAGTATCGGCGATGCCGATACCACTAAGGCAGCCTGGGTGACATCGATCGATATCGACGGTACCGAGGTCCATGTCGATGCCGATGCTAGGGTATCGGAACCGATCGACGCCGGTACCGTCCCGAAGCATGGCTGAGGGAAGTCAATGCGGTGAGTATCGATCGGTCCCGAAGGTACCGAGGACGCCCGATGACGATCCCTGGTGAAGAGTGGAGTGCTCGACACCGGTACCGATGCCGGAGGCTCGGTACCGCTCGAAGCGGATACCACCTCCGCGCATGGCTCAGGTATGTTCTGTGAGGGGTGAGCCCCAGGAACATCCTGAAACCCCTTTAACGCTTTGGAGCCCGAAGACTCCCACAGGGGTAATGCCAAAGGATTCTTGAGGGTAAGGCCGGAGCCGTCACCATGCTGGGCATGGGACATACCACTCAAGCATTGACTAGTCTTAACAGACTGTTTTTGGGTTACCTGATCCTGTGAAGTAGAGAAACCGGGTACCCTCAATGCCGAAGAAAAAACGGTATCGAGGGAAACTCTAAATACTGAAGGTTGTCTCACAAAATTATCTCCTGACAAGTCAGGGGAAAAAGGGTCAGGACCCACACAGTTGAGACACCAACTATTGGTGTCTAAAAAGAAACAGGTGTTTCCACAGCGGAGGCACTTTTTAGGAAAAGAAGGCTCCATAATGAAAAAGGCCTAGTAGGCCTAAGAGTTAAGGCAAAAAAAACTGAAGAAAAGTTTTACAGATTTTAGCCTAAAAACCACCGGCGGTACCGGTGGTAGCGGGAGAAACAGCCGCGACCACAAGAAAACAAAAAATTAAAATAATTAAAGCAATTAAAGAGAAAAGTTTCTGCGGTGACAGAAGGATGTCCTGCCGGCTCCGCAGAAAAACGAAAACTGAAGAGAGGCTGTGGAGAAGGCGGGAAGTCACTGCGCAGGCGCGAGGGATGCTGCCAAAAGCTTTCTAATTGAAAGCTGGGCAGCATTCCCGTGCAGGCTCCGTCGGTACCGACGTACCCATATGTGAAGACTCATTCCTGCTTGTTCCTGGAGATAAGAAAAGAACTCCATTATGTGACAGGTAAGAGAAGAATACCCAAAAGAACTTAAGAACAGACAGAAAACAAACAAATCAGGTGGGGGAAGGGGAAGGGAGATCGAAAGCCTGGTGGAATAAGGTGTGTCTTTAGCGACACCTTGAATTGCTGGTATGAGGGTTCCAATCGAAGGGATTCAAATACAAGCTGCTCATTTTAACTCATAAGGTCATTTACACATCCAACCCGCTCTATTTATCCAATCTTATTTTCCTTCACACCCCCTACCGACAATTACGCTCGCTACATGCAAACCGACTTTCTTTACCATCCCCTTCGCAAGCTCATCTAGAGCAAACACGTCATGCCGCCTTATTTTTTCTTGGACCATCATTGTGGAATGCCTTACCATCTTTATTTATTTATTTTACTTATTTAAATCGCTTATATACCGCGCTTTTCAACATCAGTGCGGTTTACATAGAACATGAGGTACTTTACGGTGGGGGTTAACACCGTGTTACATATAACAGGTTGCTCAACTTGGATAACAGTATTAACTATTTATATTTGTATTGAGGGGCGGACCCAGGGGAAGTATTAGAATTACATATTGAGGGGCGGACCCAGGGGAAGTATTAGAAAGTTGTCGTAAAACAGAAAAGAGTTGTCTAGAAGAACTGGTGGCCCCAGATATTTTTGTAGTAAAATAGGAACATTTAGCTGATTGAACGGACGAACGATATTCAGAATATAACTGCTGGAAGCGCGACACAGTAACAGGTGTAGGAGATTTACGCCAGCGGCGTTCAGCCTGGCAGAGATGTGTGCGTTGCAGACGCAGGCCAGGATGGAACCATGAGGCATGATTAGAAAAAGAAGATCTGGTGGAAGGGCGAAGAGAAGCTGGGTTGTCTAAGGCGCCAGTGAGAGCAGTATTCCAAAGATGTGCCTGAGAATCAATAGAAAGCGAAGAGAAGTCTGAAGGGAACAAAGAGTGAGCGGAAGGAAAAGCAGCTAAAGTGGCTGGGGTAATCCGACAACATAAACGGGGTGAAGGTTGAGTAGTGGAAAGGCTGTTATTCTCTGAGACTGGTAGAGAGACTGAGAAGGAAACACAAAAGTGGTCAGACCATGGCATGCTACAAGACTTTGGGGAAGATAGTCTTGGGAGTATACTAGTAGAAGTGAGGACTAGATCTAAAGTATGGCCCATACAGTGTGTGGGTCCGGATACATGTTGGTGCAATGATAGATCATGGATAAGGTTCATAAAAGTTCTATCCTTGGGTCTGGAGGGAGCATCTGAACTGGCCTAGCAAGATTCAATGAAACAAAATATCAGGTATGTAAATTTCTCTTTCCTTATTATTCTGCTAGACCGGTCTAGATGAGAGGGACATATCCAAGCAGTTGAGACCCAGGGTAAGAGGAAGACAGCACTCTGAACTGGTCAAGGACAGAAATTAAGCAGCTCAAAAAGAGCTTTCATGAGCTGCACAAGAATCAAATTGAGGTCATAAGACACTGCAGGAGGCTTTTAGGGAGGATTTAAGAGAAGTAACCCCCACATAAAGTGGACAACTAAAGGCTGTACCGAGATAGACTTGACTTCCACACCTCAATGGTACATTCTCTTCCCCCCCTCTCTCTCCCCCCTCCCCTCTTCCTCTCTTCCCCTCCCCCTTTCCTTTCCTTTCCTCCCCCTCTCCCCCCTCCTCTCCCCCCCTTTCCTTCCTCTCCCCCTTCCCCCTCCCCCTTTCCTTTCTCCCCTTCCCCCTCCCCCCTTTCTCCCTCTCCTCCTCCCCCCCCCTCTTTCTTTTTCTTCTTCTTTTTATTTTACAGTGTCTCATGGAGAAGTGTCTTTTTGGTTTATGGAAGTTGTCATCAGCACTGGTTGTATTTTTTATGACAGCTCGGTCGTTTTGTTTATTTTTAGCAGTACATCAATTCACTTGCACGGTTCTTTAATAGAATGTATCCTACAACAAGGGTCCTCCATTCTTCGTATTTCTTGATATCAAGTTTTACATTTTGATCCTTTTTCATTTGATCCTGTTGACCTTTAACCCACTGAGGCGGGAAAACGCCAGTTTTTTAAGCTGTTACCTGCATTAAGCTTCATAGTGTTATTTTGACCGGCAACGCTGTGCAGTGCAGATTCAACAGTGAGTCCTTTGTCTCCCGTCTCTTTTCCCTTCGTTCATCGATTTAATTTTCTTATGTTATTATCAGTAATAATTTTCTATTTATAATACTCTGTTGCTATTCAGTTGGTACTTTATATAAATACATCATTTGTATGTTAGCCGCGAGTGCTCTCTAACTTTAATTGTTTCATGTTGCAATCAAAAACAGCTTTTTACAGTGCCTTCCTTTTTTAATACTTTCTTTCAATACTTCATTTTTTTCAACACTTCGTTGTTACTCAGTATTCATTTATAATAAATAACTAAGCACATTATTATATGCCAGATGAGAGTGTATTTTTAACCCCGCGGTGATATTAAGGAATTTAGACGTGTTGCACAGTCTGTCGGAATGACAGCCTTTTTCCCCCCTCCTTTTTCAGTTTTCATTTTGCACAAAGTATTGATTGGTTCCAATTACATGTTTTAAAAGTTTATTTTTTGAGCGCACCTGCCTTGTTGTAATAATAATTTTTTAATAATTCTTTAATAATGTTTGTTTTGTGACACTGCTCTTTGACGTGCTTTCTCCTGCTTTGTTGCACCCATATTTGCTACTTGATTTTGTTGAAGCATTTGGCACAAGTTCTCTTGTTTTAATCTCAAAGTATGAAATTTTTAATGGCATTTATTTTTACACATGACAAAAATATTTATTTATTTATTTGTCTGTCTATCAGTTTTTAGTGTATCACGTGACAGACTTATGGTATTTATTTATTTTATATTTGGTCCTATATCTTCCTCATCTCTTTCTCCTTTACATTTACATTTACATTCATTTTGATTCAATGTTTATTAGTTATTGTCCTTTTTATCATCACTTTCTTAATCTAATATTATCATTTATGATCTTATAATTTTTAATGATAATATCATACAATTTTAATGATTTGGCTACATCCATTATATGTTTTTAATATTGTAAGTATTCGGTTGTTTGATTTAATATGTTATACACATTATTTAGAGTTGTGATTCATTTATATTTATTTGTATTTATAACTGTTCATAATTGTTCAATATTATCTTTTTTAGGTGTATTTCTTTAAGACCCCCTGAAGAAGGCTCCCCAGCCGAAACGCGTTGGGGCACAATAAACAAGATCCTTATTTATTGTCGTCAGTCCTGGTATCTGCTTTGTTGGTCTCCTTTGTTGTACAGATACTTTTGCTCTTTCTGGTACACAAGAACTTCAGAGGACAGAAATTAAGCAGCTCAAAAGGAGCTTTCATGAGCTGCACAAGAACCAAATTGAGGTCATAAGACACTGCAGGAGGCTTTTAGGGAGGATTTAAGAGAAGTAACCCCCACATAAAGTGGACAACTAAAGGCTGTACCGAGATAGACTTGACTTCTACACCTCAATGGTACATTCTAATCAAAGATATTCAAGCAGTTTTGTGTGGAACAGACAAAAGGATCTCACATCAGACAGCAGCCGCTTACGTTTGCAAGAGTAAAACTTTCTCGTACAGGCCCGTTTGGAAGCCAAAAGGCATCAGTCACACGTCCAGCAGGCTGAACTCAGGCAACATTAGCCTCTCAACATCCATGCTGTAAAGCCAAGGACCAGATATTGGAGTGCAACATCGCCCCGCCCTCCTGCATTATCAGATCTCGTGCATGGCTGAGCCGTAGTGGCTCCAGACTAGAGAGTTGCCGCAGGAGGGGAAACCAAAGCTGTCTGGGCCAGTAGGGAGCGATGAGAATCATCGTGCCACTATTTGTTTTGAGCTTCAGGAGGGTCTTCACAATGAGATGTATTGGAGGATAAGCGGACAGAAGACCCTCTCCCCAATGCAGGAGGAAAGCAGACACCAGTCTGCTGTGTGATCTTACTCTGAAGCAGAACTGATCTATCTGGACATTCTGCGGGGTGGCGAACAGATCTATCGAAGGGATGCCCCATTCTTGGAAGATGCAAGTCGCCACTTCCCTGTCTAACATACACTCATAGGGCTAGAGGACTAGACTCAGTCTGTTTGCTAGGCTCTCAATTCCATCCTGTGCGCGATGATGAATTTCCACAATCTGACTGCTTCCCAACACAGAAAGTACAACCCGTTCCTCCCTGCTTGTTGATATAGAACATGGTTACTTGATTGTCAGTCTGAATCAGAACAATTTGTTTGGCCAGTCGATCTTGAAAAGCCTTCAGGGTGTTTGCCTCTGCTCTTATTTCCAAGAAGTTGATCTGATGGAGACTTTCTTGGATGAACCAATTGCCCTTGGTGTGCAACCCGTCGAGATAAGCTCGCCACCCAGCTTGGATGTATTTGTCATCAGAACTCTTTGAGGTGGAGAAATCTGGAAAAGGAAACCTTTGAGCAGATTGTGGTGGACTACCCACCAGTGCAATGTCTGAACAAGAGGGGCGGTGACATACAGATGGTCTCTGAGTCGACCCATGGCCTGGGTCTACTGAGTCCTCAGAATCCACTAAACCTGCCTCATCTGGAGGCGTACAAAGTTGTAACATGCACTATAGAGGCCATGTGGCCTAGTATGGTCAACATTTTGCAAGCTGTCACCTGCTGACTCAGTTGAGTCTCCCCCACCAGAGCTGTCAGCCTGGGCAGGCAATCATGCAGAAGAAAGGCTCTCGCCTAAGTCATGTCAAGCAAAGCTCTGATGAATTCTAACTGCTGGGTGGGTTGAAGGTGGGACTTTCAGTAATTTATTACGAACTCTAGTAGTTCCAACACCCAAATGGTCAATCATGTTGATTCTTGAATCCCTTCTGGAGAGGTATTCTTATCAGTTAATCATCCATATAGGGGAAGACAAACACTCCCTGTGTCTGGAGGCAAGCAGCTATTATCGCGAGGCATTTTGTGAAGTTGCAAGGTGCTGAGACCAGGCCAAACTGCAACACTCGGTACTGGAAGTGTTTTTCCCCCAGGATAAATTGGAGAAACTTTCTATGAACAGGATGTCTCGGTATATGGGTATACGCATCCTTCAGATCCAGGGAGAATAGCCAATCTCCCTTTTGAATGTAAGGAAGTAGGGTGCCTAGAAAAATCATTCAGAACTTTTCTCTTACAAAGTACATGTTCATGTCTTAGGTCTAGGATGGGACAATATCCTTCTATTTTCTTGGAGATCAGAAAGTACCTGACCTCTTTGCTATGGTGGCATGAGCTTGATCACAAAATCTGACAAGAGGGCAGTGATTTCTCTCTGAAGCAGTTTCTGATGCAGAGTGTCAAGATAATGATAATGCACCCTTGAGGAGCAATTTGGTGGCTATTCCAATAAATGAAGTTTGCAACTGCTTTGGATGATCTGTAGGACCCATGAGCCCGAGGTTATGAGGGGCCACCTTTGTGCAAAAACAGTGAGTCGTCCCCCAACCAGATGGTTTCTTATTGCAGTCAGAAAAGAGTAGCTATGTTCTGAAGGAACCAGTCAAACCCCACCCCAGATTTTGGCTGAGGAGCCAGATGGCCTTCTGAGGTTTCTCTCAATACTGCTATTGGGGAGGAGGCTGTTTGAGCTGGGAGGTCTGGGGCCCAGAGAAGTACATATGCCTACGAAGGTAGTAGGTCTTTTTCTGGCTCCCACCCTGGTACCTCCTATGGTAGGAGATTGGCTCAGACGTGCGTCTTGAGAATCTAGTGAGAGTGACATGCTACTTCTCAATATACCTGTTAGCCAAAGAGATTCTCTCCATGGCATGAGACATCCACCAGCTTATTCTTCACTGACTGTTCCAGGTCTGACGACTGAAGCCAGGTGAGTCTCCGGGCACCAATATTTATGGCAGCATTTCTTGAAGCTGTTTGAAAGGTGTCACAGAATGCCCTAACCATGTCCATGGGCCACTAGGGAATGATACTGATCCAGTTTCTCTGGAGGAAGAAAGTGGACCAGGTCAGCCAGATTGCACATGATGTTCTTCAAGAACATGCCCATGTAGAGCTGGTAAGAGGCCATGTGGGCTACAAGCATGGAACTCTGAAAGCACCTCCTCCCTAAGAGTCCAATGTCTGAGCCTCCCTCCCTGGGGGTGCCGAGGAATAAGTCTTGGTACTCTTGATTCTCTTTAGGGAGGATTAGACCATCAAGGAATGGTGAGGAAGCTAAGGCTTCTTGAATCCAGGAGCCTTCTGAACTCTGTACATGGAGTCAAGCCTTCTACTAACTGGAGGTACAATGAGGGGGTTCTCCCACTTTCTTATCTGTATTCTCTGTAGGATGTGGTGCACGGGCACTGTCACCACCTCATTAGGAGCCAAGGAGTACTGTAGGATCTCCAAATCTTCTGCCCTGAGCTCAGTTTCCAATGAAAATGGCATGGATTTGGCTATGTCCCATACAAACTCCTGGAAGATTATATCCTCAGGAGGGGACTTATGCTGCTCATGAAGTGGAGAAGGGTCCAACAGGAGTGAAGAGGACCTGCCCTCCAACAAGTCCTCCAATTCCACATCAGTGACCCAGCCTTCAGAGTCAGACACAGAGAGGAAATCAAAGTACTTCTGAGTCTCTGTCTGGATCTCTCTCCCACTCCAGGGGAATCAGTAGCTCTGTCAGGACTGATGATGCACCGATATCCATCTAGACTTCAAGGATGCATTGGACCCCAAAACGCTAGAGAGGGATATCAGCCCAGCAGGCACCAGTGCCGGGGTCTGTTGATGCCCCTCTCGCAGGCAGGGCGTATGTCTCAAGGATTGGCTGTATGGTGGCCAATATTGATGCAGCCAACATTGAGGCCCTGGCATGCTGACCCGCAAACAGTGCTGCGATAAGTTCCTGGAACATGTCATCCGAGAAAATAGCCACAGTGAAGTCAAACAGCTCGATGTTGGTGGGTAGGCAAAGCTGCCGTAGCAAAGAATAAAACTAAAGACCAAGGGAGAAAAGCTCAAAGAGAAAAGAGATCCCTGATGGCAGGTGACTAGGCAAAAAACCTGAAACGTGAATAAACCCCAAGCGGACGATAACCGGTACGTGTCCGTGGGGTTCCATGGAAAATGAAAGACTGATTCAAGATGGCACCATGGCAGTAGATGGGAAGGAGACACGTAGCCATGGTAGAACATCCCAAAAGCTTCCAATTGAAGCTGGGGAGCATTTCCACGTGGAACTCTGTAGAGGACATCACCTGTAAGCGAGAATCCATTCTTGCTTGTTCATGGAGAATCCAAGATTTAGAGTAAGGTATGGAAGTGATCTGGGCTGTATAGGTGCATAAAAGGCTAAAGTCCACACTGGTTGTGGTGGAGGAAGCAATCAGAGGTCCACAAGGACTAAAGAGGAAACATTCTGAGGTCCACAGAGTGGCAAAGGCACCGACCGTGCCTGGAGGTAGCAGAGGTCTAATCCATCACTAGTCATGAGCTGATTTAAATTTTTAAAAAATATTTAAATTATTTTGAAAGTACTAGCCTATTTGGAAAAATCTGTCTAACTATCCTTCATTTCATTAGATACCCTCACTCTAGGTATTTATCAGGACAGATGGCACCTCTTCAATGTTATCCTTATCTTCAATGTGTCAAGGCTTCAGAAGAAGCGGAAAGTTTTCTTTGTCTAAGAGAATATGATATATTGCTGGTTACGTTGTCATAGAAACACCAAGACCTCTATTTTTAGAATAAACAGAAAAGATGTTTTAACAATACCAAGTGAAACAACAGTGAACTGCATATTCTGTATCTGTGTGATATCTAGAAGCTGCTTGAGAAGTCCTTGTAGTTTCTGCTTCTAGAAAAAACATGAATCCATCCAATAATACACCATGACACATCATATGCAGAAAGGATGTGTACTGCTGGTTTTTGTTTTGTTTCGTTTTGTTTTAAGTATCTTCAAGTCACTGCTGACTCCTGGTGACCCAGGAGCCCCTGGGTTTTCTTAGCAAGGAATGACCAGAAGTAGATTGCCAGGCCTTTTCTTCCAAGGCAATGGAGGGTAACGTGACTTGCTTAAGGCCACAAGGAGTGCCAGTGAGAATCGAACCAAGATCTTTGTTGCTCTATCCACTAGGGCAGCGATGGCGAACCTATGGCACGCGTGCCAGCTGTGGCACGCGAAGGCCTTGCAGCTGGCACGCGGGAAGGTCGCACATTAAAAAAAAAAAAAAAGCTGCCCGCTGCCGCCGCGGCGGCATGGAGTGTCCCGCGGGGCTCCCTCTGCCCGGCGGGACTCTCCCGGCGCTGCTCAGCCCCTCTCTGCCGGCTTGCAGAGACGCGAAGGGAGAGTCTCCCTCGCGTCTCTGTTAAGCCCGCAGGGGCTGATGGGAAATTTCCCATCTGCCCCTGCGGGCTTAAGAGAGACGCGAGGGAGACTCTCTCTCCCTTCGCGTCTCTGCAAGCCGGCAGAGAGGGGCTGAGCAGCGCCGGGAGAGTCCCGCCGGGCAGAGGGAGCCCCGCGGGACACTCCATGCGGCGGCAGCGGGCAGCTTTTTTTTTTTTTTATTGCCATGAGCCGAGGGAGGGGGGTTAAGACTGGCAATGGGCTAGGGAGGGAGAGAGGGGGGTTAAGACTGGCAATGGGCTAGGGAGGGAGGGAGGGGGGTTAAGACTGGCAATGGGCTAGGGAGGGAGGGAGGTTAAGACTGGCAATGGGCTAGGGAGGGAGGGGGGTTGAGACTGGCAATGGGCTAGGGAGGGAGGGAGGGAGGGGGTTGAGACTGGCAATGGGCTAGGGAGGGAGGGGGGTTGAGACTGGCAATGGGCTAGGGAGGGAGGGAGGGGGGTTGAGACTGGCAATGGGCTAGGGAGGGGGGGTTAAGACTGGCAGTGGGCTGGGGAGGGGGGTTAAGACACAGTGGGCTATGGGGGGGAGTTAAGACTAGCAATGGGCTGTGGGCTGATGAGGGCTGGCAATGGGCTATGAGCTGATGAGGGCTGTCTGGAAATGGGGTGATGGGGGGGTTAGGACTGGTAATGGGCTATGGGGGGGGTTAAGACTGGTAGTGGGCTGATGGGGGGGGTTAGGACTGGTAATGGGCTATGGGGGGGTTAAGACTGGTAGTGGGCTGATGGGGGTGTAGGACTGATAATGGGTTATGGGGGGGGCTAGGACAGGAAATGGGCTGATGGGGAGGGGTTAGGACTTGAGGTGGGCTGATGTGGTTAGGACTGGTAATGGGCTGTGGGCTGATGGGGGGGGTTTAGGACTGGAAATGGGCTGATGGGGGGTTAGGACTGGTAAAGGGTTATAGGGGGGGGCTTAAACTGAAAATGGGGTGATGGGGGTTAGGACTGGAAGTTGATTGACGGGGGCTAGGACTGGTAATGGGTTGGGGTGTTGCTAGGACTGGAAATGGGCTGAGTGGAAGGGGAGGCTTGAACTGCAAATAGCTGATGGGGAGGGGGCTTGGAATGGAAATGGGCTGTGAGGGAAGGGAGCTAGGACTGAAAATGGGCTGATGGAACAGCTAGGATAGGACTGGAAATGGGCTGTTGGGGGGAGCTAAGATTGGAAATGGGCTGTGGTGGGGGCTTGAATTGAAATGGACTCATGGAGGGGCTAGAACTGGACGTAGGCTCATGGGGGGGCTTGGACTGGAATTGGGCTGAGTGGAGGGGAGCTATGATTTGACATGGGCTGATGGTGGGGCTAGGAAATGAGTAGAAATGGGCTGATGGGGGGGCTAGGATTGAAAATGAGCTGATGAAGGGACTTGGACTGGAAATGGGCTGATGCAGGGACTAGAAGGGAATGGATGCTGGGTGAGACTGGAACTAGAAGGGAGCTGATGTTGGGGGAGGATTAGAATGGGATGGGGCTGGGAGAGTAAAATGGAGAGGGGAAAAATATTTTGTGTAGGAGGGATGAAAAATCTACAATTGGCCAGGTATTGGGAGAGTAATTGGGGATTGAGGATGGAGGGGTAAAATTTGTGTGGATGAAATAGGAATGAGGAAAGAGCAAAAGGAGAAAGATTAGTATGTTAAAGCAGATGTAGAGAGAGAGAGAGAATGGAAAAAAAAACTAGAAGAGAGAAGAAAGGACAAATGGACAGCAGACGATGGAGAGTTAGCAGAAAACATGAAGAAACCAGAAGAAGGTGGCTGGACCAATTGCAACTGAAAAAAAAATGCACAAAAGGTAGAAAGATATCTCTTTATTTTGAATTTATTAACTGGAATATGTCAGCTCTGGGAAATGTGCATCATTAACATCTGCGCTTTGTTTGGTACAAGAGGAAATTCCTATTTGACGTTGCCACTTGTTCTCTTTCCCCAGTATTCTCTGAAATGTATTGGTTTAATATTTGCAGTGTTGCCTTTTGATAGGTAGGGTATGGTGCTTTGTGAGTCCTGGTAATGCTGTCAGGATACGGCGGGTTTGCTATGGGTTCTAAATGGGCAGCGTTTGTAGTAGTTCCTAATGTGCCTGGCGGTTGGCACTGGATTATAGTAATGTAGAAATCTTTTAGTCTTTCTTTATCCATACACTCATTAAGAGACATGTTTACTAAAAGTTAGTGTATGGTAACATTATGCAAATATTTATGCAAATAAGACCACTTATGCAAATGACGTGCTGGCACTTTGAGGAAATTCTTTGGTTTTGTGCGGCAGTTTGGGCACTCGGGCTCAAAAAGGTTAGCCATCACTGCACTAGGGGCTACTCCTCCACTCTCACTGCTGGTTTACGGTGCCAAAAATAAAACTCAGAAGGAACGTAGTTATTGCAAAATGCATTCTTATAACAGCAATAAATCCTTTTAATATGTTTGATACAGACATGTGACCTGAACACATGTTCACAGCTCCCCAAGCTACACATGCTCATCTATATTAAATGGCTACCTGGATAATGAGGCTAACTGCCTGCCTATGAAAAGGCCAACAATTGTAAATTGCACTCTTTTAAAATTCTCTTATGAACTTCTAATATGATACATCATGAAGAAGGGGAAGCACCCTGAAAAGCTTGTACACTCTGCCAAATCTCGTCATTATAAATTTAATAATGAGCATGTAAACTGTGGAAATTACTTTCTATTCTCAACTGTGCCAAGGTAATTGCTGACCTCATCTTAATGAGCATGCAATATTTATTCTTGAGACCTGATTAAGATCCTGCAATGCTAAAGAATAAATACTAACTACAATATGGAATGTAGACTTCCAAGATAAAAAGTAGGCATTTTTTCAATATATCCAGCTAAAATAAATATATAAATAAATAAATATATTTTATTTTATTTATTTATTTATTTATATTCTCTTATATACCGCGCTATTCTGCATCAGTGCGGTTTACATTGAACAAACTGAAATTACATTGAACAGGGCATTATAACTTGGAGATAACTATTTTACAGGGAACATATTCAATTGTAAAACCTAAGGGCCCGATATTCAGAGCTGGTGGCTAGTGCTGCTACAGTGACTAGCCACTGGCGCTGAACCTTAAACCCGGATATTCAATGCCAGGGCCATTATCCAGGCTCCAACATTGAATATCCAGGTTGCCTGGATTGCCGCAAAGCTAACGGTGGTACTGACAGAAGAAGACGTACGTACCCCTCTCGAATTATCTGCAACACCCATTCTCCTCCTGGGCCTCCCTGGCTTCATTGGGGCTTCTTGTTCGGGACTGACAGAGTGGAGCAATAACCCCAGATCGCACCCCAGAAGCCCCGAAAGGGCTGGCCCCACACCCCATTGCTGGTCTCTCTGATATGGCCCGAAGCGTGCTGTTTGCGACCTCCGAAAGTCAGTGGGCTGTCCCTGCTGAGGTGCCTCTACCTTTGGGCCCTTGGGCTTGTCCTCCGGCAAGCAATCACCTTTACAATCTCCTAAGTCTTTAACCAGCGGTGGTCCAAAGGGGGTGCGGGGCCATGTGCGGAGACTCATTGTGGGGTCTCATTTGCATAAGGAGCCTCATTTGCATAAATATTTGCGTAATGTTGACATGCGCTAACTTTTAGTAAACATGCCTCTTAATGAGTGCCTGGATAAAGAAAAACTACCAGATTTCTACATTATTAAACTCCAGTGCCAATGGCCAGGCACATTAGTAAGGACACTTTAGAACCCACAGCAAACCAACCGTATCATAACAGCACTACCAGGACTCACAGAGCATCAAACCCTTCCTATCCAAAGACAACACTGCAAATATTGAACCAATACATCTCAGAGAATACCAATGCATCTCCTACTGGGAAAAGAGAACAAATGGCACTGTCAAATAGAAACTGCATGAACAGAATACCTCAGCTTGGTTACACATGCAGAACATAGACAGTCACCAAACAAAGAACAAGGGATCATAATTAGAAACAGAAAGACAATAATTAAACTGAGGACCCCAAAAGTCAAACTTGGAATGTACAACAACACTGGAGAACTAAAACTATAAATTTATTTCCTCTTGTACTAAACAAAAACGCAAAGACGTTAGCGATACACATTTCCGAGAGCCAACATATTCCAGTTAAATTCAAAAGAAAAAATAATTTTCTACCTTTTGTTTGGGCATTTTATTTTTCAGTTGCAATTGCTCCAGTCACTTTCTTCTGGTTTCTTCGTGTCTTCTGCTAGCTATCTATTTGTCCTTTCTTCTTTCTTCTAGATTTTTTTCGTTCTCTCTCTATATCTGCTTTAACATACTGATCTTTCCCCTTTTGCTCTTTCCTCCATTTCTTTCTTTATTCCTTTATCATCCACTCAAATTTCACCCTTCCATCCTCAATTCCCACTTATTCTCCCAATACCCGACCAATCGTAAATTTTTCTTCCCTCTCACACAAAATATCTTTTCCCCTCTCCATCCTCATTCCCCCAGCACCATCCCCTTCTAGTCCTCCCCCAACATCAGTTCCCTTCTAGTTCCAGCCTCACCCAACATCCGCTCCCTTCTCCCATGCCCCCGCATCAGCCCATTTCCAGTCCTTGCCCCCCATCAGCCATTTCCAGTCCTATTCCAGTCCCCCTCAGCCGATTTCCAATGCTAGCCCCCATTTCCAATACTAGCCCCCCATCAGTCCATTTCCTGTCATAGCCTCCCTAATCACCTCATTACCAGTCCTATTCCAGCCCACCATTAGCCCATTTCCAGTCCAAGCTCCCTCCCTCAGCCCATTTCCAGTCCTATTGCAGCCCCCCATCAGCCCATTTCCAGTCCAAGCCCCCCATCAGCCTATTTACAATCCTAGCCGCCCCATCAGCCATTTCCAGTCCTATCCTACACCCCCCCCCCCCCTGAAGAGCCCCACGCCTCTCTAAGCGGCTTCAGGGGGAGCCGGGGAAGCCTGTGCGAGGCCCCAGCTCACCTCTGCATAGCCACCAACATGAAGAGCGGCATTTTCCGTCACACTGGCAGCTGTGTTCTACTGAAGCACGCTGAATGCCAGGAAAAGTTAAAGGGCATTTCCCGGCACTCACACACTTCACTAGAACACAGCTGCCAGCGTGAGGGAAATCGCTGCTCTTCATGCTGGTGGCTGTGAAGAGGTGAGCCGGGGCCTCTGAAGCCATCCATTATGTGAAAATGAAGTGCGAACAACATTCTTGCACAATGGACGGGTCAGCCCTGTCCTTAACAATCTTCTCCAGCGCGTCCCCAAACAACAATCTACCTTTATTGGAAGCCTGCTGAACCTAGCTTTGGACGAGACATCCATTGCCCAGTTACGCAGCCACAGAAACCGTCGCGCTGCGATAATGGATGCCATGGTCTTAGAAGCAAGGTGAATCAAGTCATAGAATGCATCTGCCAGATACGTCACTGCTGACAGCTCCAACTCTCTAGTCCCTGTTGAATCCACTTAATACACACCCAGAGCACATAGGCTCCATGGATGGAAACTTGTAGAGTCAAGGCCATAGTATCAAAGGCCTGTTTCAGCAGAGGCTCCAACTTCCTATCATGGAGATTTCTGAGTGCCGCCCCACCTTCCACTGGAATAGTGGTCTTCTTGGTCACTGCTGACACCAAGGCATCCACTTTGGGCATCTTCAAGAGGTCACGGTCCTCCTATGGAATAGGGTAGAGCCATGCCATCGACCAACCGCGTCTCAAGGTCGCCTCTGGGAACTCCCATTCTGAGTCAATTCCTAATTATCTGATGGACTGGAAAACTTGTCTGTGCCCCCTTAAAACCGTATAATAATGGGTCCTCCAGGGGCTCAACAGCCAGAGTCGGAGGGGGTGTCATATTTAAGGCCACTAGGGACTGATTAAAAAAAGCGGCCAGCTCCTCTCTCCAAAAGACTCTAAACACATTTGGGTCCTCCCCAGCAGGAATTTCCCCCCTCTTCAAGCTCTGGATCTGTCAGATCCTCCCAGAGGTCTGAGGGCCCTTTGCCCAGTTCCTCGGGCCCCTGTGACTATGGAGAGACTTGACCCAGCCAGAAATCAGTTTCCCCGCGCCCCTTTTTCAACGCGATCTGATCCATTTGAACCACCTCCCCGGCCTGATGGAGCGAAAGAATGAAATCCGGGCAAAATACAGCCTCCAAGGGTTCAGAGATAAGGTCTGCTCCTAATTGCTGTACTGCATCTCCTGAGGCCACATCCACCTTATTTTTAGTCTTAGCTTTACCCTCCTGTGAAATGGCTGCCAACTCAAAAATGGCTGCCATTCCCACCAAAACTGTGGGCCCCCCTGAGCCCGCTGATTCAGAGGACAGCTATTCAATGACTGATTCCATGAGGGAACTGAATTCTCTGTGCCCAACTCTCTCTTGCCACAAAAAAAAATGGCAGAAACCCACCACTGTGAGTCCGCGGCTCCCAGCACACTCTGAACACCCCAGTGCCTCCAACATGCATGCCTGCTATTCCCCATTCCCCTGCCGTCCCCTGTGTCTCGGAACATGCTAGACCGGCAAGAGCAGCAGAAGGGAAAAAAGGAACTGAACACCTAACAAAACACAAAACAGACGGCTGCAAATCTGCTCTGTCCTCCGGTTCCCAATGCCGCCTAGGCCAAGCCCCTACGCCACGTGAGCACGCATTTTCAGCCCTTGCCTTCCCTTGAGGTTCACTGGGACAGTCAGCTTTACTGGTAGAAGATCGGGGAACACCACTGCTGCTTGCGGTAAATAGGCTCACTCAAAAGAAACACACACTCACCCAGAGGGCAGAACAACCCCAGGCAGGAGAAATCCAGCGCAGCAGCACCAGATCAGAAAAGACAGCACACACCCAGCAGTGTTCCGAAGCAACAGGTTTCTGTAGCTTACAGATGTGCTGTCTCTTGCTGGGGAAGGAGAAAGAGACTCAGGGCTCCAAGATATTTCCCCTCTTGCTATTATGTGCCGAAAGTCTACCAAGGATCTGGGTACCAGGCAAGCTCTTCCACCCCCCCCCCCCCCCCCCCAAAGCTCTCTATCCCCCAGCAATCAGTTTCTGCTGTCCTCCTGTTTCCTTTATTTTTTATTTTTTTATTTATTTAAATATTTTATTTATATATATTTTTTTTTTTAAAAAGCACTAAGTAAACCTAACTGTCCATGAGTCCCCTACGCAAACACACATCATCCAGCTGCAAGGAGCTGAAGGGGAAGCTCTTATGCTGCATTATTGGAAAAGCTGTCATGCTCAGTTCTAAGCTACTGGAGGATCCAAACTATTAGAACGAGCAGTTCACCGTTGCTGCCTCGACTTCCTCACCTCCCAGGCCCTCCTGGACCCACTACAATCAGGCTTCCGCCCCCTACACTCCACTGAAACGGTACTCACAAAAGTCACTAATGACCTGTTCCTGGCTAAATCTAAGGGCCTCTATTCTATCCTCATCCTTGACCTTTCTGCTGCCTTTGACACAGTTGACCACAACCTTCTCCTCACCACCCTCTCCTCGCTGGGCTTCAAGGACTCTGTACTATCCTGGTTCTCCTCCTACCTCTCACATCGCTCATTCAGTGTATGCTCTGGCGGCCTCTCCTCCTCCCCTATCCCGCTCCAGGTAGGTGTTCCCCAGGGATCTGTCTTGGGCCCCCTCCTTTTCTCCCTCTGTACCCAAGGCCTTGGCACGCTTATCTCTTCCCATGGCTTTCAGTACCATCTCTATGCCGATGACTCCCAAATCTACCTCTCTACACCTAATATTTCTCTGGCAACCCAGTCCAAGATCTCTGCTTGTCTTTCAGACATCGCTGCCTGGATGTCTCATCGCCAACTGAAACTGAACATGGCCAAGACTGAACTCCTTGTCTTTCCACCCCCCCCCCCCCACTTCCTCCTCTCTCAGTCCATGTGGATGGATCTACTATCCTTCCTGTTCCCTCTGTCCGCAATCTAGGGGTTATCTTTGACACCTCTCTCTCCTTCTCTGCCCATATCCAGCTTGTAGCCAAGACCTGCCGCTTTTTCCTCTATAACATTAGCAAGATCCGCCCCTTCCTCTCTGAACACACTACCAAAATGCTTATCCACTCCTTAATCTCCTCTCGCCTTGATTACTGCAACCTACTCCTCGCCAGTTTCCCCGTGAGCCACCTCCTTCCACTTCAATCTATACAAAATCACGCTGCTCGACTAATCTTCTGCCAGCCTCGCCATACACACATTACTCCCCTCCTCAAGTCACTTCACTGGCTCCATGTCCAATTCCGCATCCAATTCAAGCTTCTCCTGCTGACCCATAAATGCATTCACTCTTTGGCCCCTCAATACCTCACGTCTCTTATCTCTCTCTATGCCCCCTCTCGAAATTTGCGCTCCGCTAACAAATCGCTTTTTTCAATGCCTTTCACCCGCACTGCGAACTCCCGACTGCGCTCCTTTCACCTTGCTGCGCCACACGCCTGGAACGGCCTACCTGCATCTGTGTGCCACGCGCCCTCCCTGGCCCTCTTCAAATCCAGGCTGAAGTCCCACCTCTTCACCATTGCATTCAGATCCTGACTTCCATCCTCCTCCTACCCTAACCCATGTTAACATTTTTGACCAAACTATAGATCAAGCTGTACTAAACGGTACCACACCGTATCTTCCCCAGAACTGACTAATGCTCTGTACTGTTTGAAATAGATTGTAAGCTCCGATGAGCAGGACTCTGATGGGCAGGGACTGTCTCCTGTTTGTTAGCCACCTCTGGTAGGTCAGCTGTGCAGCGCTGCGTGCGTGGCACTTTATAAGTGCTAAATAGTAGTAGTAATAGTAGGATGGTGAATACTGTCGTCAGCACACCCTAGTGGCCAGTGGCTGTAAAGATAGGCTGAGCATTTTTATTGTTTCAAGGAGGAAAGGGCTCTTTAAGGCCAAGTGCAGGTTGGTCTTTGTAGTCCAGCTCCTTGTGTGAACAAATTGTATAAGCCAAATAGAGGGTATTAAGGCTTTTATTTCCCCTTTAACGCAAAGGCTCAGTAAGGCACAGAAATAAAGAAAGTCTTTTCTTTCAGGGATTCACCAAACATAAGCAAGAAGAAAAACTGTTACAAGTTTCAAAGTTGATTGGAGAGATTAACTGAAAGATTCTCTTACTTCAGAGCAACTTAAATAAGCAAAACAGTTCTCTGGCATTTAGCACAAAACATGAGCATTCTCAAAGCAAAAAGGTCTGTTGAATTCACAGTTCTGCTAATGACTCAAGGCTACTAGCAATACACAAGGTACAATCCATAAATTCATCTGGAGGCATGGGAATAGGTCTATTTCCATGGACTCTGGGTCACTGGCCTCTCCCTCTGAACTGGATGTCTCCCTTGCTGCTATACTTTCCCAGACTCTGTCTCTGTTTGCTTGTTTCCAATAGGGCTGTTCTAAGGCTCCCAAACGAACATGGCCTGTTCTTCTGCCCTTAAATACTGGTTTGTAAAGCTCTGACTTGTTTCCTTTTCTCCTGCACTGAGCATCTGTTTCACCAGAGCTTCTAGGAGATAAACTTTCTTTTATAAATGAAGTGGCACCATACCTGGGCTTCCTCCTGTAGCCAGTATAACTGGAGCTTTCTCTCTGAGGCAGCTCTCTCTCGAAACAGGCTTTCTCTTGGAACCTTCTGAGCAGTGCTTTACCTTTCTGTAGTTCAGGAAAACCTGGTGAGGAATCTGGATATCCTTGCTTCTGGGTAACTGTAGCTCTGTTATCAGAACCTTTCCTTCTTGTACCTCTTAATCCTGATTCAGACTCCTCCGGTGAGCGTAGGCCTCTCTCAAAGCATGGCTTTCTCCTCCCAAGCTCTTTGCCTCTGTGGTCCTCTGCTACCGAGTCTCTCTCCAGACTACTCTCGAGCTGTCTTTCTTTCTGACTTTCTCTGCTCCTTTTCCAGCACTTACTATTTTGGGCATTCTGCTTGATCCAGCTACGCTGCTTGGGCTGGAGGTGTCACTCCTTCCGTCTGAAGTGCTTCTCCTGGCAGTCTCTCTCTGGACTGTCCTTCTCTGGACTGTCCCTCTCTGGACTGCTTTCCTCCAGACTGCTTCCCTCTGGACTGGTTCCTTCTGCTGGCCTGCTTTCCTCTGGACCGGTTCCTCCTGCTGGCCTGCTTTCCTCTGGACCAGTTCCTCCTGCTGGCCTGCCTTACTCTGGACCAGTTCCTCCTGCTGGCCTGCCTTCCTCTGGACCAGTTCCTCCTGCTGGCCTGCCTTCCTCTGGACCAGTTCCTCCTGCTGGCCTGCTTTCCTCTGGACCGGTTCCTCCTGCTGGCCTGCTTTCCTCTGGACCGGTTCCTCCTGCTGGCCTGCTTTCCTCTGGACTGCCTTTCTCTTATAAAGGCATTCTACCTTTGAGTTTCCCGGGCTTGTCGTCAGGTGCAGCTGATTAGCTCTTACATAATCAGTGGCTGGGTGTGTTAACTCAGCCTCAGTAGTTTTCCTCCTGCTCCCTCTAGCTGGGCTGCAAAGTAATTGCATCCTCTGCACATCAACAGCTCTGTTAAAGACAGGGTTTTTTTCTAAGTCTGCACTCTCAGTAGCTTCAGCTTCATGACAATACTCATACATACATGGAATTGTCTGGAGGAATGATTAGGAATGTATTCTTTACAGCATGCATTCAAGTGCTAGCCCTAGCCATATTTGCTCCTAGTGATATCCTGCTTTCTAAGTCAAATGAGCAGCAGTGTCTGATCTCAGGAATCAAGAGCAGAAAATTCTCAGTTGCCAAGTCATCTGGATGTCTAAAAATTGTCATTGTCCACTGGCCTAGCCTGAAGGGATGAGCCACCACCATCCTTTTTTTTGACAGACCTGAGCCTAAGAAGAGGAGCAACCAGTAGACCCAGATCAAAGAGATAACCTCTGCTGTTGCTGCTGCCACTTCAGCAGGCCAAGGCCCAAAGATAGGAACCACCATAAAGGACTGGGACTGCTGCCTGGCCTCACAGAACAGAGGTTACATGGAGGGACAGAGAGAGAGAAAAGCAAACCAAGTAAAAATGAATAACTAGTACAACTATTTACACTATTATTGTTTTGATGCACAAAGTTAACCCTGTTGAATGTAAATGTTTTAAGTCTTGTTCCATGTAAACCGCTTTGATTGCCTGATAAGGCGGTATAAAAAAAAACTTTGAAATAAATAAATAAAATCATTAGACCAAAATACAAAACTCCAAACAAAAAAGCATAAGAAAACTACATAAAGGGGCAGTCAAAGAAATTCTCAGTATAAACAAAAAAGGAGCAAAAAAACATGGCTTAGTTTTTCTGCTTACTCTGTGGAAATAAGAGGAAAATGAATCATATTGGCAGTGGTGGGAAGGAATAATCCAGTCCTGGGAGGGAGACTTTTTGGCCAAAGTAACATCCCAGCAATATGGGATTTGCGGTCCCTGATCCTACATGTTGAAATCAATGTTGCAGGTTCCATAATGTAACACGATAGCATTGTGAACAATCTGCAAATAGCCTAAAATCTCCCTCTAGGAACTAGGTTATTTGGAAGCTCTGGGGAGGGGACCTATTTATCATTAGTACCTGGAACAATAGGGTGGAGGGTACATTTCACATATCCTCCACAAATTATTCCTTTACAAAAAAAGTCCATAAGTACAAAAAAGAAAACTCTAAGGGGTATGTTTACTAAACCTTCTTAATGTGCGCCCAGCGTTAGTGTGCAGGATGCCATATAAGGAGTGGGCGTTTCAGTTTAAAGTAGCAAAACGGGATTAGCACGCGATAACGCACACTGCTGCGCACATTATCGGGCAAAGCGCCGCTAAGCGCGTTACCGCGCGGTAATCTTAAGTAGGCACACAGACATCCAAACATAGAAACAGAAGTGCAGCATAATGGTTAATACACTGACTGATGATACAGGGGTCATGAGTTCGATCCCCCAGTGTGCCTAATGCATAAGGCTGGCTGAGGCATCAGCTTTGACATGTAAGTATTGTTTCCTGAGGCATTTTATTTGTATTTTAATTATTGCTGCCAGCAAACACACCCTCACGTGCCGTAACCTAAGGTGCCGCATAAGGCACCCTATAAGGCACTCCATAGGGCACATTATAAAGTGAACTGTCCGCCACGGCACCCTATAATGTCCCCTATAGGGCACCCTATAAGGCGCTCCATAGGACACCTTATAAGGCACCTTATACGGACTGTAACCATAAGGTGCCTCAGAAGGTGCTTTATAGAGTGCCCTATTCTGAGGCACCTTATGGTTACAGTACCCTGAGGGTGTTTTGCTGGCAGCACTAATGTACATTAAAAAAAGACAATGCTTTGGACAGCCCTATCAAATAACCCCACTGTGGGTTTGAACCCATGACCTCTGGCTCCACAAGCAGTGAGGTAACCAGTGGGCTACAGCTCCATAGCTGCTAGCAAACCCCTGACTGGCTGCAGAAGGACTGCACGTCACCACACAAACAGTCTGCTGTGGTCACCAGGATAGGGTTAACCCACCCATACCCATGATGCACTGCACATGCAAATCAGCAGTCTACAGATGATCACAAGATGGGGTATGCACCCCCACAGCACCTCGGCCTGGTAGGGGGAACTGACCGTGTGTGGTACTGGCACAGAGTAGCTACACACCGTCACATTGTGCAGGTACTGCACTCACCCTGAGAGTGAGGTGGGGCGCCCAGCACCAGGTCCACAGCAGAGATAGGCCGTGCTGCAGGTCCCCAGCAGTGCTAATGTGTGAGATAGGTAGTTTCTGCAGACACACCTTGGCTATATCTGTATGTCTCAGTCAGGTTTAGCCCTTATGGACCCATAGGAGGATTATGTACCACCACCCTCCTCCTCCTCCAGGGCTGAGGGTGGTAAACAGGGTCTCCCACCAACAGATCCACATTCTACCTCCCTGCAATGGTGGCAGTAGAGGGGACCATCAACCCCAGTCCTGCTGGGGAACAGACACCCTACAGGGCAGTCAATGCAGCTCTGTACACATCCATAAAGCAATAGCAGACAGACATTAGGCCTGGATATGCTAAGCTGCACCCCACCACTTTCTGATATTCTCCTGCAGCAAGCCTTCAGCTGCTGCACCCTGCAAGGTGTTCCATCAAGACACATACCAGCTGCAGACAGTCTGCTAGCTAGTCCATAGTGCATGTTCCTCGTGGAAATGCGTGCACCCAGAACTGGGATGTCAGCATAAACACCAAGCAGATAAGTCAGTGACTGGGCCCCAAAAGGGAACCCATAAATATCACATGAGAGAAATACTATATAGCACTATGGGGGAGCCTAGCAATGCCGTGGTCACTGCTCAGTCAGGGTGAGAGTGATCTCCCAGCAGAACATGCTGTGGCCACCCTGTCTGTGCAGGTGGTGGCCAGGCACTACAATGTCCCTGCCAGTACCCTATGCCCTGTGCAGATGCAGCCAGGCCAGGCCACCCTGTCCGGGCTATACCCATGGTACCTTGCTCCTCATTATGCACATTGGCAGGCCAATACTGGCAACAGTGCTGGCAGTGTGGGCTGTGGAGGGTGTTTGCAGCCACCACACACTGGATAGACAGACACACATTCCCACACCTATGCCAGCATTGTGCTACTATAGAGGTGTTTAGCAGCCCTGGCCACCACACCAGTCCTGGGCACAGTGCAGGCATGGATATGGTACGCAATACTGTTGGGGGTCACTTCCCAGGGTGGTAAACACTGTCAGAGACCAGACCTGAAGCACACCCCACAGATATCAGAAAGGTTGCTATGATGGAGCTCAATCAGCAAACTGTGCTTAACGTAGGAATTGCTATCGGCCAGTAATCATAGCAACCTTTTGATAGCTGTGTACCGTATTCCCAGGTGTAGGGTGGCATTGCTAAGGTATACAAGTGCTAGTATTGGGAGATGCACGCAGGGCCCAATGTCCTGCCTCTCCAGGGGGCATTGGCTAATGGAGCCTGAGGGTGTGGGTGTGTCTGTCCCTGTTGGCTGCTGCTTTACGGCAGAGGTTCCCAACTCCAGTCCTGGTGTGCCAAACACTGTTCGGGTTTTCATGCTGTCCCTCATGAATATGCATGAGATACATCTGCATACCATGGGGGTGGTGCATAGATATGCAGCACAGGCATCTTTATTAGAGGCAGCATGAAACCTGAATGGTGTTTGGCCCTCCAGGACTACATTTGGGAGACTCTGCTGTAGGTAATGCGCCTGTTTATGGAGTCTGTGCTCTGTAGGGTAAAATGTAGGTGTTTTGGGTATGTTTAGGTCATCTGCAATAAAGGTTCTGTCTGTATTAACACGTTGTAGTAGTGGGTAAAATATGGGGACTGGGTTGGCAGGCACCATAGCTGGGACTTGAACCTGTGACCTTCTGCCTCCAAACACACTGGTTGTGTGCACTGCACCACTGTGTTGCCACAGAGACAATGCATTCCCTGGTGATACCATGACTGTTTGTCCGGCAGGGCCTGTCTGTTGCAGTGCATGGCACCCACCTACACAGGGCTAGGCCATGGTCTGCTCTGGGCAGCTGCCACTGCCCCCCTCCACCACCAGTACCCCTCTGCCACCATGCTGACATGCCCTTCTGCTGGTGGTGTGCAGTCTCAAGCCATCCAGTGTGCAGGTTGGTAGCTGCCTATGGTGCGTGTTCTGGGGTAGTGGTGCCTGCATAGGCGTCCACGCTTCCCCCCAGCACCGCCTGCCAATGTTCTGTGCCCTTGGAGGTACCTGCTGGGTACTATCCCCTGTGACACTGTGATAAACATGCTCGTGCCCATGTTGGGCCCTCATCAGTTGCTGTCTGGCTGCTGTACAGTTTCAGCATTCCTAAGTGCCACCTAGGCATCTGCCTAGTCCGCACTGTGCCCCAGCTGCACCACAGCATGTGCTGCCTGCAGCCCTCTGTATCCCCTTTCCCAGCATCTGTCCAGTTGCCCATTCCGACATGCCCGCCCTGCTGTTGTGGAACATGTGCATGCCATAGGAAACCTGTCCAATGGAGAGGGAAACCCTGATGAGCGCAATTGCACTGTGGGGTCAGTCACCTTGTAAGGGGACGGAGCGTAGACCCTTTGAAAATTCATATCTTTTTTTTGGAGCTTTCTCGGGAGTGCTTTTTGATGTTTCCCATTAATATCACTATTGCCCAGCTTGGTTATGTTTTTTTTTTATTTTGTTGGGGTCATTTTCACTGTTTATTTGCACTTTTGTTCCGTGCACAAGTATCACACTTATCACTTTTTTGTAGGTTTCCCTGGTTTTGCTGTACATTGCTGACAGAAATGGTTTCTTTTCCCTTTAAATCAGCTCTAACGCGAGGTTTTCACTGGCGTTAGTTTTGGCCTCGGATTTCACATCGTTAGTGTGCAGGGAGCCTCTCCCCTCCCACTCTCCACCCATTGACCCCTTCTCTCCGCCCCTGGGGAGCCTTCCTCCACCCTCCGGGAGCCTTTCCCCGCCTTCAGCGCTCGTTTGCACCGCTGCGCGCGCTAAGGCACATTTGTGCCCCGTAAAGCGCCATTATCGCACGCTAAGGTACCTTAGCACACGATAATTGCACAGCGCGCACGTTAAGAAGGTTTAGTAAACATACCCCATAGTATAAGAGAAAAGCAAAAAGAAAAACAAATCAACAAAAGAAAAAAGTGAGCAAAATAAAAAAGTGATGAACAACAATATTTTCCCCTGGCTCGTAAAAATTTGGTTTGTGCCCAAGTTCTCTAAATACTTTTCTACTTTGCTAGCAGTACTATAGTGTCCAGAGCCATTGCAGGAGTACCACATCAGAACAATTTATACAGACCAGGTTTCTGTTTCCTCTCTTAACATAACAAATACCTCCTGTGAAAAGAGGAAGGAATGGAGTGCTGCTTCTACGTCTACTACTTATCGTTTGTATAGCGCTACAAGGCATACGCAGTGCTGTTCAGACACATGTAGAAGATGGTCCCCGTTCATCAGAGCTTACAATCTAGCTTCTTGTTCACTAGGGCCAGCACCTACAACATATACACCTAATATGCCCTTATAAAATGATCTCTCTGAAAGCTCCCACACAAAGCTGCACATGCTCCGAGGCAGTAGTAACTGTGAGTCTGTGTGCCAGTGAGAAATGGCACATACGCACATATTCTGTAAACCACATACAAAAGTGCCAATCCCACCCATCCTCCACTCCCATGAACGTCTTAAGCATATATCCATATGAGTAGTCATTCATATGGTTTGCAGATGTGCAAACAGTGCTACTAAGGGGGATATTCAGCGGCACTAAAATGGTTAGTACCGCTAGATATCCACAGCTGCCACCACTACACACCCTGATGCTATACGGTTAGCATCGGGGGGTTCTGTGGCAGAATGGAGGCGGCATCCGTCACTAACTGAGCAGTGGCGATATTGAGCCGCTGTCCGGTTAGCAACCCACGCATAAAGTAAGGTTGGCCTAACTTTACCCACAGAGCTCAATATTGCCACTGTCTGGTTAGCTTTTGGAGTCTGCGGCGATCTAAATATTCATTGCTGGTGGCCGGATATAGCCCCGGCATTGAATATCCTGAGTTAGCCGCAGCCACTAAATATCCCCCCTAAGTTTTCAGCACCCACTTCTATGCCTCCATGGAATTTTATGTGTCTACCTGAGTGAGTAAAATGCTGTTCTATATGCGTAAGTTGCTTATAAACTGAGCCCCATAAATATTCATATCACATTTCATGGAGTCTTCAGCTGTCCTGAATGAACCTGCTCTCAGTTAATCTCTGAAGCTAAGTAGGGTCGGGCCTGACTAGTACTTGGATGGGAGACTATCTTGGAATACCAGTGGCTGTAAACTCACTGCGAGGAAGAAAGGCCTGACAATCTACTTCCGGAAACCAAGGGGCTGGGTAGCAGGAGTCAGCGTTGACTCAACGGCACATATTGCATTGCATAGGTTTTGGGTTTTGCAGTCATGTCAAATATTTTGGGATAAAATCCTAAAGTTTCTAAATAAAACAGTAGGTGTGGTTCTTCCATCTTCTGTTGAGATATTGTGCTTTAGTTACTTCTATATAATTGGTCCTGTGATTAGAGGCAGAAATTATTCATAGGGAAAACTTGCCTAATGGTGAAAAAATATATTGACGTGTTTTGAGACTGAAAGAAGGGCATCCCTTACACAATGGAAAATGTCATTACAGAATATAATGGTTATGGAAAATTTAATGACAAAAGAAACTGGAATCTCTGTTGTCATTATATGTTCATTAAGGTGGTTTGTAAGTCTTCCAGGGAAAGCACAGTTACTTACCTGTAACAGGTGATCTCTGGGAACAGCAGGAATTAGTCTTCACATATGGGTACGTCGGTACCGACGGAGCCTGCACGGGAATGCTCCCCAGCATCCAATCAGAAAACTTTTGGGAGCATCCCTCGCGCCTGCGCGCTGACTTCCTGCCTTTCCCACTGCCTCTCCTCAGTAGAGTTTTATAGCTGAGACAGAAGGAGAGAAAGAGGAAAGGGGATAGATAGATACAACTCCTAGGGGAGGTGGGTGGGTTGTGAAGACTAATTCCTGCTGTTCCCAGAGATCACCTGTTACAGGTAAGTAACTGTGCTATCTCCAGGAACAAGCAGGAATGAGTCTTCACATATGTGGACTCCCTAGCTGTGGGTGCCAGGGGAGATCCCATAAAATGCGTATCCCTGGAGCAGGACGGCATTTCCCAAACCTGGATCCCCGGCATCCCCTGAGGGATGGGGGGTAGGAGTTGAATAGAGAAGAGCTGTAGAGGAACAGCGAATCTAAAGACTACAGAAAAAATGAGTCTTTAGAATGTATGTCAAGTATCATTAAAATATTTAATGAACTAGTACAATATAGAGCTTACCTACTGATTGTAGGAAGTAGAACTGTGATGGAGTGTACTGTAGATGCAGTAGCGGAATCCTCAAGGTAACTTCACAGCAGTGAGGATAAAGTTCCAAACCTGGAATGGGCAGGTAACCCAGGTGTCAACTGGGGCAGGAGAAGAACGGCAGGTCTTCAATGGAAAGCTTTATGGGAAAAAGCTGAAAACTCTTTTAGGTACAGAGTTATTAACATTAAGGACTAAAAGAAGAAGACTGACCGATCTGGAGAATTAGCCCAGTCCTGAAGGGAAGAGGGGGTATGGAAAAAAGCCCCTATTCCCAAGGAGAACAGAAGTGTACTCAGAAGTACTGAAGATGTACACCGTCTTTCCTAGCTGGTAAGAGATAGGAAGACATTGAAGTTTGATACTTCATAGACAGGGAGATCTATAACAAGAATAGAAGCTGTTGACATCACAGCAGTAATTGTATGTATAACCGCTCCCACCTACTGAGCCGCAGGAGAATAGGCAAGTTGACTGTCTGGATCTCTTAAGGAGGTAAAGCTTTATAGCACAGACAGTTAGGGAGATAGCAGGTAATACATGGCGTCCTAGGGACATCTCCCAAAGGGCATATATATATATATATATAGATGGAGAGACATACATATCTATATATATGTGCATATGTGTCTAGATATGTGTGATATATATATAGATATATAGATATAAATATATATATAGATGGGCATGACTTATTCCCACACAGATTACCGAAATATGTATGTATAGGGCATATACATACATGAATATAAGTCTGAGGATACATGCCTGCAACTGAGCCCTACAAAAACATTCACATGAGGAATGTGATGGGAAAAGATTCATCTAATAATAAGGGGGTGAAAACCACCTGAAGATATATAGAGAATCTATTTCTGCGGTGCAGGAATGTAGTTCAGTGGAATAACCAGGATGGTTGCGTGAAAAAACAGAGGATAATAGCAGTCTGGCAAGAGCACGTCAGGAGTACTTTAGGACTCTGACATGTCCAAAGGACAAAAGAAAAAACGCATAAACTAAGACACCAGGATGACCCAGCCAAGGGACACAGGGGTATCAGGTACACTAAAAGAGTATGCGTTGTCCAAGTGGAGCAGAAAAGCATAATGCCAAGCTGTAAGGAAAAAGGGGTCGATTCCTGCAAGATTGGGAACTCCTTGGACATTCACGCAGAAAAAGCTTGTCTTCTGTATCACAACAGGAGACAAGAGGGTATAAAGAACCCATATAGTCATGGAATGATTATATAAGTTTTTTTCTACTATATGGAAAAAACCCTCAGAGATAAAGTCCAATGCTCTGTAGCAAAGGCCCATAATAGTAAGCTTCTCTGAAGATTGCAGAGAGCATTCTGCAGGAGAATTATGAGATAAAACTGACTGAAGTCAGGTGTGTTGCCACATCCTAGGAAAGGATATGGCTAGAAGAAAACCTGCAGTGAGTAGTATTATGCAAGATAGTTGAAAGTAGCTTGCAATGAGCACTAGAGTAATCACTGGAACTCCTGCATGCACAGCAACTGAACAAAACAGCAGAGGGGATTCTCCTGTATAAAAACAGAGAGAAAACAGACAAAGGGAGCGGAGATATTCCCGGCCCTGTCTGATGAGTTGCATTGAAGGATAACAAAAAAGTCTACACTGGAAAGAAAGAGAAGTGTTTCAGTATGGTACCAACTCAACCAGGGGAAACCCTGGAAGAGAGGGGGTTGGAAGGTGACTTACCATATGGTAAGTCAGCTGAAGGAAAAGATGTCCATGTGGGGACAGAAAACTATCATGGGATAGTTGTAACCTCCCTTCGTAGTAGTAAGAAGGGGAGAATTCTGTAACCCATGGACAAAAGTATCCTAACAGCTTAGCATACTGAAAACCAGTGTAGAGTTTGAAGAATAAACTTCTGCTAAGAAGAAGTTAACTGTAGATTGCAACATATAGGAACCTATGGTTGCTGTTTATGATTAGACTGGTTAAAGTCTGGAGACCTCAGACTAGGATGAGATGTCCCTTGCTTGGGTACATCTGGAGGATGGGCAGGAGAAGGGTGAAACCTTCTTTTCTTAGGGAAAGGAGGTTTGGTAGGACATTTCTTACGTCCTGGGGAAAAAGAAGGCTTAGGATGGTTTCCAGAACAAGGGAAGTCAGTGGAGCAATGAGCAACCTGACGTAAAGCCTCTCTATTGAAGAGATTTTCTCCAGTACAAGGAGAATTACTCAGTGTATTTTGTGCCCATCTGCTCAAGTCTGAAGCTTGCAGCCAGGCTTTACGACGTGCTCCAATGGCAATAGCAGAGGATCTGCTAACAGACTCAAAAGAGTCTAGAGAAGCACAAGAAAGAAACCAAGAGATATTCCTGCTATGATTAACAAGCAAGGAATAGTCAGTGGCCTTAGGCTCTGACAAAAAAGGGGACAAAAGAGATAATTTCTCTGTGACCTCCTGAAGTGTCAGACTCATATAAAAAATATATGAGATAATTCTTGAAGCCAGCATAGAAGTTTGGAAGGTTTGATGTCCAAAGGTATCAAGTGCTTTAGATGCACAACCTGGCGGATAAGAAGAATGCTTCTTCTTGCTTCTCACCTTCCTCATTGCTGATTCCACTATAATGGAATGATGTGGAAGTTGATTTTTTTGAAACCCTGGAGAGGGAGGCACCTGATACAGAACATTAGTGGCTGTAGAAGGCGAAGGAACCTTTAAAGGTGATTCCCACATCCTCAGAAGAAGATCCTGCAAAGAATGATGTAAAGGAAGCATTATATTTTCCTTTTCTGCAGGATCTTGGTTAAGAGTAGAGCCAGGAATAGTAATGGCAAGAAAGGTTGCCATGTCAAGGAGAAATTTCTGAAAAGAAGGAAGGATCTCCAATGGGAACTATTCCTGGGTAAGCTGAGGTGGAAGAAGCAGCTTGAGCACCAGACGACATACTGGACTGGTGCAGAAAAAGAATCCTGCTAGATGGACAGTGATACTGACAGTTCTGATTCGAGGCAGTTAGTACTGCATCGTCAGAGCCCGGTATCGATTCCAAGCTAGGCATAGAAAGGATCGATGGCACCGATGGAACTGCAGGAATCGACATCGATACCGGTATCGGAGACGGTAATGTCATCGAAGCAATAATCGGGGGCTGCTGAAGCGGTACCGAGGTAGCCAGAGAGCCTTGGTGAATATCCTCGGTACTGCGTAGTCGGAAACGATATGGATCGGTTCCGAAACGCGTCGGTACCAAGTCATCTAGACTGGACATCGATTCTAGACTTGGCCTCGAAGGGAGCGAGTCTATCGATGCATGTCTAGAAGGTACCGACGTTGGTGGTGGTATCAGCGATGCTGATACAAGAAAGCCAATCGGAGTCGTATCGATCGGTTCCGAAGGTACCGAGGACGACCGAAGACGATGCTTGGTGAAGAGTGGAACACTCGACACCGGCGCCGATGTCGGGGTATCGGTACCGCTCGAAGCCGATACCAACCCCGAGCATGGCGAAGATACAGGAAAGTCAATCTGGGTCGTATCGATCAGCCCCGAAGGTACCGAGGGTACCAGATGACGATCCCAGGTGAAGAGTGGAACAATCGACACCGATGCCGATGCCGGGGTATCGGTACCGCTCGAAGCCAGTACCAACCCCGAGCATGGCGGAGATACAGGAAAGCCAATCTGGGTCATATCAATCGGCCCCGAAGGTACCGAGGACACCAGATGACGATCCCAGGTGAAGAGTGGAACACTCGACACCGGTGCCGATGCCGGGGGATCGGTACCGCTCGAACCGGATACCACCCCCGAGCATGGCTCAGGTATGTTCTGTGAGGGGTGAGCCCCAGGAACAACCTGAAACCCCGTAAATGCTTTGGAGCCCGAAGACTCCCGCCAGGGTTTTATTGCCAATGGGCTCTGTACCTTTCCAAAGTATCAAAATATCATCTATGCATCTATGCATCTTATCCAAAGAACCACCTGATCTTGAAATGGATGTTTCTTCAGAAAGCTCTCTTCGAAGTTGTACATATACAGATTGGCCACATCGGGGGCCATGGCTGAACCCATGGCCACCCCTTTGATTTGCTTGTAGAATAAATCTCTATAGCAGAAAAAATTCTCAAACAACACAATCTGTGCCAAAGAGAGAAGAAAAGTAGTGGGAATGCATCGTTGTTCTGTACATTTCAGGAAATAATATGTGATAATATCTAAAGCCTCTTTCTGAGGTACGTTGGTATAGAGTGACTCCACATCTAAGGTTACTAAAATGATATCTGTAGTGCATGTTTTAAACGTAGATAAAATTTCAATGACGTGCGCCGAATCTCGTACGTATGACCACATATCTCTAATAAATGGACGTAAAAATATATCGAGAAATTTTGAAAGGGGTTCTAAAATTGAACCAATAGATGATACGATTGGGCGCCCTGGTGGTTTCTCTAGGCACTTGTGAATCTTGGGCAAAATATAAATTGTAGGGATGACTGCTGCTTCGACAATAAGAAAATCTCTTTCTTTCCTTGTAATATAACCTATCTCAAGCCCGGTAGTGACGAGATTGTCTATTGTCCTCTTAATGTCAGCAGTCGGATTCTTATTTAATCTTTGGTAAAAAGTCTTATCGTTCAATTGCCTAATGACCTCCTGTATGTAATCTTGTTTATCTAAAACTACAACTGCACCTCCTTTATCTGCAGGTTTTATGATAATCTGATTATTTTTCTGAAGAGATATGATAGCTGCCCTTTCTCCCTGTGAGATGTTATGATAGGAGGACGATTCATCTTTAGTAACCTCTACTACTTGTTTTAAAACTATTTTCTCAAACGCTTCCAAAATGGAGTCTGGCTATTCAACAACACTTTATAAAAAACCTACAGATAAAAATCACTTTTTACACTATAATAGTTTTCATAATTTATCTTTGAAAAATAATCTCCCTGTGAGCCAATTCCTGAGGGTTAAAAGAGTGTGCTCAGATCCATATGATTTTGAAAAAGAAGCGTTAAATATGAAGAGACGGTTTCTTGAAAAAAGATATCCTAATAAATACGTTGAATCTGCTTACAGAAGAGCTAAAAACACAACACGAGAATCACTTTTGAAACCCTAAGAGAAGAAATCCAATAAGGGGCTAATATGTCCCCTTCTTTACTCTCAGTTCTCGGCTAAGATCACTGACATTCTTAAGAAAGAATGGCACATTTTACAGACATTGCCGGCCTTTCAGGATCAGAATCTTATTGTTGCACACAAGCGTAACATTAATCTTCGTAATCTTCTTGTACCTTCAGCACTTACAGAGAAAAAACTTTTGACTCGCTATAAAGGTCAATTCCAATGTGGGAGATGTTCCATTTGTCTTAATGTTCTCCCTGTTAGAAACACGTTTATTCACCCGATTACACAAAAGAAGTTCCCCATTAATGATTTTGCTGTGACACTCAAAATGTGATCTATGTGATACAGTGCCCTTGCAGATTGTTGTATGTAGGGAAAACCACCCGTAAAATTAAAGTCAGAATCATAGAACATATGAGTTGCATTAGGAGGAAAGTAGAAGACAAACCCCTGGTTTCGCACTGGCAAACGTTACAGCACAAAGTTACAGATTTAAATTTTTTTGTTATAAAACAAGTAAAACCCAATTGGCGAGGAGGGGATATTAATAAAACTATACTTAGGCTAGAACAGAGATATATATTCCTACTAGACACTTTAGCTCCTAACGGTCTTAATCTGGACCAAGATTTTTCTGTCTTTTTATAAATAATCCAGATCCATTTTATCTATTTATTTATTTATCTATATTTTTAGCTATTTATTTTATCTGCTTATAGTTTATTAAATTTATATTGCTATATTTATTTATTTCATATATATTTTTTATATTTCTTATAATTTTAGTTATTTATTTTCTTCAATTGGAAGTTCATACATTAGTCTTTTAGTAGCCTTGCTAGAATCACAAGTTGTGTGTGTTCCTTGGTCCCCCCAATATATACACTGCAACTGGTATTTCCAAGAGATCCTCATAATCCATTATAAATTCGAAATATTCATATATTTATTGTTCTATTGTCAATTTTCTTTTAGATTCCATATATAGGGTAATTTAGTTATTGCATACATGTGCATTATTAACAATAGCATGACTAGACTCCACCTCCGTTGTGCCACATAATTTCCCGCTTAATATGCAAATTACCATCTCTGCACATGTGTCGGCGTCCTTTAAAAATTTCTCTTCAGTGTGCCGGCAACACACTGTTTAGTTCTGAAAGCTGAAATCCTGACAGCTACTAACTTTAGTAAGTGCAGTTTATTCTGTAATATCGCTGGTCTCTGATATATTCACTTTTTCATCATTTTCTCACTTTAATTTCAGCAGCCTATAGTGTTACTTTATTATTAGGTCTTCTTTATATTTGTTTAGAAACATAATGTCCGGTTGATTTAGATCCACAGTTGGAGCGAGTTGTTTCACTTTCAGTTTTGCCTACATATTGGATTCCGTATCGCATAGTTTGGAAAGAAAGAATTTAACTTAGTTATTGCATTTGATAAGCAAGATCAGATTCACTACACATTCTGTGGACTTTCTTCCATAGACAAATTTCACGTAGTTTCTCTCTACCGTTCCAGTTTCGCTGAATTTAAATGTTAATGACCGGTCTAATATTAGTTTGAACTAAGTTCTAATGGGTATATTTTTACATGAAAATATCGGAGTTCAGCCTAGGTTTCCAAATGATTAAGGTACTCACAATTTATAATTGCGAACAACTAGGATACATTAATTTGAAGTGGCTATGCCGGTACCCACGAGCTGCAGTCCTTACCTCCTCCCTCCCCTTGAATCCGTATATGTAAAATGAACACGTTGCCGTTCCTAGGCGTTCTGTTTTCAAAGAGAATTTTAAATACTTTTAGTTATTTATTTATTTATCGTTTGAACGTTTGAGATAGTTCAGAATTTTGGCTCCAATGTATACATGTGCCTGATCTCGTTTTCTTTATTTCAGCTCTGTTATCTCCTACTCAGTGTTGTATGGTCATTAAACTAAGGTATTTCAGAGAAAATTATGTTGCTTGTTACACCACCTAAAGTGTATATTGCTTTAATTAAACTATAGTTCATTTAATTGTATATTGTCCTATTTATGAGTTATTGTTTGTTTATAATTATTTTATTGGTATTGTGTATTTATAATTTTTAGCGTTTTTATTGAGTTATATTTAGTATTCTTATTATTTTATTAGTATGGCGTATCCACACTTTTAAGAGGTTCTAAGGAGGTATATTTTAATTTCAATTTTAATTTCTGTTTTTATGTATTTATTATTTATAAGATTAATCTCGCACAAAGATATAAGATTAATCTCGCACAAAGATATAAGATTAAGCTCGCACAAAATACAAAATACTAACAACCACCTTCAAACTCATCCACAACTTAGCACCTTCCTTCCTCAACAACCTAGTAAGATTGCAACCTCCTACCCGAAACAGAAGAACCCACAATTCCAACATCCTTCACACTCCAACAGATATAAGAACTGCCAAAACTAACACCAGCCACAGGGCTTTCTCATATGTGGCGCCAACACTGTGGAACCAACTCCCACCAGAACTACGAGCTAGCAATGACCTTCTAGACTTCAGAAAGAAACTCAAAACGCACATTTTCCAATCACATTTCAACCTGAACTAAACCCACAGATGGAGCAGCCCCTGACCACTGTGTCCAAGAAGATTATCCTGTATATATGTATTTATGTATATCTGTAAATGAACTCCCCCATAGCTAAGAAGTGTTAACTCTGTATGATGTGCTTTTCTGACAATCTGTATGTAAGCAAAATTTGTACCTGCCTTGATTCGACAGTCCAAGAAGATTATCCTGTATATATGTATTTATGTATATATGTAAATGAACTCCCCCATAGCTAAGAAGTGTTAACTCTGTATGATGTGCTTTTCTGACAATCTGTATGTAAACAAAATTTGTACCTGCCTTGATTCGGCAGTTTCACAATAGTAATCCTACCCGCTTCTGATCGCTGGAAGGAGCGGGCTACAAATGCTTGCTAAATAAAATAAAAATAAATAAATAATCTCAATGTATTTGGTCTTGGGCAAGCCACTTAACCCTCCATAGCCCATGTTCCCTGTAAAATAGTTATCTCCAAGTTATAATGCCCTGTTCAATGTAATTTCAGTTTGTTCAATGTAAACCGCACTGATGCAGAATAGCGCGGTATATAAGAGAATGTAAATAAAATAAAATAAAATAAATTTGCATGTATTTTAACTAGCATTTTGTTCTTCTCTATTTTGTTTACTTAACATTTATTTAATTTGTATGTTTTTATGTTTTTAGTACCTACTTCAACAACCCCCGATGAAGGTTTTCGAAACACGGCCTGTGTCGGGTTGTATAATAGGTCTTAGATTATTACATTAATAAATTGTTTTTCCACCCAATTACGTCTTGGACTGTGTCAGGGAAACAAGGGTCAGGACCCAAACAGGTTAGACACCAAGCATTGGAGTCTAAAAAGAAAACTATGTTTCCACAGTGAAGGCACTTCTTAGGGGAAGAAGGCTCCATGTTGGAGAGGCCTGGTAGGCCCAAAAAGTTAAGACAAAAACTGAGGAGAAAAAATCTCTCTAATTTTAGAAAAGAAAAGAATAAAGCACCGGCGGTACCGGTATCGGCGGGAAAGACAGCCGCGACCACAAGAAAACAAGAAATAAGAATTTTAAAGAAAAAAGTTTCTGCGGTGACAGGAGGACGTCCTGTCGGCTCCGCGGAAAAACGAAAACTGAGGAGAGGCAGTGGGAAAGGCGGGAAGTCAGCACGCAGGCGCGAGGGATGCTCCCAAAAGCTTTCTGATTGGATGCTGGGGAGCATTCCTGTGCAGGCTCTGTCGGTACCGACGTACCCATATGTGAAGACTCATTCCTGCTTGTTCCTGGAGATAGGAAGATACCAACCATACCTGAATATAACTCACCTTGAACTATTACTGAAAAGGGGTGCGCTACTGTAAATACAAATAAATAGAATGAGGTTGATCGGCTGGTGTACACACAGCTGACATTAACAAGGCTTTGGCAGTCCCTCTTCTCTAACTGAATGGCCAGAGGAGAGGATAGAAAAAGGTGGGTGGAGAGGATTAGGAGTAGTGAGAAAATTTGAAATTGTGCAGCCCCTGGTTTGGACAAGAAAAGGGGGGACTCACAAGAGCAGGTGCACTGGGAGTGAGGCAGTATATCCCCTGTGCCCCATTCCCACTTTAACACTGGCTAGGTCCTCCTCCCACCCACTCATAGGGGGGAAATATTTTGGTAAAAGTATTATTTTATGTATTTGGGTTTTTAGTAAAGTTGTCTTTTGCTTAAAATGGTTTTCTGTCACAGTAGTAAGGGCAGTGACTTGAGTCAGTTGTAGGGAAGTAGCTCAAGTGATGCAGTTGGAACTGTCCAGAAGGCAGCATGAGTAGACAGTATCGGGGATGCGGGATATGGCTCTGCTCTTTGGAAATTCACTAGAAGCATGGAGGGGTATGGAAAGGGAGGAGGTGGAAAAGTGATAGGGGACACTGGAGGAGCGGAACCTTGATCAAACTGGCTTTAGGTGGCCAGCTGTTCTAGTCACTCTGAAGGAGGGTTTGGCCAAAAAGGAGGAGTGAGAATGACTCAACAGGGGTCCTGCCCAACAACATGGCTTGGGAGTTAGCTGTACAAATAAAACTGCAGTCTATTTAATTCCAAATGATGTGTAGTATGGTATGACAAACCAGGCACTGAGGGTGGAAATACAGACTAGAGGTGGTGTTGCTGAGGGGAGGGGCAATTATCTCATTATACAGTAACATAATAAATGATGGCAGAAAAAGATCAGCATGACCCATTCAATCTTCCCAATAAGGTTGTTAGGACTGTAACTGCTGCTCCGTGCAGGCTATCCCCCCTTTTGCTTTTCTGAAGTGTGAAAGTCATTTAAGTTCTGCTTTAAATGGAGATAAAGATCCTCTGTGTTTATACCATACCTTCTTTTTTTTAATTCGGCCACTGTTTTGTCCCCAAACTTCCACCAAGAGGACATTCCAAGCATCCACCACCCTTTCCATGAAAAAAATATTTCCTGATATTGTTTTAAAATCTACCTCCATTCATTTTCATTTCATGTTCTCTAGTTTTCCTATCTCAGTAAAATGTTTGTCTGCTTGTTTATTAATACCTTTCAAGTATTTAAACACTTGTATCATATATTCCCTGTCCCTCCTTTCCTCTGGGGTACACAAATTCAGATCTTCAAGTTTCTTCTCATACAGCTTTGATGCAAATTCCACATCATTTTGGTTGCTTTCCTTGAATTGCTTCTAGTCCAATCCTTGACAATTTTCTTGGACTCTAGAAGCCATCTTAAATATTTAGGAGCCGGCTGCTAAGACCTCAATCACAGTGCCCCACCCCAAATTCCCTTCCAAAAGGTTTATTACAGCTCATTTTTTAAGGACCCAATTTGCTGTTTTCCCATTTTCTACGGGAAAAGAATACTTAAAGCATATTAAACAGTACCAATAGAAGGTAGTGGACCCTCCTCCTCCTCTTACCAACCTCATTGGAGTATACTGTCAGCAGCATATTGGTGACCCTTTATAGTTGTACCTGAGGCAACTTCCTTTTTTTGCTTCACACTTCACCAAGGCCTGGTAAAACATCAGTAAAATGTGTCCCTTCCTTTCTGAACACACTACCAAGATCCTTATACACTCTTCTGTCACCTCCCACTTAAACTACTGCAACTTGCTCCCACTGAACCATCTCTCTCTCCTTCAATTTATTCAAATCTTAGCTGCACGGCTAATCTTCTGTCAGTGCCACCATACTCACATAACTCCTCTTCTCAAGGCACCTCATTAGTTCCCTATCTGATTCTCCTCTCTTTTCTTTCCCTATACACCTTCTCAAGAGCTCTACTCATCAGGCAAATTGCTTTTATCTGGAATTGGCTCTTCTATCGCCATCCCCAGTCTCTGCTCATTTCACCTTGCTAAGCCATACATCTGGAATAGACTACCTGAGTAAGTACATCAGCTCTGGTCCTATTCTACCTTTTCAAGGCTGTTTTTGGATCATAACCCCCTTATTCTCCTGTTTATATCCATGTGCTTTTTATATAATTTCTCTTAAAGAACTAGCCTAGTACCCTGTTTGCTCTGTTTGCCTATCTGTAATAGGGACTCTCTCTTACATATATGTGCATAGCAAAGCATATGCCTAGTAGTGCTATACACATGGTAAGTAGAAGTAGTAGTAGTAGCAGTAGAAGTGAAGAGGAATTTGGAAAGGTATTCCTTTGGCCAGATTGGAATGAACTATCCAACAAGACAGGGAGTCCAGAGAGTGGAGTTGTGACAGAAACGGTCTCGGAGCCTGTGAATGGCATGCATCAACTGCATGCTCAGGGTCCACTCAGCTTGTCTCATCTTGAGACATGCCAAGAGCATTCGGTGAACTGTTGATGCCATAGGACACACCACCCTCAACAAGACCCTCATGATGTCTGCTGATTCGTCTGTACATTTCCCACCATGGCAAACAGCCTGGTGAGTCTTTCTTGTTGAAGAAAGGCATTTGCCTTAGTCGTGTCTAGCTGAGCTCCAATGAATTCCAATTAGTGTGATGGGCTTAGATTTCACTTAGGATAAATTATAATGAACCCTGGAAACTCTAGCTCTCAGATGACTATGCACAAATATTCTTGGACTCCTTCCTCAGTTGAGCTCTTGACCAGCCAATCATCCAATAGGGATGAATGGCTGGTCACCTCAGCTGATAGATAAGCTACAACTACTGCAAGACATTTTTTGAACATGCAAGAAGCAGAAGCAGGCCAAATGTCAGTACACAGGACTGGTAGTGGTGTTTCCCTATGACAAATCACAGATTCTTCCAGTGAGTGGGATATTACTGCATGTGGCTATACTTATCTTTTAAGTTTAGAGAATCCAGCCAATCTTCCTTTTGAAGGCAGGAAATCAGGGTGTCGAGGGAAACCATTCTAAACTTTTCTCGGATCAGAAATGTGTTCAGATTCCTCAAGATCTAGGATGGGAGAGAATCTGGACCCCCCTCTCCTCTATCTTGTATGTGATCAGGAAATACCTGGATTAAAATCCCTGCCTTTCTTCCTCTGGTGAAATGGGTTTGACGATATTGGAATGTATAAGGACAGAGAGCTCCTGCAGGAGTATCTCCTGGTGCTCAGAGTTGAAGAATGATACTCCTGGAGGGCAATTTGGTGGGAAGTTTGTAAAAAGTGCAATCTATACTTGAACAGGATGACTGTCAGAACCCAATTGTTAGAGATTAGACACACAGACACATAGAAAATAATTATAAAGACCATATGGCTTCTCCAGCTTGACCATTCATAAGACCTATTAAGTTCTGCAATCCCTTCCACTACTCAGAGATCTTCTGTACTTATCCCATGCTTTTTTGAATTCATATACAGGCCTCATCTTCACTACCTCTACAGAGAGGCTGGTTCCATGCATTCACTACTCTTTTCATTAATAATTTTTTCCTCAAATTACTCCTGAATCTACCCCTTTTCACCTTACAAAGGACCATTGGTTTGTGAAGAATGTCAGCCTCCCTCCTAGTGGAAGGATGTCTGAAACCAGTACAGAGAAGTTGGCTATTTTCTCTTGAAGCTAGTCAAAACACCACTCCTGGTTGAGGAATAGGCTGGGACTTCTGGGCCCTCTGCTGGCAAAGATGAGAGCAAAGATCCTGTTTATTCTGGGTTCAATGGAAACCAGGAGGATACCTATGCCTATGGGGAGTAATAGGACCTCCTATGCCCTATGCTATCAGACCTCCTATATGTTGCGGAGGTCGGGTCAGATGTGGGCCTGGAGAGAGGATCTTAAGAGTGTCACTGTGCAGCTTGATAAGAGTTGCAGCCTCCTGCACATTATCTCTGAAGAGATTCTCTCCATAAAATGGCTTGTCAGCAAGCGTCTCCTGGGCATCAAACTGCAAGTCTGAGGCCCAGAGCCATGAGAGTCTCTGGGCACCAATACTCATGAAGGAGATTCTCGATGCCATATTGAAAACATCATAAGTTGCTCAGACTATGTATTTTCTGTACTCCTCCCCTTTACTTACTAGGGAATGGAGTTGCTCTGGAGAGAGTCGGCAAACTCCTACATGCTGTACATGATATTGTGCAAGTGCATACCCATGAAGAGCTGGCAGGATGTTATACAGGACATTAGAGTTATGGAAAACTTTTCTCTCAAAAGACTCCAATATCCTAGCCTGCCTCCCCAGAGGCACCAAAAGAGGGAGTCTTGGAGTTTTTGCCCTTTTGAGAGTGGATTCAACCACTATGGAGTGGTGTGGTAGCTGAAGCTTCTTGAATATGGGAGCCTCCAGGAACTTCTAGTTCGCAGGCTGTCCAGAGAGGGGGATTGTCTCTCACATCTTCATCTATAGATCCTTCAGGATTCTGTGAACGGGCATTTCACAGCCTCCTTAGGGGGATCAAGGAATTGGAGGATTTCCATTGCTTCAGTCCTGGGCTCCTTCTCTGTCTCTAAATTAAATGGAACAGATTTAGCTATTTCCTGTACTATCTCAATCAAAGAAAGCTCCTCTGGAGGTGATCTTCTGTTGAGAGAAGGTAAAGGAACTAAGGGCAACTCAGAAGACCTTTCCTCCAAAAAAATACTCTGTCATACTCAGAGCCCAGGAGTATTTCGAACCAGAAAAGTACTCAAGAGATGTCTGAGCCTCTGCCTGCACAGACATCCACCCCTCTTGGGGTGCGGGTCTGCGCTCAGAGCGCTGATGCATCACTATGGTCAGATGCCTCTGAGAACAATCACCCTCAATGCACTGGATATAGATACCAGCTGGGCAATCACCGGTATCAGGCCCTTTGAAGTCTCCATGATGATGATGATGATGATGATGAATCTCCCACAGGAAGATAGGGAATCTCCAGAATTGGCTCAATGCACCCTTGGATGTAGTCAAAGCAGCAAAGACGACTGCCATCCTGTCCCCAAAGCTTTTCAGAAAACACTCCTCATTCTTCCACTGACAAAAGTGGAGGGGCTACAGAAGAATTGGCTGAAGTCTGCGGAATCTGTAGGAAAGTATCAGCAGGCTGGTCCCGGCCCCATGGATGTTCAGAACAGCACTGAACAATTATACTTAGATCCTACCTAATCAAGGCACTCACTCGCTTCTCACTCAGTCACAATACCTACCTAGATCAACTAACGCTTGAATATTTCTTATCACTAATGTAAATAGTGAATGCAATCACTTATATGAAACGGCATATTATTATGCACCCAGTTCCTCCTGTTTTGATGTCAAGAATTAAATGTTAAAAATGTTCAATTGTTCTCTGTAAAAATGATAGGCTGCCACGCTATTATTAATGTTTTTGTTACCTGTAAACCGCCACAGATCTCTGGAAGTGGCGGTATAGAAAAAAATGTATAAATAAATAAATGGACCTGTCACAGCCCCTCCAGTAGAGAGGGGGATGAGCATTCCTCATGTCAGGGACACATCGAGGATACTTGTTCTTCTCATATCTCAATGCTTAGGACATCGTGCACTTATGAACTGCAATACCAATGCATCTCAACCTCTGACGCTCGGTGTCCGGAGTCCCATGTTTACAGCATGCAATTCAATTGTATGCTTTTTGTTTGATTTTACTGAGCATGCAGAACAGAAAGACTCCAAAAATGACATGGTGAATTCTTGCAATATTCTCTCCTCTATTCAATTGTCAACCTACAACAATCTGCACACCAGCACAGGCAATGGATTATTTTGCAAGGAGAACATTTGTAGCAGCAATAAGATGTGGTTTTAATGCTAATACCGCACTAAAAAGCATACAAGTAATTTTACATTGGAATCTAGAAAAGCAAAACAAAGTTTCTCAAAGAAATCAGTTCCCTTGACAACAGCAGTGCCAGAAACAAACAGCAAAGAAAGCAAGACAGAAATATATTCCTGTCAGAACCATTTTTAAAGGGATGGCTGGCTGCGTACATGTAATGCAGATTCAGCATGCTATTTAGTAGCTTCTCAGATGTTTTGGTTAAGATCAAAATTAAAGTCTAAGCCATGAGTGAGAACAGCCCCTTCTTCGCTAAAACTGATAATCCATGCAATACGAGGATGGGGGAAGGTTAACATCCTGGCATCCAACCACTCTGGTGAGATGAAACTATTTGCACCTCCATAAAAAGTAAATAAATACATTTAGTAGAAAGAAATTCCTTTACCAAGCTGCTGTTTTCCCATGCTTATTATGAACTGTAACCAAACTAAGGGATCTACTAAGCAATGCTAGCAACTACCTTGCAAAATCGGAGCTGCGGCCCCATTTTATTCAATGGGGCCGCGGCTCCAATTTTGCATGGAAGCCGCTACCATTGTTTAGTAAACAGACCCTAAATGTGTGTTGGGAGCTGCATAAATTAAAACTGAATTCTAGATTATCCAGGTCTCAAATGATAAAGACAATAACTGTGAAGGTCTTGTAGGTAGGGAAATGGACGTCTAAGTCTGTTTGTTTAGAACTGTGCAAATATTTTATAAAAGGCTCAATGAACACTGAGCCTTTTATCAAATGACAATCTCGCTTAATCTGATCTCAGCTAGCCTTGCGAAGGTTAGGGCATGGCCGTGTGATAGTATTTTATTCTGTGGCATCATATTCACTACCATGAGATGTGGGGACAGTTTATTATTTTATTGGATTGTTTTATTATATTATTTGTATTTTTTCCTGTTGTAAAACACATTGGGTTTAACATGTAAACATATTTGTATAGTAAAGTGCAAATAAATACATATTGTGCCGCTGAAGAGAAAGAGCTAATTTATGAATGTAAATATATAGAAAAAACAGCATCAGAGAGATTCATGACTGTCATGGTATGCACAAAACTGACCCATTTGGAGAATTTGCCCCAAGAGAAACATATACATGCAGCAGGGTAAAGCTGTTACTTACTAGTACTACTACTAATTATTTGTATAGCGCTAAAAGGTGTACACAGTGCTGTACATATAGATGTAAGACATAGTCCTTAATCATCAGAGTTTACATACTAATTAAGAAAAAAAACATCACAAAACGGGGGACTACGCAGTGTTTCCCAACCCAGTCCTACGGGGCACACCGGCCAGTCAGGTTTTCGGGATATCCCTAATGACTATGCATGAGATATATATGCATTAGAGATATCCTGCCAACCTGACTGGTTTGTGGCCCTCCAGGGCTGGATTTGGAGACCCCTGCCTTATACCTCTGTCATTTAAGATTGTGAGTGGGCAAGGTGCAGATGTCCTAGACATCGAAAGGGTATATAGAATGTGACACATTCCTCCTTGATTCTCACCACCACCAAAAAGTTGTCTAATAGACAATATTTTGGTGGTGGTGAGAATTGAGGAGGAATGTGTCACATTCTATATACCCTTTCGATGTCTAGGATATCTGCACCTTGCCCACTCACAATCTTAAATGACAGAGGTGTAAGGCAGGGGTCTCCAAATCCAGCCCTGGAGGGCCACAAACCAGTCAGGTTGGCAGGATATCTCTAATGCATATATATCTCATGCATAGTCATTAGGGATATCCCGAAAACCTGACTGGGCGGTGTGCCCCGTAGGACTGGGTTGGGAAACACTGGACTAGAGTATGGTAAGATACACATAAGTAGTGAACAAGAGAGTGAGGAGCATCAGGATCCAAAAGCAGCCCTAAAGTGTGTTTTTAGCATCAATTTGAGTAGGGCTAGAGAAGGGGCCCGACGCACTAACTTAGGTAGTTTGTTCCAGGCATATGGAGCAGCAAGATGGAATGAACAAAGTCTGGAGTTGGCAGTGGCAGAGAAGGGCACAGATAAAAGGGATCTGCCAGAGGAGTGAAGTTCCTTAAGAGAGGTGTACAGTGACATAAGAGAGGAAAGGTAGTGAGGAGCCGCAGAATGAATGCAGAAGTTTGAAATGGATGTGGAAACGGATAGGGAGCCAGTGAAGTGACTTGAGAAGAGGGGTGACATGAGCATAGCAACAGTGGTGGAAGATAAGCCATGCAGCTGAGTTTTGAACAGATTGAAGAAGGGAGAGAGATGATTCAGAGGGAGACCAATAAGGAACAGGTTACAATAGTCAAGACAGGAGGTGACAACAGAGTGGATAACGGCCTTAGTAGTGTGTGTAGAAAAGGAAAGGACAAATTTTGCTGATGTTACCAAGAAAGAAGCAACAGGCTTTAGCTATCTGTTGGATGTGTGCAGAGAGAGAGAAGACTCAAAGATGAATCCAAGGTGCATCTCGACTAGGCTGTAGGTTTTGTCCAGAAAAGGCTCTCTCTTAGATTTTATTTATTTATTAGGATATACTAACTGCCTTTATGAAGAGATTCACTCAAGGCGCTGTACAATAGGCATAGCTTGACATAAAACAACTTACTTTGTAGTAACAACTAAATACTAGTAAAATGTATAATACAATTAGCACAGTGAGGTAAACTTGGAAATAACTAAATTAAAATTACAGTAATAACAATTATCTGAAACAATGTCAATAATGCACATATTTAAGGAACATCCATATAATCAAAATATGATATGATGTCAGCAGAATACAAATGACAGCACACAACGGCAGCATGGTAGAACATTCATATAACATACTGTAGATATTATGTTCACAATGTTAGCACAATACAGTTAAACTTTTTAAGTAATCATCATGTATTTAAATGTGCTGTCTGCTCGAGACTTTGCACACAGTTAGCTCGTGTGCAAAGGAGAAATTTTCTATATCTGTTAATTCCTTTCCTTGAATCCTGCTAGACCAGTCCAGATGAGTAGGTTATATGGTTAAATTTACCATAGGAACCTGCTGCATTGTATCCACCACTCAGCAATTGAATTGTGTACCCATTATAACCTAGGTCCGCTGACTAGCATCTGTCCTTTATCTCCCCCTTTGTGCCTCCCGTCAGTTAACAGTCCAAGAGTCCCGTTAATTAATTTCCTGGTGGTCTGCCCTTAGTTAACCCTTCCACAATCACACAGCGCCCTACCAAGATGGGTTCCCCCTTTACCACCATAGTTGGATGTTATATCATCCTCTCAAGTTGGTTTTCCAGCTCTCTTGCCTTAACCCCATCCTCCAACCAGATACCAATACTACAGAGCCATGGAAGGAGATGGACTGGCGCATCCGGAACAACATAAATTGGGACACCCGCTCACACCACATTGCACTTCAACAATCTATGAAATCCAAACAGGTAGAAAACCCCTACCCTCATAGCCTAAAATGTGCCCTCATCAATGCCCGTTCAATCCGGAAGAAATGACCAGTTGTCACTGACATAATCTCCCTCCACGACCTTGATATACTCATGGTCACAGAGACGTGGCTATCCGCTGAAGACAACGTCATACTCAATCAGCTTCTCCCCCTGAATTTCACAGTACATACAAGCCATAGGCAAGACAAAAGAGGAGGAGGTGTGCTCATCCTTACCAGGACAGACCTCCATTTCCAGAAGGTGGACTCCACCAGCACAAACCACCTGAAGACCGTCACCATTTCCAACAAACGCTGCTCAATCAACTTGCTTTACAGAGCACCCTCAGCTTCCCCTGACGATCTCGCTGCTATCATTGATCTCGCCTCCAACACTCATAACCCAAGTATCCCAAATTGGATCCTAGGCGACTTTAACCTGCCTACGCTACAAGACAACCAAGCGTCATCCTTCCTTGACGCCCTAGCAAATCTCGGCTTCAAACAATTAGTTATGGAACCTACTCATATTAAGGGAAATATCCTGGACTTAGTATTTGCCCCGCAGATAGCTCTCAACTCATCTCAGGACCCCATAACATCCATAACTTCTGTTCCTTGGTCAGATCACAAACTGATCATCCTCCAGATTCCTTCGCACAAAGCCCATTCAAAGTGCAACAAGATACCAAGAAAACCAGCAAAACCGCCCTCTTGATGTTTCAAGCCATACAACAGAGATCTTATCCTTGCAGAAACCCAAACACTCATTAATGAAACCACCCTGAACCTTGACGACCTAATTTCTCACTGGAACAACTGCCTCAGCGCAATCGCCCTACGCACACCAACCAACAAGCCCTCAGGGAAAAGAGCGAGCGCTCCATGGTACACAGCTGATCTTAGAGCATCTCTCACCTAATTACGGAAACTCAAGAAACGCTGGCGCCGATCTCATTCTTTAAGTGACAAGACAGCATACAACTGCCATCTGGCTACGCACCGCAAGGCAATCACTGAAACAATGAAACAGTATTACTCGGATACCTTAAAGAGATCTCTAAATAAACCACACAACCTTTTTGACCTGGTCAAGACTCTATCAAAGGAACCAACCTCTGGGCCTCAATTCAAGATACACCCACAAGATTTTGCAACCTACGCACAATCCAAGATATGCCAGACCAACAAAACCTCTATTATATCCACCACCCCAGAGCAAGATTGTCAAACAGCCATAACCGTCTTCTCTACTCTTACCAAGAAAGGAATTGAAGACACTATTATGGCCCTTAACACCACCACATCCCAGTCCGATCCATGCCCAGCCTTTTGGATCAAGGAGCTCCGCAGTCACTTCAGCCCAGTACTATCCAAGATAATGAACCTCTCCTTCTCAACCGGCTCTTTCCCTTCTGCTATTAAGCATACCTCTATCAGACCTCTGCTAAAAAACTGCAAGCTCGATCCCCAAAAGGCAGAATCTTACAGACCTATATCCAGAATACCACTCCTAGCGAAGATCATTGAAAAAGAGGTTCAACGACAATTACAGGATCACATTGACACCGCTGCACCGTTAGACTCCTGCCAACATGGTTTTAGGGAATTTCACGGAGTGGAAACTCTTCTTACCACTCTCTTCTGCAAGATAATCACCGGCATTGACGACATCCATCAAGGATTTGCTCTCATCTTCCTGGACATCGCTGCAGCTTTTGATTCAGTAAGTCATGAGCTTCTCTTAGGACGACTAATTGAGAAAGGAGTTAATGGAAGAGCACTTGAATGGTGCAGATCTTACCTATCCGGAAGATGGCAGCATGTTCGTTCTGGAGCGATAGCTTCAGAACCCTTCCACCAAAGCCAGGGAGTCCCGCAAGGATCCTCCCTTTCGGCCCTATTGTTCAACATTTATATGCAGCCAATTTGCAAGATCATCCGGTCCTTCAATGTTGACTGCATGTTATACGCTGACAATGTCCTGCTTTACATACCCTTCTCTACTGAACAATTGGACCTCTCCCCACTGACAAGCTGCTTCAATGCAATATCCGATTGGCTTCTCTCCCAAAACCTCCGAATACAACATAAGAAAACGGAAGTACTCTTCATTACGAGGAACCCTAACTTTACCCCACCTCAATATCTCAAAGTAAAAGAAGCTGAATTACAAACTAAACCTTCAATACGTTACCTGAGAGTCACCTTGGATCAACGCCTGGACATGAAAGCTCACATAAGAAACACAGTCAGAGCAGTATACTACAAGATCCGCTCACTTAGGCATTTACGATCCTTGCTGGAACCGAATGATTTCAGGACCATCTACCAAGCGTTGATTATACCTCATTTTGACTATGCCAATGCCATCCTACAAGGCCTTCCCCAATCCACCTTGAACCCGCGGCAGCTCGCCATGAACGCTGCAGCAAGGGTCCTCCATGGAGCCTCCAGGAGTGACCACGTGACGCCTCTGCTGATACAGTTACATTGGCTACCCATCCAGGCTAGAATTGTTTTCAAGACCTTATTACTCACCTTTAAAGCTGTTAACAAGCTCTCCTCTGCATCCCTAACTGCCCTCATCCATACCACATCCCCAAATAGAGCAAGAAGATCCACGGCTATAAACTCTCTAAAAGTCCCAAAAGCTCTAACAGATTGTACCACATCTACAGCCAACAGGGCCTTTAGTCTCAGTGCGCCAAGATGCTGGAATGCATTACCCCCAGGTATCCGGGCTATCAAGAGCCTAACACAGTTTAGGAAGGCCCTCAAATTCCACCTTTTCAACAAGTACCTCCCCAACGACACCCCATAGAGCCCAACAATACAATTCACTAAGCAAATACACGGTATCTCAACAACAATCCAAGACAGATACTCTAACCTTAGTGATGCATACGTTTCTATGAAACGCCTGTTTATATGACTCTATGTAGCAAGTTTTGTAAATAGTTTGTAAATAATTTACCCCTGTTATCCAAGTTTTTTGCCCTGTTATCTGTAAACTCATACGTGTTAGCTGTATTGAGCTTTTCTGTTCCATGTAAACCGCGCTGATGCTGAATAGTGCGGTATATAAGAAACTGTAAATAAATAAATAAAATATTCCTCAGCCAGCAGGTGGAAGTAGAACAGAGTAACTTTTAGTGATGTCATCATTTGCATATATATGATTTTATCAAGTGTATGCAGATGATTTCATGATTTAGGTGCCAATCGATGTTTCCGTTGGTTTTCATCTAACAAGCAGGGCCTGTCTTCTATATGTTCTTGTACAGCACTGCATGCACCTTGTAGCGCTATGTAAATAATTAATAGTAGTAGTTTTCATTCTTTACCTCTTCTTGAGTATATGCTGTGGTGATGCACATGCAGCACAGCCCTTTAAAACTGAAAAAAAAGAGGTTTTTTTTTCATAAACGGGGGATGAGCTCACCAAAGCATAGCTCCCAGAGAGAAAGAGAAACTAAAGCACACACTAGCAGAGCTAGCCGGAAGCCACACCCAGCCTCTAGAGCAGCTGCAGGGAGAGAGGGGGTGGGGCCAGAGAAGGAAACAAGCTACAGAACATTTAAGCTGCGTCACTCAGCAAGTGAGGCAGAACAGGAACAGGAAGGAGGGCAGAGAAGGACGCCCAGAGAACAGGAAAGACTGCAGAGAGAGACGGCCAGAGGGCAGGAAAGACTGCAGGAAAGAAGCCACGAGGAGAGGCAGAGAGTCCAGAGAGACCAGGGGAAGAGACAGCATTACAGGGCTGTGAGACCTGGTGGTTCAAAGGGGACCAGCCACAACTCCCAAGGCAAGTGTCAAGGTTGTGGGCAAGAAAGGAGCTGGGGAAGAATTCAGAACTATACGTTTGATTCTGAAGACAGCAGCTCAAGTCCTGGGCCCTTAAACAGACAGTACAGAAAGCCTGATAAAAGGAGGGTTTCTGCCAGCCAAGCAACTCATATATTTCCTGAAGTTGAGTTGTTAAGGAAAAGAAGGGCAAGAGGTTCTGACCCAGTTAAAAAGGGGAGCAGGAATCTTAAATGGGGAAAGCTTTTTAAACTTTTAAAGGAAGTGCAGCTGAGCGTTCCAGAACGTGCCCCAAGCCCTGAGCCTTACAGCACACAGGAGGAGATGGAAGTGGAGCTTTATCCAGATAGTCCAATTTCCTCAGAAGAGTCAATGGAATGTGGGCTTTGTGTAAGCAATGTTTAAAGCTTTTATGGAAGGCTGTTGGTTTTAAACTAAGAGGCAGCACATGATGTGTACCCTAGTCTGCAGCAGCTAAGAATACCAGAGTTCAAAACTGTATCACTGAGGTTTAACTTTTGGTGAACTGTGCAGTTAACGGTGTAATGCTGGTTTGTTAAACTGAAGAAGTAAAAGTTAACCCAAGAGTGGAGAAAACTACTTGGAAAGTGTTTTACTGAGAAAATTTACTGGAGAAAGTATCCTGTTTTCAGTTTGTTATTTTTGTTAGCCTTATCAAGGTCATTTGTCAAAAGTTGACTCCGCAAAGAAAAATAAAAATCAATTTATTTCACAAATTGTCCTGTGAGCCTCATCCACTCGTACTGCTTGCAAAACAAGCCACAACTACATTAAAAAGGGCCTCAGCTAATAGGATGGAGCACTAAAAGAAGAGTGATGACCGGCGCGCCCCACTAGGCAGCTATCTAACAGGGCAGCGCGCCGCCACAATGCTTACCAGTATATTATGGCTTTCTGAACATGGGTTGCAGATTAATTATAGAAAAACAGAAGTCCTATTTGTGATGTGTGTTAGACCTTTTTTTCCTTCAAATCATGTGGTGTTAAATGATCAGTTTGTAACTTGTGCAGTGAGGTTGTATATTTGGGAGCAGCCTAGTGATTAGAACAATGGCCTGTAACCAAAACAGACCAGTGTTCAAATCCCACTGATACTCTCTTTGGTCTTGGGCAAGTCACTTAATCCTCATAAGAACATAAGCAAAGCCATACTGGATCAGACCAAAGTCCATCAAGCCCAGTATCCTTTTTCCAACAGTGGCCAAGCCAGGTCACAAGTACCTGATACTTTCCCAAAAAGACACACAGGTTCCACAATGCTTGCAGGTACATTGCCTCAGGTACAAAATCTTAAATTTTAAGCCCTCTGGGGACTGGGAAATACCCACTGTACCTGACTGTCACTCACCTTGAACTACTACTGGAATGGTGTGAGCTAAATACTGCTAAATAAACAAACATTAGATCAATCTTTAAGTATGTGAGCTCACGAGTAGAAAATTGTTCATCAATCGTTCTTTCAGATTAGGATGTTAAACATAGAAACATAGAAATATGACGACAGAAAAAGACCACATGGCCTATCTAGTCTGTACTTCCATATCAACAACTACAACAGTCCCCTTTTTACCTTTAGAGATCCTCTGTGTTTGTCCCATGCTTTTTTGAATTCACTGTCCTCATCTCTACCACCTCCACTGGACCCACCACTCTTTCCATAAAGAAATATTTCCGCATATCACTCCTGAATCTATCCCCCATCACCCTCATCCCATGGCCCCTTGTAGCAGAATTTGCTTTCAATTGAAAGAGGCTCTCCCCCTGAAAACTTATGCCACGGAGGTATTTAAACATCTCAATCATATCACCTCTATCCCACCTTTCCTCTAAGGTGTACATATTAAGATCCTTAAGTCTGTCCTCATATGCTTTATAACGAAGACCATTAACCATTTTAGTAGCCACCCTCTGCACCGACTCCATTCTGTTCACATCCTTCTGAAACTGCGGTCTCCAGAATTGCACACTATACTCCAAATGAGGTCTCACCAAAGACTTATACAGAGGCACTATCACCTCCTTTTTTCTGCTAGCCATTCCTCCCTGTATGCACCCAAGCATCTTTCTAGCTTTTGCCATTGCCTTTTCTACCTGTTTAGCTACTTTAAGATCATCAGACACAACCACGCCTAGGTCCCGCTCTTCTTTAGTACAAAAGTACTTCACCCCCTATACTATATTGCTCCCTTGGATTGCTGCAGCCCAAATGCATGACCTTACATTGTTTAACATTAAATCCCAGCTGCCAAATTCTAGACCATTCTTCAAGCTTAGCTAGATCCCTCCTCCTGTTATCTACACCTTCCTGGGTGTCTACTCTATTGCAGATTTTGGAATCATCCGCAAAGAGGCAAACCTTACCCGACAGCCCTTTCACTATATCACTAACAAAAATGTTAAAAAGAATCGGGCCAAGGACAGATCCCTGGGGCACACCACTGGTAACATCCTTCTCCTCAGAGTGAGCTCCACTTATCTGTACTCTTTGTCGCCTCCCACCCAACCAATTTCTAACCCAAGCAGTAACTTTAGGGTCCATCCCTAGGGTGCTCAGTTTGTTTATAAGTCGCCTGTGAGGAACAGTGTCAAAGGCTTTACTGAAATCTAAATACACCACATCTAGGGCTCTCCCTCGGTCCAACTCCCTGGTCACCCAGTCAAAGAAATCAATCAGATTTGTCTGACAAGACCTGCCTCGGTGAATCCATGCTGCCTCGGATCCTGTAATCAGCTGGACTCCAGAAACCTCACTATTTTCTCTTTCAGAAGCGTTTCCAATAATTTATTCACCACTGAAGTTAAACTAACCGGCCTGTAGTTTTCAACCACATCCTTACTTCCGCTTTTGTGTAAAGGCACCACGTGAGCCTCTCTCCAGTCCTTTGGCACCACTCCGTCCTTTGCTTTCCAATTCAGATTTTCGAACTGTATTTTAGGCTGTATCATTTCCTACGGTTGATTATCCCAGTGTGGTTTTGATGGGTCTCCCCTGTTCAACTGTTATCACTATACTGCTCACCCAAAATGCAGCACCGAGGGTTCTTTTAGGTAAGTTACTTTATGATCATATTACAGTGTGTCTATGCTAGCGGAATTGGTTGCTGGTTCAACAGCGGACTTTTTTTAAAATTTTGTGTGTTATGAAGATTAGGCATAGATTGTCTGCAACTTGCCTTGCTACATTGGTGGGAGAGCATGGTCTCTACACATCCAATGTAGGTAGCTCTTAAAAAGTCTTTAGTTATACTTCTGTTTCCTGGTAGCCTGCAAATAATGTGCTCTCCTGCATTTATATACTATGCACCCTGCATTTGGAATCGTTAGCCAGACGTTTTACAAGCTTTCCATGATTTGCTGGGCTTTTGCAAATGATTTTGGTGCTGATGTGCTTTAGTGTTTATTTGATTTTTACTCTGAACCAGGAACATACTGAGCCCCTCTGTAAATGTGCCCACTGAAATTGTTGGCAACATAGAGCAGCTACCTGTTACTTGCATATCGTTACAATGTTCCATGTGTATAGTTACAATATTCCTTGTACATAGTTGGCTGTTCTATGTAAATTGAATCTTTTTGTTCAATTAAACCACTTTGACCTGGTGAACAGCGGTATATAAGCTCTGCTAAATAAATAAATAAATACATAGTTTAATGTTTTCTGTAAATGTATGTATGGCTAAGAGCATAAGATATGCCATACTGGGTCAGACCAAGGTCCTTCACGCCCAGTATCCTGTTACACCGATTCCACATTGCTTATCCTGGGGTAAGCAATGGATTTCCCTGGACCTCTTTAATAATGGTTTATGGACCGCTCCTCCAGGAACTTGTCCAAACCTTTTTTAAACCCAGCTACACTAAAAGCTTTTACTATATTCTCCAGTAATGAATTTTACGCATTGAGTGAAAAAATATTTTCTCTGATTAGTATTAAATGTGCTACATTGCAGCTTCATTGCACGGTGCCACCCACCCACTCCCTGGACCTTGAGGGTTAAGGGAGGGGCTGGCCTTGAATGCCCTTGAAGGTTAATGTTGTAGTTGTGTTGGTGCTCAAGTGATAAGGCAAGGCAAAGAATATTTCTTTTTCTATGAGGTTTATTTCCCGCTCTCGCAGTTCAAATGCAGCAGACGTCAATGAAATAATATGGCACAAAACAAGATGGAGAAACTGAACTTAAACAAGGCTTTTTTTCACTGCTTAACTGAATGTCCATTACTGATCACATTCACCTGTCATGTGATCTCCTTTTCATTAAGGTAACAGAAAACTCTGATACAGCACTGCTCCTGAATTGCATAGAATATGCTTCCACTTATTCACGTCAAATAAGCTCTTTTATCACAGCAAACAGTGAGGTAACTTTGCTATTTTCTTACATCCAACACTGGCATGCAAATCAGTTAAATGTCCTTTGGAATCATACAGGTAGAGCAATCCATCGGGACTTCCTGTTCTGTAGATGGCAAAGAAATTAAAGGCATTTCTTCTTGCCAGCTGATCAATGGCTTTGCTACGTTCTGAGTAGAAACTGCTCTGTTTTTAAGGAACTCTCTGAATTCAGTGAGAAGTAATTCAGCCTGTGTATTTTCTGAGCTAGGCTGAGCAAATCCTCCTTCAGGTAAATGCTTGTTTATATTTCTTATCTCTAGGCAATTATCAGTGCTTTTACTTGGACCACATTTCAGCATGCATTTCCCTTCCCCCACCTATCTCCACATGGCAGTGCAGGGTAAAACGCTCCAGCTGTGTCTAGAGAGTCTCTCAGAGTGTTAAAAGGAAAATAGTCAGGCTTTTCTTGACTTAACCAGTTAGTATCAAACTTTCTGCCTTTATCCTGTCTTTCACAATTAAAATTCACTCTTTCTGGCTTTCCACTGTTAAGTTTGCTAGCTGTGCCACACCCACCAGATACCTTGTGCTTGGGCTTCTTCCAGGGTAATTCCTTATCCCTTTGCCTCCTATTCCAAGGTTCTTCTGGGTCCTTTAAACTCCTGAGCTGCAGCCTTGGGTCTCTCAAGGCCTTAGAATACTTCTGCTTCCAGAAATCTTTCTCTGCCCCTGAGTCTCCCAGCTCCTGTCTGCTCCTTCCTGGATCACAGCTGCTTAGTGGTTCTCTCTCTCTCGGTTCATGTTCCTGGTCATCTGACCTGTCCTCGTCCAGGTGCTTGTCTCCTTGGTTCCTCTCCTGGTGGTCCTCTCTATGCCTCCCTGGCTTCCTTAGCTTGTCTAACTGTTTCTGGGTTTTTAACAAGCTGGCTGAGTGCTGCACTGCCCGCCTCCTGCTTGGGCGTGCCCAATCAAGGACTTGGCTTCTCACCTGCCTTGAAGTGAGGAGTGGTTCCTGATTAGCTCTGCATTCTTTTTTCCTCTCGAGAAAATCCTGCATTCCCCTGCAGTACCGGCTCTCTCCACCGGATCACTATCAGTTTCCCTTGCTTCATAAGAGCCTGCTACATCACAACGGTCTTTCTACTTTTTGAAGGAGTAAACAACCAGTCTACGTTTACCTATTCCATTCCACTCATTATTTTATAGACCTCTATCATATTTTCTCTCAGACATCTCTTTTCCAGGTTGAAGAGCCTTAATCATTTTAGCCTCTCCTCATAGGGGTATCCTTCCATCTCCTTTACCATTTTGGTGACCCTTCTCTGTACCTTTTCTAATTCTACTATATCCTTTTTAAGATATGGTGACCGGAATTGCACACAATAAGGTGTGGTTGCACCATGGAACAATACCGAGGCATTATAATATCCTTTGTTATTGTATATGTTTGCTCTACCATTTTGAATTTGGTGAATAAACAAATAATAAATGTTTAAATGAATCAATCAATCAGTCAGCAGAGGGTACAAGTGCAGTTGGGACATAGAGATAGGAAAGATGGGTTAGAAGGCATTGGGATAAATAAAAGTGGGTGGCTAGTGGGTGAAATGCAAATTCTATGTACAGTTGAATCAGGTATATGGAAGTGATTTCAGTTACAGGATCTGTGGCTACCTGGTCCAGAAGCAGTGTGAGTGATTGGATTATCAGCCGCTACAGCCGTTAAAAGCTTGGGAGAAGAGCCAGACTTTCATCTGCTTCCTGAAGTAGAGGCAGTCTTGAGTTAGCCATAACCCCTCTGAGAGCGAGCTCCAGAGTACAGGGAGCTATTCCTGAGAATAGCCAAGTGTCAAATCGCATAACTTCCTTTGATGGGGATACAGTTAGTGATGCTCCTTGAGAGGACCTCAGAGGCCTCAAAGGTGTGTAGAGGACTAACTTATTCTTTAAGTACCCTGACACATTTCACCTAAGGGTCCTGAACATCAGAGACTGAGTTTTAAATCTAGCCCCGTAGAGTCCTGTTAGCTAGTGCAGTTTTTGCAGGAAGGGTGTTATATGGTCACGTCACTTGCAACCCTATAGCAGTTGTGCTGCAGTATTCTGAATTAATTGCAGCTGGCCTAAACTTTTTGTGGTCTGACCAATATAGAGGGCATTATAGTAATCTAGCCATGATGTTGCAAAGTATGGATGGCAGTTAGGGCTGGCCCCACAGTTGGTTCAAGTTGTTGGCTCCCTGGGCAAACTTATTCCCCCTCCCCTTGCAGTAGGCTCTATTGTTTAGCTTTGAATGCCATGTTCTTTGCCATCCCCAGAAGCTGCCACCCTAGGTGACTGCCTAGTTTGCCTAGTGGTTGAGCCAGCCCTGATGACTGTGATCAAGCTCTTCTTCTGGATGTATGCAGACAGATTTTATAGCTGCTGCAGACAACAGAAGCTGTTTTTAAAGGTTGTGAGATCAAAGTAAGTGATGAGTCCAGCAGTATCCCAAGAATCCCAATCTGTGATTTTAGGGGGGCTCATACTTCCCAAAAGGGATTTTCATGTCAATAACTGTCTGCTTGTGTTAGAAATCCATAGTATCTCTGATTTACTTGGGTTCGGGCAGTCCTGTGTTGCTGTTAGACAAGCAGTCAATTTACTAAAACTGTGAGTAGGTCTGATTCAGAGGTTATGAATAGCTGTGCATCAACACTATACTGTAGATATAGAATTTTGCATCCATCAACAGAAATAGCTCAGCTAGAGGCTTGAGGTAGATATTAAATAAAATAGCTGACAGTATGGATCCCTGAGGTACCCACTGTTCAGTGTCTTAGGTGATGATGTGGTATTGCTCAACAGATCGTTGTCTGCACTGCACACATCTTGTAATGATATATGAGTAATAGTAGTAATAGAGGGAATAGAATAGCCTGATTATATATTTATTGAATCAGCTTCACCACTTTTCCAAATGGATTAATCCAACAAATTGGTTACATCAATTAAATTTACGATCTGGTTAACTAAGGCTGCAAGGTTTCCTTGAAGTACTTCCAGGGCCGGCCCAAGGGTTTCTGCTGCCCTAGGCAGAAGGCCCCAAGCCATGTCACCGTCACCATCTCCACCACACCACTCCCCTCCCCCCGTGCTAAGCCGTGCTACTGCTGATTCCAGCAATGGGTGGGGTTGAGGGGGGCACACAGCTTGGTTTTGCGGCAGGCTTGTGCTGCACTGCTTCTGATCCCCTGAAGATATGTGTGCTGAAGCACATGGCCTGCCACCAAGCTTAGTCATCCCACCCCACTACCACTACTGAACATGTGTATAGCACTACAAGACGTACGCAGTATGCAACACCAGCACCATAATTCAAAGGCATTAATTTTCTTCCTGTTTATCTTTTTCACTGTCCAGCTTTCATATCCATATGATGTTATTGAAAATACCATGGTTTGAATGAGTTGAATCTTTGACAGTCTGTCAACAATGAGCTGCCTGACTGAAGACCGAACACAATTTAGGACAACTATCAAGAGGGTCGCCATGAGTTGACACTGACTCGATGGCACTTAACAACAAGACGTACGCAGTGCTGCATAAACACATGTAACAGAACCTGCTCATCAGAGTTTACAATCTAGTCAAGACCGACAACACAGTAGCTGTAGACATGAGATACATCTAGGGGAATGGTACGTTAACACAAAGGAGACCAGGTGAGTCAAGATCCGAAAGCGGCAGCGAAGAGGTGAGTTTTCACCCTGGATATGAAAAGGATCAGAGAAAGCGCCTGATGTACAGATTCAAGTAGTTCGTTCCAGGCATAAGGAGCAGCAAGGTGAAAGGAGCGAAGTCTGGAGTTAGCAATAGAAGAGAAGGGCACAGATAGAAGCGATTTGCCAGGAAAGCGGAGTTCCCGAGGAGGGGTGTAGGGAGAGATAAGAGAGGAAAGTAGTGAGAAGAGTGAATGAACTTATAGGTCAGCAGGAGAAGTTTGAACTGGATGCGGAAATGGATAGGGAGCCAATGAAGTGACTTGAGAAGGGAGGTAATATGAGCATAATGAGGCTGGCAAAAAATTAGCCAAGCAGCAGTGTGTTGAACAGATTGAAGGGGAGAGAGATGATTCAGAGGAAGACCAGCAATGAGTAGGTTACGATAGTCCAGACGGGAGGTGACTAAAGAGTGGAATTAGTGGCAGAAGAAGGGCAGCACTGCGGAACAGCGTGGCTCAGCACAGGGGGGGGAGTGCAACTCGGCACATGGGGGGGCAGTAGGCCATGTGTGCCAAAGCACATGGCCTGCTGCCCACAGAGATCTGCCATCCTAGGCGGTTGCCTAGCCCGCCTATTGGACGGAACGGCCCCGAGTACTTCAACTTAATCGACTCAAAAAGACAGCAAAGTTGAAATGCTTCCAGACAGTCCAATGCAGAAACCCTGCATTAGAGCCCTTCACTAAAGCTCAGTGCAGCCTTTCCAAACCCAAATCTAACACAGAGATTTTGCTCTCCGATGCTATAAGCAAACTGCATGCAAATAAGTTGTGCGCAAAACGTCTGTGATAAATATGGAGAGCAAGCCAGATGCATGAGCATCTGGGTCTGCATTAACAGCACCTGTTATCTTGCTCAAAAAAGTAGCTGTTTGGTGCTTGTGCGCATGTAGTGCAATGCTATCTGGTGCATAAACAGCTATACTAGTCTGTGCAGAGGTTCTGCTCAGAATAATATTGGTGTTCAAAATACCAATACTCTGCACAGAATAATACTGCTATTTATGCGCCAGATAGCATCCCAGCACATAAAGTCAGAAACAAGTTGCAGGGGCTGAATGCTTGATAGAGAAGAAACAGGCATACATTCCTCACCAGCGCTGACTCTTTCTACTTTCTCAGACCTTGTGTTAAAATCCCAGCCGTTCTGCTGAATAGTTAATTGCCTCATCATCACAAATTTAAATGTGCTGTCTGCTTGAGGCTTTGTGCACTGCTAGACTAGTCCGGATGAGTGGATTATGCTCCCCAGCAAGCAGGTGGCAGTAGACCAGAGGAACTCTCAGTGATGTCAATGCAATGCAATGTGTGCCTCTGAGTCGATGCGGACTCCTGGCGACCCAGCAGTTCCTGGGTTTTCTTGGCAGTGTGACCGGAAGTAGAATGCCAGGCCTTTCTTCCAAGGCAATGGAGGGTGAAGTGACTTGCTCAAGGCCACAAGGAGTGCTAGTGGGAATCAAACCCTGGTCTCTTGGTTCCCATACCAGTGCTCTAAGCACTAGGATACTCCTCCACTCTATATACCAGTGCAGCACTGAGAGAAGTCAGTATGACACTTCCCTAGCACAATGCAAGGGGAAAAAAACTTAGAAAGAGTATTAACAATAACTTTGTACAAAATGTTTGTCTCTTTTACCATACCTGACTCAGTTTCAGGCACAGATTACTGAAAATGACGTTACAAGCCAACAGGGCTCCTAAATCTACAGGAGTATTCTTCCAGAGAGGATCCTAAACTGGTATAGCAAGATTCAAGGAAAGGAAGTTAGCAGGTATGGAAAACTGGGCTGCTTGTTAGCTGGTTCTGCTGGTGTTCTCACCATCATTCATTGCAAATATGGCTAAAAGAAATCCATCAGTTGTCTGTTCTTTTTTTTTTAAATAAAAGGGAAGATCTAAACCATTATACTTGTTATTCCGGGACCCAGAAGCAAACGGAGTCTCGCAGGAGTTTCCCAGCCCCTAGCCCCGATTCTGAGCAATTCTCCAAGTTACACCAGTCGCCTCCAGCACAAGCTTTGGATCTGAATGTTTGCAATGCTCCCTAATTAGTAGCTGCTACTTTGATGGCTCAGGCATCTTAACTTGATGATTCCGAAGAAGAGCTGCTGGAATCATTTTCGGCTCCAGCTTCCAGCCACAGTAGCTCCCCAGTCGGGGTCGAGCAAACAACGAGCGCTTTCCCGCTCCTACAACTCCGGCCCAATCCGGGCCGTGGGAGGACCCAGAGGCGCAACAAAAGCAGCCGCGGGCAGGAGAAGGCCCTTTTCGGCTCCAGCTTCCAGCCACAGTAGCTCCCCAGTCGGGGTCGAGCAAACAACGAGCGCTTTCCCGCTCCTACAACTCCGGCCCAATCCGGGCCGTGGGAGGACCCAGAGGCGCAACAAAAGCAGCCGCGGGCAGGAGAAGGCCCTTTTCGGCTCCAGCTTCCAGCCACAGTAGCTCCCCAGTCGGGGTCGAGCAAACAACGAGCGCTTTCCCGCTCCTACAACTCCGGCCCAATCCGGGCCGTGGGAGGACCCAGAGGCGCAACAAAAGCAGCCGCGGGCAGGAGAAGGCCCTTTTCGGCTCCAGCTTCCAGCCACAGTAGCTCCCCAGTCGGGGTCGAGCAAACAACGAGCGCTTTCCCGCTCCTACAACTCCGGCCCAATCCGGGCCGTGGGAGGACCCAGAGGCGCAACAAAAGCAGCCGCGGGCAGGAGAAGGCCCTTTTCGGCTCCAGCTTCCAGCCACAGTAGCTCCCCAGTCGGGGTCGAGCAAACAACGAGCGCTTTCCCGCTCCTACAACTCCGGCCCAATCCGGGCCGTGGGAGGACCCAGAGGCGCAACAAAAGCAGCCGCGGGCAGGAGAAGGCCCTTTTCGGCTCCAGCTTCCAGCCACAGTAGCTCCCCAGTCGGGGTCGAGCAAACAACGAGCGCTTTCCCGCTCCTACAACTCCGGCCCAATCCGGGCCGTGGGAGGACCCAGAGGCGCAACAAAAGCAGCCGCGGGCAGGAGAAGGCCCTTTTCGGCTCCAGCTTCCAGCCACAGTAGCTCCCCAGTCGGGGTCGAGCAAACAACGAGCGCTTTCCCGCTCCTACAACTCCGGCCCAATCCGGGCCGTGGGAGGACCCAGAGGCGCAACAAAAGCAGCCGCGCGCAAGCGCGCCCGCGCCTTGCGGGCCCGCGCCTGAGGGCCTCGCAAGAGGGCCCTTTGGCGTGGCCCTTAGGCGGGGCACGATAGGCGGAAAAAGAACGTCAACCCAACGCCTCAACATTCTACAAGCAAAATCGCCATCTTGAAGCTCATCCAAAAACGAGCAGCTTGAGCTCCCTCACGGTTGAGCTCGCTCCCCCTCAGAATTGGATCCCTCTCTGAGCACAGCAAGTATACTACGGATAAAGGAACTATCTCTAACTGACTTCTTGCACATCTCCCATAAAGTTTTACATACTATTGTTAGTAATTATAAGTATCAGTACTCATCAGTTGCAAATATCGTTCCCAGTAGCCAGAATGAACTTACTATCGTCAGCACCAAGAGTGATATACTGTTGTCAGTAGCTAGAGAGACATATTGTTATCACTACCCAGAGAGATATACTGTGTCAGTAGATAGAGAGACATACTGTTGTCAGTAGTCTGGAGAGACATACTGTTATCACTACTCAGATAGGCATACTGTTGTCAGTAGTTAGAGAGACATATTGTTATCACTACCCAGAGAGATATACTGTGTCAGTAGATAGAGAGACATACTGTTGTCAGTAGTCTGGAGAGACATACTGTTATCACTACTCAGATAGGCATACTGTTGTCAGTAGTTAGAGAGACATATTGTTATCACTACCCAGAGAGATATACTGTGTCAGTAGATAGAGAGACATACTGTTGTCAGTAGTCTGGAGAGACATACTGTTATCACTACTCAGATAGGCATACTGTTGTCAGTAGTTAGAGAGACATATTGTTATCACTACCCAGAGAGATATACTGTTGTCAGTAGATTGAGAGACATACTGCTACCACTACCCAGAGAGATACACTGTTGCCAATAGATATACTGTTGTCAGTAGATAGAGAGACATACTGTATCATTACCCACAAATTTTTTCAATTACTGTTTTTCTCAGCATCCAAATATATTGTTGATACGTCTTCCACCACAATTAAGGTTCCATCAATATTATCTACAAATTACTACAACCCCAAAACCAACAGTCTACAACCTTGTGCAACTAGCAACACTACCGCCTCTCAGAACACACAATGTTCACTATAAGAATGCACACATTAGTAACCCTTACCATCACCTACCTCCTCACCGCACTATCTGGTCAAGCAAGTGCCTTTAATGATGACCAAAAATACATACCAATACTACGAAATAATTGGAGGAGATGGTCAAACAAAACTCAAACAAATCAGACAAACCCTAACTACACCCACTACTCACATCTACTTCACATTGCCCTTCACGTTACCAAAAGAACTCAACCAAAACAACAGTACCATCCACCATTACACTGTGCCCTTATCAATATAAGGTCCATCCGCACAAAATGGCCTCTGATAACTAATCTCATAACTGCACATAACCTTGACATCTTGCTGATCACAGAAACTTGGCTAACCGATTCTGACAATGTCATTCTTAACCAGATGCTACCGCCAGGATTCTCTATACACACGTGCCATAGAAACCAACAAAGAGGAGGCGGAGTACTTATTATCTCTAACAACCAACTACAATTTCAAATTGACAACAACATCAGTTCAACACATCTAAATATACTAAATATATCAAACAAAGAACACTCAATCAGCCTAGTCTATAGAGCTCCAACAGCATCAGCTGAGGATCTACCAACGATAGTTGACCTTGCCTGCAACACTGAAAAACCAAGACTATCCAATTGGATAATGGGAGATTTCAACCTTCCCTCCCTACAGGACTCGCAAGCCACAGCATTTATAGAAGCAATTGACAACCTTGGATACAACCAAATAGTCAAAGACCCTACTCATAATATGGGAAACATACTTGATCTGATATTCGTCCCACAAGTTACCCCAGACACCAACCACAATTACGACCTTTCAATAATACCAGTACCGTGGTCTGACCACAGTCTCATTTTATTCAAAATCCCCAACTACTCCAATTCCTCTAAATCCAAACCTACTCAAGCGAAACCAACAGCTAGGAGGTTCCGCCCCTTTGTCAAAGAGGAAATACTTAATAATCTCCTCCCAACACTACAAGCGTCTGAACCCGACTTGGACAGTCTAATTAACACTTGGGATCACTCCCTTAGATTCAATTCTCAACCATCAAACATGGCAAAAAATACCAACCATCGTACACACGTACCCTGGTATTCCAAGGAGCTAAGAACATCCCTCCTCCATCTTCGGAGACTCGAGAAATATTGGAGAAGATCACGCTCTACTGAAGCCTACACAGCTTACTGCAAATACTTAGATAAGCATCGCAAAGAAATAGCAGATCGAAGGAAACAATTCCATACCAACCTTCTAAAGAAATCACTAAATAAACATCATGACCTATTCAACATCGTAAGAACAATGGCAAAGGAACCAACACCTCATCAAACACAAGCAATACACCCGCAAGAATATGCCGAATACCTAAAGTCAAAGATGACAAAAACATCCAACATTTGTACTTCTGGACCAACAAAGAATGATATATATTCGCAGTCAACCACATTAACCAAGTTCAATACACTATCAATCAAAGAAATTGAGAACACTATCGCATCAATAAATGCTACCACCGCTGCAAGCGATCCATGCCCGGCAGCCTGGATAAAAAATCTAAAACATGAAGTAAGCTTCTTCATACAGAATATCCTTGAACAATCCTTTGCAACTGGAACCTTTCCTCAAAGCCTCAAACAAACCTCAATTAGACCATTACTAAAAAACAGTAAATTAGACCCCCAAAAAGTAGAATCCTACAGGCCAATATCCAGTATCCCACTCCTAGCGAAAATAATTGAGAAAGTAGTCCAACGGCAAATACAACAGCACATAGACAATGAAGCTCCACTTGACCCTGCACAACACGGCTTTAGAGAGGCTCATGGAGTTGAAACCCTCCTCATCACACTATTCAACACACTAATCACAGGAATAGATAACATTCATCAAGGATTCATACTTATATTCATGGACATCTCAGCGGCGTTCGACTCAGTAAACCACCAAATACTTATCGATCGTCTCAAGGAAAAAGGAATAGTTGGCGCTGCACTTGACTGGTGTATATCATATCTAACTAACCGTTGGCAACAAGTACGAATTGACGAAACTACTTCTGAACCATTTCTTCAAGACCAAGGGGTACCACAAGGATCTTCTCTGTCAGCGTTGATGTTTAATATATACATGCAACCCATTTGTGACCTCATTCGTTCCTTTAATGTCACCTGTTTAGCATATGCAGATGACATTCTACTATTCATGCCATTCTCCATCAATCACCCTGATTATACATCATTGATAACATGCCTCGAAGCAGTAGAAGATTGGCTCATCTCCCAAAATCTAAGAATCAACCACAGCAAGACTGATGTGATGTTTGTAACAAGAAACCAAAACTTCACACCTCCTACCTCCGTGAAGATAAAGGACAAGGAATTAACAGTAAAGCCTACACTACGCTACCTAGGTATAACCCTTGACCAGCACCTCAATATGAAAGCCCACATAAAAAACATAACAAAACTAATTTACCACAAGATACGCACATTACGCCACCTGCGACCTCTACTGGAACCCTCAGATTTCAGAACTGTCTACCAAGCCCTGATAATGCCTCACATCGACTTTGCAAATGCAATTCTATACGGACTCCCTCAAGCAACATTAAATCCTCTCCAATTAGCGATGAACACTGCTGCCAGAGTACTTGAAGGAATATCAAAGACAGATCACATAACCCCAGTTCTAAAACGACTCCACTGGCTACCAACCAACGCAAGAATCCACTACAAGATACTGATCACTACATTCAAAGCCATAAACAACCAAGCACCATCAACCATTGCCAACCATTTACACTCACAGACCCCTAATAGATCCAGAAGATCAATTGCAATGAATACATTAGTAATCCCGAAACAAACAGTCAGATACACTAAGGAAACAACCAAAAGAGCCTTCAGTATCCACGCCCCAAAAACCTGGAATGCCCTCCCACTAGAACTGAGAGTTATAACCAGCTTAACACAATTCAGAAAGAGTCTCAAACACCACCTCTTCCTAAGCTATTTCCCAATCTAACCTTCGCACATGAAAATATCACAGACACTTTTCTGACCAAGACATTTCCCCAACTGATATCCAAATTTGACTAATGTATTTCAATAATCTGTATATAGTTAACTAGCCTTATATAGTTGTACCTTGTTATTCCCAAGTTCAAAATCCCTGTTACTTGTAAAATGCATTACAGTTCTTTGTATGTATATGTTTGTTACATGTAAACCGCGCTGGTGACAATAGTGCGGTATATAAAAGATGTTAAATAAATAAATAAATAAATAAATCCTTGGAGATGGTCAAGGGCATTTTGGATTCTTCGGTTTGAGTCCTTTGGCAGCTTTTAATCATTGTGAGATTCTTGCAGCTTGGAACCTTGGAAATGATCCTGGTTATTCTGAGAAATGGTCCACTGAACTGGTTCTAAACAAGGTTACATCAGCGTCACTTGTTTGGAAGTCTATCGGTTTCGAAGAACTAGGTAGAGCAGTAGTTCATCCTAAGTATTCTTCTCAGTATGTAGATGTGTCTTTTAATTCTGTTAGAGGTAATTCTCAATATCAGCGTGACACGTTGCTGAAGCAAATTCCCAAATTTTAACTTTCCCTGATAATGTGGATCAAGATCAAGTTTCTTCTGATGCCTCTACCACCTAAATCTTGATGCTTTTTGCTCAATTGGAAAAATTAGTTAATATCAAGTCTGAGTTGCAGCATGATACTGATGTTATTATTTATTTATTTTGATATATCACAATTATGATATACAATCAATGCAGTTTACAATAAAAATAACACATAAAGGTAGAAAAGAAATGTCAATTGAAATAGGAAAAAGAAATTAAGTTTGAAAATAGTCTGCAAAACGTGTACTCAAATTGTGACAACAGCAGAGGAAAATGTTAAGCTGAGCCATCATGGCCTCCTGAATAAAGGTGAAAACATCCTCTCTCTGATCACTGAAGGATCCTCTCTCTACGTCATGGGAATCACCCCTTTCTCTGCTGACTCGCCGCTCAAAGACAGAGAATCCTCCTCTAGTCCCCAGCATTACCCTGAAGGGGACAGGGCGGGACTCTCAAAGGAATAGACAGACAAAAATGAAGGGGAGGACCAATTAAACCCCTTGATGCCAGAGAGATGTGAACCAGCTTTCAAAGACTGAAGACAGCTAGTGAGTTTTTCAAGAGCTGCTGCTCAAAGCCAGTTGAGACCAGGCCCTGGGTCCCCAGGAAGACTCTAGGGCCTGCCAGCTTGAATCTGTAGCTGCCTCACTATGCTCCTCTTCAGCTGGGACCCTACAGCCATCCAAGATAGCTGCCAAGCCCATTGGCAGGACATCGTGGGAAGCAGCAGAATCAGCATCAGGCACTGGGCACTGAGACTCCCAACATTGCCAAAAATATGTGCCCAAGAATTCTCCATCACAGTTGGGACAAGAAGAACCAGACGAGAAGTTCACTCAGTGGGAGCTACAAGCAGCACACCGATGTGCCCTGCAGAGCTCAAACCCAATCAAAAGAAAAAGCGTACTGAAAAGAATCCTTGCACCCGATAGGATGGCCAGAGAAACCAGAGGAGAGCCTCCACAGCTGCCCACACAGGCCTGGGAAAGCCTGGCTGCCTTTTTTATTTTTTGCAGTAAGGTCAGAGAACCAAAATGGGTAAAAAAAAAAAAAAGGCAGAACATGCAGAAACAGAACAGTGAGGAGGATGAGGGGCCTGGGTCCAGACTTACCAACCCTCTTCAGGGGCCCCATGGGATCCTTCTGTCCACTCTGCAGCCCACCAGTGCTGTAACCCATGGATAATGGATAACAGCACTGGACAAAGGGTAACTATCGACTCTAAGAGATAATTGGCATACCCAAGCTACATGCAACTGGTAACCACAACACATAGGCCACAAGACCATGATCTGGGCCAAGGGAGACTATCTGCACTAGTCCACATAGCTTGCCATCTGCTGGTAGCAGACAATTCTAGCTTCTCTCAGTACTGCACCAGAGGATATACCAGGTGATGACACCAGTGAAGGTTGCCCTTTCTGCATTGGTAGTGCACAAAATAGTATGCAAAAACTGAGCTAACCTGTGCATCAAACCTAGCACACTTTGCTGCATCGGCTCCAGAGACTGCAAAGTGCTATAGTCTAGCAGTTCACACTTTGCTGGTGGTGTGTCAACCTACTATAGAGAACAAACTATCTCTGGATGGCCTCTATGAAAGGTTAGAGAACAACCGAATGTACAACAATGTTTATGTTTATTCAGGTATTTGATATACCGCCCCCCATTACATCGGGGTGGTTTACAATGTAACAAAACAAAAACTTGGAAAAGGAAAAAGAAAGGAACTACAATATGCATAAAGAAAAAGAGGGGAAAAGATAACGTCATATACAGGCATACAGGATAAAGGTGGGGGAACATAGGAGTAGAAAATCATGGGGGGGGAAGTTAAAAGCTAAAGAAAAGAGATGGGTTTTCAGGAGAGAACGAAACTTGGGGTAGGATTCTTCTACAAGGGGAGCAGGAGAAGAGAATCTTCCGCAGGAGTACCAATGGATCAGAGCGGAAGCTAATAACCACGGCCAACACAATGAAGATGGTGTAAAATAGCCTTTATTAACAGGCTATTTTACACCATCTTCATTGTGTTGGCCGTGGTTATTAGCTTCCGCTCTGATCCAGTAGGATTCTTCTAGGCAAAGGGCAGGGGGAAGAGAATTCCACAAGGAAGAGCCAAGGTAAAAAAAGGCTGATTGCCGGGTTGATTGGAGGTGCGCTTGTGCTGGGGAAGGGAGGTGTAGGTGGTTGCCATGAATTGAGCGGAGACTGCGGGAAGGTGAGTGAAACACTAGAAGATCAGCCAGGTACTGACGTTTGTGGGTATATATAGCCTGGTGCACCAGTGTGAGAACCTTGAATTTTATCCGGTAGTCTAACGGCAACCAATGGAGGTGAAAAAGAGGAGGCGTAACGTGATCCCCGGGAAAAGCATGAGATATTAGCCGGGCTGCAGTATTCTGTATTAGCTGTATCCTATGACGTTGATATTTAGGGACTCCAGTGAGGATGAAGTTGCAGAAATCTAATCTACAGATGACTAGGGAAAGAAGAAGAGTAGAGAGGGCTTGTGAGGAAATGAATGGTCTAATGGCACGGATGCGCCGGAGATAGAAAAAGGAATGCCGGGACACCTGTGAGATGTGGTGGCTAAATGAGAGGTCACTGTTGAGTAGGACACCCAAATAACAGAGCTTAGATACTAGAGTGATTGGGACACCAGAGAAAGAAGGAGCAAGAGATGGGCAGGCAGAGCCATGGGGGAACCAGAGAGCGGCAGTCTTGGTAACATTGAGAATGAGATGGTTGGTAGAGAGCCAGGCAGAGACTAAGGATAAACAATCATTGAGGGGAGTGATGTCAGGATGTGCAGAAGAAGTGTGATGTATGAGGAAAATGTCATCGGCATAACAGTATGCCGACACGCCTGATTGTTGTATCAATAAAGCTAGAGGGGCAAGAAATACATTAAACAACAAAGGGGCCAACACCGAGCCCTGTGGAACACCACATGGGAGGGAGAAATACTCTGAAGTAAGGGAACCAGAGGTGACGGCAAAGGATCTAGAATAAAGAAAAGAGTTAAACCAATGATAGACAGCGCCCCTGAGACCCGCATCCCACAGTCTAGAGAGAAGGAGTGAGTGGTCTACGAGATCAAAGGCAGCAGAGAGATCTAGAGACACCACCATCGAGATGTCACCAAGATCATGTGAGGAGTGTATTTCATTCAGAACAGCAGTGATGATAGATTCTACACTATGGCCTGGCCTGAATCCAGACTGACAAGGGTGCAAAACTGAGTCGTATCAAGATGATGAGATAGTTGAGTGAAGGCAGCTTTTTCAAGAAGTTTTGAGGAGAACGACAGATTTGAAACCGGCCGATAGTGCGCTAAACAAGAAGGGTCCAAGGATGGGTTTTTTAGCAGAGGGTGGACCAGGGCGTGTTTCCATGGCAGAGGAAAGGACCCAGAACCCAGACTGGAGTTGATAATAGTGAGCAGAGGGGGACCAGGCCGAGGGAGGGCTTGGACAGCCAAGAAGAGGGTATGGGGTCTAAAGCGCAGGTGGTCTTGTGGGTTGTGGAAATGAGTTTAAGTTCTGAGGACGTGAGTGGATAAAAGTTTGCCCAAGTGTGGGACAAAGGAGGAGGCAAGATGGGAGGAGGGGATGTCAGTGCTGAGGGACAAGAGGGAAGAGAGGAGCGCAAATCATGGATTTTAGTGGAAAAGAAGGAGGCTAACTGGGATGAGTTGGGGACTAAGGCAGAGGAGGAGATACATGAAGAGGAGTGTGGTTGCAGGCTCGAAAGAGACTGAAGAGTGGAGTATAATTGACGAGATTGGTTTGGGGCTGACATAATTGTTTCTGAGTAGAAGGTGCGCTTGGACTGATGGATACTGGAGTGGTATTGGAGGTGACAGGACTTAAAGTGTTGGTAGGCAGCTGGAGATTGGGCCTTCCTCCAGAGATGCTCTGCCCTACGTAGATGGGAGCGTTATAGACGAAGCCCTGCATACCAGGGCTGACGGGTAGCATGACGTGAATGAGAGGGTCGCAAGGGTGCGACTTGGTCCAGGGCAAGGGAAAGTTCTGAGTTCCAGGAGACAACCTGGGACGTGGGGGAAAGGGAGGAAAAATCTGAAGGGAGAAGCTGATGCGCAGAGGGAAAGCTCTCAAGAGTAGTAGAGTTGATGCGACGGGAGAGCCGGACTGAAGAAGAGGAGGAATCATCTTGGGATAGGGCTGAGCTGGGCAAAGAAAGCTGTAATGAGAAGGAGAGGCAAGAGTGGTCAGACCAAGGAACGGATCTATGGGCAAAAGATGAGGGTTGAGTGCAGGAGTTTAACAGTGTAATAACCAGATGTAATGTGTGTCCGGCTGTATGGGTGGGAAAATTGATGTGCTGCACTAATGAGAGATCCTGCAAAAGTGAGGTAAATGAGAAATCCCTTGAAGAAGTGGGCAAATCAAAGTGGATACTGAAATCTCCAAGTAGTATAAGATGAGGAAATTGTAAGGCCAGGTCAGAGATGGAGGAGAGCAAAGACGCCCAAAGAAAGGGAAAGAGCGAGGGAGGGAAATAGATTACCAAGAAATGTACCACTGAAGATGAGTCCAAGCGTAGGAGAAGGAACTCTGGGTATTGAAGGGAAGGAGAGAAAACTTGGGTCACTGGAACCGAGGTGCGGTAGATGGCAGCTACACCGCCACCTGTCCGGCCGATACATGGGACGGAGCAGGCGGAGTACTCTGGAGGTAGACAATCGCACAAGGAGAGGTTCTTCCCCCTCCCTGAGCCATGGCAATGTTCACTAAGCCAAATAATGGTAAGACCCACAGGGTGTTTCTCTTTGAAAATTTCCTAAAGTTACCTGGGTACAAATGTGCACATGGCCCTTGCCTCTGCTATTTCTGTGACTGGAGTTATTGGGGGAAGGGGAAAAAGAGGTGAAGAGGAAAACGTCATGTGTATGTTTGAAAATTAAATTATATGGTTTCTATCTATGAGCCAATCATGTTCCCAGAGATGCCTACTTAAAAAGTGATGCGAAAATAGGGGGCTATATTTAGCTTCTCAGCAGCAAAAATGCTCAAATCTAAGAATTCCTAATTCTGTGGTTAGTTGGCTAGCCTTCTTTTGAAAAGTGCACTAAAAAGTCAAGGAAACAGGAATAAAATAGCTTTTCATGTGAAATGTGTATTCTCTTCCTGAGAAAGTATTCGCAGCATAATCCGGTGCTGTACATCTGTGAGTGGAATTTCACCATGGCCAAACCTACTGCCTTGGAAAGTTGAGCTGCATAGATGTTTTAAACCAAAAAAAGGGGTCAAAAGACTTCAATATGCTTTCACAATCTGGGTATAAAACATTGTGAAACCTTTTTCCACTTCTTAATTTTAGTACTTGCAAGCCAGAGTCTCTGTACATTTTACAAATGTTTCTGTTTGCAAACTTTTTCCATAGAGGTTTTTTCCCTATTCTCAGACACGGAAAATTATCAGGCACCAGATTTCCTGGGTGGCTGAAAATTGTTGTCTGGAGCAACTATGGCATCCCCAGTCCCAAGAGAAGTCCCACAAACAGAAAGCACAAAAGTGAAACAACGCACAAAAGAGACAAAATAAAACAACAAAAAAAGAATGAAACACCAAACAAATAAGAAAGAGAAAAGCCACAAAAAACGAGTTACAAGGAAAAATACAGGGCCTGATATTCAGCACTGCTTAGTAACACTATTAAAGAGGCTAGTGGCTGGCACCAAACTTAAAAGCCATATTCAATGTCAGGGCCATATCCAGGCTCTAGCATTGAATATCCGGACTACCTGGATTATCGTGAAGCTAACCAGGCAGCAGCAATTTCAGCCGCTTCCTGGTTAGCTTCTGTGGCAAAAGTTAGACCAGGGTTTCCTTAATATCGACGTTTCCCAGTTAGTGATGGGTGCCATCCCGGCACACCCCGATGCTAACCAATTAGCATCGGGGCATATAGCAGCAGCACCCACGGATATTCAGTGGCATGAACCACGTTTTGAATATTCCCCCAATTTTTTCCTTGCCCCCCAAAGATTAACTGGCACCTCAGTATTCTAAATAGCTTTCCTACTCTGCCTATCCTGATGTTACAGGAACTTAAAAACCTGGGATAGACCTGTTTCAAAATCAAAAACGCAAACTAACGTAAAGCCTTGTTTGCATTCTTTTTTATTTGAAATGTAAAACTGACCAATTATGTTTTATATTACAATACCACCACCTCATTCAGCCTTTTTTCTCATTGTACAATGGAGACTCCAGTCAAAATATGGCAGAGCAGATACATTCTGATTGCTGGTTTCTAGGGTTTCAAATTTCCCTTGAGCTAACTAATAGATAAGTTGATGAGTCAAGTGCAGAATGGAAAAGTAGATGTGAGGCATCTGCTTCTGCTTGCCACTAGTCTTTTCACAATAATCAAAAGATACACAGCTTCCAATAATTAATTTCTAATGCTGATTTATAAGCTGTTTAGCCAGTCAGAGGTTCTACACTGATACAGTACATTAAACAATATAAACTTACAAAAAAACCCACTATGCAATCAACAAATTGACAATACCTAACAATAAATAGAAATACAGGTTTAAAATAAACATGGAAAAAGAAGTAATTTAAAATTCTAATAAAAATCTAAGAAACCTCCAACAGTTTAAAATAAGCTACATCTAATTAAATGCAAGCATTATCCATCATGCATGTCGTAATGGACCAAAGGTTGAGAACCACTGATTTAGATTGTCACGAGGTAACGCTAGCAGAGCCCATAAATGCAAACGAAAGGGAGCAAAAGAGCAGGAAAAATGACAGCTCAGCTTCACAAATGGGAAAGGGTTGCCAAGAGCAACCATGGAAAACACATTCACATGGTGTTAGGGAACGCCCAAGCAGAGACGGAGCTCAGAGCTCATTAGAGAATAGGGAGCAGCTGCAGGGGGGCGGAGCCCAGGCTAACACTAAGCACAATATAGTGAGGACTCACTCACCAACAGACAGAACAGGTGGGAGAATCGAGGATAGAACCCTGAGCACCGGTGGGAGAAGCCGGGATAGAACACGCGAAGGAACACGTGAGAGAGCTGCGAGGACAGTGCCAAGGGAAAGCTACAAGGAGTCAGAGGTTGGTGATTTGCAAAGAAGCTGTGGGGAACAGCGAGGCATTTCTTACAAGTATCCTGTGGAGTATTGCAATGAGGCAATAAGGAAGGGCAGTCCTACAGCTAAACTTACAAGCTATAAGCAGTTTAACTCCAAACAAACAGAAGGAAAGAGTTATTACCCTGAGGCACATTTCCTGGAGGTAGAAAAACGCCGTGGGAGAAAGAGAACAGAACAGGGCTATCCACGTTATAGAAAGCAGGAAACTCTAGGAGTTGAAGAGAGACGTATTCTCCCTAATAGAGGGGATTTAGAACACCCAGACTTCCTATGCACGTATGAGGAGCTGTGCAGAGCTCAGGAAGAAAAGTACAAACACTGTGGTAATTTCCCACAAGCCACGAGGGTAGTGGAGGAAGGGAACCTGTTCACTCCTCGGCAGGGACAGTTTGACTCAAAAGGCATTTTTGAGCCAGGAGTACTGTCCGATGAAGGAGAAATGCAACTGGAATTCCCTGAAGAGATTTCACAAGAGATAGACATGGATTGTACTTATACTGTGTCAGATTATGTTCATTCTTTGTGCTGAAGCAGTCAGAAGGGCTAATTGAAGAAACAGCTGAAAAGGTTTCACGTAAGTGAAAAGAACTGTTTCTGTTACTTTTGCTGTTGAGTTATGCTGAAGGAAGCTTATATTTTTGTTCCAGTATTTTTCCTTTGATTGATGCCAGATGTATGGTCTGTTATACTTTTGTTCCATAGTTTTGAATCCACCCTGGACGGGGAATAAAACCTAAGTTAACCTTACACTCTGCCTCAACTACAATTATTGGTCTAAGGTACAACTACGGGAACCAGAAGGCTTAGCTACTGCCTTCCCGAGGACGTAACTGCCAGTAAAGCATTGCCCCATTAAGCTGTCCAAGCACCTCTCAGTCTCTGGGCCGGCTAGTGGGTCACATGAAAGTGGCGTCGTCTTAAGGATTTTTTTTACTGTGGAAAAAAAGGACACTTTTAAAGGAGAAGAATACTGCTGGACAACCAGACCTGTAAAGAAGCAAGCACCCAGGACAGGCCAGACGTGGACCAAGCACCTCTCTTGCCAAAGCCTGAGTCTACGCAGAACCTAAGGTAAAGGGTACCTGGGGCACGTGCGTAGAAGGACAGCAGGGCAAGAAAGGGGGCGCTCCTGTGGTGTGGGAAAGGGGGGAAAAGCTTTTTAAAAAAGTACCGCACTTGGTGGTGTTTTTTTTTCTTTCCTTTTACAGAGGGTCACAACCGGAAGATGGAGGTCCAGGACGTTATGAGTTGGATGCAACACCAATGGGACCAACAGTTGGAGTTGGCACGGCATATGCAGGAACAAACTGCCAAGATGATTATGGAGCAGCAGAGGCCACTCCTGGAAACCATGAAGGCGTTTGTTGAGAAGTCACCAGGTGCTGGGACTGAAAACCCCTACATTGCTGGGGTAGGACTGACTGCAAGTCAGGCGTTTTCTTTGGGACAATTAGGTCCAAGAGACAATATAGATGATTTTATAGATGCCTTCGAAAGGATAGGGGGGGCACTGAAATGGCCATCTGAGCAATGGGCCACACGCTTTGCTGTTGCTCTTACAGAGGAAGTTCTCTCTGCGTATAAGGCCATGCCTGCCATCCTTGCTACCAGTTATGAAGAAATAAAAAAGGCAGTCAAGGACCGGTTAGGTTTGTCTGTTATGCATTATCGCAGATTATTTAGAGAGTCCAGGATGAGGGATCAGGAAACCCCGAAAGCCCTACAGCAAAGGCTTAAGAGTTTAGCATATAAATGGTTAACTCCTGACCAGAGGACAATGGAATCACTGCTTGATGTAATTATTTTAGAGCAGTTCCTCCAGGCTGTCCCAAGTGAAGTAAAAAAATACCTCACCTTGCAGAACTGCCAGAATACAGAGGAGGCAGCTAATTTAGCTGAGCGCTACTTTGAAGCACAGATAGTGGGCGCCGCAGAAATAGGGCCCAGAAAGGCAGCAGGAATGGCAGTGCATAAAAAAGAGAGTCATGCTAAAAACAAAAAGTTTAATATGTCTAGGTATGCTAATAATGATGACATGTTTTCTATGTGTAAAGGAAGATGCTATGTATGCGGGCGAGCAGGCCATTACCAGAAGGACTGCACGGAGAGAATGATCCTTATGGCTGGGCGAGAGAAACCAGCGCAGGTCGGGTTCCTAATTCCCATCCAGGTAGAGGGAGTAGGGACGCTGGCGCTGCTTGACTCGGGTGCTGACCAGAGCATGATTACATCTAAGCTCTGGAAAACCATTGAGAAGCAATGTAGGTCAGCCCCGAGGCAAGCAGGCGGCCAGGTCCGCCTAAAATGCATACATGGGGCATTTTCTCATTATCCTTCACAAACTGTATCCATACAGGCAATAGGTGAGGAACACACATTGCAGGTAGCCATAATCCCTAGCCTGCCTAGAGATATTATTTTAGGCAGGGACTGGCCACCCTTTCTCCAGGGTCTAGAGGTAGGATTAAATACCCAGACCGGCCTGGTATCTACCCGATCCCAGGCAGGGACCTCAGGCGAAGGAAAGATAGTTTCTGAGGACCCTAGAGAGTCTGAGGGAGAGGAAGAACCCCAGGAGGAGGATGTAAATGGAGGTGTATTAGGTATTCTGCCCATGGATGATGAGCTAATACAGGAACCAGTTAAGCAAGGTAGAAAGGCGAAGGCAAAGAAACGCCAAGAGAGGCTTCAAAGGACCCGGGGGAGGGCCGAGTTGGAGGCTGGTGCAGGGTTACCATGGGTACCTGCTGAGGTGGTAAACAAATTCCCCTCATTTCCGGCAGAACAGCGGGCTGACCCGGCTCTTAAGAGAGCTTTTGAATGGGCAAAAGAAATTAGGCCTACGCTACCCAGATTTTTCCTAGAGAAGGAAATCTTATATAGAGAAAGCACAGACCCATACTCTGGTGCTATAAGAAAACAATTGGTCGTACCAACAACATTTAAGGCCACAGTATTAAGGTTGGCACACGACCACCCCATAGGCAGCCATAAGGGAGTCCAAGGCACCCTGGACCAAATATTGGTTCGATTTTATTGGCCAGGGGTTTTTAAAGAGACAAAGCAATATTGTGAGGCTTGTCCGACGTGTCAAAGGGTCACAGCTTTGAGACCAAAAGCTGTACCAATGATATCCACGCCCACCATAGCAGTACCTATGGAACGCATAGGTATGGATATCGTAGGACCCCTGATCCGTACTCCCAGAGGTTTCCAATATTTGTTGGTGGTAGTAGACCACGCAACTAGGTTCCCATGGGCCATTCCCTTAAGGACTACATCGGCCAGAGTAATAGCCCAAGAGCTGGTAAAACTCTTCTGTGAAGTGGGTTTTCCCAGAGAGGTATTAACTGACCAGGGGAGTAATTTCTTATCCAAGCACTTGGCAACAGTATGGGAAGCCTTTGGAATAAGGCACGTAAAAACTGCAGCATACCATCCTCAAACAAATGGCCTTGTTGAGAGGATGAATCAGTCTTTGAAACAACTATTAAGGAGAGGTTTAAAAAGAGGAGAGATGGGTGAATGGGATACCCTACTCCCATTTACACTTTACGCCTGTAGAGAGCGTGTACAAACATCATTAAAAGCATCTCCATATGAGCTGATGTTTGGCAGGGCCCCTAGGGGAATTTTAGATATTCTCCATGAGCAATGGGTGGAGCCAAATTCACAGGAAGTTGGGGTGCCGCAATTCCTGAAAAACTTGAGGGAACGCCTAGAGAAAACGGCAAAAGCCTCAAAGGAAAATTTACAGGCTAGTAAGGTGAAACAGAAACGATACTATGACAGGCGCACAAAAGAAAGGCACCTGAACATAGGGGATAAGGTCCTTGTGCAAGTAGCGGACCCGGGACCCAATTTTGAGGCCCATTGGAAGGGACCGTGCACGGTAATAGGGAGAGTAGGTCCTGTAACGTACAGAGTGGAAAATGAGAGGGGACGTCAGCAGGTGTACCACCTGAACGTTCTCAAGCCATGGAAGGAAAGATTGGCAACGGTCAGTTTGGCATATGTAGGGCAGCGAGACAGAACCCATGAGTTGATTACGTGCTGTCCGGGTATTGTCCCAGCAGCCCGTAATATTTTAAGGGGGGGGATCTGTCACGAGGTAACGCTAGCAGAGCCCATAAATGCAAACGAAAGGGAGCAAAAGAGCAGGAAAAATGACAGCTCAGCTTCACAAATGGGAAAGGGTTGCCAAGAGCAACCGTGGAAAACACATTCACATGGTGTTAGGGAACACCCAAGCAGAGACGGAGCTCAGAACTCATTAGAGAATAGGGAGCAGCTGCAGGGGGGCGGAGCCCAGGCTAACACTAAGCACAATATAGTGAGGACTCACTCACCAACAGACAGAACAGGTGGGAGAATCGAGGATAGAACCCTGAGCACCGGTGGGAGAAGCCGGGATAGAACATGCGAAGGAACACGTGAGAGAGCTGTGAGGACAGTGCCAAGGGAAAGCTACAAGGAGTCAGAGGTTGGTGATTTGCAAAGAAGCTGTGGGGAACAGCGAGGCATTTCTTACCAGTATCCTGTGGAGTATTGCAATGAGGCAATAAGGAAGGGCAGTCCTACAGCTAAACTTACAAGCTATAAGCAGTTTAACTCCAAACAAACAGAAGGGAAGAGTTCTTACCCTGAGGCACATTTCCTGGAGGTAGAAAAACGCCGTGGGAGAAAGAGAACAGAACAGGGCTATCCACATTATAGAAAGCAGGAAACTCTAGGAGTTGAAGAGAGACGTATTCTCCCTAATAGAGGGGATTTAGAACACCCAGACTTCCTATGCACGTATGAGGAGCTGTGCAGAGCTCAGGAAGAAAAGTACAAACACTGTGGTAATTTCCCACAAGCCACGAGGGTAGTGGAGGAAGGGAACCTGTTCACTCCTCGGCAGGGACAGTTTGACTCAAAAGGCATTTTGAGCCAGGAGTACTGTCCGATGAAGGAGAAATGCAACTGGAATTCCCTGAAGAGATTTCACAAGAGATAGACATGGATTGTACTTATACTGTGTCAGATTATGTTCATTCTTTGTGCTGAAGCAGTCAGAAGGGCTAATTGAAGAAACAGCTGAAAAGGTTTCACGTAAGTGAAAAGAACTGTTTCTGTTACTTTTGCTGTTGAGTTATGCTGAAGGAAGCTTATATTTTTGTTCCAGTATTTTTCCTTTGATTGATGCCAGATGTATGGTCTGTTATACTTTTGTTCCATAGTTTTGAATCCACCCCGGACGGGGAATAAAACCTAAGTTAACCTTACACTCTGCCTCAACTACAATTATAATTGGTCTAAGGTACAACTACGGGAACCAGAAGGCTTAGCTACTGCCTTCCCGAGGACGTAACTGCCAGTAAAGCATTGCCCCATTAAGCTGTCCAAGCACCTCTCAGCCTCTGGGCCGGCTAGTGGGTCACATGATCTACCTTCCAAAAATGCAACGCCGTGCCATCGAAGCAATGCTGACTCCTAGCATCCCAGCCTCACCTGGGTTTTCTGGAAAGGTATGACTGGAAATAGACTGCCAGGCCTTTCTTCCAAGGCAATGAAGAATAAAGTGACTTGTCTGAGGCCACAAGGAGGGCCAGTGGGAATCAACCTTGGTCTATTGATCACCAGAACACTGCTCTAACCACTAAGCTATTCCTCCACTCCACTCTGACCCTGTATGGCATATCTTCTGACCCAGTATGGCATATCTTATGTTCTTATAGGGGTTGCGCTCTATGTTAGAGAAGGCATTGAGTCACAAAGGATTAAAGCTTTGCAGGAAACAAAATTCGCTGTAGAATCTCTATGGATTGAAATTCCATGTAAAAAAGGAAAGGGGAAGGGGGAGGCAATGGCAGTGGCAGTGGAGGTATACTATCGACCGCCTGGCCAGAATGAACAAATGGATGATGAAATGCTCAAAGAAATCAGGGAAGCTAACAAAAGTTACAGCACAGTAATAATAAAGGGTGATTTCAATTACCCCGGTAACGACTGGATCAGTTTCATGGCAAGACATGCTAGTGAGATAAAGTTCTTAGATGAAATAAATGAATGCTTCTTGGAGCAGCTGGTTCATGAACCGACCAGAGGGGAAGCCATTTTGGACCTAGTCCTTAGTGGAACACAAGACCTGGTGCAAGAGATAAGGGTGTTGTGGCCACTTGGCAATAGTGATCACAGCATGATCGCATTTGATTTAATAAATGGAGAAGAGAGGGTAACGAAATCCACAGTACTACCATTCAACTTTACAAAAGGAGACTATGATAAAATGAAGAAAATAGTTAAGAAAAACTAAAAGGAGCTGTTGCAAAGGTTAAAGATTTACATCAAGCTTGGGCGTTGTTTTAAAATACTATTTTGGAAGCCCAGACCAGCTGTATTCCACGCTTTAAGAAAAGTGGAAGGAAATCCAAAAAACTACCAGCATGGTTTAAAGGTGAGGTCAGAGAGGTTGTTGTTGCCAAAAAGGCATCTTTCAGGAAATGGAAAAAGCAGCCAAATAACGAAAACTGGAAAGAATATAAGCACTAGCAAGTTAGGAGCAAGGCATTGATAAGGCAAGCAAAGAGAGAATTTGAGAAGAAGCTTGCCGTGGAAGCAAAAATGTGTAATAAGAGACTTTTTCGAGTACATTTGTAGCAAAAAAACTGTGAATCAGTTGGACCATTAGATGACACAGGGGTAAAAAGGGCACTAAGAGGTGACAAGGCCATAGCAGAGAGACTGAATGAATTCTTTGCTTCGATGTTTACTGAGGAAGAGGTAGGGATGTTACCTTTAAATACCTTTTCAGTCATGGGTGATGCCACAGAAGAATTGAAAGAAACATTGATAAACCGGGAAGACGTATTACAACTATTTGATAAACTGAAGAGTAGCAAATCACCTGGACCGGATGGTATACGTCCAAGGGTGTTGAAAGAACTGAAATCGGTTGATACAGTGTATCTGGATTTTCAGAAAGCCTTTGACAAGGTTCCTCATGAGAGACTCTTGGCAAAACTAAAAAGTCATGGAATAGGAGGCAGTGTACTTTTGTGGATCAGGAACTAGTTAAAAGATAGAAAGCAAAGGGTAGGGCTAAATGGTCAATTTTCCCAATGGCGATAGGTGAATATTGGAATACCCCTGGGATCTGCGCTGGGTCCGCTGCTTTTTAACATATTCGTAAATGACCTGGAAATGGGAATAACAAGTGAGGTAATCAAATTTGCAGATGACATAAAATTATTCAAAGTTGTTAAAACCCAAGAGGATTGTAAAAAAGTTGCAAGAGGACCTTGATAAATTGGAAGACTGGGCATACAAATGGCAAACCTAATGTGGAGAAGTGCAAAGTTATGTACCTAGGAAAGAACAACTCAAACTATGGTTTCACGATGCGAGTTTCCACCCAGGAAACAGATTTAGGTGTCATCGTGAATAACATCTTGAAACCCTCCACCCAGTGTGCAGCGGCAGCAAAGAAAGCAAATAGAATGCTAGGAATCATAAGGAAAGGAATGGAGAATAAAACAAAGGATATTATAATGCCTCTGTATTGTTCCATGGCGCGACTGCATCTTGAATATTGTGTGCAATTCTGGTCACTGTATCTTAAAAAGGATATAGCGTTATTAGAAAAGGTACAGAGAAGAGCCATCAAAATGGTAAAGAGGATGGAAGGATACCCCTATGATGACAGGCTAAAAAGGTTAGGGCTCTTCAACCTGGAAAAGAGACAGCTGAGGGGAGATATGATAAAGGTCTATAAATTAATGAATGGAGTGGAACAGGTAAACCTAGATTGATTGTTTACGCCATCAAAATATAAAAAGACTAAGGGACATGCAATGAAACTACAGTGTAACCTATTTAAGACTAATAAGAGAAGATATTTTTTCACTCAATGTGTAATCAAACTCTGGAATTCGTTACCGGAGGATGTAGTAAAAACTGTTAGTGTAGATGGGTTTAAAAAAGGTTTGGATAAGTTCCTGGAAGAAAGGTCCATAAACCATTATTAAAGGGGGCCCAGGAAATCCACTGCTTGCCCCAATACAAGCATTGTGGAACTGATGTCTTTTGGGGAAACTGCTAGGCACAGTACTTGTGACTTGGATTAGCCACTGTTGGAAACAGGATACCCGGCTTGATGGACATTGATCTGACCCAGTATGGCATATCTTATGTTCTTACCAGTCACTGGACCTCGGAAACAGGCCAAAGCTGCCACCTGAACTTTCAGGGAGTTAAGAGAAAGGCTCTTCTCCAGGCCGTCCTGTAGAAACAAACAACAGAGATGGCACCTTGGCCACTTCAGGGGCCAAATGCCGAGCTCCACACCATTGCTCAAAAAGGCACCAGACCTGCATATATGCTAGTTTGGAAGACCACCTCTAGGCTTTGAGCAGAGTGGAAAACCTCCACTGGAGAGTAGCCCATATGCACTAACCATCTCCTTTCAGGAGCCAAGTGAGAAGGGAGCTGGGTCTGTCAGGACGATCGGTCCCTGCTGCAAAAGGCCCCGAGATGGAGGGAACTGAAGAGGAGGTGCCTGCAGGAGCCACATCAGGTCTCCAAACCACACTCTCCTCGGCCAATCCAGTGCCAGCAGGTGGCATTCTATAAGTCAAATCACACATCCCACCAAGGGCCACAGAGGAAACATGTTTAGCAGGTGCTGACTTGACCAAGGCTGGGCCAGGGCATTCTTCCTATTACTAAGATTATTTTCTTTCAGGCAAGCAAGAAAGAGGATGCCTTGGGCTCTGTAAGGATGGGGCCTAACCTTTCAGTGCACTGTCTTATTCTTATTAGCCTGTTAGAAAAATCTGGGCAAGCAGAGACTAAGAGGAACTCTTTGCTAGTGACTCCTTTTTGTTCAGAACCAAAATATGATGCAAAGATTTTGCTTTTGACACTGTCATGAGCTATTTATCGGGGAGAGGGCCTGGATTTTTCAAGACCTATCTAAGTCCACAGAGGAGCGTAGGAAGATGTTCCTAGTGGTACACCAAGAAGTAATAGCTCTTGTTGCAAATGTTCTTTTTGGACTTTCCTGTAGGTGCATTTTGAAGTTGGTGAATGTTACTTATGCATTTTTTTAATCTTCCCAATCCTATGCTGTCTGCGGCACCAGAGGATTAAGATAAGGCTTAGAGAAGGGTTGTGCGATGTAAATGGTTAAGGTTAGATGTGAAATGTTCTTGTGAGTTTTCTTTTTGTTCTTTTTTCTTTGCATCTTACCTAGCTCTCAGGTATCTTGTTGGACTCCTCTCTTTGTCTTGTTTGTGCACTCGTCTCTTTTTGGAGTACCTCCTACAGTAAAGCACAGTTACTTACCTGTAACAGGTGATCTCTGGGAAAAGCAGGAATAAGTCTTCACATATGGGTACGTCGGTACCGACGGAGTCTGCGCGGGAACGCTTCCCAGCGTCCAATCAGAATGCTTTGGAAGCATCCCAACACGCCTGCGTGCTGCCTTCCCGCCTTTCCCAACTGCCTCTCCTCAGTTAAGTTTTAAAGCTGAGACAAAGAGAGAGAGAGAGCAAGGAAAGGAAAGATAGAGATAGAGAAATGCAACTCCTAGGGGAGGTGGGTGGGTTGTGAAGACTTATTCCTGCTGTTCCCAGAGATCACCTGTTACAGGTAAGTAACTGTGCTATCTCCAGGAACAAGCAGGAATGAGTCTTCACATATGGGGACTCCCAAGCTGAGATGCCCAGAGGGAGTCCTAGCATGTTGCGAGTCTAGAAAGAGCCATGCTATACCTCAGGACCTCAGGCATCCTGGGGATGGAGGGTAGGAGTTGAATACAGAAAAGGAGCTGTGCAACAGCTGGGTTAGAACAGGGCTTCTTAAGGGGAAGACCCTGTATAGAGGGCATTTAGCAGTAAAATATTGTGATATGGGCCTCCCTTGTTGGCATTGCAAAAGTCTACTGAGGTTCATATGGATCTGTTAGAAGAGCCAGTGAAGAACCTCAAGGAGTACCTCACTGAGAAGTAGAGGTAATAAAAGTAGAAAAAAAACAAATGGAGGTCAGAACCCTTCAGGGTGAGAAATAGCCCCAGGGGAAGAACTGGGGTAGTATAAGAGGCAGAAGGTACTATTACAGAAAGCTTAAGCTGTTTTGGTCCAAAAATAGTACAAATCTAGAACCAAGAGAAAAATGAGTCTGACCCAACTGGACTGGCAATGGAAGCAGTCCATGTAGGAGAGAAAGGGTATGGAGACCCTTGCATCTGACAAGAAAGTAAGGACAGACTTAGGAGCGCTAAGCTTTAGATTAGCTGAAGCTCCGCAATGTCTTTCCTAAATAAGGTCAATTAGGAAAGAAAAAGGTACATGGAGAGCTTCAGGAGTACCTAACCCTAAAAGGTTATGGTAAGGAAAAAATTTGTTAATTACCACAGGAAATGGTTATAAGTGTAGAACCCTAAGTATGCTGGCACAGCATTGATAGGGGTAGTGCCCATCTGTCAGGATCATATAGGAATGTAAGGATATCTGAACCTAAACAGATAGATAGATAAGTATGTGGATACATATCTACCTAAAAAAATATATATATCTCACTAGATCTATAAATACATATAGGGGATATATGCATATATATAGAGAGAGATATGTATGGGCAGAAGACACACATATATATATATATATAGATATAGATATATATAGATATATATGAATATGTAGGCATATAGACACATGTCTCCAGGTATGTGGATGGAGAGATGTCTATAGAACCAGATCCCCCCTAGGGATATGGGGAGAGAGAAAGATTCATCTGATAGCAAGAAGGTTGATACCTGCTTGAATAGATGCATAGAGAATCCTCTTTCCCTGGTTATGACTGGCAGAGTCAGAGGAATGGTCTCTCTGACAAGAAGGAGTCTAGATTCCTTTCAGAATTTGAGCTCTTGAATAACCAGGACGGCCTACGTAAAAAATGCAGAGGACAACTTCAGTCTGCAGGCAGGAAGTCCAGATCTCTCCAGAACTGCAGTATGGAGAATGGATAGAGGACGCCACTGGAGGAAGATACCATAGTGACCCGCCTATGAGGGCAAGATGGGCATCAGGCGTCCTTTAGCTGCCACTGAAAGAAAATTATCTCTGATGAGAAGACCAAAGGAGATATGGGCCAAACCAGGGAATTGGCCATTCTTTAGGTTTTCACGTGATGAAAGGCCTGAGCCTTATGTCTCAAAAGAGATTTAAGATGAGATGGAAAGGGTAGGGAATACCTACCAGTCATGAAAGCTGACTGGGGAAACCCCTCCTAACCATCTGGGGGTATCTGCGAGGCAAGATACTAATGCTCTCTAGCAAAGGCCCATAGTACAAAGCTACTCTGTAGAGTTGCAGAGAGCATGCTGCAGGTTGGTTAGAAGAAAAAACTGGCTGTGTAAAGCCAGTAGTTAAACTATTCTGCCAAGGACAAGGGGGCGAATAATATAAGTTAACCAACCAGATTGTGATAATAGGGTTTCCCAAACAAGGTTGATAACCTGTTTGAGGTTTAGCACTAAGACTAGAAGGATTGCTAATGGAGGGGAACCACTGGTTGTGTAGTGAACAGAACCAGTGGCTTAACCACTAGGAACTGCTGTATCTGCAGCAACTACCAGGGCAGCGGAGGAAATTTCTTTTCCCCCCATCCTTTTTTAGATTGGGAAAAAGAAACAACAGACATAGTAGGACCTCCTATTGTCTGATGAACTGCCCTAAGGTAATAAAGGGGGAGAGAACTCTGGAAGAGAGAATCCCCCTGTGGAACAGGTAGAGGACCATAGGGGCTTACCAATAGAAAAGAGCCACTCTTACAAACCAAATGTTGTAGTAAGAGGGAGGTAAGACAGAGTTGAAGGAGACTGACTATGCAGGAAGTCTCTGACAGGTAAGATGATACATTCCAGTATAGGGAAAACAACTGTCTTAATGATAGTTGTCATTTCTCTTTTCCTCAAAGAGGAAGAGAAAAACCTGTTAAGTATGGGCATGATCATCATAAGACTCTTAGAGTTAAAGAAAAGATGTTTCATGAAGAGATATCTAGGAAGGTTAGGATAAAATTAGTGCAGATACTTCAAGTGAAAAGAAGCAGACTGCCACTCTAACCACCAACCAAGAGGGTCAATGATGATCTATTGGAAACCCTGCGACTGCTGGGTTTGTTGACCCTGTTGAGGTTGTGGATTACTCAGACCAGGGCGATGTTTCCCCTGTTTGGGAACATCTGTATGATGGGCAGAAGATGGATAAAACTTTCTCCCCCTAGGAGAAGAAAGATTGGCAGGACATTTCCTACCAACTGGGAAAGAGGAAGGCATAGAACAGCCTCTGGAAACAGGAAAGTCAGTGGTTAACTGAGCAACCTGGAGTAAAGACTCCTTGTTAAAGAGATTTTCTCCAGTGCAAGGAGTATTTCCTAGTCTTTCTTGTGCCCATTTGTCCAAGTCTGAAGCCTGGAGCCAGGCTTTACGTCGTGCCCCTATAGCTATAGCAGACGTCCTGCTAACAGACTCAAAGGAGTCTAGGGAAGCATGAGTAAGGAACCTAGAGATATTTTGAGCATGACTAACCAGTAAGGAATAGTCTGCACTTTTGGGCTCTTGAAGAAAAGGAGTCAAAAAAAGCAATTTCTTTGTGACCTCCTCAAGAGATAAACCCATATAGAAGATATATGAGAGAATTCTTGCTGAAAGCATGGATGCCTGGAAGGTTTGGCGTCCAAAGGCATCTAAAGTCTTAGACTCACGACCTGGCGGATAAGAAGAGTGCTTTTTAGTACTCTTCACCTGCCTCATTGCTGATTCTACAACAATGGAATGATGAGGAAGTTGAGTCTTTTGAAACCCTGGAGAGGGGGGCACCTGATATAGAAGATCAGTTGCTCTACAAGGTGGGGGTACCGTTAAAGGAGCTTCCCACATTCGTAGAAGGAGATCCTGCAAGGAATGATGCAAAGGAAGCATGATGTTCTCCTTTGCTCTCCCAGGAATATACAGGGATCCTGTATTCCCCTGTGTACGATCCTGTCCAGGAATAGAAATGGCAAGTGATTTTGCCATATCCAGGAGAAAAGCTTGAAAAAAAGAATCCCCAGAGGGAAATTCTTTTGGATAGGCTAGATCTGTTGAAGAACTAGCGTTGGCACCAAAGGATCTATCCAACTTTATAGGAATAGAAGATCCTGAATGGTGAAGTATGGGATCCTTAGAGGATGTTCGCCAGTACCACAGGAGGTCGGGACCAGCGACAGTCGGTATCACATCCTCCATGCTAGGGATCGATTCCAAACTCGGTATCGAGGGAAGCGAGCCTGACGAGAGAAACATGGAAGGTACTGACAGCAATGGTAATGTGGATACCAGTACCGACTTCGGTACCGTATCCGATACCGGTGGATGAAAGCCAGCCGGTGACAACTCTAACGATATCGAAGAAACCGAGAGTGCCGGACCTTGATCATCGGAACCGTGCCTTCGGTACCGTATGGTGTCGGTACCAAGGCGAGTTGGTACCCAGTCCTCCAGACTGGAGATCGATTCCAGACTCGGCATCGAAGGAAGCGAGTCTATCGATGCACATCTGGAGGGTATTGACATCGGTAGTAGTATCGGTACCGGGATCGATACCGATACTGGAAGGTCAGTCTGTAGCGTATCCAACTGCCCCGTAGGTACCGAGGACGCCAGACTACGATCCTTGGTGAGGAATGTTTCATCCAACACCATTGCCGATGACGGGGTATCGGTACCGCTCGAAGCGGATGCCACCACCGAGCATGGCTCAGGTATGTTCTGTGAGGGGTGAACCTCAGGAACAACCTGAAACCCCACACGGGCTTTGGAGGCCGAAGTCTCCCACCGGGGTTTTGAAGCCAGTGTGTTCTCGAGGGCAAGGCCAGAGGCATCTCTATGCTGTGCATGAGATCTGCCACTCAAGGACTGGCTAGTCTAAGACTGTTTTTGGGTTACCTGATCCTGTGTAGAAGAAGAGATGGTCGGTGCCCTGAAGTTGGATGGGGACCGCGTATCGAGGGAAACTCGATGCTGAAAACTTCTTCCCACAATACTATTGCAGGAGGGACACTCTGGAGGAAAATGGTCAGGACCCAAGCAGGTTAGACACCAATTGTGAGTGTCTAAAATTAAGTTTGTACCGCCACAGTTTGTACATTTCTTGAGGATAGTGGCTGGCGGTTCCATGAAGGAAAGTGAATAGGCCTAGCAGGCCTAAAAAACCGTGAAGCACTAAAAAGGAAAAAGTATTCCTTAAAAAGGAAAAAAAGTTTACAAGAAAGAGAAAAGAAACACCGGCGGTACCGGTGACGTCGGGGAAGGCAGCCGCGACCACAAGAAAACCAAAAAATAAAAGTAGTATTTTCTGCGGTGACAGGACGACGTCCTGCCGGCTCCGCGGAAAAACGAAAATTGAGGAGAGGCAGTTGGGAAAGGCGGGAAGGCAGCACGCAGGCGTGTTGGGATGCTTCCAAAAGCGTTCTGATTGGATGCTGGGAAGCGTTCCCGCGCAGACTCCATCGGTACCGACGTACCCATATGTGAAGACTCATTCCTGCTTGTTCCTGGAGATTTACTATTGCTGTGCTTATTGCTTTTTGATGAGTGCTACAGGATTACATTTATTTCTGTTCACTTTAAATGCTTGTAAATGTATTTTTGAAATGCAATTTAAAAAGACACACTGTCAAGACAATAGAAAAAAATGAAACAAATGAAATGAAAATAAGAATTCTGAATGAAGTAGAGTCTACGGGAAGCAGGAGAAGAACTGCTATTAAGGACAGTATTGACTTAGGTGCATTAAAAGCCACTGTGTGGAGCCAATATTGTGATGCTACCTCATGCTGACACCTACCCATCTACCACAAAACTATTTTATCTTCTCTCCCTTTTCCCAATGGAAGGAGGCTGAATGCTGGTCTGACTACTAGGCCTCTCCATCGTGGCAACAAATTCTAAGCACAATGCAATATCGCAAGTGTGATGCTAATAAAGGTGATGCAGATAGAAGTTCTGAAAATACAGGTTCTCAACATAAAATGCAGCTAAAAGTACTGCAAAATGCAGGGAAATCTCAAAGGAAGCAATTTGAGGGATTTTGATCGCACAACTGAAAGAAGTGTGGTCACTTCGCTCTGACTAATAAGACAAGAGAGATTTGCATAATGTAAAGTGTTATTAATCTTTACAGTCCTATGGTGCATAAGCATAAAATTATGAAGAATTATCTGTATCATCTGCATGCTAATCTCCGACTTACTAAGGGATAAGGATCTCCATGTTGTACCCGACTTCATTAAAGAATCTTTTACGGTCAGTGACTGTGTGGCAGTTCTGCACTTGCTACAGCACTCCTAGGAATTAAAAGGGGTCAATTCTCAGGGACCTAGTGTTCTTCCTGTCGGGTCTGTGCCGGCGCTGGTTTGCTCGCTGCATCTGACATCACTGCCAGGGGTCTTGAAGAATCGGCCCTCCATCGTGGCCACAAGCACACAGGTACGTGCCCAAAGGGGCAAGTTATGCCCCTTTCAAGCACCAGCGGAGCTTGCAGCAGCTGATTTCTTTCTTTGGATATGGGAAAAGAGAAGAAGGGGTTAAGTGTTCCAGAGAAAAAACTTGACACATTAGTTGGTCCTATGGATCATCATCTTCAGCCTATGCCCTGTTCTTCTTCAGTGAGTACAGATTCTACCACAGATAGCTCTGGAATCTTGGGTGTTAAAACCCCATCGTGTCATCTTAATGCGACCGGAGGGAATTCTGGCTTGGTGTCTCAAGGGCTAGGGATTTCCCTGCCAATATCCCAAGTGGATTCCCAAGTTATTCTGTGTGTTTGGACTCTGATTTTATACAACCTCCTGTGCCCATGCCTAAAGCAGTGCGTTTTGATTCCTTCCAAACTTCTGTTTCTCCTATTTTGCCCAAGGAAATTACTTTGAAAGATATCTGGAAGGTAGTTACCTGGTTAGAGACTTCACTTCGACCATCTTTAAATGAGTTTGCCCAGTTTACTGAGGCCACTGTGGCTAAATTGATTAAGCAAGAAGTAAAGTTCCCTACTGTGGACTCTCACCTCATTAAGGTGAATTTGCAATTAACTATATGATAATTACACTTACCTGGTAATTGTAGTTCCTTGAGTGACGACAGTTCAGTCCTCTACCTCTGGGTTGTCAATCTCCTCCTGCAGCTTGGAGACTGGTATGTCAGAATTATGACATCACTGGATATAGCCTGCTGTACTCTCTCCTTCATCCCAGTGTGAACTATTAACAAAGCAGACTCAAAGGAGCAACAAATAAGTAGCTAACAGTCATTATTGAAACACATCGTAAACTAACCAGATAACTTTTCAACCCCTCCAGCAAGGTATTCTCACCCCTTGCCCTGCCACTGAGAGAGAGGCACCCCTACACTACACAGAAAGAATGCAGACCTACCTGCAACACTCTTCTTCTGCTTACCAAACTGGATCCATCTGGAATATTCTGGGTGGGAAGGAGGACTGAACTGTCGTCACTCAAGGAACTACAATTACCAGGTAAGTGTAATTATCATTTCCTTATCGTTCCTCCAGTTCAGTCCTCTACCTCTGGGATGTACCAGAGCAATAATCATTGGGAGGGACCCTTCCAGCCGGCCGACAGCACCGCCGACCCGAAACGGGCATCAGATGCCGCTGCCACATCCAGACGGTAATGCTTACTGAATGTATGAAGAGACAACCATGTCACTGCTCTACAAATCTCCCCAGGCGGAACCAAACTTTGCTCCGCCCAGGAACACGCTTGCGCACGAGTGGAATGCGCTCGCAACCCCGTGGGTACGGAACGTCCTTGAAGCAAATACGCTGAAGCAATTGCCTCCCGAACCCACTGGGCAATGGAGGCTTTAGCCGCTGCCTCCCCTTTGCGCACTCCCCCGAATACGACAAATAACCGATCCGACCTGTGAAAAACGTTTGTCACTCTCACATAGTGGCGCAAAGCTCTCTTCACATCCAAACAATGAAGACTGCGATCAGACTCGTCACCCTCCAAAGAACCCAGGACGGGCAAACACACCGCCTGATTCAAATGGAAAGGAGACACCACCTTCGGTAAAAAGGACGGCACCGGACGCAACACTACCTTCTCCCTAGAAAAGGTCAGAAATGGCTCCCTACAAGACAACGCTTGCAGCTCCGAAATACGCCGTGCCGAACAAATGGCCACCAGGAAAACCGTTTTCAACGTCAAGTCTTTCACCGAAGCCTGGCGCAAGGGTTCAAAGGGAGGCTTGGATAACGCCGTCAAAACGGCATTGAGGTCCCACGGCGGAACGCAAACCCGACGCGTTGGTCACAACCGAGAGACCGCCTTGAGAAAGCGACCCACATCCGGGTTAGCTCCCAGAGACACCCCGTTGACTCTGCCGCGATAACAGGAAAGAGCTGCCAGCTGAACCCACAAGGAACTGGCAGCCAGACCCTTATCAAAGCCGTTCTGCAAAAACTCCAACACCAAAGGGATCGAAGCCGCAGATGCTCTAACCTGACGCCGCGAACACCAATCTTCAAAAATACGCCAGACTCGCACATATGCCAAAGATGTCGACTGCTTCCGCGCTCTAAGTAGGGTTGCTACGACCGCCGAAGAGTAGCCTTTCTTCCTCAGCCTAGCCCTCTCAATGGCCATACTGTAAGCGAGAACCGATCCACCTGAGGCAACAGTGGACCCTGAAGCAACAGATCTGCCCTCACAGGGAGTCGCCAGGGCTCTATATCCAGGAGACGCACTAAGTCCGCGTACCACGGACGCCTCGGCCAGTCGGGTGCTACTAGTAGCACTCTTCCGAGATGAGCCTCGATCTTTTGAACCACTCTGCCTATCAACACCCACGGAGGGAACACATATAGGAGACCTTCGTCCGGCCACCGATGCAAGAGTGCGTCTATGCCCTCTGACATCCGTTCCCGTCTTCTGCTGAAGAACCTGCCGCCCTTTGCTGACTGAAACGTTGCCATTAGGTCCATTAGTGGACTTCCCCAGCGAACTGTTATCTCCGCGAAGACGTCGGGATGCAACTCCCACTCCCCTGCATCCACCTGTACTCTGCTGAGGAAGTCCGCGGTCACATTGTCTTCCCCCGCAATGTGCGCCACCGAGATGGCGGTCAAGCAACTCTCCACCCAACCGAATAAGCAGTCCGCCTCTTCTTCCATTGCGGCACTCCCCGTGCCGCCCTGGCGGTTGATGTAGGCGACCGTCGCCGAGTTGTCCGAGAGCACCCGAACTGAATGACCCAGAACCAAGCCCTCGAACGCATGAAGCGCCCGGACTACCGTCCGCAGCTCCAGACGATTTATCGACCAAGAGGCTTCCAGGGGAGACCAGAGGCCCTGCGCAAACTGGGCTCCGCAGTGGGCCCACCAGACTGGCGTCCGTCAACAACGGGAGCCAGTCCGGCTGTTCCAACAGCATGCCGGCTGCCAAGGACGACTGGAGCAGCCACCAACGGAGAGACCGCCGGACCCACTCGGGCACGGGAGACACCTGCTCAATGAGTCGGTCTGATGGGACCAGCGGCGAAGCAGCACTCTTTGCAAAGGCCGCATATGCACCTTGGCCCACAGCACCGCCTCTAACGTCGCCGCCATGGTTCCCAGCACCCGGAGATAGTCCCATGCCAACAGTGCTGGCACCGATAGGAACCGACGGACCAACGTCTGCAACGCCTCGGCCCTCTTGTTCGGCAGAAACACCTGCCCCCTCTTGGTGTTGAATCGAACCCCGAGGTACTCGAGGTCCTGGGAAGGAACCAAATTACTCTTTGTCTGGTTGACCACGCAACCGAGACTCTGCAAAAAGTGCACCACCCTGTTCGTCACTTGGATACTTTCCTCCTCGGACTTGGCCCGAATTAACCAATCGTCGAGATAAGGGTGGACTAAAATCCCTTCCTTGTGCAAGGCGGCCGCCACCACCACCATGATCTTGGTGAAGGTGCGCGGCGCCGTCGCCAGACCGAAGGGCAGAGCCTGGAACTGAAAGTGCCCCCCAAGGAAGCACGAATCGTAAGAACTTCTGATGGGCTTCTCGGATAGGAATGTGCAAATATGCCTCTGTAAGGTCTAGAGATGTCAGATATTCTCCCTGACGCACCGCTACGATTACCAACCTTAAGGTCTCCATCCGGAAATGCGGCACCCGCAAACAACGATTTACGGCCTTTAGGTCCAAAATGGGCCACACCGTTCCGCCCTTCTTTGGCACCACGAAATAAATGGAATACCGACCCACGCCGTACTCGGCCTTCGGCACTTCTACCACTGCCTCCAACTGAAGCAGCCTTTCCAAAGTTCCGCGCACCGCCAGTGCTTTCTTGGGACCCCTGCACGGCGACATGATAAAGGAATCCCGTACGGGTCGGGCGAACTCCAGAGCACAGCCGTGCCGAATTATTTCCAACACCCACTGGTCGGAGGTGATATGGGTCCAGGCGGAAAGAAACTCTCAAAGCCTGCCGCCTATGGGAGACTCCTCCGCCGGGACCCGCCTCGCTTTATTGTGACTTATGGGTTGTGGAAGCGGGGGCTGAGGAGAAACCTCTATTCGCGCCCCGAAACCCATGAAAACCCTGGGCCTGGGCCTGAAACCGGCCCCTCTGGAAATTTCCAAACCGCATAGTACGAAATCTCCTAAGATCCCGAAACTGGCCCCGGTACCCCTGACCGGACCTGCCCTGCTTCGGCTTATCCTCCGGAAGCCTATCTGCCTTGGATTCTCCAAGGTCCTTTACCAACTTGTCCAAATCGTCGCCGAACAGCAAACCGCCCTTAAACGGGAGTTTGCTAAGCCGGGACTTAGAGGGCCCGTCCGCCGCCCAACCTCTTAACCACACCAACCAGCGGGCGGCCACCACGGACGCCGTGCTATTGGTCAGTGCCCTGATCAAATCGTAATGTACATCCGCTAAGTAGGCGGACCCTGACTCCAGCCGATCCAACTCCTTCACCTCCTCGAGATCCAAATGCGTAGACAGGCGCAGGCGCTGGACCCATCTCAAGCATGCCCTGGCCACCCAAGCTCCACAGATGGAGGCCTGCAGCGACAGCGAGTCCGCCTCAAAGGCCTGTTTCAGTAACCCATCCACCTTACGGTCCTGGGCATCCTTCAGAGCCGCACTACCCTCTACCGGGTAACCGCTGACACCACCGCGTCCACCCGCGGTGCTCGAAATCGTTCCTTATCCTTATCGGCCAAGGGATAGAGCCTATTCATAGTCCTTATCCCTCTTAAGCCTGCTTCCGGTTTGTCCCACTCGTCCTGTATCATCTTTTCAACCACTCTGTGTACGGGAAACACCACCTGTGTTTGCCGTACCACCTGAATGACCGTATCCTCAATGTCCTCCTCCGCAGCCACTTGCGTAGCATGATTCAACATCTGCATCGATTCCGTGATCAAGGCCGCAAGCTCCTCTCTGCGGAAGACTCTAATAATCTTAGCTTGATCCTCCGGCTCGGGGATCTCTCCCTCTTCTAGGTCCTGCGCATCCTCATCCTGATCCCAGTCCGTATCCTGGACCTCCAGCCAGTTGCCTTCCATAGGGATAGAAGGCTTCGTTCTCGCTCTCTTCGGCGCTGGCGGGGCCTCGCCTACGTCGACGGGCTCCCCTAACTGCAGAGTCAATCCTGCCAGTGCCCCAGAACCGGGCGACGTGCCTTGGCGTCGCAGACAAAATGCCTGATGCATTAGCAATATAAACTCAGGGCTAAATTCCCCGAGCCCCGAAGCCTGCGACGCTAGCGCAGCCCCGGGAGGCCCTGGCAACTCCTCTACCGCCGGCCCCTGTGCCGCCGGCCTCGGAGAGGCAGCCCCCACCCCCGCCGGTGCCTCCTGCACCACTGGGGAGTTCATGATGTCCATCTGTTGCTCCACGGTAGACGAGAGGGTTGTACAGCCCCGGCACACCCCAGTATCAGCCACTGTACCCCTCCTGGTGCCACACACAAGACACTGTGGTCTGGCTGCCATGAACTAGACCTGCAACTGACCAATGGCACTGCAAACTTCCCAACTGCTTTCTTTCTCTTTTTTTTTTTTTTTTTTAAATATTCACTTTCTAGTTACTTCTCTGTGCTTGATATGATGGGAGCTGACTCCCCCGTAGAGGAAAAGCCCCTTCACCAAGTCTGCTTGCTCAGACTTGAAAGGGAAAATCGAGAAAAAATGCCACAACAGAAAGAAAACAAACAAAATAAGCAAATTAAGCAAATTAAACAAAATAACAAAAGAAACTAGTTTCCCAGGGCTTTAAACGGGCGCGGGCTCGCGAACCGCCCAGCTAGAAAATGGCCGCCGAGCCGAGCCTGCACCAAAAAAAGGCACCAAAAGGAGCACAAGCCTCCCAGTGCCTTCTAAATTATGCTCCCCTCAGAAATTGCAGCTAACCCCGGTGATCTGCTTACCGGCCCGGCTGCACCGTCCGCTGCCCGAAATGCCTGGCCGCAAGCTGAAAAGCGGCCGCACCACAGACTTGCACTAGTGCAGCCTCCGGTGCTGCGGAAATAGTCGCAGCAGCCCGGCAGGCACTTGCACAGACAGAAGGGCTCTCCCCCATAGAGTCCAGGGGGAGAGAACCTCTGGGCTACCCGAAGGGGCCACCAACTCGATTTCCTGAGTCGGCACCCCAAACGAAGCCCTCACAGCAACTGGCAGGGAGCAAGAATACCTGGTGCCCTTTTTTTTTTTTTTTTTAAAGAGACAGATCCCCAAATAGAAAAACCAATCAGAAAAAAACCCAAACAATTTGTTAACTAAATTTGGCTAAGTAAATATAGACTGTCCCACAAGCTCCTTATCAGATTCTCCAGAGAGCCTTCCCCTAAGGCTCGTCAGTTCCACCTGCTGCATGGAGACTGGTCACACTGGGATGAAGGAGAGAGTACAGCAGGCTATATCCAGTGATGTCATAATTCTGACATACCAGTCTCCAAGCTGCAGGAGGAGATTGACAACCCAGAGGTAGAGGACTGAACTGGAGGAACGATAAGGAACCTTAATTTCTCTACTACTGCATTTATGAAGGAAAGTTTAGTGATATATCATAGGCTGGAAACACTGGTAAATGTAACTCATGCTAGGAATTTAAGATTTTTTAATTTTCCCTCTACTCACTATCTCTCCTCCATAATTTTGTTTCAAAAATACTTAAAGGAAATTCTAGGCATAACAAATACTGATAGCTTTAAAATCTCCAATTTATATTATATTCCTAAAGGAAAAAAATCTGTGCAGCAAGATGGGGTAGGGGTGGAACAACTTTCAACTGTGGATAGTCTTGATTTGTCTGTTTTTCTGGAAAATTCAAAAGACGAAATTTCGTCTCGTGCTACTTTGTTGGTTTCTTTTTGTTCTGAAACAGATTGAAATAATTCTTTTAACTTGATCTTTATTGCCAAATTCTTTAATATTATATACATCCTACAGCAATGCCTTATATTCCAACCCCCCCACCCCTTCCCTCTGCTTCCCCTTGTAACATCATCATCATTTTCATCAGTCTTCCCATTATCAACATGATCACTATTATCAATATTTTCAACCTTGTCAACCTTATATTTCACCTATTGTCTACTTAACATTCATCCTTACTGCTGGCTGTTATTGCTTTGTTTATGGTATTTGCCAGAATATTTACATATTTTACTATTCATTACATTACTAGTCTTTCATGTTTGCTTGACTAATTTACTACACTTTCATTTTGAGTCTTAAATACAATATTTTCCATCTTTTCCATATTCTCCATATTTTCTATATTTCCAGGGGGCAGCACTCTTTCGCCTTCTTGCCTCCTGCATTTGCCATTCGATTCCTCTACTCTTGTACTTGTGGATCTCAGCCTGTCTTTCCTTGTTCTACACCCTTTTTCTTTTTCCAGCTGGCCTTCATGCATTCTCTTTCATATCTTCCCACCTATCCACCCTCTATTCCCCTGTATTCTGTTGGGCCCATGATTCATATACCTCCCATTCCCGTTGAAGTTTTCCCCATCTTTTCTGTGAGAGAGCCATCATTTGACTCACGGCATATCCATATTTCAGCCTCTTGAGAATTTCTCCCCTAGAAGGCATCTGTAGTTGTTGCCAGACCCCTGCTGTTGCCATCCATACTGCCACCACTATCTGCACTGTAAGCTTCATATTGGGATTCTCCCACCACCGACCACCCTCAAAAATCAGCAAGAATTCAAGGGTGTTCACCATTTCCCTTCCCTTCTTTGTGTATACTCCCTACCATCCCCCAATTTTCCTGTACTTTGGGGCATCCCCACCATATATGGATATAATCTCCACTTTTCCCATATCCCTTTCAACATGCTGTGTCTCCTTTTCCCCCCCATTTGTTAATCCGCTTTGGCGTTAAAGATGTTCTGTATAGGGTCTTCTAGCAGTGTTCCTGCATTGCCGCTGATCCACCCACCTCCTTCAGACCTTGATATATTTGAGCCCAGGTGGTCTCCTCCCACTCTCTACCCAGATCCCTTTCCCAGGATTCCATAAATGTTTCTTTCCCTTTGGACTGCATCAGCAACTGATATATTTGTCACAGCTGCCCTTTGCTGTAGTACCCCTTGGATACCATCTGTTCAAACCGAGTTTTTACCTGCAACCCCTCCCCATCCATCTCTTTTCCCTTAGAAAATACACTGTCTGCAAGTATGCGTAAAAACTCCTCTGTTCTCTCGCTGGATGGTTTCAAAGCTTTTGGCCACCATCTGTTACTAATTGTCCCCACTTCACCAAACCTTTATTCACTCACGCTTTAAACCCCTGGGTAGTATTCCCTGGTTCAAAGTCTGTCGCTCCCCGAATGTTCTGCATATAAAGTCCCCCCCTCCCTTGCCACCCGTTGGTGTATCTCCTTCTAAATCCCTCTGACCATCTGCATGAACGGATGTATTTGCTCGCCTTGCTCCGTTCCCTCTCTTTTTTTCTAAATGCCTTACCAGGGGTCTCCTTGCCTCAGCCCCCACTCCATGTCTACCCATTGAGTGTCCGCTCCCCTATCCCCCCATTCAATTAGTGCCTGGAGTTGAGTGGCCTGGTAGTACCCCTTTAAATCCGGGACCCCCATTCCCCCATCTTTCCTCTTCCAACACATCACTTGCCTTTTTACCCTGGGTGGTTTCCTCTTCCATTTATACCCAAAACCTCTACGCATCTTTTCAGGAAATATTCATGCACTGGAATAGGCAGCATCTGAAACAGGAACAACAAGCGCGGCAACACATTCATTTTTATGACAGCAATTCTCCCTCCCCACTAAAAATAGGGTTTGTCCCATATCTCCAGATCCTGCATCATCTGTCGCCACATTGGTGGGTGGTTTAGCTTAAACATCTCCTTTATGTCATTCCCTAGTTATATTCCTAGGTATCTAATTGTTTATTTTCTCCATTTAAACGCAAAGGCTGTTTTTAGTCTATCCTCTAGGTGATGATCCAGTTCAAACTTCATTATTTCTGGTTTTATCTTACATCCCGAAACTTTACTGTATCTCTCTATCAACTTCAAGAGATTGGGCAATGTTATTAGTGGTCTACCTATAATATAGATTATGTCATCTGCATATAATGCCATTTTATATTCCTTGCCCCCCACTTCTATTCCTCTGATATCCCCAGAGACTCGCACCGCCACTGCCAGAGGCTCAATTACTAGGGCAAACAGTAGAGGGGACAATGGGCAACCCTGTCGCGTGCCTCTGCCCACACAGAATTCCTCTGAATATTTACCATTTACCCTTATCCTGACCCTAGGGCTGTGATATATTGCTTTTATCCAGGCCATAAATGTGTCTCCTACCCCCATCCTTGCCAAAACTGTAAGCATCAACCCCCATTCTACTCTACTGAAAGCTTTTCTACAGCCATGAGTATGGTTGGCTCCTTTTTTTCCTTAGCCTTCCAAATGCCATTCAGGAGCTTGCGTACGTTATCTCCAATTGGCACAAAATACAACCGCAAGAACTATAATGAATTCTCCTAAATTTGATCATATAACTCCCTTGCTTCAAGAATTGCACTGGCTTCCAATCATTATGAGATCGAAATACAAGAACCTCATGGATATTTTCAAAATTTTACATGAGTCATCAGCAAACGTTCTAACAACTATTATTTCTAAGGACATAGGCTCAAGGCCCAGACGCTCACAGTCTACTAACAGACTTAATGCCCACTTGAAGTTTAATAGATCCAAACAAATGACATCTAATAGGGCTTTCTCCTTTATGGCACCACAACTATGGAATTCTATTCCTATGTTTATGTTTATGTTTATTAAAACTTGATTGACCGCCCTTCAGTAAAAGCAAAGCGGTGTGCAATAAATAAAAATCAATAAAAGGCATGAAGCCGGAAAGGAAAAGAAATTTACAATTTAAAAGTAAAGTAGGGTAAGAAATAGTAGGGGAGAGAAGTAGAATTATAGGGGGAAGAGGAGGTAGGGAGGTTAAAGGCCATGGAGAAAAGGTGGGTTTTTAGCTGCTGTTTGAATGTTGCATGACAGGGTTCTAAACGAAGGGAAGTGGGAAGGGAATTCCATAGTGCGGGACCAATAAAGAAGAAAGCTGAAGAGCGGGTGGATTGGAGGCGGGCAGCAGCAGGGGAAGGAAGGGTGAGACGGTTCAGATGGAATGAGCGGGGGGTGTGCCTGGGAGTGTGAAAATGAATAAGGTCAGCTAGATATTGTGGGGTACTGGTGTGAAGGGCCTTGTGAACTAAGGTGAGTAGTTTGTACTGGGAACGAAAGGAAACGGGTAACCAGTGTAGATGGATGAAAAGAGGGGTTATGTGGTGATAGGGGGACGAGTGTGTGAGAAGGCGAGCTGCGGTGTTTTGGATTCTCTGAAGGCGATGAAGTTGGGAAGAAGACAAACCAGTGAGGATAGAGTTAGAGAAGTCGACCCGGGACATAACTAAGGAGAGAAGTAGTGTGGAAAGAGCAGAAATGGAGAGGAAGGGACGAATGGCCCGAATTTGGCGTAGAAAATAGAAAGAGGTTTTAGTGATATGGGAAATATGAGCGTGAAAAGTGAGATCCGAGTCAAAGAGAACACCGAGATAACGAAAAGAGGTGACCAAGGATATAGGGGTGTTGGAAAGGGAAGGGGCCAGAGGGGGGGAAGGGTGACTGTGAGGGAACCAAATAGCGGTGGTCTTAGTTAGGTTAAGGTGAAGACAGTTCTGAGTCAGCCAGTGTGTGACGGCTGAGAGGCAGTTATTTAGAGGAGTGAGGTCGGGGTGGGAAGGGGATGTGTGGTGAAGAAGAAGAATGTCATCCGCATAGTAGAAAGCAGATATCCCGAATTGCTGGATGACTAGTGTAAGGGGTACCAGGAACAGATTAAACAGAAGAGGGGCCAAGACCGAACCCTGGGGGACCCCACAAGGTAGAGGAAAGGGAGCGGACGGTGGCATGGTGGAGGAGGCAGGAAGAACTGAAGCTGAGCGGGCATAGAGAAAGGAGTGAAACCACCTGTAGACATTGCCGTAAAGACCAGCTTCACGGAGACGGGTTAGAAGGAGGGAGTGATCAACTAGATCAAAGGCCGCAGAGAGATCAAGTGCTACCGCCAATGAAATGTCCCCACGATCATGTGCCACATGCAGGGAATTAGTGAAAGCGAGAAGGGTGGTTTCGACACTGTGCCCTGGACGAAAACCTGATTGACGGGGGTGAAGATAGTTAGTAGAATCGAGATGGTGAGAGAGTTGGGCGAAGACAATCTTTCGAGAAGCTTAGAAAGGAATGGGAGGTGAGAAACAGGGCGGTAATGAGTTGGATCATGCGGGTCGAGGGAGGATTTCTTGAGGATGGGATGGATTAGAGAATGTTTCCAGGGTTGGGGAAAGGTTCCTGTGGAAAGACTATTGTTTAATATGGAAAGGATGTAGGGAAGGACGGCAAGAGAGGGTGTAAGCAACCACGAGGATGGGATGGGATCAAGGGGGCAGAAAGTCTTGTTAGAGGTAGAGATGAGTTTATGAACTTCGGCAGATGAGGTTAGCGCAAATGATGACCAGGTGTGAGAGAGGTGGGATGAAGGAGGGGGGGAAGCTACGGGGGGTGGAGAGGAAATAGGTGAGGGACAAACCGGCAAGGACGCTCTTAGAGAGGCGACTTTTGCACTAAAAGTAGAAGCTAACAGAGAAGGGTCAGGAGTAGGATGAGAGGGTGTAGAAGAGGAAATGGGACGGAGGGAGGTGAGAGATCGGAGTGTAGAATAAAGGTGGCGAGTCTGATTTGGGGCACTGGTGATGGCATCGGAGATGAAAGTGCGTTTTGCAAGAAGAGTCTGGGAACGGTAGAAAGCATGATGGGCTTTGAAAGAAGACAGAGTAGTTGGGGATGGATTTTTGCGCCATTGGCGTTCGGCTCTACGGAGTTGGGAACGGAGGAGACGGAGACCAGGATGAAACCAGGGTTGGGAGATGCGACGCTTAGTTGGACAGGGGCGAAGGGGGGCAATGGAGTCAAAAGCAGATGAAAGGGAAGAAAACAATGAGGATGCTTGGGCGTTGGGAGATAAAGAGGCAAAGTCTGGGGGAAGAAAGGTGGGGGCAGGGGGAAAACTATGGACTGTATCAGGAGTGAGTAGCCTAGATAGTCGGGGGGGCAAGGGACATGAGGGGAGGGGAGGGGGATGGGGAGGGAGTGGATGGGAGCAGGAAACAGTGAGACAAACATGATCAGTCCAAGGGAGGGGGAGAGCAGCTAGATCGGAAAACAGTAGCTGGGATGTTGCTGGGGTGATAAGGAGATCAAGGGTGTGTCCAGCAGAGTGGGTAGGAAAAGAGACATGCTGGGTAAGGGAGAGATCTTGGAGGAGGGCTAGAAAGGCGTGTGTTCCCTTGGGGAGGAGGGTGAGTCAAGGTGGAGATTGAAATCCCCAGCAATGAGGAGGTGTGGGAAGGCCAGGGAAATATAAGAAAGGGTCCGAAGGAGGGAATCCCAAGGATCGGGACGGAGGGCAGGGGGGGAATAGATAAGGAGGATGTAAAGTGAGGGCACAGTATGCAGACGAAAAAGGAGGGATTCCGGATAATAGAGTAAAGGAGAAGGGACCTGAGAGGCCAAAGAGGCCGGGGATAGGATGGCTGCCACCCCCCCGCCAGAGCGGCCTATACGGGGGACGGAGAATGCAGAGAAACCGGGGGGGAGGCAGCGGGCAAGAAGGGCGTCCTCCCCGTCCTTTAACCAGGTTTCAGTGAGGAGGGTGATATCAAGAGAGGATTGAAGAATAAGATCCTGCATAAGGAGGGTCTTGGATCTAAGTGAGCGACAATTCAAGAGACCTAATTTGAAGGAGGTGGGGGAAGGAGAAATGGGGTGGATGAGAGTGTGAGTGGGTGATAGACAAGGTTGGAGGTTGGCTAAACTTCGAGATCGTTGGGAGGGGGCCTTGGGAGGACGTCGACCCCAGAAGACGGGGATGGAAGCCATAGGAAAGTCAGGGGTGCAGGACAGAAAAGAGAAAGATGTACCAGCGCACTGTACCTGAAGTGGCTGAGCAGGAATGTAAGTAGCGACCCCGGGAGAGGAGACAAACAAATCCGGTCCAGTTGGTGTGAAAAGGGAGAGAGCTAAGATGGAGAATAACATCAAACGACAGTTAGAGACGCAGCTTCCGCTGCTGGAGCGGCCCCAAGGAGCGCACCTAAGGAGCACGGCGTGCTCCTTAGGTGCGCTCCTTCGGTGCACGCCCCTGTCACGCGCCGCAGCGGCGAGCGCCGCAGGCGCTCGGCTTTTAAAGAATGCGGGCAGGATACCTCTAGGAGCGCGGCCGCGGTCGCGGTCGCGCGGTTGCGTCACTTCCGGGAGGAGGTGCACACTTCCGGGAGGAGGTGCTTAGTGGAAGCAGCTGTAATCAGAGAGAACGGGCAGGCACTGCAGGGAGAGACAAGGAGGGGAGGCAGAGATGGTAAGCAGGGGAACAGCATCAAACAGCAGGAGAAATAGCCAGCAGTAGGTCCAACGCCGCAGGCGCTCGGCTTTTAAAGAATGCGGGCAGGATACCTCTAGGAGCGCGGCCGCGGTCGCGCGGTCGCGTCACTTCCGGGAGGAGGTGCTTAGTGGAAGCAGCTGTAATCAGAGAGAACGGGCAGGCACTGCAGGGAGAGACAAGGAGGGGAGGCAGAGATGGTAAGCAGGGGAACAGCATCAAACAGCAGGAGAAATAGCCAGCAGTAGGTCCAACGCCGCAGGCGCTCGGCTTTTAAAGAATGCGGGCAGGATACCTCTAGGAGCGCGGCCGCGGTCGCGGTCACACGGTTGCGTCACTTCCGGGAGGAGGTGCTTAGTGGAAGCAGCTGTAATCAGAGAGAACGGGCAGGCACTGCAGGGAGAGACAAGGAGGGGAGGCAGAGATGGTAAGCAGGGGAACAGCATCAAACAGCAGGAGAAATAGCCAGCAGTAGGTCCAACGCCGCAGGCGCTCGGCTTTTAAAGAATGCGGGCAGGATACCTCTAGGAGCGCGGGCCGCGGTCGCGCGGTCGCGTCACTTCCGGGAGGAGGTGCTTAGTGGAAGCAGCTGTAATCAGAGAGAACGGGCAGGCACTGCAGGGAGAGACAAGGAGGGGAGGCAGAGATGGTAAGCAGGGGAACAGCATCAAACAGCAGGAGAAATAGCCAGCAGTAGGTCCAACGCCGCAGGCGCTCGGCTTTTAAAGAATGCGGGCAGGATACCTCTAGGAGCGCGGCCGCGGTCGCGGTCGCGCGGTCGCGTCACTTCCGGGAGGAGGTGCTTAGTGGAAGCAGCTGTAATCAGAGAGAACGGGCAGGCACTGCAGGGAGAGACAAGGAGGGGAGGCAGAGATGGTAAGCAGGGGAACAGCATCAAACAGCAGGAGAAATAGCCAGCAGTAGGTCCAACGCCGCAGGCGCTCGGCTTTTAAAGAATGCGGGCAGGATACCTCTAGGAGCGCGGCCGCGGTCGCGATCGCGCAGTCGCGTCACTTCCGGGAGGAGGTGCTTAGTGGAAGCAGCTGTAATCAGAGAGAACGGGCAGGCACTGCAGGGAGAGACAAGGAGGGGAGGCAGAGATGGTAAGCAGGGGAACAGCATCAAACAGCAGGAGAAATAGCCAGCAGTAGGTCCAACGCCGCAGGCGCTCGGCTTTTAAAGAATGCGGGCAGGATACCTCTAGGAGCGCGGCCGCGGTCGCGGTCGCGCGGTCGCGTCACTTCCGGGAGGAGGTGCTTAGTGGAAGCAGCTGTAATCAGAGAGAACGGGCAGGCACTGCAGGGAGAGACAAGGAGGGGAGGCAGAGATGGTAAGCAGGGGAACAGCATCAAACAGCAGGAGAAATAGCCAGCAGTAGGTCCAACGCTGCAGGCGCTCGGCTTTTAAAGAATGCGGGCAGGATACCTCTAGGAGCGCGGTCGCGTCACTTCCGGGAGGAGGTGCTTAGTGGAAGCAGCTGTAATCAGAGAGAACGGGCAGGCACTGCAGGGAGAGACAAGGAGGGGAGGCAGAGATGGTAAGCAGGGGAACAGCATCAAACAGCAGGAGAAATAGCCAGCAGTAGGTCCAACGCCGCAGGCGCTCGGCTTTTAAAGAATGCGGGCAGGATACCTCTAGGAGCGCGGCCGCGGTCGCGTCACTTCCGGGAGGAGGTGCTTAGTGGAAGCAGCTGTAATCAGAGAGAACGGGCAGGCACTGCAGGGAGAGACAAGGAGGGGAGGCAGAGATGGTAAGCAGGGGAACAGCATCAAACAGCAGGAGAAATAGCCAGCAGTAGGTCCAACGCCGCAGGCGCTCGGCTTTTAAAGAATGCGGGCAGGATACCTCTAGGAGCGCGGCCGCGGTCGCAGTCGCGCGGTCGCGTCACTTCCGGGAGGAGGTGCTTAGTGGAAGCAGCTGTAATCAGAGAGAACGGGCAGGCACTGCAGGGAGAGACAAGGAGGGGAGGCAGAGATGGTAAGCAGGGGAACAGCATCAAACAGCAGGAGAAATAGCCAGCAGTAAGTCCAACGCCGCAGGCGCTCGGCTTTTAAAGAATGCGGGCAGGATACCTCTAGGAGCGCGGCCGTGATTTAAGAATCCTAGTGATTTAAGAAATGAGTATGATATCAAAGATTTTCGAAAGTCCCTTAAAACGTACCTATTTATTGAAGCATATGGCAATTAATCTAATTCCAATAGAACAAAATGTTTTAACCCTTTGAATTTCAATTTTCCTATAATGTTTAAATTATTTTAACTTTGTAAGATTGCAGTTATTTGTTTAATGTAATTGTAATGAATTATGAAATGTAATTTTTCTGTAGTTTATGTATAATTTAATGTAATGTACTGTAGTTTACTGTAATGTACTATCTTGTTGTCTCCCCCCCCCCCTCGATGTAGTCCCTCTGTTGTCTTGTTGACCACTTTGATTGAAGGATAAGGTGATATATAAAACTGATTAAATAAATAAATCTCTGGCATGCCTTCCCGATATGAACCCTGTTTCGTCTGCTCATATCAATTTGGGGAGGTAGTGCTGTATGCGGTTTCACAAATTTTCGCCAGAATTTTTGTGTCTAAATTAATTAACGAAATTGGGCGAAGAGAGTTACACACTGTTATGTCTTTCCCCATCTTGGGCAGCACTGTGATCCCCTGCTACTGCCATTGAACTAAAATTTTGAGATTACATTTTCAAAAGAAGTCTGTCTCTTTTTGTGATCAGGTGGTTAATGGGTTCCCAGATGTTTCCAGAAGTATTTAACTGAGGCGAAGGGCATTTCGGCTCCTAAGGCCTAGACTTTTGGCACTAGGAACCAAATTTCCCCATAAATGTCTGATCACATATAAAGAAACTCAGTATATGTTTTATGAGTCCTCACAATTGGAGACCTTTCTCCTGGGGAAATAGGTTTGAGTGTATTTGCACTTGGGATTTTGCTTTATGATGGTTTATCATTTGGGTTTAGTTTTGGGTTTTTTTTTGCAGGGACCCTACCAGTTTGGATGTATTTGTTTTCCACCTCATCTTTCCTTTCTTTTGAGCTACACCAGGTACTCCATGTTGGGGACTAGAATGATTGTTGTCTCTTATTTATTTATTAATTTTATTAATTTATTTAACTGTTCGTATATACCTCTGATCTATGAGCCTAAGTGGTTTACAGATAACAGCTTGGCCAAGTGGACTTACATGAAGCATAGATAACTTAATGTGGTTTATATTTCCTCATAGTATGTACTATGGAGTATTTTCTGGTTTCTGTATCTTATGTGGATATTGTAAGATGTAATAATTCAATTTAAAAAAGGTAAATTTTCAAAACAATTTATAGGGTAAAAAGTATTTTGCCCACATTAATCAGTTTTCTGAAAACTGCCTTTCTTCAGTGTCACTAGAGGTCTATATGTCCTTTTTTTTAACAAAAGCACTTTTAGCCACACTGAAAGGAGACATCTCCAGGGATGTGTTTAGGGCATAGGAAGGAAGAATAGCCACACAGTCAGCATTTTCCTAGAGGAAAAACAGATGCCAAGTGATCCCGCGTCCTTTTTCCCAACAGCAAGAATATAGCTGCACACTTTCACTTTAAGAACTGGTATAAAGCCCACCGAGTGAAATGCAGGCACAGGCTTTGCTCAATATGCAATTTGAAAATTGACCACAAAATCTAGTTTCTTACTAGGCATATCTTATGAACATCCAGCTTTTTCTCTCTGCACTTACCAGCAGGAATTCAGCAAAGCACTGAATTTTCAATTTCTATTCTGCCTTTCATACTTGGTCAGCCACTTCAAAACAGATTACAATAAGATTAGCAAGGCTATTAAAAAGTAGCTTACAATAGGCAGAGCTAAATTAATGTGTCAAGATGTTGCATAAATAGCCTTCACAGGTGTGGAAAATAACTTTGCACTGGGCATCTAGGTTCTCCCTTATTTTATAAGAGGTTTGATGAATGTGGAGCCTTTTATAAAATATAGACACTGCCACCAAAAATACCCGAGTTGTTTGGTGGCATGCACTCCAGAAAAAGCCATTTTACAAAGGAAAATGTTCAAATAGAGTGGCTTTGCATGTGTGTGTGGCACCACTGACATATACAAACAGTAATTTTATGACTTATACAAGTAAGTAGCACAACTTATGTATTTATTTAAACAGATTTATAGCCTGCCAATCCAAAGTCCTTGGTGGATAATAGCAAAATATATACAATAAATCTACACAGATTATTTATTTAGAAATTTTATATTCCCCTAACTCCTAGGTGGATTACAGCAAAAACATACATAAAAATATACAAGTAAAAAAAAAATCACACGACAAAACAAGACTCAAAAATCATTATCACCCTGCTATTGTTGCTAAGCAGTCATTAGACTAACTGACATCACGTGCACAAAGTTTAACTAATGCAGAAAGCTGAAAAGCCCTGCCGAAACAGATGCACCTTCAATTTTTTACATCAAACTATCCGACGTGTTGAATAACTCCGCTGGCAGAGCAATCCAAAGTCACAGGGCAGCCATAGAAAAGAGGAAATTAGACTTACCTGCTAATTGTAGTTCCTTTAGGAACTCCGGTCTAGTCCCGACATCTAGGGTTTAAGCACCTCCTCCAGCAGCTATGGAGACTGAAAAACGTCATTCTTTTGATGACACTGGTACAAATACCGCTGGGACCGCCTCCTCTGTCCAGTAATCTATTGACAAAGCAGACTCACCCGAGCAACAATCAAGTAGCAAAAAACGTAACACATTGAACTTAATATAAACTTAATTAAGTCATTTAAGTTACTAACTAAGGAACGAGGACCGAATACCCCCGTTGTAATCTAGCTGAACTAAATGATTGTACTTACGTATAGGAATCTGTGCTAAGGACTTCCACACTTCCCCGCTCCCTGAAAGAGCCAGACTCGTTCCAGATCCCTCTCTTGTCTTGCAAACTCCCCCCTTTCTTACGGCCCACACACTTCCCCAAACTTTGTCTTGTTATGCCTTTGTGGAAACAGCGTGCTTCAGGCCCACCGCAAGACCTAATCAGGGAGGGTTACGGGACTAGACTGGAGTTCCTAAAGGAACTACAATTGGCAGGTAAGTCTAATTTCCTCTTCCTTATCGTCCCTCCAGTCTAGTCCCGAAATCTAGGGATGTAACAGAGCAGTGAAAGTCTTCCTTACCGGGAGGGACCCGCTAGGCCAGCCTGAAGCACCTCTGCACCAAAAACAGTATCCCTTTCCGCCTGCACATCGAGACGGTAATGCTTAACAAATGTATTAAACAACGACCAAGTCGCTGCCCTACAAATATCAACCGCTGGCACTAGAAGGTACTCTGCCCACGACGCTGCTTGCGCTCTCGTCGAATGAGCTTTAATGCCTTCAGGCACTGGCTTCCCCTTAAGAATGTAAGCTGACGCTATAGCTTCTTTAAGCCAGTGTGCAATGGAAGCTTTACTAGCCGCCTCCCCCTTATACGCTCCACCAAAAAGGACAAAGAGCCTATCCGTATTTCTGAAACTTGCCGTCCTGCAAAGATATTTTTTAGCGCTCGTCGAACGTCCAGCGAGTGAGAAGATCCTGAACTCGACTGACCTCCCAAATTGACAAAGACTGGCAACGAAATGGTTTGATTGACATGAAAAGCCGACACTACTTTTGGCAAGAAAGACGGCACTGGTCTCAAAACCACTTTATTATCATAAAATGTCAAGAATGGCTCTCAACAGGATAGAGCCTGAAGCTCCGAAATTCTACGTGCCGACGAAATCGCTACTAAAAATACCGTCTTGAGTGTCAGATCCTTATCCAACGCTCTCGCCAATGCTTCAAACGATTCACGCATTAAGGCGTCCAACACCAAAACCAGATCCCACCGTGGAACTGGAGACCTACAAGGCGGCCTCAGAAGCGACACCGCGCGCAAAAATCGTTTAAAATCTGGATACGTTCCCAGGGTCTCCCCATTTATCTTTCCCCTATAACACGCCAGAACTGCTACCTGCACCCGCAACAAGGCAGCCGCCAAGCCCTTCTCAAAACCATCCTGCAAAAAAGCCAACATGTGTGACACCGCCGCACTCAACGCCTGAACCTTCCTGTCCGAACACCATTCCTCAAAGATCCGCCAGATACGTACATACATTAGCGACATCGATCTCCTCCTAGCCTTCAACATTGTAGAAATTACAGCTGAGGCATACCCTCTCGCCTTCAGCCTTGCCCTTTCAAGAGCCAAGTCGTAAGCGAGAACCGATCCACCTGGGGCATAAGTATAGGACCCTGAAACAACAGGTCCTTTCGAACCGGTAACCGCCAGGGCCGATCCACTAACAGTCTGACTAGGTCCGCGTACCACGGCCTTCTCGGCCAATCTGGAGCTATCAGAATTACCGTTCCGTTGTGAACCTCTATCCTCTGCAGAACTCGACCCATTAACACCCAAGGGGGAAATACATACAGGATATGACCCTCTGGCCACCCTTGAATGAGAGCATCGAGACCCTCCGACATTGGCCACCCTTGAATGAGAGCATCGAGACCCTCCGACATTCTTTCCTTTCTTCTGCTGAAAAATCTGTTTGCCTTTGCTGACTCTAATGTCGCCATTAGATCCATTATCGGCTGACCCCAGCGGTTCACTATCAGCTCGAACACCTCTGGATGCAGAATCCACTCTGCTGGGTCCACTTTGACCCGACTCAGAAAATCGGCCGTCACATTGTCCACTCCTGCCACATGCGACGCCGACAGTGCCAGAAGATGAGCTTCGGCCCACTCCAACAGGTGATCGGCCTCGGCCTCTAGTGGCGCACTGCCAGTGCCACCCTGCCGATTGATGTAGGCTACTGCAGTCGCGTTGTCGGAAAAAATGCGCACCGCTCTGCGCTCCAGACAAGTCTGAAACTCCCTCAGCGCTAGAGCCACCGCTCTCAACTCCAATCTGTTGATGGACCAAGCCTTCTCCCCCTTGGTCCACTGACCCTGAGCAAAGTTTCGATCGACATGTGCCCCCCCATCCCCAGAGACTGGCATCCGTCGTCAGAGATACCCAGCTGGGGGCCTCTAGAAGCATACCCCTCTCCAGCATCCCTGGCTGTAACCACCATTGCAACGCCTTCCTCGTCTCCGGTCCACACGGAAGCACCCGGGACAGAGGATCGTTTTGGTGTGACCATCGTCTGAGCAATGCCCTCTGCAGCAGTCGCATATGTGCCCTCGCCCACAGCACCAATTCTAGTGTCGCCGCCATCGTACCTAGCAACTGCAGATAGTACCACGCTGTGGGAATCCTTCGGCTTAGAAAGGCTCTGACTAGGCCTCTCAGACACTGAGCCCTCACCCAAGGCAGGAACACCTTCCCCACCTGTGTATCAAAACGGGCTCTGAGATATTCCAGGCTTTGCGAAGGTTCTAGCCTGCTCTTTGCTCTGTTGATTACCCAGCCTAGGCTCTGAAGGAACTCCACCACTCTGGCCGTTGCCACTGTGCTCTCTTCCCTGGACTTTGCCCGTATCAACCGATCGTCCAAATACGGGTGTACCAGAATTCCTTCTTTCCGCAGCGCCGTGCTACTACCACCATGACCTTGGTGAATGTCCGAGGAGCTGTTGCAAAACCGAACAGCAAAGCGCGGAATTGAAAATGCCCCATCGGAAGTGCAAATCTGAGGAACTTCTGATGCTCTTGATGAATGGGTATGTGAAGATACACTTCTGACAAATCCTGGGCGGTGAGAAACTCCCCTGCCCCGATGGCCACAATGACCGACCTCAGCGTTTCCATCCGAAAATGTGATATGCGAAGACTCCGATTTACCTTCTTGAGATCCAAGATGGGACGAAAGGAACCCTCCTTTTTTGGTACCACAACATAAATGGAGTATCAACCGTACCCACACTGTTCCTTTGGCATGGGAACCACTGCGTTGAGACTCAGAAGTCGTTGCAACGTGTCTCGCACTGCCTGAACTTTCAGGGGCGTTTTGCATGGGGATTGAATGTAAGCATCGGCCACTGGGTGTTGGAACTCGAGAGCATAGCCCTCTCGAATGACCTCTAACACCCACCGGTCGGTAGTAATCCGGGCCCAAGCAGGATAAAACTCTTGTAACCGCCCTCCTATGGCCACCAGTTCCTCTTGGGCCCCCCTGGCTTCATTGTGACTTTCTAAGATTCGAGGGGGAGGGAGCTGCAAAACCTCTGTTTGCTCCCCTAAAACCTCGAAACCCTTGACTTCTATAGGAGAAACGTCCCCTTTGAAATCGACCAAACCGGGTTGGGCGGAAACGACGAAAATCTCTCTGCTGAATTCTGTTAGCTGGCAATGATTTCCTCTGCTGCTGCTTATCCTCTGGGAATCTCCCTCCTTTAGATTCCCCCAAATCTTTTGCCAACTTATCCAAATCTTCTCCAAACAGTAGTTTACCCCTAAAAGGCAACTTACTTAATCTCGTCTTTGAGGAACCATCCGCCGCCCAATTCCGCAACCAAAGATAACGCCGGGCCGCTATTACCAACCCCATACTCTTAGACAGACTCCTAATAAGGTCATAATGAATGTCCGCTAGGTAAGCCGTCCCGGACTCCAACTTGGACGCTTCCCCTTCAGTCTCCTGCTAGGTACATATGACCTAGATTGGCCACTGTTGGAAACAGAATACTGGGCTTGATGGACCTTGGTCTGACCCAGTATGGCATATCTTATGTTCTTATGTCCTCCCCTTGGTCTACCTGAAGATGTTGTGACCAACGGAGACAGGTACGCGCCACCCAGGCCCCACAAACTGATGCCTGTAAGGAAAGCGCACAGATGTTGAATACCTGTTTCAACAAGGTATCTAGCTTCCTATCTTGCACATCCTTAAGGGCGGCACTACCTTCCACTGGAATTGTCGTCTTTTTGGTTACTGTCGATACCGCGGCATCTACCTTCGGTGATTTAAACAACTCGCGATCCTGATCTACCAGCGGGTATAGGCGAGCCATAATCCGGGAACCTTTCAGCCCTGCTTCAGGCATGTCCTATTCTTCCTGAATCATCTCCCGCATCATTCTATGAACCGGGAAGGCTCTTTGTGTCTTTCGAAATGCCTGCAACAAAGGGTCCTCTAGGGATGTATCCTCTGCCGGGCCTGCAGCAGGTATATTTAGTGCCTTTAGAGTTTCCCCTATTAATGCCGGTAACACGTCCCGTCTAAAGACTCTGACCACCCGTGCCTGTTCTTTGTGTTCTGCCAACTCTCCTTCCTCTAATTCCTCCTGAACTACTGTGTCCTGTTCTCTGTTCTCTGAAAAAGGACCCTCGGAGGCTACTGACTGATCCTGCAAATTCTTTTCCTTTCGTGCCCTCTTTGAAGGAACCTCCAAGAGCCCCAAGCCTAGCGGGGTTCCCGGTCGCTTTTCGCCCCTGTTCACTTCTAGCGCAGGCGCTTCCATGCTCTTGTTACTGCACTGTAAGACCTGCTGCAAAAGGGATACGAAATCCTGTGAAAAAATTGCCCCTAACCCACTAGGCAAAGTGGGCTGAGCCATAGACTTATCCAAAGCCGAGGAAGGCCCGGCCACCGGTTCCAGCAACGGAACAGAGGGAGATGCAGGGACTGGCAAAACCCCTTTTGGTTCCTCTCCAGCCCCCCCCCCCCCTCCCTACTACGGGCTCCATAGAGAGGGCTTCCAGAGAGCAGGACTTGCAAGCTCCTGCTTCTGAAACCGAGCCCTTTCTAAGACTGCAGAGCAAACAAAGCTGCTTAGAAGGCATCTCACCCCCAACCTGAGTACCAGCTAAAAGGCTACTGTTATTAGCTTTCTATCTAAACTAGACTGTCAGCCCTACCAGAGAAAGATCTCCCAATCTTTAACTCTATAAAGAGATTTCCCCAGCAATAAACAGAGCCAGGGCAGTTCCACGTATTAAAACACACACCAAAATAAATATATCTCTATCTCTATCTCTACATATATATCTCTATCTATCTATCTATCTATCTATATATATATATCTATATATATATATACCTACATTTCCCCAGAATACCTGCTTTAAGCACAAGGGCCAAATCGCTGAGGAAACTCTCCGATTTCTCTGTACAGCGCTGGAATCACCCCGTGATTGGCCTACCCGTGAAAAGCTCTCCCCCCCCCCCCGGGGTTTTCTACCGGCCTGAAGCTCGCGCGGCATTTCCCACGCTTCAATCACGCGGTCACGGCCTCTTGCTCTCCGTTGCGCCCCACACGGCGAAAATCAGCTGCTTACCTGATCTGCCACGCGTCTCCCCGTGCTCAGCCGAACAGCAGCTTCCGCAACAGAGAGACATCTTCTGATGAGCCAGCAGGTTTTGGCATTAGCGGCCTTGCCATGTGCTCCCTCACACCCGCTGCTGACTGCCGTTGTGCTCGTGTGCTCGCTGCCAGTTCCTCACCCATCCGTGGGTTCGGGAACTGGAGCTCGGCCCTGGAACTCTGAAACGTCCCTTCCTCCCCTTGCCGTCTGCCAGAAGAGAGGGAGATAGGAAGGGGGCCTTAGCACAGCTTCGCCGCTCAACCGGTAATCTGACTTTTTTCTTTTTTTTCTTCAATTAGAATAAATTGAATAAGAACTACTATCCTCTCTAACTACTCTCCTTAACTGTTTCTCCAGTGAGCCTTCAACATCTAGGCTCACCAACCTCCAGCTGCTATGGAGACTGAGATTACTGGACAGAGGAGGCGGTCCCAGCGGTATTTGTACCAGTGTCATCAAAAGCATCTTTATCTTTATTATCTTTATTGAAACATTTGATAAACCGCTGCAGCTAAAGCATAGAGCGGTGTACAATAAAAGGTCCACACTGCAAATTATAGAAAAGAACGCCATAAAATAATAGGAAAGCAAAGCACACAGCACACAGCAGTAAAACCAGGTAACAAAATAAGAATAAATAAAACTAAAAACAAAACAAGGAAAGACAGGGCACTAACAGACAAACAGCACAAAACCAGAAACCAACTACGTTTCTCAGTCTCCATAGCTGCTGGAGGAGGTGCTTAAACTCTAGATGTCGGGACTAGACTGGAGGGACGATAAGGAACATTCTATAGCGAAAATGAATGCCAAAATAAAAGGAACATCTAAAAGTGAAGTGTACTGAGACGTCAATAACCACAACACAAACTCCCCCCCCCCCCCCCCCTTTTCCAGGAACTCTGTAATGAGACATGAAACAATGCAAAAAAAAATGTTACTCAGGGCCTAAAGACAACATTCCTTAGAGAAAAATTGAGCAAAACAGAAAATAACTCCCTGGCTGAGGACTGTAACATCAAGGATTAGGAAGGCGTATATAAATATATAGGAGTGGAGGAAGGAACGACAATCAAGCAGAAATTACTGAGAGAAAAGATCAGTACAGAATATTACAGGAGATTAAAATCATTACTGAAAAGTACTTTAACATCATGGAATAAGATGCAAGCCATCAATCAGCTGGCATCAATCAGCTTTGGAATTATAGACTTGAAAAGGCAGCAAAAGGGCCTAGAATACTAATGCACCTCTTACTGGGACACAGGTTAAGCTGGACTGTTGCAGATTCTTACAAAGAACCTAAATGCTTGCAGAATGCCCCAGTCAAACACACATAAACCACAGATAGATCCTCAATAAATACAGTTATGGTCAACATTATTGGCACCCTTGCATTTTAGGTATGTTGTGTACTATATCTTGAGAAATAATTGGAAATATTCCAACTGTATGTCATCATAATATTTTAATAGTATGTCTAAAGGTATACAACAACAAAAAAAAGATGTTTGTACAACGTAGATGTAGTAACTTCTGAGAAAAATAACAAAATATGGCCTGGACAGGATTAATGGTACCCTTCACGAATATTTCGTTGTACAACCCTTGGCAGTGATGACAGCCTCCAAACGTTTCTTGTAGTCATCTATGAGCTTTGTACATCTGTCTGCTGGTAGTTTCTCCCACTCTTTAATTGCAATTTGTTCCAGCTCATGAATGTTTTCAGAATTCCTTTTAGCAAAGGCAGATTTCAGCTCTTTCCAAAGGTTCTCGATTAGATTGCGATCAGGACGCATTGCTGGCCAATTTAAAACAGTCCATTTGTTCCTTTTTAACCATTCTTTTGTACTTTTGGATGTATGTTTTGGGCCATTGTCCTGCTGGAGGACCCATGACCTTTGACTCAGACCTAGCTTTCTAACACTAGGTAGCATATTTCGCTCCAAAATACCTTAGTAGTCCTCTGACTTCATGATTCCTTTAATATGTTTCAGGCCTCCAGTTCCTGAGGCAGCAAAACAGCCCCACGACATTACAGAACCTCCACCATATTTAACTGTAGGAAATGTGTCTTTTCCTTATAAGTTTTATTTCTTCGCCTGTAAAATGTATCACTGGTCTGCATTTCCAAAGAGCTCAAGTTTGGTTTCATCTGTCCACAGAACATTTTCCCAAAAGGATTGTGGTTTCTCAAGGTGGGTTTTGGCAAAGATCAGGCGTGCCTCTTTATGTCTGTCCTTGAGCAGTGGGGTCCTCCTTGGCCTTCACCCATGAAGTCCTTCTTTATTTAGTGCATGGTGCGTGCTGAAACCACCACTCCAGATTGCTCCAGGTCAGCCTTAAGCTCTTTGTATATGGTGCTTTTTCAATAGGTCACACTAACCTTTGAAGATTTCTTGGATTAATTTTCTTCTTTCCACCATGCCTTGGGAGGTTCTTGACAGTTCCATGAGCAGAAAACTTCTTAATAACATTGTTAACTGTAGACACAGGAATCCCAAGTTCTTTGGAGATGACCTTGTACTGGCCCCCCCCTCCCCCCTTGAAGTCTGATGTTTGGTGATAATGGCTTTTCTGACAATCTGCAATAGGAATGTGGTTCTTCTGTTCAAACTGATTTGAATTGTTATAAGAGTACTGACAATCATGTCCTGACAATATCCCTGTTTTATACTATTTCCTACTATTTCCTTTTTTAATCGGTCTTGTTTTATTTGATTATTTTATGTGTCAAATATACGTGCATATATTGTCCAAAGCCATTTCACTGGCCACTTATTTTTTAGAAGATACTGGACATTAAGGTGTTGAACTGCAAAAATACCAATAATGTTGACTTCAACTGTACAGAACAAGTGACCACAAATAACTACTTCACAAGCTCTATCCATTCTGTGGACGAATCAAAGGCTTTGGCTGTATTATTGTCAATGGACTGTCATTCGCAAGCATTGAAAATTCACTAAAACAAGAATATTAAAACCTTGCTTATGAATGCATTTTCTAATGCCTTTTGACTTTGGCCCTATTGAAAATTATCCTGCCCTCATCAGATCAAGACCATTTTCATTAGAGGGAGTGTCAGGTCCATGCTTCACTTCCCACACAAGTCTGAATCTAGTTATTATCTATTTATCTATTTCTAATTATAAATTTGTACATGTTGTAAATCTAAATGGATGGACTGAATTCATCACTACCTTAATGTTTTCAGTCCTAGTTGAAAAGTACTAATAGAAAGACTATAACCACTAAAATATACTTTAGCAAAACGCCAGTAGCCATCTTTAAGTCTGCATTGCTAACAGACATGATGTAATGCCAACTACTACTACTCATCATTTATATAATACTACTCGGCATACACAGCACTGTACAAGTACACAAAAAAGAGCCAGTCTCTGCTCCACAGAGCCTACAGTTTGCCAAGACAGACAAACAGGATAACCGGGGACAAGGGAAATGATTAAAGTACACATGGCTGTGCGCTGTAAATAGTCTGACACCTAGATATAAGCAGCCCATTGATTTTTACCTCATGCACTGAAGCCCAGGTACTTCGACTCAGAGCAAGTGTATCATTTTATAATAGAGTGATCCAGTGTGGGAAATAGATGTATCTAAAACTAAATGACCACACAGCACCCTCGTCAGAACCTGGTCTAGCACAACCTGCAGTGGAAAGAATAAGAACAGTCCCAGCAGGCAGGAGAATCCCAAAGTGAAGCCCCTCAAACAAAAAGAGCAAGCAGCTCCCAGAATAAATAAAATCAAATGGTCTAAGTATTTTTCCCATAGACACAAAACAAGAAAACGCCTTTAGAGCATCTCACCCTGGATAGTGCTATAAACGGCATTACAGAACCACAGGGAAGTATCCCAACATAGCCATAGTAACACAGCATATGACGGCAGATAAAGACTAGTATCGTCTATCTAGTCTGCCAAGAAAAGTGGCTAGAGTGGTTGTAACTGCGGCTCCGTGCACGTCACCTCTGTGTTTAGGGCTGTACCTGCTGCTCAGTGCAAATCAGCCCCCCCCCCTATGTATTGAGTATAAAAGATACCTAAGTTTGCTTTGATTTCATCCTCTTGCTATAAAGGGATCCACTGTGTCTGTCCTATGCCAGTTTGAATTCCGTCACTGTATTTGCCCCACCACCTCCATCAGGAGGGCATTCCAAGCATCCACCACCTTTTCAGTGAAAAAGTATCTCCTGATGCTGCTTTTAAGTTTACCACCTTGTAGCTTCACCATATGCCCTCTAGTTTTACAGCTTCCCCTTCTTTGAAAAAGGTTTGTTTGTTCATTGATACCCTTTAAGTATTTAAAGGTCTGCATCATATCTCCCCTATCCCTCCTCTCCTCTAGGGTATACATACTGAGGTTTTCAAGTCTCTTCTCATATGTTTTCTGGTACAGGCTCCAAATCATTTTGGTTGCCTTCTTCTGAACTGTTTCAAGTATTTTTAGTCCCTTGTGAGATATGGTCTCCAAAATGGAACACAGTATTCCAAGTGAGGCCTCACCAATGACTTGTACAGGTGTTATTAATACCTCCTCCTTTCTGCTGGTTATTCCTCTCTGTATGCAGCCTAGCATCCTTCTGGCTTTGGCTACCACCTTGTCACATTGTTTCGCCACCTTGAAATCCTCACACACTAGCACTCCAAGGTCCCTCTCCTAATCTGTGCACACCAATTTCTCTCCCCCTATCACAGATGATTACTTTGGATTTCTGCATCCCAAGTGCATGACTCTGCACTTCTTATTTTATTTATTTATTTATTTATTTACATACTCTTATATACCGCGCTATTCTGCATCAGTGCGGTTTACATTGAACAAACTGAAATTACATTGAACAGGGCATTATAACTTGGAGATAACTATTTTACAGGGAACATGGGCAATGGAGGGTTAAGTGGCTTGCCCAAGACCACAAGGAGCACCTGTGGGACTAGAAACCCCAGTCCTTCCGGCCCAAGGTTGCTGTCCTCTAGTGGGATTTGAACCACCGACCTTCCGGCCTGAAGTACCTTGCCCCAACCACTAGGCTACTCCTCCACTTCTTCACATTAAATCTTAACTGCCAAGCATTAGACCATTTTTCCAGTGTGTTTAGATCTTTCCTCATGTCCACTTCCTCAGAAGTGTCCACTCTTGCAAATTTTTGTGTCATCTGCAGGACTGATCCCTCAGGCATGCCACAAAGCACTTTCCTTTCTTCTGAGTGAGTTCCATTTACCACCACATTCTGTCGTACGTCAAACCTGTTATATGTTGGTTGAATTTACTGTTATAATGTAAACCACTTCTGATCACTGGAAGTAGTGGTATAAAAATGTAACCAAATAAATAAATAAATAAAAATCAACCAATTTCTGATCCAGTTCACCACCTTCAGACCTATCTCCAGGCTGCTCAGTTTATTGATAAGCCTCCTATGAGGAACAGTATCAAAGGGTTTGCTGAAATCTAGGTATATCACATCCATCACATGCCCTTGATCTAGAACATAAGAACATAAGATATGCCATACTGGGTCAGACCAAGGTCCATCAAGCCCAGTATCCTGTTTCCAACAGTGGCCAATCTAGGTCATACGTACCTAGCAGTTCCCCCAAAAGACACAGGTTCCACAATGCTTGTACTGGGTCAAGCATTGATATCCTGGGTCCCTTCTTAATAATGGTTTATGGACTTTTCCTCCAGGAACTTGTCCAAACCTTTTTTAAACCCAGCTACACTAACAGCCTTCACTACATCCTCTAGTTCTCTGGTCATCCAGTCAATGAACTCAATCAAATTTGTTTGGCATGATCTTCCCCTGATAAAACCATGCTGCCTCGGATCATGCAATCTTGGTTTCCAGAAAGTCCACTATTCTTTCTTTCAAGAGAACCTCCATTACTTTTCCCACCAGAGAGGTATGGCTTACCTCCCTATAGTTTGTCACCTCTTCCCTATTACCACTTTTGTGAAGAGGTACCACATCAGCTCTTCTCCTCTCCTGCAGAACTTCTCCTTTCTCCAAGGATCCATTAAAACCACCCTTTAAAGGCCCTGCTAGAACCTCTCTGATCTCTTTCAGTATCCTGGGATGTATCCCATCTGGTCTCATGGCCTTGTCCACTTTCAGTTTTGCAAGCTGTTCAAAGACATCGTCTTCTGTGAATGGTGTGGTATCTACTCCCTTCCCATTTGTATATTTGTCAGTCTTACGTGGTCCTTCTCCAGGAATTTCTTGAGAGTGAATAGAGAACAGAAGTATTTGTTTAACATTTTTGCTTTTTCAATGTCACTTTCCACAAATCCGTCCTCAGTACTTTTGAGTCTTGCAATTTCATCTCTACTCTTCCTCTTCTCTTGAATATACCTGAAAAATGTTTTGCTTCCAAGCTTCACATCTTTAGCCATCTTTCCTTCCGCCTTTGCTTTTGCTGTCCTTATTTCTCTCTTTCTCTCTTTTAGCTTTATCCATAAGAACATAAGAACATAAGATATGCCATACTGGGTCAGACCAAGGTCCATCAAGCCCAGTATTCTGTTTCCAACAGTGGCCAATCTAGGTCATATGTACCTAGCAGTTTCCCCAAGGGACACAAGTTCCACAATGCTTGTATTGGTTCAAGCATTGATATCCTGGGTCCCTTCTTAATAATGGTTTATGGACCTTTCCTCCAGGAACTTGTCCAAACCTTTTTTAAACCCAGCTACACTAACAGCCTTTACTACATCCTCCGGTAACAAATTCCAGAGTTTGATTACACGTTGAGTGAAAAAATATTTTCTTTTATTAGTCTTAAATAGTTTACCCTGTAGCTTCATTGCATGTCCCCTAGTCTTTCTATATTCTGATAAGGTAAACAATCGATCTACATTTACCCTGTATTCTTTTCTGTGTTCCTCTTTTTGTGATTTTCTGAATTTTGTGAAAGCTGTGTTTTTTACCTTTATTTGTGCAACCACTTCTTTGATGAACCGCATAGGTTTCCCTTTCCTCTTGTTTTTAAACTAATTTCCTTACATATATATCTGCTGCCCCTTTTATTGCTTCTTTAAGTTTAGCCCACTGCAATTCCACTTCCCTTATCTCCTCCTACCCTGACAACTTCTCCTTTAGGTACTTTCCCATTTTGCTGAAGTCAACGTTTTTGAAGTCTAGGACTTTGAGTTTGCTGTGATTAGACTCTGCTTTGGCTTTTACCTCAAATCACACTGTGTGATGATCGCTGCTGCTCAAGTGGGCAATCGCTGCTCTAACAGCCTTTGAAAATCTCTGTAGCACAATGCTTTCCTTCATGTGACTTTCAAGACAGCAAAGAACTTTCCACTTTAGCTCCCGTGTTACCGAAGGCAAAGTTATTATATGCTGAATTGATCAAGCCTTCTCATTTACAGGATCATATCATACACATTAACGTCGCTATCTGTCCTTATTCAGAAAGGCTGGCTCCAGTGAACCACTGTAATAACCATTCTTCTCGGCTATCAGTCACTAGAAACATTTGTACAGCAAAGTAACAGATGTTCCTACCATGGGTGTTTAATTTTTATTACCTGCTTGAAATACTGCTGCTAGCTGACGATTGAGATTTTGATTTAGAGAGATGCAGATTTCACTTGGCGACGGTTGCTATGTAAAATAGTGTGTGATAAAGAGCTTTCTCTCAGGAAGGACGTGACTCACTAGCTGCAAGCCAGAGCCCGTAGCATGCCTGGAAGGATAAATCTGGCTACCTCGCTGATTAATATCAAAAGGCCCTCATTTCCCAGCAATTACTGAACAGCATGTGCTGCCTGACATATTCAAAAGGATGTCCACTGCGTGGGATCGCACTATACCTGGCTTCGATGAGCAGCATTCAGAACGACCTGATGTAAGCATGCGATGGCAAATATTCGCTTACTAGAATTACAGCCTCAATCGGGCACGCCTTTGAAGGGATGGCTTCTAGCCATCTGGTACCCAAAATAGACAAGATCACTACATTAAGATGTGGAGAGCCAATGTACATGGCATTGGGGAAAATATCTCGTGTTACTTACTGTAACAAATCAAGTTGCGCAAACACTGAATCAGAGAAGGGCATGCACATCTCCTGACAAGATCACAACAGGACATTTTGACTCAAGCATCAACCCTAAAACACATCCTCCTACGGGGGGGAGGTGTTTTAGGGTTGCCAACTGGCTCCAGATGCGCCTGACAGACTTAATCCAGTCCTGAGTTTACCCCATTGCATGCAGGGCCCTGTAGCCTTGCTTTTCTAATGGAGTGCAATGGAGAAATCAGAACTGCATGTCCCTGCATGCAATGGTGTAAACCCAGGACTGGATCACGCCTGTCGAGTGCATCTGGAGTGAGTTGGCAACCCTAAGGTGTATATGTGTACGGTCGAGTCAATTCTGACTCCTGGCAATCCAGTCCCTGGATTTTCTTGGCAAGGTGCAACCAGAAGTAGATTACTAGATCTTTCTTCCACACAGTATGTCTACCGCATCTAGTATTCCAAGGTGGCCTTACCATCCAAGTATTAGCCAGACCTGACCCTGCTCAGCTTCTGAGATCAGCCAAGATCAGGTTCATACAGGATGGCGAAGCAGGTAATGTAGAAAATAAAGGTCAACCAGCAAGCTATATCTGAGTTTATTTACTGACCTCTAGGTCTATGTTCCTAAATGAGTTAAGATGCCTTCATCGGCAGGTAAGAAAGGAATGGTGAGCAGGCCTGAGAGCCCATGGATGTGACAGGCACCTGCAGTAGGCCTACTGATTTTTCAAGACCCCGAATACCAAGAGTTAGTTTTCGAACACCCATCTGCTACAGCAGAGAACAGATGCGCAGGACATACTTACAGCAGATGTAAATTATACTGAAATGCACTGCGAGAAAGATAGTTTTACAGCTGATTAATTGTTAATTCCCTCCCCCATCCCCCCAAGTCAAGGAAAGGTGGCACTAGTATCCTCACTTCAGAGTAAGGGGCTCTGTCTTTAGCAAGTGCTAAGAAATGTCCTTTATACAATTTTGGTCCATGAGCCTACATATTTCCATACTTGGAGTGAAAGGGAACTGGATTCAGCTCACACATTTCTCAGCAGTCCAAGGTGAGTTACATTCAGGTACTGCAGGTATTTCCTATTCCAAGAGGAATTACGATCTAAGTATGCACTTGAGGCAATGGAGGATTAAGTGACTTGCCCAAGGTCACAAGGAGTGGCAGTGGGATTTGAACTCGGCTTCCCCGGTTCTTCGCCCATTGCTCTAAAGAAGCAGGAGACTTACAATTCACATTTAATGCACAACTCATCATGCTCACAGCAAGCTGAAAGCTCAAATCTGGCCAGCAGACCTGGAAATCAGGACAGGAACAAAGACGATAAAACCAAAGCACTAATTTTAAAAACCTGCAAATTAACAAGCTGTGTGGTTGCTATGTCAATTAAAAATCACACACATGTGCATTTGATCTTTGTACCTAGCATAACTGGTGTTTACATTTCTGTCATTTGTTTTCCCTATTCACCTCCCTTATATGTTCTAAGTGTGCAGAACAAAAGCAAACAATTAATGAAATATACAATAATATTTACACAAGAATTGAGTGAAGCTGTTCCCTACAGGAACTTTGAATTCCTGTTGTTATACATAGGAACAAATATTCCGAAGTCACCTGCTGTGGCTTCCACTCAAAAAGCTATAGAAACTTTCAAAAAAAAAATAAACCTGAGGCTGTAATGATCGCAGGAAGTGGAAACAGGTTGCATGATCATACTTGCAGCAATGTAAGAGGAATCGAGGGCAGTTTGCAACACTAAAGGAACAAAATATAAAAGACATTTAGCATCTGTGGTTCCAAACACACTGCCAATGGCTGGGCTCTAAAGAGCTTTAATTCAAATACTGGTTTCTGCTGAGAGTCGGCTCACATGTTTATTTTAAAAAAATGATTTTACGAGTAATAGAATGTGATGATCATAAAAAATAATGTACAAGATCAACTTTATGGGCAAAGACTTTATTTTCTTAGAAACACGCCAGTTCCAGATGTTGATAGCACATCAGTGGTTTGCTATCTGAGAGATACTAACCTTGCCCAAGCAGCTGAATAATACAGCCAATCAAAACGCACAATTTAATGCCGCCATTCAGGAAGAGGCGTGGTCTATTGAGAAATGAGCGGCTAGAAAGCAGGCTGGTTCTCAAGTCTTGTGATTCCATATCCTGCTCTTTAAATGACTAGGAAGTTCAATGCATCACAATGCATGTCTCAGATCACCCAAGTATTCAGTGTTAATAATTACGGATTCATGAATGATAAGAGTACTGTGCCATATCAGGCAGCATGACTGGTCACCAGATTCTCCTGAAACAGCATTTTTGGACAAAACATAAATAAAATAAATAAATAAAACACAACCATGTTGAGACGTCAGTCTTAATAGGAACTAGTTGCATTCTGTTTCTGTTTTTATGCTATAAGCATTTCTGATATTAGTTATATATGTGACCTTATTTCTGAATTTACTTTTTAAAAAAATATGGCATCTGATTGCTAAACGTTAGCACACACTATCCGCTGCAGCACCTATGTTATTCCTACGGGCACAGTGGCAGATAGCACACGAAAACATTTAGTAAATGTGGCTCTTTGTTTAAGTTTCTCAGCTGTACTTATGCAGCTGTTAAATTTATGATGTACCATCCCTGAATGTAACTTGTCTTTAGCTAAAGTTTGGAAGACAAATAATTAAATTCAAAAATCCGAGAATTTTCTAAATTCATTTTTGATGCCCATAATTTTGACTGTGACTGATCCAAACAGATAAGCTTCACTTGTTTCAAGTTAAAATGAGCCTGGCACTCAAAACTGACCACAGTACCCAATGGGCCAATAATGGTTAAACTAGAATGTGAGATGCCTGTCACTCTTCGTTTGTTATCCGACATTGCCACCTAGTGGCAAAAAACAGAGGCGTTCCAGACTTTATTTATTTATTATATTTTTTATTTATTTGTTAAGCTTTTCTATACGGCCCCCTCCAGAGATCAGGGGCGATTTACAGATAACCAACATGTTATATATAACAGATGTGCAAACTTTTTACATGATAATTTTAACATGAGAACAGTTTAACAGATTAAAAAGAACTGTGCACATATTAACTATATACAGTCAAACCTCGGTTTTCATGATTAATCCGTTCGAAAAAGTCTGACTAAAACCGAAACATATGAAAACTGAAGCAATATTTCCCATAAGAAATAATGTAAATCCAATTAATCCGTTCCAGACACCCAAAAATATTCACAAAAATACATTTTATAGAGAATAACTATATTTTTACATACAGAAAACAATGAGAAATAAATATAAATGACTAATGAAATGGATAAATGAACATTTAACATCACTGAAAGCAAGCTAAGTTCAGTACTGTACAGTACAGTATGTCAACATCTGGCCTTAGCCACCCCTGACAAGCTGCTGTGCCCAGCTCTCTTCAGAATCACATTGGATTCAGCCCATTAAAATACCTTTACATTATCTGCTCAATGCTTCAGAATGGCAGAAAATCTTAATGATATAGCTTCAGACGTACCATGCAAGAGAAAGAACTGCCTCCCACATTCATGCAACATCTCCTGCTTACGTTGACAGCTTTTCTTCCCTGCTACCTCCGAGCCTGAGGGGGCGCTCCAGAGAACGGGCAGGCGGTGGACGAGATCGGGGCCTTCCTCTCTGCGCAATCCTTGCCTCTCTGACTCTGACCAGGCTCGAGGATGTGTTTCATTTACGTGCTCAGCTGGCTTTTGCTTCTCATCACGCTGGCGATCGGTGAGTCCGGGGGGCAGTGCTGCCGGGACCGGGCAGGCGTTCTGGCAGTGTATACAGAATGGTGTGCAGTGCGAGGGTGTATGTATTTACAGTACTGTACTTTACGAAAACCGAGGCGATGTACGAGAACCGGGACAAAATCTCAGTCAAAAGACGTTGAAAACCGAAGCGATGTATGAAAACCGGGACAAAATCTCAGTCAAAAAAGACGTTGAAAACCGAAGCGTATGAAAACCGGGGCAAATGAAAACCGAGGTTTGACTGTACAAGAGTTATGTGCGCAGGTGATGGTAAGATTCGTCATTGCGTGGGTTTCAGAGGCTGATTATCAGCATTGTGTTAGATTATGTGTCATGTGTTTAGGTCACTTGTGAGCTTGAGTCCTTATTGTCCTTTCCATAGTGTTCAATGAAAAGATGTATGTAGATCCTTGATTGAGCAGATAGATATTGGTAGTGAGTTCCAGAGGCTAGGGGCAGTGAATGTGAAGGCGCGTGGTCCGTTTTGTTTCCCGAATTGTGTGGGGGATCATGGAACGCTTTTTCTCTTCGGGATCTTGTAACTGAGGGGGTGTGAAAAAGTGTTGAGAGGAAGGATGGGGCAATATTGTTAATCAGCTTAAAGGTTATTATGAGTAACTTGTATTTTATCCAACTCGATATTGGGAGCCAGTGGAGGTCATATAGAATGGGTGTAATATGGTCCGTTAGTCGAGCCTTGCAAATGGTTCTGGCTGTAATGTTCTGAGCTCTCTGGAGTATGTATAAGTTTTTTGCCAGTAGACCCTGTAACAGGCTGTTACAATAGTCAAAGTGAGGGGTGATAACGGCTTGGACTACTGATCTGAAGTCATGTGTTGTATGGCCTTTAGCTTGTAAAAAATGGATCTGGCTGTGTGTTTCAAATGAGGGAGCATGCTGAGGGATTGGTCTAGAATTATACCAAGGTATTTAACCTCTTGCTTGACTGGGAGGATGACATTATTAATGGCGATGGATTGAGGGAGGGTGGTGCTTTGATTTCTTGTAATGTATAGGGTTATCAGTTTATACTAAGGTTGTGGGCGTTAAGCGATTCTTCAGTTTCGCTGATGCAGTCAGATAGATTGTTAAAGGTAGGGTTGTTTATATCTATGGAAAGGGACAACATAATGTCGTCCTCATAGATATAGTATCTGATGTTGTGTTTTTTGAATATATTGGTGACTGGCTGAAGGTATAAGTTGAATAAGAGCTGAGAGGGCCGATCCTTGGGGTATTCCTTGGACTTGTGGGAAGGTAACTGGTGGTTCCTTGCCTATTTGGACACGTAGTTTTCAGTTTGAGATATATGATTTAAACCATGATAAGACTGTTCCACCTAGACCGATTTGTGCCAGTCCTGAGATGAATGTATCGTGGTTAATATTATCAAATGCGGAGGCGATGTCAGGAGTCAGGACTGACTCGAAGGCACACATTGCATTTGCATGCCTCGGATAAGATAGTCAAATAGGGCTATCAGTAGGGTTTCAAGGCTGTGAAAAGGTCAAGATCCATATTGTTGATCATCCAGGGGGGCACTGATCTCTATGAAATCTTGCAGTTGTATTTGGATGGGGGTTTTTTTCAATAATTTTGGCGACAAAGGGAATGCTTGATATTGGTCTGTATGAGCTTGGTTTGTTTCTGTTTAATATCTTGTTCTTTAAGGTGGGGCATATGGAAGACATTTTTAGGTCAGTAGGCATTTTTAGGTCAGTAGGAGGACTTGGTTTATTATGTAGAGGAGGTGTGGGGCAAGCTCGGTTTTTGTGGCCTTAATCCAGGACACAGAACATGGGTCCAAGGGGGAGGTAGTCGTGTTAATGTTTGATATTATGTTTAATAGGTGTTTCTGGTCAATTAGGTGGAATCTATCCCATGAAGTGGGTTCAGTTGGGGGGGGGTGTAGTTGAGGATTTTGCTTTTTAGCTTGTTTGCGAAATAGTCAGCAAGGGTGTGTGGTTGTATGTTGCATATGTCTGATTCATTCTGGCTAGTTTTGGTTAGTGATTGACAATGGCAAATAACTACCTTGGTCGGTTAAGGGCACGATTTATGATCCTGGTGTGGTATTCTCTTTTAGCCTTGTTAATTGTATCTATGCTGTGAGCAGACTGAGGTATAGTTGTTGTTTTCTTGTGTTTTGGTTATTTGTCATTTCTTTTCTAGCTTTCTTAATTGTCTTTTTAGGTTTGTGAGTTCTGGGATGTACCATTTCTCTGATCGCTTAGGTGGTTGCCTGGTAGGTTTGTTGGGGGGTAATGCTGCTTTTTGTATGGAGTTGTTCCAGGTGTTTAGTGATGTGTTGGTGATTCATTTGCCAGATGGGGCAGTATGCTATCCAGGAAGGAGTCTTTGTTGAAATAGGTGAAATGCCTGGCTTGAGGCAGATTACTCGGTGTATGGACAAGGGGACACATTAGTGGGACCTGGAAGGTTACAAGGTAATGTGTTATTTCGGGGATCAGCAACGTGAGATCAAGCAAAGATTTTCTTGGTTGCGGTTGAACTTACTTTCGTGCAGGTTAGCGTTTGAGGGTGATCTGCGCTGCTGTTTGGATGTGGGGTTTTGGATGCGGGTTTTTTTTATCTTAAGCTTCTTTACCAGGAGATATCACAGAGCAGTCCAGTTTGTTGTTTGATTGGAAGTTTTCTAGTTGTGCCTAAGTTCAATGCCTAAGGGTCATGCCAAAGGGCCTTCTGGCGAGGCCTTCAGGCACGGGCACATCTGTGTGTGCTTGATTTTTAAATCCTTGTGCTGTGCCCCAATTGGACCTTGGCGGGGGGAGCGGGGGGAGCAGCGGCTCCCACTTCCACCTCCGATGCCGGATCGGTACTGCAGAGGTGAGTCTGGAGAAAGAGGCTGCTGTTCAGGCGTGCTTGATTTTTAAATCCTTGTGCCGTGCCCCGAATGGGCCTTGGCGAGGGGAGCGGGAGGAGCAGCGGCTTCCACTTCCACCCCCAATGCCAGATCAGGTGCTGCAGAGATGAGTCTGGAGAAAGACTTGTACAGTGTTTCTCTTCTAGCAGGGTGGGAGCAAAGGAATTTGCTTTAGAACTAAAAAGTGTTACAACAATGTGCAAAAATTGTGATAATTAAAGGAGGGTAACACTCCAGATCTGTATGCCAAAGTTTTTATGATTAAGACAAGAACTGCCACTATATTACTGTGGAGTGGAGGAGTAGCCTAATGGTTTGAGCACTGGTTTGGAAACCAAGAGATCAGGGTTCGACGCCTTGGAGAAGTCACTTAACTTGGATCTTTCTGAGGAAATCCAATTGGTCTCTTCCCCCGCAAATGTCAACTTGTTAGGAAGCTCCATTAAAGAGCTCAGATAGGGAAAATGTTCGAGTTGGCAGATCTAGATGCCTATCAATAAGCTGCCACACCTTCTGGACCAGGGAAAGAGATGCTGTGGTGCAGAACCTTTCGTGTACTGCAACTGTTTTTTTGCCCTTTTATACAGGCATCAAAGTCTAGTAAGACTCGGTGCTGAACATCAAGCTGGCTTCTTTATAGTTCCATAGAAATGCACAGAGAGGCGGGAATTGTATAAACGTGCATGCCAGTATCCATGTGCAGAAGCCTCTTCTAAAATCACCCCACACGTGCAATCAGGCACGTATGGTTATGAACCTTTAGAGTAGGTACGTTCAGGGGAGGAGTATGGGCGGAGCACAGGCAGGAGTCGATATACCTTGGGGCAAGGTACTTCAGGCCGGAAGGTCGGGGTTCAAATCCCACTAGAGGACAGCAACCTTGGGCCGGAAGGACTGGGGTTTCTAGTCCCACAGGTGCTCCTTGTGGTCTTGGGCAAGCCACTTAACCCTCCATAGCCCATGTTCCCTGTAAAATAGTTATCTCCAAGTTATAATGCCCTGTTCAATGTAATTTCAGTTTGTTCAATGTAAACCGCACTGATGCAGAATAGCGCAGTATATAAGAGAATGTAAATAAATAAAATAAATAAATATTTACACACGTTTTGTAAAGTACGTGCGTACGCGTGTACTTAGCGCACTAACATTTATGCCTTCTCCTGAGCAGACAAATGTCCATGGCTTCAACCTAACCACTGTTTCTCCCAGATTTCTGCTCCTATTTTACAAAGACACATAGGCGCTTATGTGTCTTTCTAAAATAAACTAAAATAGGCACCCATATGACCTTCACAACTTAAGCGACATGTTAAGCGTAGTTACTCACCTGTAACAGGTGATCTCCGGGAACAGCAGGAATTTAGTCTTAACATATGGGTATCGTTGGCACCGACGGAGCCTTCGCAGGAACGCTCCCCAGCATCCAATAGGAACGTTTTTGGGAGCATCCCTCAGCACATGCGCGCTGCCTTCCTGCCTTTCCAACTGTCCCTCTTCAGTTAAGTTTGTAGCTGAGTGAAAGGATAGAGGGAGAGAGGAAAGAGACAGAGAAATAGAGAAATAGAGAGACAACTCCTAGGGGAGGTGGGTGGGTTGTGAAGACTAAATTACTGCTATTCCCAGAGATCACTTGTTACAGGTGAGTAACTATGCTATCTCCAGGAACAAACAAGAATGTAGTCTTCACATATGGGGACTCCCTAGCTGAAGATGTCAGGAAGATGGCCCCAGGAAGCTGCCACCTATAGTGAGGTGGGCCATGCTTCCTCCCATGGATCTCTGGCATCCTACCAGGGTTGGTGGGTAGGAGTTGAATTAAGTCTGAAAGAGATATTGAAGAACAGCCTGGCCAAAGAAGGCATCCCAACGGGAGGCTTTATCTAGGTAGTAGTGGTCTGTGAAGGTGTGCACCGAAGTCCAGGTGGCTGCTCGACAGATGTCATCGATAGATACAGAGTGAAGGTTAGCCTTAGAGGCTGCCATGGCTCTCACATTATGTGCTGTGACATGGCCTTGAAGAGGAAGACTCTTACTCTCATAAGTAAAGGATATGCATTGTGCAATCCATTTAGATAGAGTTCTTTTGGAGACTGGAAGTCCCAAATGACTAGAATCAAAAGCAACAAAAAGTTGAGAAGACTTTCTATGATGTTGTGTTCTTTGTAGGTAAAAAGCCAAGGCTCTTTTACAGTCCAAAGTATGAAGGTTCCTTTCTGCATTAGAGGCATGAGGCCTCGGAAAAAATACAGGAAGATAAATTGATTGATTTAAATGAAAAGGCGAAACCACCTTTGGCATAAAGTGTGGATGAGTTCTGAGAACAACCTTATCATGGTGAAACCTTGTATAAGGGGGATCAGCCACTAAAGCTTGCAATTCACTAATGCAACGTGCGAAGGTGATTGCACTTAGGAAGATGACCTTCCAGGATAAAAACTTTAGGGCTGTAGTGGCTAAGGGTTCAAAGGGCGGTTTCATGAGCTGTCCGAGAACTAGATTTAAATCTCATGCCACCGGTGGTGGCCTGATGGGAGGCTTTGTTAATAGAAGACCTCTCATAAATCTTGCTATGAGTGGATGAGAGGAAATTGGCTGTCCATTTAGAGGCTTATAGGAAGCTGTAATTGCACTAAGATGGACTCTTACTGAATTTGTCTTTAGACCAGAATTTGATAAATGAAGTAGGTACTCTAGTACCGATTCCAAAGGTATCACAAGGGGGTTTAAGCCCTTTTGAGAACACCATATAGTAAAACGTTTCCACTTGAAGGTGTAAGAACATCTTGTGTAAGGTTTTCTGGAAGCCTGAAGGACATCCTTTATCTGTTGGGAAAGGTTTAGATCCTGCAGATCTAGGCTTTCAGCAACCAGGCCCTGAGATGCAGGGACTGGGGATTCGGGTGCCATAGCATCCCGTTCTCTTGAGAGAGAAGGTCTGGAGCACACCCTAACTCCAGAGGTTCAGCTTGAGAGAGATGTAGAAGCAGGGGATACCACGTTTGTCGTGGCCACCGTGGCACTATGAGGATCATGCGACCTCTGTCTCTCTGAAGCTTGAAGGGTAAACTATTTAAGACTAATAAAAGAAAATATTTTTTCACTCAACATGTAATCAAACTCTGGAATTTGTTACCGGAGGATGTAGTAAAGGCTGTTAGTGTAGCTGGGTTTAAAAAAGGTTTGGACAAGTTCCTGTAAGAAAGGTCCATAAACAATTATTAAGAAGGGACCCAGGATATCAATGCTTGACCCAGTACAAGCATTGTGGAACCTGTGTCTTTTGGGGAAACTGCTAGGTACGTATGACCTAGATTGGCCACTGTTGGAAACAGGATACTGGGCTTGATGGACCTTGGTCTGACCCAGTATGGCATATCTTATGTTATGTACATTTTTTAAAACCACTAGCTGGTTTTTCCATTTTTTTAGGAAAATGGAGCCTAATGCCCAAAATGGTGCCTAGCACCAAAAAGAAAAAGTTTCTGAAGAGAAACAGTTCAGATAGTATTTTTTTTTTTTTTTTTTAAAAGAAGAAAAGAGAACCGGCGGTACCGATAGCCGTCGAGCGGAGGCAGGCGCGACCACAAGAAATACAAATTTAAAGAAGAGATTTTCTGCTGTGACAGGGTATGTGACCTGTCGGCTCCGCGGAAAACAAAGAACTGAAGAGGGACAGTTGGAAAGGCAAGAAGGCAGCGCGCATGTGCTGAGGGATGCTCCCAAAAGCGTTCCTATTGGACGCTGGGGAGCGTTCCCACGCAGGCTCCGTCGGTGCCGAAGATACCCATATGTGAAGACTAAATTCCTGCTTGTTCCTGGAGATCAAAAATACCCTCAGAGTAGAGAACACAAAATAATCTTCAAACACATTGCATTGTAGCTTTCTTTACAAAAAATGAAAAATAAACTATTTTTGCCATTAAATAAATGCACTCAAAAATTCTTTCCCCGCCAAAAATAGATCTCTCCAAATCTTTTGCTTAAACAACATAAATGCATTACAGATGCAAATACTGCTTTAATTTTGTTATAAAACTCTGGAGCTAGAGATCTAATGACAGCAGAAGTTTAAAGTACTATATTTCTTAAAATTTTGATTAAATACATCCCAAGACCTGTTCACCGACCCAGATTATTAGCATTTGCATAAAAGATATAGTTAATTAGACAGACCTTTGTAAAATATTCAATACTGCATGAAACTATCAAAGTGCATTATAACAAAGTGCCACTATTGTTTCATAAGAGCTCAACCAAAGTATAGACATGTCTATTTAAACAACCACGTACCACAAGAGCTATATGCCTTGAAGCACTGCCTTATCTTACTCTGCCTCTAATACAAAAAGCTTTTACAAACCTTCTTGTGCATTAGAAAGCTTTGCCAAGCACTTCTATCCACTAATCTACTGATTCCATTTGAAACGCATTCATCAAATACACCAAGCTCATGATATCTGATATAAAATAATACCATTTCGGTGTTAGAGATTAAACATTACCTGAATAGGATTTTAAATTTATAAAAAGGGTTCCAGGGATGATCCATGAAACTACAAACCGGTGAGCCTGACTACAGGGCAAAATGGTAGAAACCATTATAAAGAACAAAATTACCGAATATGTTGATAGTCATGGTTTAATGGAAGAAAGCCAACATAGATTTAGCCAAGCAAGGTCTTGTCTTACTAATCTGTTATAGTTTTTTGAAGCTGTGAATAAACAGGTAGATAAAGGGGATATTGTTGACAGGGGCGGCTCAAGGCAGTCTGCTGCCTGAGGCGAAGAATGAGATGGCGCCCCCCCACCACCACCACCTTAGAGGGGGGCAGAGCTTTTTCAGAAATCCAATCAGAGACTGAACCAAACCAAAAAGCCGATTAGATTATATGGAGGAAATGCAAGATGTTTGCACACAGGGCCATATCGAACTGCAATCACGCCTTGTGCGACTTGCAACTCGGATGCACGCCCCCTCTCCATCCAGCGCTGCCTGCTCTTTCCCTGCTGCTGCCGCCCTCTGTTTTTTTTCACTATGGCGCTGGCAGCAGGGAAAGAGAAGGCAGCGCTGGACGGAGGTATGGGGAGGAGAAGGGTGGGCATGCGCCCAATCTGAAAGGCGCCAGCACTTTAAGCAGATCTGTCCCTCCCTGCTCTGACATCGTGTCGGAGGAGGGAAGGACCAGACCTGCTTAAAGTGCTGCAAAAAGGCTTGGGGGGGGGGTGCATTTTGGCTGCCTGCTATTGTCCTGCCAGTGGCAGCAGGGCAACAGCAGACAGCCGAAATGCGCCCCCCAAGCCTTTGCGCCCTGTGCGGCTGCACTCCTTGCAGAGGGCTAGGTATGATCTTGTTTGCACACCAAGGAACTAAAAGACAGCAAGAATCAATAGCACAGTTTATAAAACTAAATTATAACACATTTTTATTTTGTTATAAACTGCGTTATGGTTCTCGCTTTTTCTTTTTCAACATATATTTTGCATCCACAGTAGGTGCAGAGCAGAACCAGGACATTCACCCTCAGAACTCAATATTTTAAAAAAAAAATCTGATTCTGATCATCTCACTAACAACAACCACCACTATTCTCCAGTACCAGGCATATTTATTTATTTATTTATTTATTTATATATATATATTGTGAACTAATAAAAAACTCTTCAACAAAAAGCAAACCTACCATACCATACCATATCAGCACAAACTTCCAAAAGTCACATAAGGAGCCCATCCAAAAAAGCATCACTGTAAATACTACAGTGGGCCCTGGAACATCCAAACACCCATTTGAAAAGCTGAACAAGTCAAATTACTACAGTACAGTATAGACCTTTATATACAAACTGCATGTTAACAGAACACCTGATCTCAGTCACACACTCGCCACATTGACCCTCACCAAGTACAGAATAAGTAACCACAATCTAAAGTAAAAATAAAAATATGTAGACAAAATTTAAACTGAAATCCCAAGAAGCCAGAGTCCACAGTGCAACATCAGATAAATAAGAGATGCAGTTCCCCAATACTGTGTAAAATATAAAAATAGCACAAAGTCCAATCACCAAAATTAAATAAAATTATTTTTTCTACCTTTGTTCTCTGACCATTTTATTCTCTGATCATGCTGGTCCCGATCTAAGGCTTCTGCTTTTCTGTCTTCTCTTAGCTCTCTTTCTGTGGTCTGTGGTCCATCTGCCATTTCTTATCTCTATCCAGTTTCCAGATATAAACATACAAAACCAGATGAAAAGATACAGAGAAGAGCCACCAAAATGGTAAAGGAGATGGAATTATACCCCTATGAGAAATGGTTAAGGGTCTTCAACTTGAAAAAAAAGACAGCTGAGGGGAGATATGATAGAAGTCTATAAATTAATGAATGGAGTGGAACGGGTAAATGCAAATCAGTTGTTTACCCCATCAAAAAGTAGGAAGACAAAGGGACACACAATGAGACTGCAATGTAACCCATTTTTTCACTCAACACATAATCAAACTCTGGAATTCGTTACCAGAGGATGTGGTAAAAGCTGTTGTTGTTGTTGTTGTTAACTGCCATTGAGTCGGTGTCGACTCATAGTGACCGTCTGAATAGTTGACCTAAATTGTGTTTGGTCTTCAATCAACGGGTTATTGTTGATAAAGTGGCACCCCATAGATGCTTTTATTGTATTGATCTTTCTCATTGCTGGCCTTCTTCTTTTATATTGACCTTCAACCTTGCCAATGATCTCTCTCTTCGCATGTGTCGTCCAAAGTATAAAAGCCGAAGTTTTGTCATCTAAGCTTCTAAAGAAAGCTTAGGTTGTATCTCCTCTAGTACTGACTGGGTTGTTCTTCGAGCAGTCTATGGTATAACTAGGGGTTTTCAACCCAGTCCTCGGGGAACCCTAGGCCAGTCAGGCTTTTCAGGATTCCCGCAATGAATATGCATAAGATAGATGTGCATACAATGAAGGCAGAACATGCAAATCTTTCTCATGCATATTCATTGTGGGAATCCTGAAAACCCTAATGGCTTAGGGTTCCCCGAGGACTGGAGTTGGGAACCTCTGGACAGTATTCATTGCCAGCACCATAATTCAAAGGCAATGATTTTCTTCGTGTCTAACTTTTTCACAATCCAACTTTTGCATCAATATGACATTATTGGACAAATCGAATCTTTGTATGGAGAGAGACATCTCTGCTCTTGAGAATCTTGTCTAGGTCCTTCATAGCCATTCTGCCAAGAGCAATGTGTCATCGGATTTCTTGACAGCTTGTCATTTCTTTATTGATTGTAACTGGGTTTAAAAAAGATTTGGACAAGTTCCTGGAGGAAAAGCCAATAAACCATTATGAGGTGCAATCAAAAAGTATCGAGACTTGTACAATAACACAAGAAGCTTAACACTGACAATTATTGCATTCAGTCTACTTCAAAATAGTCCCTTCCAGTAAAATACACTTTCTCCAATGTTCCTGCCATTTTGAAATGCCTCTTTCGTTATGCTGTGAAGCTGCTGTGTCGAATTTTGCTTAATGGTCATCGAATCTCCTTCCTTTCAGTGGTAATTTCAGTTTTGGAAACAAGAAAAAGTCCACATGGTGCATGGTCAGGTGGGTATGGAGGCTGACTTGACTTGCTTGATTTGGTATTTAGTCAAGAACTGCTGGACAAGATGCGATGCATGTGCTGGGGTGTTATCGTGATGAAGCAACCATTCACCATTCCTGTTCAACTCTGGCTTCTTACGACGAACTGCATCTCTCAAACGAGTCAGAACTTGGACATAGTACTCCTTATTGATGGTTTGGCGTTTTGGAACATAGTCATGATGAACAATACCCTGGGGTAATCAAAGAAAACTGTGAGCATGATCTTGACATTGCTCTTCACCTGACAGGCTTTCTTGGGTCTGGGAGAGTTTGGAGTCTTCCATTGTGAGGACTGAGTCTTGGTTTCCAGGTCATAACCATAAACTCATGATTCTCACCAGTAGTAATCTTTCTGATGAAATCAGAGTCATTTTCAATGCATTCCAACAACTCCCTGGCTGCAAACAGTCAATCTTCTTTTAAGCCAAAGGACAGAAGTTTCAGCACAAATTTTGCAGACAAACGTCACATCTCCAAATCAACAGCAAGAATGGACTATAGGCCCAAAACTGATGTCCATGTCTTCAGCAAGTTCCCTGATAGTCAACTGACAATTTGAGTATATTGTGGCACGCACTGCTTCAACTTTGTCTTCATTCCTGCTCATGGTTAGCCTTCCAGAACGTTCATCACTGTCAACACTTTGGCGACACTCTTGGAAACGTTTGTACCAGTGATAAACTCAAGCACAACGCATGCATTCATCATTACACACTTGCTATAACTTGTCATAAGTCTCTTTGCACGGATCTCCGAGTTTCTGGTAGAATTTAATGCACATTCGCAGTTCAATATTTTCACTCATTGTAAATACGACGAACTGCTTTTACACGATACCAAACATCACGATTAAAAAAAAGTACAGGTGTGCTGCAGCCACACTACACTCTGCACATGCAGAGCACATAACTAGGTCACTGCATGCTTAATACCATTGTGGTGTGACGTATTGTTATATAGCTACACAACAAGTCTCAAAACTTTTTGATCACACTTCATATTATGGAGGACCAGGGAAATCCACTACTTACCCCAGAATAAGCACTGTGGAATCTGTGTATCTTTTTGGGAACCTGATGAGTACTTGTGACCTGGACTGTTGGAAACAGGCTACTGGGTTTGATGGACCTTGATCTGACAGAGTATGGTATTTCTTATGTTCTCAAATGTATGTACTGGGAATATGCACTTGCCTTCATCTACAGAATGTACTACTACAACTTATCTTTGTATAAAATACTATCAGGGAATGGGCTTTCTTTGTTGAGTTGAAGACCAGTTATGCGAGATTAGACTTATGCAATAATTAGAGCACTCAAATATACATATATATTTCCTTTTTGGAATCTTATGCAAGGGAAATATGCCACAAGAGAAAACTGGTGAAATCCTAAATTACTAATTATACTGGATCAGCGTGCTGTATTTCTTTTTGGAGTTTTTGGAGATGGTTCTTTGAAAGAGGACTACTTTGTCGTTCTTCTGGGGATGGCTCGCTCTTTCTTCTTCTCTAGATAATGAAGAGTACTTCTTTCTGTGGTTCTTCTATAGGTGTTGGGGGCCTCCCTTCTTTTTCTGTTTCTTTTTCTCCTCTCCTTCTTGCTCTCTCTGTCCCATTTTATATCTTACAGAAATACAGAGATACAATATGATGACCTCATCCCTCAACGTGACTCCCCACCACTATTACCTTGGAAAAGGTATGGGGAGCTTTGGCTAGGCAATAGGGCAGGGCCCAGAATTGGAAATGGCGGCCCAGCACACAGAAGCAATGAAACCGCTGATGCTGCTCCTCAATGAAATGTGACAACACACCTTGGTGAGGTCTAGGCACCTGAGAAACTCCCACTGTCTGCCAGATGCAATAACAGACCCAATGGTGCTCATATGGAGAGGGAGCTCAGCTACGACCGCCTTAAGGTTAAGATATGCCAGAAGGAACCTCCCCTTATTATCATTATTATTAAGCATTTATAAAATACTACCAAGCAAAAGCAGTGCTGTACAGACACAAAAGAAGAGTCCCTGCTCAAAAAGCTTACAATTTAGAAGACAAACATACAGGACAAAATAAAAAGATAGGAATAAGGGCAATAGGAAATGAAACACAAGGGAGGGGTACCTTTCCTGGTACCACTGTGTGAATGGAAGAATATCCCTGGTCCTGCTCTCCAGACAGCATGAGTAAAATAGTCTGCATTTGCAGGAGATGCTGAAGTGTTTCCTTGAATGTTACCCATATGAGCAGGAAGCTGCAGATACAATACAAATGCTAAGTGGTAGTAGACTCTACAAGGGCATCTCATAGAGCACTGCTGTAATTCAAATATTTTGCATCTTATTACCTAGTCTGGCCTGAACCAGTGACCTTAGGATTTGAAGGCAAATGTCTTGCTTGCAGGAGGAGCTAATATACCTCCAATCTTGGCTGAGGACCAGAAGGACCCACTGGTATGAGGAGGTATAAATCCTCTCAGGGAGAAACAGTCAGAGTCACACTCCAACTAGCTGCCCTCAGCAGGGACCGCCAGAACTCACTGAGAATTACTAACTCCCAATGGAGTCATAGAGGAGACTCAAGCACACTGAGGCTCCAAAAGGACTGCCCTTTCCTGAACAGAGATCCAAAGGACATTTCCATGGTCTACACACAGCTCTACAAGAGGTACTCCTGGTCTCTCTAGGCCTATCTTCCAGGAGTCTCTATGGTCAAGTCTCCCCAAGGGTTTTCACCACTTCACCAGGCCCACCCAAAAGAGTAACCGGCTCTTAAGGGGAGTTTGCTCAGCCACAGTTCAGAAGTAGCATCCACCAGCCAAGCACAGCGCCAGAGTCATTGTCCAGTTGCCACTGCTATCCTGGACTTGGAAGAGATTCTTATCAAGTCTTAGAGGGCACCAAGCACCTAGGTATTCTGCTTTCAACCTTGTAGTCTAACGCAGTGGCTGCAAAGACATTCAAAGGGAGGGTCTCGACCCTCCAAACTTGAGACTCCTTGAAGTGCCACGCTTGCCTCCACAGGAACAGTCATGCACTTTGTCACAGCTGAGACCAGGGTTCCCATCCCAGGGGATATGACAGGCTGAACCAGCTCACACCCTGGGGCCAAGGGTATAGCCGAGACAGTATCTTAGGGGCCCTAGGGTCCAGTTCAAGAGGTATCTCCCTAATGTCCTATGCAGCAATGCATAGGATAAGATAGAGGAATAAATGCAGCAGGAGACCAGATACCCTCCAGGAAAAAGGGGGGACGGCCTGCTAACCTCACCCAAGATCCAGCTCTACTGTATGCAGAGCTGCCATAGCATCCTGAAAGGGCAAAAAAGGCCCGCCTGCAAAGGACCCCTTCTCCTCAGACTTAACTTCTGGAGGAAGGGTTTCTCTTGAGCCTCTCAACCAACGTAAGAGATAAAACTGGGCTCCCAGAGGACAGGACAAGGACAAGGGCGAAACAAAGGTCTTGACCCCCATACTGACAACGGGGCTCAAGAGCCCTGGGTCCATTCACAGGGGATGCCTGGGTCTTGGACCCCCACTAAGGGCGCTACCAGGCAGCTACAAAGGACTGAAAACAGTTGGTTAGCTGTTTCAGGAGTTGCAACTCAGGCCAGTTGAAAAGGGGGGCCTGGAGCCTACAGACGTGAGACTAGGGCCACCCTGCCGGCTAAGCCTCTGCTGGACCAAGCATCCAGCTCAAATGCTCAATGGCCACACAAAAAAAAGCAAAAGAATGGCAAGAGTCCCAGAAAGGGCATCGGACCCTGGACCCCCTAGGAGTAGAGGAGTAGCCTAGTGGTTAGAGCACTGGCTTGGTAACCAAGAGATCAGGGTTCAATTCCCACTAGCACTCCTTGTTGCCTTGGGGAAGTCACTTAATCCTCCATTGCCTTGGAAGAAAGGCATGAAAAACCAAGGAGCTGTTGGGTCGCAAGGAGTCAAGACTCACTTAAAGGTACACATTGCATTTTGCCTGGACCCCCTATTGGGGGGGGGGGTACCAGAACGCCAAAAAAAGTACCCTGGGCATTTCAGCCACAATCAGGGTAAAAACAGCATTCAGAGGACACTCAGGTCGCAGGCTGTGTCGAACCATGCAGCTAAAAGGAAAAAGACCATGAACCCCCCCCCCCTCCACCACCCAAAAAGAAGCCAGAGCCGCAGAGAAAAGGGGGTCCCAAAAGGAGAATCCCAGCACCAGTGGGACTGAATGTGGAAAATTTAGCAGGGAAGTCCCAAATGCTCATGTAAAAGCTTTTTTTTTAAATTTGGAGCTGCTTTATTTCAACCAGCAAGAGAACCAAATACAATCCATTGAAATCAATGGGAGGAAAACTAACAAATCTGAAAAATAGGGAAAGTGAAATTAGTTCTTACCTGCTAATTGTCTTTCCTTGAGTCACTCCAGTACAGTCAAGTACGTGTAGGTTATCGCCCTTCACCAGCAGCTGGGGACTCAGCATGTCAGAATTCTGATGTCACAGAGGATGAGGCCCCCCCTACCATTCCAGGAGTCAGTATCCTATTAACAAAGCAGACTGCAAGAGCATCTTAGAAAACAGCATTACTATAGAACTACATCACTCAACAACAGAGAACTATGTACAGAAAGGCTAATGGATAAATTTGACAGAGACATACCTGCCAAACTGCCCCTTCACTCTTTAGGAGTAGAAATTACTCATTCACTCATTCCCTTTCCCAACCAGAGCTGGACACGCTCTCAGAGACCTGTGCTCAAGAAAAACAATGGAATGCTGCCGATAGGAAGGGTCCTTTACAGGAATGGAGTGACTCAAGGAAAAACAATTAGCAGGTAAGAATTAAATTCACCTTCCTTATCATCCCTCCAGTCCAGTTCAGTACATGTGGGATGTACCAAAGCAGTACTAGACATGGGAGGGACCTACAAGTCCAGCCTGAAGTACCGTCACTCCAAACCATGCATCGCTCGCTGCCTGAACATCCAGACAATAATGTCATGTGAAAGTGTGCAACCTTGACCATCTAGCCACCCTACAAATTTCCACTGATGAGACAAACTCATGCTCCATTCAGGAGACGACCTGGGCTCTCGCTGGATGTGCCCGGAACCCGACTGGTGGTTGATTATCTTTCAGGAGGTAGGTTGAGACAATCGCCTCCTTAATCCAGCGTGCAACTGAAGCTTTTGATGCCGCTTCCCCTTTATGGGGACCTTCCCATAAAATGAAAAGCCTGTCCAACCTCCAAAAGGCCTCCGTTCGTTTCAAATATCTGCATAAGACTCTGCGCAAGTCCAACAAGTGCAGTTCCCTCCTTGGAATCCTCCGGCTCAGCAAAAACCGGCAGAGAAACAGACTGATTGAGAGGAAGGGAAGATATAGCCTTAGGAAGGAAGGAAGGAACCTGTCTCAACACTACCAGAAATGTTCCTTACAAGAAAGTGCCTGAAATTCCAAAATACGGCAGGCTGAGCATATAGCGACCAGGAAAATTGTTTTCAAAGTAAGATCCTTGATTGAGGCTCTGGCCAGAGTCTCAAAGGGAATTGCTATCAGCGCTGAAAGCACCAAGTTGAAGTTCCAGGAAGGAATGACAACCTGTACAGGTGGTCACACTTGCCTTGCCGCTCTAAGGAAATGGCTTACTTTCGGGTGCATGGCTGGCAAGAATCCCCTGAACCCATCCCCTTTAACAGGCCAAGGCCGCTACCTGGATCTTCATGAAGTTCCAGGACAAACCTCTGTCCAGTCCCCCTTGTAGGAACGCTGAGATATCTGGTAGGGAGGACACCAAGGGCTGAACTCCCTGGTCACTGCACCAACCTTCAAACATATGCCAAATCCTTACATATGTCAGAGAGGTGGGGCGCCTTCTGGCTTTGAGGAGCATAGCGACTACTAGCACAGACTATCCTCTGCAACTCAACCGTGCCCGCTCAAGAGCCAGGACGTAAGCGAGAATCGATCCACTTGAGGCATCAGGATCGTCCCCTACAAGAGCAACTTGCTCCTGCTCGGCAGACGCCACAGCTTGTCTATCAGAAGCCTGATGAGATCCGCATACCTCAGCTGTTGAGGCCAATCCGGAGCTATAAGGATTACCGGCCCGGGATAGAGTTTTATGCGCAGCAGAAGATGACTGATGAGTAGCCACAGACATAGATTCCCTGCGTCTGCTGAGGAACCTGTGCACTTTGGCGTTGGACAGCGAGGCCATCAGATACCTGATGGGCAAGTCTCAGCACTCGGCGATGTCATGGAAGACTTCTGCATCTAGCTCCCACTTGCCCAGATCCAACTGGTTGCGACTGAGGAAATCCACCTGAACATTCTCCTTGTCAGCCACTAGGCCGCCGAGAAGGCCTGAAGGTTCTCTTCCACCCAAAGCAATAGCGATTGGATCTCTTCCGCCAGGGTTGTGCTGCTTGTGCTGCCCCGCTGATTGAGGTAGACCACCATGGTAGCAATGTGGGAGCACACTCTCACCACTCGCTAGTAAATCAGAGGGCAAAAGAATTGGAGAGTCAAGCAGACTGCTCACATCTCCAGCCAATTGATGAACCAACCATTCTCCTCTAGGGACCACTTTCCTCATGTCACCTGAGTCCTGCAATGGGCTCCCCAGCCCGTGAGACTCAGATCAGTAGTCACCAACACCAGGTCTGACAGTTCTAAGGGTATGTCGGCGGCCAGGTGGCTCAGCTGCAACCACCAGATTAGCCGCGCTCTCGCCTCCAGTGGACAAACCAACCTTTCTGACAACCGATGGCGCTGTGGCGACCACCATGAGAACAACGTTTGCTGCAGAGGTCTTATATGTGTCCAAGTCCAGGGCACTAGGTCCAAGGCCGCCACCATGGATCTGAGAAGTTGAAGATTGGCAGCACCATTGGCTTGGTACTTGGTGAGAAATTTCCGCACCTGGAGGTTTAATTTCTGTGCCCTGTCCGCTAGCAGAGAGACCAGGCCCCTGCTGGTATTGAACTGTGCCCCCAAAAACATCAAGTTCTGGATGGGCTGCAACTGAATCTTGGCTTCATTGACCACCCAACCTAACTTCTGGATGAGATCTACCACCCGTCATGTGGTGGACACACTCTCGGACTCGGACTTTGCCCAAATCAGCCAGTCATCCAGGAAGGGATGCACCAGCACTCCCTCCTTTCTCAGTGCAGCAGCCACCATCACCATCATCTTGGTAAAGGTCCTGGGAGCGGTTGATAAGCCGAACGACAGGGCTCGGAATTGAAAGTGCCCCATTGGTACAGCAAACCAAAGGAACTGCTGATAATCCACCCGGATCGGGGTAGGCAAGTACGCTTCTGTGAGATCTAGCGTGGACAGAAACTCGCCCTTCTGCACTGCCGGGAACACGAAGCGCAAGGTTTCCAAGCAAAAATGCAGTACCCGCAATGCATGGTTGATGTGCTTGAGATCCAGTATAGGTCAGATGGCATCCCCCTTTTTCGGCACCACAAAACAAATGGGGTATCAGCTGAAGCCATACTGGTCTCTAGGGACCGGAACCACCACTTGGAGTTCTACCAAACTCCACAGCATCTCCTGAACTGCTGCCTGCTTCAGATGGGCACTGCAAGGAGACTGCACAAAGGCCTCAGACAAGGGGCATGCAAACTCCAACGTATATTCTTTCCAAACAATCTCCTGCACCCACTAATCGGAGGTTATCTTGGCCCAGGTGGGATAAAATTGTTGTAAACAACGTCCTACCGGCACCACTGCCGCCTGGGGACCACTGGCTTCATTGCGGTTTCTTGGAAGGGTCCTGGGGGTGGAGTAATAGCCCCTGTTGTACCCCCTGTAACCCTGAAAGGGCTGCCCTTTCTGTGGGTAACATCCCCACATAAAGGCAAAATCTCCAAAAATCTCTGGGCTGGTCCCTAGCGACATTCCCGTTTTTGCCCTCCAGTAAGTGAGCGCCCTTGGAGTCTCCATGGTCCTTTACCAGCTTATCCAAAGGTTTCCCGAAAAGCAACTTCCCTTTAAAAGGCAACTTACTGAGTCTTTGAAGAGACATCAGCCGACCAGTTTTGCAACCATAGGAAACAACAAATCGCAATGATAGAGGTCATGGTCTTAGCTGAGGCCCGTACCAAATCATAAAAGGCATCAGCCAAGTATGCTGAGACCGATTCCAGCTTGGCTGCTTCTTGTCTGGCTGCCTGCGGATCACTTTCCACTTCTGCCAGCTCCTGGATCCAACGTATAGAGACCCTGACCACATAAGCCCCACAAATGGAGACTTGGAGGGTTAAGGCACTAGTATCAAAGGCTTACTTTATCAAGGACTTGTATTTGCAGTCCTGCACATCCTTTAGCACAGCCCCGTCTTTTACTGGGATGGAGGTCTTTTTTTTGATCGCCGACACCAGCTGTGACCCCGCTTCTTTAGTGCCCTCCAGCAAGAGCAGGTAGGGTTTAAGCGGGTTGTTTTCTTCCTGAACAGCTATTCTACAAGTTCCTAAAGCAAAGCCTCTTGGGATATGTAGTTTCTGTCACTGTCCAAGGAAGAGTAGTGTGACTTCAAAAAGTGGTTAAAGCAACAAGGATTTATTTCCCCTCCCGGGGCGGATTTTCAACAAGGAAATAAAGGTAACAAAACCAGACACCTCTGGCAAAAGGACAAAGTAAAGTTTCCAACATAAACAGCTTTCTTCAGCACAAAACAATTGCTTCTCAGCAAACAGAATGAAACAGCTCTGTTTTCCCAGCTCTGTACTTTTTATCTCAATACCTCTGTACTTCTTTGCAAGGCATACATTCAGCGCAAGGATAATACTTCATCAGATATTGTAAACGTACAGTCCATCATATCTTCAGAGACACTTTCAAAACCTGGCTCTATTTCCATTAAGTCCACCTGAGAGGTAGGAAATGTTTGTATCGTGGTTTCTTGGGCTCCGCCCTTCCTCTCTGCTTTAAGCTTTGTACTATATTCTTGAATCATATATTGCTTAAAACAGTCCTTTTCATTACAGTCATTATAATCAATGCCCCAACCTTCTGGGTAAGTAGAATCACCTTGATTATAAAACTCCCAGCCTTTGGGCTTACCTCTGTGCTTGGCTGCAAAGGGTTTTCTCTGGGCTTTGGACCCGGTAGTGGAATCTCCACCTACTTTGTGCAATGAATGTTGAAACTGCCTTCCTGGCTTTCTCTCCTCTTGGTAATCCCCAGGATATTGCAGACAGCCTGGCTTGCTTCTGCCGTATCCTTTTCTTGAATAAAGCTTTGTAAAAGGTTCTCCTTTTACCTTTGGACTCAGATCTGACCCTGGGCTTGGAACCTGGACTCTTCCCTGGTTCTCCTCCTGGGTTGTTAGCTGGCTTCTCACCGGAACCCTCGGCTGGCCTTGTAAGTAACCTTCCAGCTGAACCTGTGCTGGAACTTTCTCTGGAACTTCTACTGGACACTCCCTTCCAGCTTCTAACGGATCTCTCCTTCCAGCTTCTAATGAACACTTCCTTCCAGCTTCACATGAACCTGCCCTTTTTCCCACTGAGGCCTCTTTTTGTATCTGCCCTTTAGGGTAGTGCCTGACTCCTCCCCCTAACAGGTGCTCTGAATTAGCTCTTGAGTCCTGAGCTAAAGGTAGCAAGGGCGTGTTTCTTTCTCCTGTGCTTGGTTTCCCTGGTAACTACCAGCCATGTGCTTTTGTTTATACTCCAGCACTGCCTCAGATTCCTCCTCTTTGGCTCTTTCTACAGGGCTGGAGGAATCCACCATGTCACACAGCGCATTCATCTTTGACATTTACAAAAGCTCTTTCTTTTCTCAGGGATAGGGTATAGGTGACCCATGGCCCTACCTCCTCTCAAACCAGCCTCCGGAACCTCTCACTCTGTTTCAATCATTTTCTTAATGACTGTGCAACAGGAAGGAGGCCTGCGATCCCTTAAACCTCTGCAAGAATAGGTCTTCCAAGGGCTCTTCTGCCTGGACTGGGCCAGGCACGATATTCAATGCTGCCAGTGAGTGATTAATGAGAGCTAGGAGCTCCTCCCTGTGAAAAAAACTTGAAGACATGAGGATCCTCCCCTTGAGGAAACTCCCTCTCTTCCAAATGCTGTCTCCCCGGCTCTCCCCAGAGGTCCGAGGGCCCTTTTCCCACCTCTTCAGATAATTGGGATAAAGGAGAGTTTTGAGCTCCCCACAAATCCTCTTCCATCTTCTGCTTCTTACTGCCAAAGCATGCTAATTGAACAGATTCCTCCTGCACAGTGCTAGGCTCTGAAGGTAAAACAGATCTGAGGTGAGACTGAGATGCAGCCAAGCTTAGCCTGCTTTCTTTTCAACAAATAAGCCTTATGCAGGGATAAAATGAAATCCGGAGAGAAAATGGTCTCCAGTATCTCCAAACCATCTGAGGGAACTGTCCCCAGTCCTGAAACCTGCTCTACAGACCTTTTGGCTCTCTTTTTACAAAAACGCAGGAACCGCTAAGCTCCCTCACTCTGATTCCAGCAACTCTGACAAACCTCCCGCCAAAAAACACCATTCAGCTGACTTCCCCCCCTGTCTGTTGCAAGACTGGCAAAACCTTCAATATCCAACCAGCGGCTCTCTCCACACGATGCGCAGGCTGCGGGAGCCGACTGCATGCACTGGCACAAGGCAGGGGAAACAAGCAAGTACTGCATGAAACAATCCCAACCCCACCCCAGGAAGCAAAAAATGTAATCAGCCCCTAGAACCGCAGCAAGCAGAGTTACTCACTGGTGACTGAAGAGTGCCATCAGGAAAAACACGCCTCGCTGCTACCACTCTCGTCAGAGAAAGAAGTGCCTGATTGCTTTCAACTCACTTTTGTTTTGACATTGCTCCCAAGCACGGTTATATAGGATGCCTCCACTTGCTGTTTCTGAGCACGGGCTGTCCAGCTTGGGGTGGGGGGGGAGGGACCTGGATCACCTGGCAATTTCATCCCAAGGGTCACTTAATCCACTCAAGGGTCGCGGTGTTCAGGCAATTCTGCCATTTCCTTTCACATAGTCTCATCAGAGTGATACTCAGCCCTATGGGAGCTGCCTCCAAAAGTTTCCAACACCCTGGCAATCTGTGAGGACACTGGTCTGCCCATCCAGGAACTCCTCCAGACTTCTGATCTCAAAACCTTTTTTTAATTAGGTCTACCCTCTAAGTTCTTTCAGTGGAATCCACCATGAAAGCTCCTGCTCCAGCTGCTGGAGACTGAGATACTGGCTCCTGGAATGGTGGGGGGGGGGGGGATCTACCTCTGTGACATCAGAATTCTGACATGCTTAGTCCCCAACTGCTGGTCCAGTCCACATGCTTAGTCCCCAGCAGTTGGTCCAGTCCACATGTATTGGACTGGACTGGAGGGACAAAAAGGAAAGACAAGTTGAAAAGTGCACACATATAGTGTGACAAAACACATTTCCCTTTCCTCCAATTGCAAACGGGGGGGGAGGGGAGGAGTGGAAGAGAGATAATAACGTGTTTTGTTATGGTAGCAGGGGTTGTATGAGGCATCTTTAGACAGAAATATATAGATAACGACGGTTATATCTTCAGATTGTGAATGCCTGTGTGTGTGAAGCAATAGTGGTGTGCCTGTCTGTGCATGGGATGTGGCAGTGCATGTTTGTGTGTGCTGCAAAGCTGGGGTTCGCGTGTGTGTGTGTTGCGGAGAGGGGATGTCCATGTGAGTGTGAATGTGTGTGTGTGTAGTGAGGAACTGGAGTGTCTGTGTGATGTAGAGCTGGGGTGCCTTTGTGGGTATATGTAGTTCATAGCTGGGGTTCGTGTGTGTGTCTATGTATGGTGCCGTTGTGTGTATAGGTAGTGCGTAGCTGGGGTGACTGTGTGTGTATGTGTCTGAGATGCAGAGGTGGAGTGTCTGTATGTATGAGCAAGTGTGTGTATGGCAGATCTAGGGTGTGTGTGTGTGTGTATGTGCATGCATGTGTGGTGTGGGCGTGGGATGCCCATGTGTATGTCCTGGGGGATGCACCTTTCAGCATAAACACATTGTGCCCTTTTGTCCCCATGAGTGGAGTAGCCGCACAGTGGTTAGGGAAGCAGCCTGGAACTGGAAAGAACAGGGTTCAAATCCCACTGACTCTCCTTGTGGCCTTGGGCAAGTCACTTAATCCTCCATTGCCTTAGGTACAACCTTAGATTGTAAGCCCTCTGGGAACAGGGAAATAGCTACAATACCTGATTGTAACTCACCTTGGTCTACTTCTGGAGAAGCAAGGAATCAATGTTGTGGTCTGATTCGCCTTCCATGGGAATGGTGGTCCGTCTGGTAATCGCCAGGACCTGTGCATCCACCTAGGGAATGTCAAACCACTTACCATGCTCCTCCTCCAGAAGAGCACAGATCTTCTTACAGACTCTTAACCCTTTAGGCAGGGAGACAGGTGAGTCCCATTCAGACCAGATGATATCTTTGATCACCTCTGGGAATGGGAAAACAGCAGTGGATTTCTACACCTCTTGAAGAAGTGGGTGTACTTTCGGCTCCTGCTCAGTGCCAGAAGCATCTGTCAAATTCAAGGTGGAAGACACCCTAGAAAGCAATGTCGCTAGCCCCTCCTTCCAGAACAGATGGATCATACCGGCCTCTGCATAGTCTTCTGAAAGTGAAAGTAGGTCAATACCATTCATCTGGGTCCAAGGCATAGTCAATATCTCAGATAGCTCCCAATTGTTCCTTATCTTCTGGGAGTGTCCAGCACCAGGGACACTTAGCCAAAGGTAATTGAACAGGGCTTCTACTTGCAGCCTGCCTGGCACGAGAATGCTTCCGGGGCACCTAGAGGCCACAGGGTCTGAATTTCCACATCAGAAGTACCAGGTCTGTTGCAAAATGGAAAGGAATTTTGGGAAGGACAATCCAGACTCAGGAAGCTCTAGAAACATGATGGCAGAAAAAGACCACATGGCCTATCTAGTCTAACCTTTCATATCAACTATAATAGTCCCCTTTTTACCTCTGTGTTTGTCCCATGCTTTTTTGAATTCAGATACTGTCTCGTGTCCTCTCGGAAAACGCTCCTTGACACCAGGGGGCATAGCAGCCACAGACCCCAAAGAGCAGGGGTGGCCAACTCCAGTCCTGGTGCATCACAATCCAGCCTGGTTTTCAGGATGTCCCTAATGAATATTCATGAGATATATTTGTATACAATGGGGCAATGTATAAATATACATCATGAATATTCATTAGGTACATCCTGAGAACCAAGCTGGACTGTGGTGCACCAGGACTGGGGTTAGCTTCCTCTGCCCTAGCGGATGAAGAGTGGCTCACAGCACAGTCGCTGGAACCACCAGCTGGCTGAGCATCCTTACCCTTAGCACCATCCTGCACCTCCTGCCTTGAGGCAGGTAAGGGTGGACTAACTGTATTCCCCAGCTGAGAGGTGGCAAAGCATGCTCTCCAGGCATGACTCAGAAGCTGCCATACAGAAAAGGCAAAGTCCAAAATCCAAGGATGAGGCTCCTTGCCTGCTACAGGTCAAACAACACTTCCTGGAAGAAGACATAGAGAGTTAGGGTAAGTATCACACGAGCCCACACTAAGGCTGCGTCAGCCCACAAGCGTGCGTTAACTGCGCATTTACATAATGTGTGCTGAAGGAGCGTGCATTGGAGCCATTTGCGCAGAATGCACATTAGGACCGCGCAACCCCCAGGTGCATAATATGCAAAAACATTACCAATGCGTGCAGAAAACAGCAGGAAAGCCTCACACAACACCAATGGTAGCTAGCAGGCCATCCCGAATTGCATCCCTCAGAGACGGAACCAGGAGCCCCCAGCAAGGACAATGACAAGGTTAAGCCTTGGTACTCACCCCCTGAGAGCCCCAGCAGAGGATCCATGCCAGGCTCAGCTCTACTCCCCTAAACAGTTTCACTGGCTGAGTTTATTTTAACAGCATTGTGTGAAAGGTGGCTGGCAGGCAGATCCCTCAGATCCTTCTGCAGTCATCAGGAGAGAGCAGGGGGTAAAGGAGGAGAAGGGAGGGGATTCTGAGGTTGTGTGAGGCTGCTGTACTCTTCCAGATTCTTTCGGATCCTTCCAATTTGTGGCTGCTCAACGGGTCCTTATCATGATAAGGGCGTGGAGCTGAACCAAATGGCTACCAAAAACACCTCAGTCTAGTGGAGCCTCCCACATCACGCTCAAATGTGAGAGTCACCTTTTTAGGACTTAAGGTGGTCATTCACAAGCATTTAATCAATCTCTTTTCCTCTCAAGTCTTCAGATTTTCTACAGAGAGGAGAAAATCCATCCACCATCTGCTGGAGACAAAGAAATACTGAAGGGACCTCTAGTGGCTGAGGCGGATAGAGGCACAGGAATGATGTCATTGGTTCTTTTTCTCCACCAATCTGCTAGTAGAGGAACACAACCCACTTGTCTGGACTGGTCTAGCAGGATGATATAGAACATAATTTTAAGAAGTAATGTGTCAGTGAGGTAGATAAAGTACAGATAAAATACATGGAGTACTTTTTATATTACAGATATACTATATATCTAAACAAGTTTATTCTGTTCAATATTTAATCTTCTGACAATAAAAGAGTATGGCTACTTTATCTGACATGTCAGGATAATAACTGGAAAGTATAGCTTCCAGCAAGCAGTAGAGCTGAAAATCTACAACTTACTTGCAGACCAACCATGCACGGCTGGTTGAAAATAATATTTAAAAGGAAATGTTACATGGCTGCTCCAGGGCTGACATGATTTTAAAACTCATAATGCTCTACAAGTAGTTTAGGCCTAGAGGGACTATTTTTTATTCTCAAAATGTTTTAACCTAAGAACAAGAGCTTTTTCATGTCACAGTTAATGCATTCAGAGAAACAGAAAAGGAGGAATATTTTGGGACTGATTTGCTAGGGTCCATCTAAATATCAATCCCAGCGTGCCCAGCACAGAGGTAACACTGGACCTATGAATCAAATTGGTCAATGGCTCCTGCATGCAGAACACTTGCATGGTCCAAGGTTTAATTTTTCATCCAGTTTTACATATTTCCTCTGCTTTCTTTAAAAGAACCCTAATGGATAGAACCATCAGAGTTGCAATAAGAAGTAAATTTATATAGCACCATTCATCCAAACCAAATTCCACTGAGTTTTAAAATTTTATATTTCTGAAACATTCCGGTGGCCACCTCAGGGCGAAACAGTCTGAAGGCAGTATCTGGCACTTAAACCATATCATGCAAACTTCTAAAGCAAAGCCCTGACACTGCAATCCTCAGGGGCAGCAGATTGGTCTGATTTTCAGGATATCGCACATGAATATGCAAGAGATATATTTGCATCCAGTGCCGCAGGTGTTTGCAATACATCTCAAGCAAATTCCTTAGAGATATCCTGAAAACCAGTCCAGTTTGGCACCCATGCTCTAAAGAATGTAGGGAAGAAGACATTACAGATTAGTAACCAGCACCAGAGGTTAAGAAAGCAATCTTCCCAGTGACGCAAGAGGCTTAGAGGAAAGAAGGTAATTGAAAGTGCATTTGATCTGGCAGACTTCTTAAAATGTCAGACACCCACATACGCAGACAACCTGCAGAAAAGGCATGTTTTTACACCGTGGTTAGTGAATTTAAGTTAGCACCCCAGCTCTGGCATCTTCTGCCCCAGCTGAAAATCCATTATGCAAAACGACAACCAAAGAAAATTAAAGGTCACATCTGATTCCTGAGAGGCTTAATGTGTCTTAAGTTTTGTCCTGTTGTGTTATTTCAATGGCAAGGCTATTCTGAGGCAGTCTAGTGTTCATGTAGGCTGATGGGGGTTCAGGCACATCTCCGGAAGTGACACTCCTGCATCTCTACGAAGGAAGAGTGAAGGAGTATCCTCAGTGCAAAGCAGAGGACTCTGAAAGGTTCACCTTAGAAAGAGCTTGCCTTCCATCTCACCCTATATGGTAGCTGCAAAGAGAACCTGGAGCAAAATTTGTAAAGAGTCACCTCTCTCTGTATAACATTAACAACTTCACCAAGAAGAGCTCTAAATTCCAGCTAAGCTGGCCTGCTACTCTGAAGAGCATTCAAAACAATTTATTCTACATTATTAACCAATGAAAAGGTTTGGAAAAGGGTAAAACAGAGAGTGATAAAGGCATATCTGAAGTTACAGTATTTTAGTTTTATGAAACTGTTATGGGTATGGTTTACTTTTATTATTTTTGATTCACTTTGGACGTTTCATAGATTTGGGAAAGAAAACTAAAGTGCGAGAAATAAATAATAAATATCAAGTTGCTCCATGAAACTGTTTCTTGGTTGGACGATTTAAAGAAGGGCTTTGATTAAGCATGAGGTTGGGCTAGAATTGGGTAATTCCTCAGAGGAACTGAAGATTTGCTTTTATTGGTATGTATTACTGATATGCCATGTATTATTGAAAGGAGGATGTGATGTTTTCTATATTTATATTTTTGTAACCTGCTCTGGATTTTGATAAACCAAAGTGGTTGCCTATTTTAGCAAAGAGAGCTTATCTTTACGAATGCACCACTACTGAGCTTTGCATACACATAAATCATATTTTAGGCTGTCTGCTGCATCTTGTCCTTATTTATTTCCATGGTATGCCAAAGAACAGGTCTCTGCAAGGACTGGAGGTGCCCTAGGTGGATCCTCCAATCTGCTGTCCATCACTACCCCCTACCCCCTCCGTGCCCATTACTACTGGCCCTTCTCCAGGGCTGGCAGTGGCAGCAATAGCCCCCCAACAGTAATGCAACAATCACACACCATCTCCAAAGCTGCATCGTGGTTTCTCTCTTGCATAATCTACTGCTCCTGGCCTCCTTTCGATGCAGACATCTGTTTTTGCATAAACTAGAAGTCAGCGTCAGGGGGAGGGGGGCAGAAGCATTAGATTTTGCAAGATAGAAACCGCGACAGCCCCAGAGATGGTAGGTAAGTGATGCATCACAGTTTTGGGGTCACTGCCACCACTGTTGGTCCTGGAACATGTGCCAGTGGATGCCCCCCAGAGGACCGGAGCTTTAGGCAACTGCCTAGTTCGCCTAATGGTAGCACCAATCTTGGCCAAATATGCTTTTTGTAATATGGTTTCCCATTTCTCTTATGAACACAGTGATACTTTCCTGAAATTCCAGTATGTGTTACATGTTGCTTGGTTTATTAAGATGCTGATATGACTTACAGCACTTCCCATAACTGATGCAGACACTGTCTTCAGGGTAGCAACAGTGTACCTTGTTTGCTGGTACACATCTGAGCCTTCATGTGTGAAGTGATTTCGCAAGAGTGTGTTTTGTGCAAAATGCCTGAAAATTCGCAAAAACACCAAATGCCTGCAAGGACATGCAAGACTGCATATTGATGCCTCACCACATACAATGGGAGCAATGATTTTAAAAAGCTGCCCTTGGGGGAAAACCATGCAGTTTTAACTCATATGTGTGTGGGAGCAGCTTTATAAAATTACTGATCCCAATATCCATGCACACCTTGATCCCCTCCCGCCAGCAACACAAGTTCCTGATATCCCTCACCCAATACCCACTCACCATCGCTGCCTCTGATATCACATCCCTCTGATCACCTCCCTTAACATCTGATCCCCTGCCCGACATTCCCCTCAATATCGATTCCCCCTACCCAACCTCCCCCACATCAAGTCCTCCACCCCACTCCAGCATTAAGATCCCTCACCCCCCTCCCTCCCCCGATCCCATTCCCTTGGCAGTCTAGTGGAAGCAGGATCTTGACCCTTAATGGCAGTAGTAAGAGATTACTGCTAGGAAGCACAGGTGCCAGTTTGAAAGTCAGTGCCACCATGAGCAATGGTGAATGGGGACCGCTCCTTTTCCCGACAGACTACCAGCGACCCCGGTAAGAACACAGGATATGATCAAGAGGTGAAGGGTTTCTTGATGCCGGGGGGATCCAATGTTGAGGAGAGTGATCAGGGGAGGCTGACCTTGGCTTTTACACCTGTCCCTTCAAGCAGGCCCTTCATTCATATCTCAGGGCAGCTGTAAATGCTGATGTCTAGATTATTTTGTATCAATATGTATTCCCCTTGTAAAATGGAAAATACCACTCCCTCTCCATACCCCCCTGCATCGCCACATGTAGACAACGGCTTTCTAAAATGACATTTACATCTGTATTCCAGTCTACACTAGTAAATGATGCTATTTACATGTAGTGCTGCTTCTAATCTAAGCACCTTAGCATTAGATCATTGATGCCAAGCTCAAACCAGTTTGGTGCTCAGAATGCATGAGATCCATTTGTTTACATCAGCCTGGCTGTTAAACGCAACATGTGCAAGTAACATCAGAAATATTTATTAGGAAAATCATGAAAACCAGATTTGAGGAGGAAGAAAGTTTAAAGACTGCTTTGAATACTGTTGCATTAGGATGAGGGACTGCTTTTTTGATCTCACAATAATCAGAGGTCTTGACAAGAACCCAAATCATTGAAATTCAGCTCTTTAGAATGTGTTGCCATGTGAGGCTCCATAGATTATTTTATTTATTTTATTTAACCAGTTTTATATACCACTTTATCCTTCAATCAAAGTGGTTGACAACACAAAAGTTCTACAATGAACGAGAGGGGTGGGGCAACATGACATACATGCAAACCTTTAGACATTTGGTAGTTATTCGTCTTATTTGAGTAGACTAGTACTTTTTAGAGCAGAGGTATCAAACTCTGGTCCTTAAAGGCCATAAACCAGTTGGGTTTGTGGGATCTTTGCACTGAAATATGTGTGAGAGAGCTTTTCATGCCCATCGCCTTAATTCTTTGCAAATCTCTTTCTGGCATATTCATAAAGGATTTCCTGAAAACATGACTGGTTTGCAACCCTTGAGAACTGAAGTTTCAGATCCCTATTATAGCATATGCGTACTTCCTCTTTGCTAAATCAGGCCATGCTGATTCAGGGAACTTTTAATCACCCGCATGCACGCACTCATGGCCTGTTCTTCCTGCCCCCTCCAAGGCAAATGTCCTGTGGCAGGCCATGAGTGTGCACATGTGCGCAGATGTTTCAAGGCCTGCCATGGCATTGAAGTGACTTGTTCTGAGCCTCTGTGCCGCTTTGAAGAATGGTGGCGGGGTCACGGTGCCACCCACCAGGGTCTGTCACCTAGTCTGCCTAGTAGACAGGCCGACCCTGTATACTGGTGTAGCAGAGAAGCTCTCCAGGAAAGTTGGCTGGTGCAGCAAAGCTGTAGCAGTCTCTGGCAGGCCAGACTGAGTTTGGGGCCTATTCCTGCAGAACTGGGGATCTTGAGTCAGGAGGAATTTTCTGTTCCTGACTTTTAGCTCATAGTGGGCGAGCGCCTCTCTCACCCCCACCCCCCCCCCCCCCTCAGGAGCTCCGGAGTGCAATCCCTTGAGGCAAGACAGAAAGGGTTTATGGTTATGGTTTATTATGCTTTCTCTACTGTCTTTCAAAAGATATGTCAAAACAGTTTACAAATAAAATCAAAAGAAACTGAAATTTAGCATATCATTGATAGGAAAGAAGAAACGGGTAGCAGTGAGATAAAGTGTATGCAGGCAGGCTGCGGTCAGCGCTCCGAGGTCCCAAAGGCCCTTTCTAAAAGATGAGTCTTCAGTATGCACTTTGGAGTCATAGAGCTTTCTGCCTGGGATCGTTACATTTTTAAAAACAGGAAGAAGGCAACAGGCACACTGTGATGCTGTTGCAGGCCCCAGAAAACCCCAGCAGCAGAAACCAGGAGAGAGATGAAAATTAAAGAAATAGGTAGAGCCCTGGGAACCTTCAGCCTGATATAGTGGGTTTTTATTGGGGGTGTTTCCCTTTGGTTTATTTCCTTGCAATCAAATCGGGAGCCTTCTGGCAAGTCCCTATTATCTGAAGTAACTGAAAGGAGCTTATGGGATTCGCTTTGATACTTTCCCTCAGCATGGTTGGTTAGACCCTATGGTGGGAGCGAGACCCAAAGCCCAAGAAGAGAAAGGAAATGCATCACCTTTGGGAACAAAAAAGCAGAGCTCTGTAGCAAGGTCATATTACCTCAGGTGTGAGGCACCACAGGAGGACTCAGGGGACAATAGATATCCTAGTGACATATCCCAAAACACAGGCACCAGGGTAATCCCCTCAGCCCTTAGAAGGACAATAGGGGGATGGAGATGGCAGATATTACAGTGGCAGGGCCATCGCTGATCACATGGAATTCTGGTCAGGCAGGCCCCCTAACAGACCAGACTCTCCCACAAGGTTTTTCTCTCCCGAGTTTATGAGAAAACATAAGGCACATTGATCCTGGGGGCATCAGGCAGCCAGCGCATCAAAGCGGGGGCTCTTAGCTAAGAGAAAATTCATGAACCCTTCTTTCTGTCATAGTCTCCTATTCCAGCCTCGTGGGAGTCATTTTTGGAGGACAGTGAAGAGTCAGACTCCAGTTCTAAGAAGGATGATGAGTGCGATGATTCAGTGTTAAAGCTCTTCCAGAAAGAGGAACTAGTGAGACTTACTGATCACCTGGTTAAGGTTCTGAGGATTACAGATGACCATATGCTGGAGGCCATGCCAAGGGATCTGATCCTGAATGCTCACACTAGACCAGCAAAAGCCTTTCTGCTCCACCGACTGATTGGAGGCATGGTGCCGGTGGCCTGGGTTTGGCTGGATTCCAGATTTTAAGGGATAAGTCCATGAATAAACTCTATTTGTTGCCTATGGCAGAGCAAGAGAAACCTCTGAGGACCCCGAGAATAGATGCATTAATCTCAGTGGTCGCATATTATGTCACCATTCTGAAAAGAGGACACTGCTCTCAGAAGCCCTCAAAATCAGAAACTGGACGCTCCTTTCAGGAGCTTCCTTGCAGGCCTCTTTCTGTGAAAGATATGTGGTGTAAGCCCTGCTTCGCTACATTCAGCATAGGTGGAAGATATGACCCAATGGCCCACGTTGGAGACAGTAGCAGCTTTTCTAGTGGATGAATTGTATGATCTCATTCACACAACTGCCAAATTCATAGTTAGAGTAGTCATAGGTTGGAAGAATTTATGGTTGAGACATTGTATAGCAGCCAATATTTGAAAGTGCAGCTCATCAGACTTCCGTTTAAGGGCTAGATATTTTGTCAAGGACATGGAGAAGCTCGTCAGAGACTTGGAAGACACAAGACAGTGACTCCCAAGGACAGGGGCTACATTTCTGCTAAAAGAGCATAAAGGAAATTGATAGCCCCTTGCCCTTTCAAGATATTCAAGAGGCCAAACCTTTTAGACATGCCGGTAGAGGCCAGCCCTTTCAAAGTTTCAGAAGGGGAGCACGTGGAGTGGCACTGCCTGACTCAGAAGCCAAAACTCCAAAATGATTGTGCTATGACCCTGGGGCCATAATTACAGAGTTTCACTGGCTCTCTATTAATCAAGGAGTTTACACCTTCATTCTGATACCACCCCCCCCCCCCCCCCCCATATCAAGTACCAGTTTCTGGCCTCTCCTTGTAATTTTGGTACATATGGAAATGGTTTTTCAAACCATTCTCAAACATCTCTGTCTATTGCAGGTGATAAGTGCCATAGTGATCCACTAAAGAAGGAAAGGGAGGTATTCCTGGTAAGGGGGAGCATTTCATGCTATTCTCAACCTCGGGCAGGTTGATGCCTCTCTGTGTGTATCAAGGCTCTGGATGGAAACCCTGCACTTTGGTGATTTTAGCAGTCCAGATAGGGGAGTTCCTGACTTTGCTAGACTTGACAGAGGTGTATTTCCATATTCCCACGTGATCGGATTTTCAAAGGTTTCACAGGTTTGCAGTCCCGATGCAGTATTTTCACTTTCAAGCATTATCCTTCAGCATCAAGAACATTTGCTAAAGTCATGGTGGTGGTGGCAAGTGGTGTGGCTCCAGAAAGAAGGGGGTTGGTCCAACCTTATGTAGATGATTGGCTGATAAGAACAAAATTGGAAAAAGAAACCAGACAGGCCAATGCCATAGTCTTAGGCCTATTAGAGATCCAGGGTTGGACTGTTAACAAGGACAAAAGTTGTCCGAGTTCCTCATAAGTCCTGGAGTACTTGGAAGTGCTGTTTAATACCTGCCAAGCCACAGTTTTCCTCCAGAGCCCACAGATTCTCAGGCTCCACAATCAACTTCAGGATCTGCTGCAGGCACACTCTCCCATGGCCTGGAGCCATATGCAGGTGTTAGGCTCCATGACAGCAGCTTTTGGAGTTGGTGCTGCAGGCATGGGCACACATGAGACCTTTTGGTCCCAAGAGAGGAGGATTATAGAAAAAAGGCCTTCCTGGGGAGGGCAGGCAAAGTCAGTCTACAATAGTGGCTCAACAGGGACAACTTGGAGAGAGTAATAGACTTGGAATGCAGATTTAATGGAGGACAGTGAATAGTGAGAACTGGTGGCCACAGATTCAAGCCCCAGAGGATAGGGTCAGGGCCAGGTGGCACATCAGTAGATTGGAGCTCAGGATGATCAAGTTGGTCCTCCAGCATTTTGGTGCACTCCTCAAAGGGAAGGCAATGTGAATGTTGTTGGAAATTATAGGCTGGCTCTACAAGCTAAGCAGCAGATGGGCTTTGAGGCAGTTATGTTACATAATAGAGGCACTCGGGAAGGATAAAGCTATAGCTGAGAGACTAAATGAATTATTTGCTTCATTCTTTACTGAGGAAGATATCCATTCCAGAAAAAGTATTTAACAATGATGAGTCAGAAGAGCTGAATAAAATCTCAGTGAACCTTAAGTTGAAATGGAACAAATTGATAAACTAAAGAGGCATAAATCACCTAAACCGGATGGTATACATCCAAGTAGGCTGAGAGAACTCAAAGATGAAACTGCAAAGTTACTATTAATTATTTTTAACCTATCATTAAAATCATCTATGGCAAGAGGCCTTCCCTTTATGTGAGCTATGTAAATGTTATTATTGATGTTGCTTAATTTATGATTTTTCTTATTTATCTTTTGAGATCTCACTAGCATTTATTTATTTATTATTGTGGGAAGGCCGGGGGGTTCGAATCCTGCTGGAGGACAGCAACCTTGGGCTGGAGTGACTGGGGTTTTTAGTCCCACAGCCATTCCCTGTGGCCTTGGGCAAGCCACTTAACCCTCCATTGCCTCAGTTACAAAAACATAGATTGTGAACCCTTCGGGGACAAGGGAAATATATACCGTACTTGAATGTACACCGCTTTGATCTGGTGAAAAGCAGTATATAAGCATTGCTAAAGAAAGAAAGAAAATAACACGATTAAAACCACTATAAATAAAAAAAATCATCTATGGTATCAGAAAATTGGAGGGTGGCCAGCATAGTGCCTATTTTTAAAAATGGCTCCAAGGATGATCTGAGAAACTACAGAACAGTGAGCCTAACATCGGTACTAGGGAAAATGGTAGAAACCATTAATAAGAACAAAATTACTAGACACATGGATAGATATTATTTAAAGGAGTAAAGTCAACAAGGATTTAGCCAAGGGAAGACTTTCTTCACCAATCTGCTCTGTTTCTTTGAAGGCATGAATAAACATGTGGAAAAAGGTGAGCCAGCTGATGTGAAGGCGCATTTTACTAAGGATGTCCAAGTGCAATCTGGGATGTCCAAGCCAGAATCTCTGAAAAGCAAAAGCAGGCACGTGCAAGTTCAGGCACAATTTCACAACCATAGATATGCCTGATATGGACGTCTACGTTGATGTCCCCAGAACAGCATTTCAGAATGGGGATGTCCAGTAGTCAAATGTTTAGAGCAGTGGGCTAGTACCAGGTGGTCAGTGCTGCTCCTTGTAATCTTAGGCTCGTCACTTAACTCTCCATCTTCTCTACAACCTCTGGATGTTTTAGGGCCAAAATAGGCACCTTCCTGATGCCTATTCATGCCTGGAGCTGGTCTAAATGTGGACAGGGCTGCAGATGTTCCTGATGTTTGTGAAATCGAGCAGGGACATCTAAGTTCATCACATCACCCAAGACACACCTCTGCCACACCCCCTGCCTACCTGGATGTCCTCACACCGGAGATGTCTGCAAAAGTCTTCTGTAAAATGGCTCCAGGGGTGTGTCTGTGATTTGGCCGTCCACGTGCATGTCTGTCTTCGAACATCCAAATCACGACGAAGACTTTAAAATGACCCCAAAACTGTACTTGGACTTTTAGAAAGCATTTGAGAAAGTCCCACATCAGAGACTCCTGAGAAAATTAAAAAGTTATGGGATAGGAGACAATCTCTTATTGTGGACTGCAAATCAATTGAGAAATAAAAAACAGAGAGTAGGAATAAATGGTCAATTTTCTCAATGGTGGAAGGTGAATAGTGGAGTACCCAGGGATCTGTATTGGGAACAATGATTTTTAACATGTTGTTGTTATTAAGTGCCGTCGAGTCAGTGGCGACTCATGGCGACACTCTGGATAGTTGTCCTAAATTGTGTTCTGTCTTCAGTATGGCGGCTCATTGTTGATAGACTGGCACCCGTAGTTGCTGTTATTGTATCGATCCACCTCATTGCTGGCCTTCCTCTTTTGCCTTGACCTTTAACATATTTATATATAAATGATCTGAAATTGGGAACAAGTGAGGTGATTAAATTTGCAGATCAGTGTTGGCTCTTTATTATTAACTCCTATTCAGTTGGGTAAGCCTGAGGCCTTAGGTTTATTACCTTCGGCCTCTTCTGCTGATGTTTCCTTATTTGACATTTGGAAAGTGGTTTCTGAGATCAATGCTTTGTTATCTGGCTTTATTGATCAAACTGTGAAGTTTTCTCAACAGGTTGTTATTAAATCCCGTGAGGTGGATACTAGGATTGCTGCTTGCTCCCAGCGATTGGATGATGTGGATAAACTTTTGGGTTTATTGCAAGAGCGGGGTCATGCGGGAGTGAAAAATAAATAGTTATGTGTTGCTTAAACAAATTGAAGCCCTAGAAAACACTCATCGGGCAAAGAATTTAAGGTTACTTAATTTTCCTAAGATGCGATTGCAATATTTCCTAAATAATATTAATGGAGACAGCAAAGAGATTTTATTAATTTCTGATTTTGAGTCTATTGGGGTTTCTGATCTTTATTATCTGCCTACTTAGTGACACGTGATGATAATCTTGCCCATGTTGAGACACAATCTGATTTGGATCTTACTTTTTTGGAATCTTCAGATGAGGAGATCTCAGCTTGGGCAACGTTAATCGTGTCCTTATCTGCTGTGGCTGATAAGGTTAAAATCTTGAGGGCTTATTTCTTGAAAAAAGATTTCCTGTATTTTGGATATAAGGTTTCTGTTTTCCCAGATGTGGCAAGGTCAACTCAGGTGTGAGGAAGTCCTTCCTGCAGCTTAGACTTGTGTCTTGGCTGCAGAGGGGACTTTCTTTTTGCAATTTCCTTGTAAATTTTTAATCACTTTGAATAATGTTAAATATGTGTTTACTGACCCTCTTCATTTGGAAAATCTTTGACTAACAAGTAGAGTCTTACAGAGGTTTTGTGTTATGGTATATAATTTTTTTTAAACTTTGTTTAGTAGTTTCGTTTTGGATTGTCCTGTAAGTTTTTATTTGCTTCTGCTTGTTAGAAGTGATTGTCCTCCCTTAAGGTGGGCTAGAAAACCTTTTCTTTTTCTTTTTATTATTCTTTCTTTTGATTATATATTTACTAAAAGGTGTTTTCATGGTATTATGCTTGATGTGTATACCCATAAAATTCGCAATTAAAAAAAAAAATTTACAGATGACACCAACTTATTCCAAAAAGATTACATTTCATGCAGACTGAGAAACTGCAAGGAGGGACCTTGTGAGACTGGGAATCCAAATGGCAGATGAAATTTAATGTGGATGGGGAGATCCTGCTTGTGCGCTTTTTCCAACTACCGGCTTTGTGCAGTAAGACGGCGAGCAGGCAGTCTGTTGGAGCCCTGCTTCTGGGCTGCTAGGACCATCTTCACTGCACCACCTGACGACAGCAGCGGGGGCCTTAAAGCACAGGCCCACACCGCAGGATGAGGTCGCGGGCATGTCCGAAGGGGCATGGCCAAAGGGGCAGACCCACCCCTTTGGAGCAACAAGGAGCAACAGTGAGGAATGACAGTCGGGATGGGTAAGAGGAAAAAGCGAACTTTCAACGTGAGTACTGTTAATCCATCTAAGTCAGTTAAAGCCATCGGTCCGATGGACAACCATGTAGTTCTAAAGACTAAGTGCTCTGAAGATCTGGCAATTTCCTGTCCTGATGCTTGTCCCTCCTCGGTCTTAACCTTATTTGTTTTGGGGGAGAGTAACCCATCCCCTCTATCCTGCAATGGGATTGTGGGTTCTGTGATGTCCTCATCTATATTAGCGGGGTTTTCGTAGGACCCGGGGTTACCAGAGGAGGGTCCCTCTCGGTCTTTAGATGACCTGGGCGTGGTTCTTCCATTGCTACAGGTAGTCCAGCCATCTGGGGTTCTTAGCCCCTCGAGTGCCCCGTTGCCATTGGATGCTTCAGGTACTCGGTCATCTCCTATTTCCTTGGCTGATATTATGACTGTTTTGACCTGGATGAAAGCCTCATTCTCTACCACAATTGTTAACATGGCAAACGTCTGTTGAGAAGGAGCAGCCATGGGACTAGAGACCTCAGTCCCTCCGGCCTGAGGTTACTTGTTCCCATGCAGGAATTGAACCCCTGGCCCTCCGGCCTGAGGTAACCTGTCCCAACCACTGAGCCACTCCTCCCTCCAGCCTGCACAGCCTCTTCTCCAGCTTATCCTGTGAACTCTCTTTGCTTCAGGCCAACCGACGAGGGAGGGATGCGGGACTAGACTGGAATTCCTCAAGGAACAACAATTAACAGGTAAGTCTAAGTTCACCTTCCTTATCGTCCCTCCAGTCTAGTCCCGAACCTCTGGGGATGTAACAGAGCAGTGAAGCAATTCAACAGGAGGGACCTGCTAGACCAGCCTGAAGCACCGCTGATCCAAACAAAGTATCCCGTTCCGCTTGAACATCCAGACGGTAATGCTTCACAAACGAATTTAAAGACGACCAAGTAGCCGCTTTGCAAATCTCAACCGCCGGCACCAAGCTGTACTCGGCCCAGGAGGCCATTTGCGCTCTAGTCGAATGAGCTTTAAGCCCCAAAGGTACTGTCTTGCCTTTCAAAATGTAAGCTGACAATATAGCCTCTTTAAGCCATCTGGCGATGGAAGTCTTAGAGGCTGCCTCTCCTTTTCTTGCCCCTCCAAATAGCACAAAGTCTATCCGTCTTTCAGAAATCCTCTGTTCTCCGTATATATTTCTTTTACACTCGCCGAACATCTAGGAAATGCAACTTCCATGAATCTGTCTTTTCGCTACCTTCCCCAAAGACCGGCAGAGAAACCACCTGATTCACATGAAAAGCCGATACTACTTTGGGCAAGAAAGACGGGACTGGCCTCAAGACCACTTTTGTATCATAAAATGTCAAAAAAGGCTTTCGATAAGACAGAGCTTGCAGCTCCAAAATTCTCCGAGCTGAACATACTGCCACCAGAAACACTACTTTGAGAGTAAGATCCTTAATCGACATCCACGACAAAGGCTCAAAGGGCTCTTGTACTAACGCCTCCAGCACCAATTTGAGATCCCACTTCGGAATCGCCAATGTACAAGGCGGCTTCAAAAGAGACACTGCTCTTAAAAAACGTTTAATATCCAGATATGCTCCCAGCGCCTCTCCTTTTATCTTTCCTCTATAACATGAGAGAACTGCTAACTGCACCCGCAAGGATGCTGCCGCTAATCTTTTGTCAAAACCGTCTTGTAAAAAAGACAGCACGTGTGGGACTGAAGCCCTCAATGCTTCAATCGTCTTGTCTGCACACCACGCCTTGAACACACGCCAGATACGAACATACGCCAATGAGGTAGACCTCCGCCTAGCTCTCAACATGGTGGAAATAACCGTCACTGAGTATCCTTTTGCTCTCAACCTTGCCCTTTCAAGAGCCAAGCCGTAAGCAAGAATCGATCCACCTGAGGCATGTGTAGCGGACCCTGGAACAACAGGTCCCCCCAAATCGGTAAACGCCAGGGGCGGTCCACCAGGAGTCTCATCAGATCCACATTTCATGACCTCTGCGGCCAATCCGGCGCTATCAAAACTACTTGTCCTCTGTGAACTTCTATTCTCTGTACTACCCAACGTATTAAGACCCAAGGCGGAAACACGTACAGGAGCTGTTGTTCTGGCCATTTCTGAATGAGGGCATCTAGACCCTCCGACATTCTCTCCCTTCGTCTGCTGAAGAATCAGCTGACCTTTGCCGACTGGAATGTCACCATCAAATCCATTACTGGCGTTCCCCAGCAGTGCACTACCATCTCGAATACCTCTGGATGGAGAACGCACTCCGCTGGGTCCACTTTGACTCGACTCAAAAAATCGGCTTCCACATTGTCTACCCCGGCCACATGTGCCACTGACAAAGCTACGAGATTCACCTCGGCCCACACTAACAGCTGTTCGGCCTCGGTTTCCACAGCTGCACTGCTGGTGCCTCCCTGACGACTGATGTAGGCCACTGCGGTTGCGTTGTCGGAAAACATTCCTTGTAAATTATAATTATCTGTTCTATGTAAACTGACTTGGTATATTACATACCAATTAACCTACTGTTCCATGTAAACCGCACTTGATACTAGGGAAAGAGCGGTATATAAATAACTGTTAAATAAATAAATAAAATAAATAAATAAATAAAAACACCCGAACCGCCCTCCTTTTTAGATGACTTTGAAAGGCTCTCAACGCCAGAGTGACCGCTCTCAACTCCAATGTGTTGATGGACCAACCCTTCTCCACTTCATTCCACTGTCCTTGAGCGAAACGTCCTGCGACGTGCGCTCCCCAGCCTAAAAGACTGGCGTCTGTCGTCAGGGGTAACCATTCAGGAGCTTCCAAGGGCATTCCCTCCTCCAGAACCCCTGGATATAACCACCACTGAAGAGCCTGCCTCGTCTCTGTCCGACATGGAAGTCTCCGAGACAGCGAATCCTCTTGGTGTGACCACCTTTGGAGCAATGCTCTCTGCAACCGTCGCATATGGGCTCGTGCCCACGGAATCAACTCGAGTATCGCTGCCATAGTACCTAGCACCTGCAGATAATGCCATGCTGTGGGATTCCGTCTGCCCAGAAATGTGCGGACTAGCTTTCTCAATCCTACTGCCTGCAGGTGTGGCAGAAAAACCTTTCCTACCTTTGTATCGAAATGAGCCCCCAGGTACTCCAGGTTCCGTGTTGGTTTCAACCGGCTCTTTGACATGTTGACCACCCAACCCAGACTCTGTAGAAACTCTACCACTCTCGTTGTAGCCAACTCACTCTCTCTCTCGGACTTTGCCCGAATCAACCAATCATCCAGGTAAGGATGAACCAGAATTCCTTCCTTTCTCAATGCTGCCGCCACGACTACCATGACCTTGGTAAAAGTCCGTGGAGCCGTGTTGCCAAACCAAACAGTAACGCTCAAAACTGAAAATGTCCCATCGTAACTGCAAATCTGAGAAACTTCTGATGCTCCTGCCGAATTGGAATGCGCAGGTAAGCTTCCGACAAATCCAGAGAAGTAAGAAATTCTCCTGCTCTGACTGCTACGATAACGGACTTCAGCGTTTCCATATGAAAATGAGAGACCCAGAGACAATTATTTACCTTCTTGAGATCCAAAATTGGGCGACAAGATCCTTCCTTCTTTGGTACCATGAAGTATATGGAGTATTGACTGTATCCGCACTGGTCTGACGGTACCGGCACCACCACATTGAGGTCCAACAACCTCTCCAAGGTCTCTTGCACCGCCTTTTTCTTGAAAGGCGCCTTGCATGGAGATTGAACATAAGAATCAACCACCAGGCATTTAAACTCTAGAGCATAACCCTCCCGAATGACCTCCAACACCCATTGATCTGATGTAATCTGGACCCAAGCAGGATAAAACTCCCGTAGCTGACCTCCCACAGCTACCGTTCCTACCTGGGTCCTCCTGGCTTCATTGTGGTTTCTAAGGTTCAAGGAAGAGGATGCCCCAAACCCTCGGCCTGCTCCTCTGAATCCTCGAAACCGCTGATTCCGATAGGGGAAACGTCCTCTTTGAAATTGACCAAACCGTGTTGAACGGAAATGGCGAAATTCTCTCTGCTGACCCTTGGCCGCTGGAGCAGGACGCCCCTGCTTCTGTTTATCCTCAGGAAGACTCCCGCCCTTGGACTCCCCTAGAACCTTTACCAACTTGTCTAAGTCTTCTCCAAAAAGTAACTTACCTCTAAAAGGCAGCTTACCCAGCCTTGCCTTGGAGGAACCATCTGCCGCCCAATTACGCAGCCATAGATACCGCCTTGCCGCTATCATGGACGCCATACTTTTAGACAAACCTCTGATAAGGTCATAATGAATATCAGCTAGATAAGCTGTTCCAGACGCTAACCTGGCCACTTCACCATCCCTCTCTCCCAATTGCTCTCCCTGCACCCGCTGAGACCAGCGAAGACATGCTCTCGCAACCCATGCACCACAAATAGATGCCTGAATAGATACAGCATTGATGTCAAATACCTTTTTCAACAAGGTGTCCAGCTTCCTGTCCTGAGCATCCTTGAGAGCGGCACTACCTTCCACCGGGATGGTAGTCTTCTTGGTCACCGCCGAGACCGCTGCGTCTACCTTTGGGGACTTAAATAACTCCCCATCCTGATCCACCAACGGATAAAGGCGGGCCATAATCCTGGACCCCTTAAGGCTTGCCTCAGGCATGTCCCATTCTTCTTGAATCATTTCCCGCACCACTCTGTGCACCGGGAAGGCTTTCTGCGTCTTACATAGTGCCTGCAATAAGGGATCCTCTAAGGTTGCATCCTCTGCCGGAACTGCAGATGGCATATTACGAGCCTTAAGCATCTCTGCTATGAGCGCTTGCAACTTGTCCCTTCGGAACACCCAAATTACTCTAGCTTGGTCCTCGTGTTCCGTACGTTCTCCTTCTGCTAATTACTCTTCTAGTCCAAGTGTGGATCCAATTCCTCAGACAGATGGCCTTCTGAAGCTACCGACTGGTCTTGCCTATCCTTCTCCTTCCTAGGCTTCTTCAGAGGAACCTCGTTAGCCCCCGAGCCTAGAGGGGTTCCTAAGTGCTTCACGCCCAGCTCCGTCTGCGCTAGACCGGCACCTGAGACTCCCCTACCACCACTTATGGCCTGCTGAAGAAGAGCCACGAAATCTGGGGAAAATATCGCCGCCAGCCCTCCTGGCAAAGGTGCTTGAGAAGGAAGACAATCTGGAGCCCAGGAAGGGTGAAACAGGCTCTGGTAAGACTAAGGGTGCCTCCTTCTGACCCTCCATACCAACTTCTAAGGCCTGCTCCATAGAGGTCGCTTTTTGGACGCAGCCTCTGCAGACCCCTGTCTCTGACACCGCTCCCCTTCTAGTACCGCACACTAAACACTGCGGTCTAGAAGGCATCCCGTGGACGCTTCTTTGTTTGTCCCTCAGTTATACTAATTATACTGAGTGCCTGTTCCCAGAGTCAGCTTCTAAATCTGAGGCTGAGCTTTCCTTTGTAGCCCCTGAAACCGCTTAGAGCCAAAAGAAAATTTATCTTTTTTTTTTTTTTTTTTACATTTAATGCCTGTGTTTCAATTCAATTTAAATCATAAAGAAAACATTTTCTAAAAACAAAGGATCACCAACAAAAACTGAGCCTTCTGCAAGCCTCGACAATCCGACAGTTTTCCCACGTTTCTACCATGCGGCTCTGGCCTACAGACCACGCAAATGCACGTTCGCGAGCTACTCTGTCTGGTAAAAATGTTCTTACGTTAGTGCTTACCTCCGCTCAACTGTCCTGCAAGTGCTGCATCTGTTTCTCCCCGTGCTCAGCCTGAACTGCGGCTTCCGCGTCGGGAGAGAAACCGGAGCTGAGGAGAAAGCGCTGTAGAGATGTTGGGGCCTGCCACGCGTCCCGCAACTGCCGTGCTCAGTTCTCTGTTTTACCACTGCCGGTTCCTCACTCAAATATGTGAGTTTGGGAACCGGAGCACAGCCCCCCCGCGATGCCTGATTTATTTCTCCTTCTGCCTTGCCGATCGCCAGGCGGTGGAGGGGGGAGGGGCGGCAGCATTCCTCAGATATTTTTTTTAAATCTTTAAAAGCAATCTTTGTCAAATTTAATAATCTTAACTAAACACTTCCCTAAAAACTCTTCCTTAAGTATTCCTTTAGTGAGCCTCGAACCTCCAGGCTCACCAACCTCCAGCTGCTTGGAGACTGAGATAACTGGACAGAGGAGGCGGTCCCTGGAGTATTTGTACCAGTGTCATCAGAAGAATGACGTTTCTCAGTCTCCAAAGCTGCTGGAGGAGGTGCTTAACCCAGAGGTTCGGGACTAGACTGGAGGGACGATAAGGAACTCTCCTATGAGGAAAGGTTAAAGAGGTTAGGGGTCTTCACTTGGAGGAGAGACGACTGAGGGGAGATATGATATAGATCTATAAAATCCTGAGTGGTGTGGAATAGGTAAACATGAATCGAACTTTTTGAAAGAGTAAACAATCAAGAACTAAGTGACACACCATGAAGCTACATAGTAGTATATTTAAAACAGATAGGAGAAAATATTTTTTTCTCTGAACGTATAATTAAGGTTTGGAACTCATTCTTGGAAGATGTGGTAAAAGCAGGTCATGGAACTGGGTTTAAAAAAGGTTTGGACAAATTCCTGGAGGAAAAGCTCATAGACCATTATGAACGTAGACCAGGAGAAAAACACTGCTTATCCCTGGAGATAAGTAGCATGGAACTGGCTATTTTTGGGATACACAACACAATAATGTTCCTGAAAATTATCACTTACGAAAAACCCAAAGCAATCAGGCTAAAGCACAAAACAAAATATTTAAGAGACCCTCAGAGTGGGCTAATACATGTAAAAACACTCTCTAACAGTCCAAGTCTCATTAACATGTGCTTTATTGAAAAATATTTCTTAATATACATTTTTTTTAAATTCCAACCAACAATTTAAAAAAATAATAATGTTACTTATCTGCCTGAACAAAATCCTGGCATGAATTCATGTTTCAGACCCATAAATAGACCTTGCTTCAGGGATTACTCTTTAAAAATAGAGCTTGCAACATCCAACAACAATCCTTCCACAGCGACCATTATAACAATATCTCTCAAAGTTGCAGACATCAAACAGGAAGTGATAGCAGGCTATATCTCAAAAGCAGAACCAACTAATTACGCCAGATCAGAGGCAGACAATTAAGAGCAAAGTGGACCATTTAATTTCTTAATCTTAATATTAGACTATGCAAACTCGATCTACCACGGACTAACTAAACAATGCCTCCATCCTCTTCAACTGGCTCAAAACACGGCGACCCGGATCATCACAAATACGGCAAGAAACGAGCACATCACCCCAATCCTCGAACAACTGCACTGGCTACCTATCTACTCTCGAGTGAGATACAAAGCAACTTAAATATCTTTAAAATCTGCCATGATCTCTCGGCCACCGCCCTCCAAAGCCTATTCACTAAGGACTCCAGCACAAGACCAAGATGAAGCAATATGGCGAATAAGCTCATCACTCCAGCGGCATATCAACGATCCATTCAATCCACTTCCAAGAGAGCTCCGTCCCTTGCCACACCCGCCCTATGGAACATACTTCCTGAACCAATGAGAATCACAAAAGACATCAAGGATTTCCACAAAATGCTGAAGACACTTCCTTTTCCACAAACACTATATACTCTCACAAAACCCTTAACCACCCTACATGCCCCTTCTATAATTTGCATCTAACCCAACCTTGTAAACCACTTTGATTAAAGGAAAAGGTGGTATATAAAACTTGATAAATAAATAAATAAAATAAATAAATCACCAAGGTGATACAAATTGGAGATGACAGATCCATTGCTGTTCATGTAGATTCAATAACTGTTCAATTAGCAAATCCAGAGCAAAGGCAGCCAATTCAAAGCAAAGTGAACCATTCGATTTCTTGATTCAATCCCCGAGGCAATACAGATTGAAGGCAATAGATTCATTGCTGTTCACGTACGTTCAATAGCTGTTCCTGATCTCCAACGTTCTAATACAATATCATTCACCTGCCAATGAAAAAAGCTGTTGTCATGTACACATGATATAAAATGGGAAACCAAGGGAGCATTCAACACTCTAGTATTCAATCTACTGAGATGTTCCGTCATGCATACTGTAATTAGTCTCATCGTACAACCAACATAAATTTTGGGGCAAGAGCACATAATGAAATAAATTACATAACTAGGCATACACGAAGCATGATAAGTTATTTGGGACAATGGATCAATCCAAGCAGGGCCACACAGAGCACTACTACATCATTGGCACCATGTACAAACAGTATGGCTACATTTACTCCCAAGCTGACGTAAGGGAGATTTCAACCATTGTGCAATGTTCCTCCCATGGCAATAAGCAAGCCAAGGGGAATCAAGTAATTCCCGATGTATAGCCAATACTCCCCAACAAGAACATACTACATGTGAAGAAGAGGATATCCTCAGGTACCAACAAATGCAATCAGAGACCAAGAAAATGTGGCAGAAAGATACAGAAATTGTCCCAACTGTACTGGGCACTACCAGTCTGATTAAAAAGAATTTCCAAGCACATCTTGATATGTTGCCTATATACATTACACCTTATGAACTCCATATGGAGATTCCCTTTGGAGAAATGCAAGTGTTGAGACAAGCATTAGCAGTGAATCAGAGAAATTGAGATCATCTCCAACATATCCTAGCATGGAAGTGAGGTCCATCTCTGTCATGGTATGCCCAAAATTAACCCATTTGAGAGGCATTACTCCAAAAGATTGGTTTTGTCTTTTCCAAAGCATATGTTTCACTGTGCAAGCAATGTGGGCTAGCCCTAATATTTGAATCAAGCTGCCAGTGAACAAGGCCTCCAAGAACAGATTTATCTGATAAGCCTAGTAAAAAATGCAGATGCACTACACTATACTAACTGCATGTATGTTGTACTGAGCTACCTGGAATGGCTATATGCCCTCACAGTTGGAGCAGAGATCTGAGAAACAGGATAAATTCTCAGCACTGACACTCATTTCATTTTTATACCCTATCTTTTCAATCTCAAAGGATTGCCAAAAGCACTCTACAACAAAATAAAAATACAACTGTAAATAAATTCAGTAATTAATTATAAAAAAAAGAACATTCAACAAAATAACAAACAACCATTATGAATGCCCTATCGCCTATCTGGATCTTTTCCCTATACTTAAGAGCCTGTCTACTAAACATTTTCCCCATAAGCACAAAATGGGAAACATCCTTTAGTAGACAGGCCCCTTAGTGTTCCCAAACTGCTTAACTTCCCTATGCATATACCACACTTGGAATGAGGAAGCAGCATAGCAGTTTTCATTAGGTTATTTCAGTATATTCACACCCTATTATTATGCAATGTCTTTAAAACAGCTGTTCCTTTATATTAATACCTTGAAGGAGTTATCCATGGATGCTGAAAGAAGCATGTGGCTATGCTGTTGCACAGGACACCACTGGACTTTATTAACAGGTCCTCTGTGCTCACACATCTGAAACACTAGACTTCTTGGAATTTCTGTTGCTTTGTACTTTGTTTCTAAGTAAGGTTTGATAATCTCAGAAACCCTGGAAGTCATGGTAGATAAATTCTCTTCTGTTGTATCTGGCTTAATTGTGAAATCTGGTAACTGTCTTTGTTTTTCTGCGTCTTTTGTAGAATTTTCCAAAACAGAGGGCTGCTCTTGCCTCTGTCTTTTAGGGATATATGGCTTAATTCCAACAACTGGGAACACAGTGTCCTGATGCACTCTCTTCTGTGCAGGGAAACAGCCAGTTGCATGGATGATCGTGGATTTTGACATAGTGCTTAATGACTGCCCATGGCTTTTATAAGAGAAGGATGTGCTTGCTGGCCCAGAACATGTATCCAAACTAACTCTACTAGGATAAGTGACTGGGAAAGGCTTAAAGTCTTCATTTATACTACCAGGGTAAACATCACCAATACTCTTGTCAGACTTCTGTTTGTGGGCACTTTCCATGTCTAATTCACCTGCTGTAAAAGTCTTGGTGTGAAACATGGTGGGGTAATCCAAGTTTGTTTCTTGTTGGGAATTACTAGGAATTTCTGCCTTCCACACATCCGTCTCAGAATCAGAATCATCATCATAGGCAACTAATGAAGTCATCAGAAATACAATTAAATGGCACACTGTCCAGTCACCCGTGTCACAAGATCATCTTTAACCATGCACAGCACCTGCAAGAAAATACAATAATATAATTGAAGAGATCTGTAGCAGCCTAAAATTTTAGGAGTCTGTTCACTGACATGACATAGTTACTATTCTACAGTATCTTCACAAAAAGCTACAGATCCAATTATCAAGGGGATTTTCCAATAGATGCAGAGTGGAAGAAAAGTCAATCATTGCGGGCACTGTTGTATTTTCAAAATAGTTTTCTAATCCTTTGACTCTATTAATATGTTTTATCATAATAGAATCTTTACATACACTGATGCACAGGTTAATTATCATGGGTCATGTTCCTTTCCCAAAGTTCTTATAATTCATGCTTCAGCACAGAGAGGTTGTTACTCCTGTTCTATGTGAAGCCAAGCAGTTTGTTATGGTTATTTTGTTGTATGTAAACCGCGCTGACAATAGTGCGGTATATAAGAAATTGTAATAAATAATAAATAATAAATAAATAAATAGTTAATAAACAGTGCTAATGTTGATGTTAACATCTTAGTAACTAGTCCCATAAGTAACTTTCTAAAGGTCATAGCATGTGTGATGAATCAAAATGAATTCTCCAAGTTTATTGCTTTGTATTGGGGTGATTTGCTGCATTCGCCCCAATACAAATATAGTCCCATTGTTTATTGGAATTGGGATCCTTGCCCAATTATTCTCTTATTATTTCTACAATAGCATTTGCAGATTTATAGGAATCTGATAAGAGCTGTCATATGAACATTTTTGTTATGAACCTGGAACCTGACTAAGACTACTTTCTCATTTCACAAAGGCCACTTGAGATTTGATATTGTGATCTAGAGGTGAAAGGCTCTATCATGCTGTCACCATTTCCCTAAGCCACTCAGTCCCCACTATCCAGTTATAAAATAGAACATACACACTGTTGATATAGCCGTCAACATGGTGCTAGATTTGGCATTGATGGACTATGGACATGGCCTGTTTATACACCTCTCTCTACACACACATACTCTGGCTTAGGGGAGTGAGGTTCATGACAGTCACAGTAAGCACTAAACTAACGAGATTGGATAAATTGCCCCGAAACATGGTACTTAAATTCATACCAGGAGATGTGAGAATTCCGATAGGACTAAACCAGAAAACTCCTAGTAAAGGAGAGAAGGGGTTGTTTTGTAGCAGGAGAAGAAAGGACTACCACAATGAACTCCTACAACTGAGTTTATGAGGTAACTGCTTAAAAGAACACTGACCTAAACTTTCTTGCTCACACGCCACGGCTGCCAAAATTAACCAGAGCTTTTGGGACTGGGTATTTGAGGCTAATTAAGAGTGCAGCCCACTCTCCTCTTCTAGCAAATACTGGGGCTTCTGGTACTTGGGGAGCTCACAGCTGCTTAGAGGTAGTTTGATTGGCAGTTACTGGGTCCACTGAGATCTCGGTTACGATCCATAAAATGTCAGGCTTGACTCCAGACACTAAGATGCAGAAAGTTTCGAAAGTGAAGTATTAAATTTAAGCTCCTCTATCCGAGTCTATAGATAATCAATAAGACCTCCGCAAAGCTTTAAATAGAGCAGAGCATAGGCAAGAACATCCTTCACCTATTATCATCCAAAAATAAAAATAAATAAGATGCAGCCTAAACCTACCGGATAGAGTAACTTTACTGCACCCACCACAGGGACTTCCGGTCCTTCGCCAAACACAACCGTCCGGAGAAACAGAAGCTCAAACCATGCTTTCGCCTACCGGAAAGCTCCGCAGCAGAGCTCGAGGCGTCCGTGGCAGTCGAATAGGCGGGAGGGCTGACTGAGGCGGAACAGACTCGCGACTACCTCTGGGCCCCGGAACAGTTTTCGGTCGGACCCGGAGTTCGCCGGCTGTGTTTCCGCCCAGGAGGTTTCTGGTGCTGCGCGTGCTTCCCGGCTGACGCAATGCGCTGTCAGAGCTCGGGAGCCGGCTGGCGAGGGAAGAGCAGCGAGAAGACCCTGCAGTCCCCGGCCGTCTCGGTAAGTCGCCGTTGCATTGAGCGTTCCCTGACGCCGCGTTTGTAATGTCTTCCGGCTTCTAGACGGCCAGGCAGAGTCTAGGATCTGGCTGAGCGGACTGCAGTAGCTTTGGGACGAAATAGTTTGTGTATTAGGCCAAAGAAAATGTTGGGTAGTTGCTTATTGGTTAGAGCAGTAGACTGTGAACAAGGGAAGCCAGGGCTTAAATCCTGCTTCTCCCATTGACGCTCTTTGTCATATTGGGCAAATCCTCCGTACCTCAGGTGCAGTTTTAGGGGTCTGTGTATTATATTGTGTTTAGGGCAGGGCCGGCCCGTCCACTGGGTGGGCTAGGTGGCTGCCTAGGGTGGAAGACCTCAGTGGGTGGCAGGTCATGTGCTTAGGCACATATGACGTACCACTTCTGATCCTCTGTGTTGGAGGGGGATCCAAAGTGGCAGGCCATGTGTGCTGCACCACAATGAGGGCTGCTGCCACCACCATGCCAAACCAAACCATCCCACCAACCCTGCCAACGGAATCGGTGGCAGCGAGGGGCAGTGGGACTTCTGCCTGGGGCGGCAGAAACCCTTGGGCCAGCCCTGGTTTAGGAGAAAAATGGTTACTAAGTACACCCTTAGATTATAAGTCCTTTTGATCTGATTGTACCTCATCTTGAGCAACCCATGAAAAGGTGTGATCTAAATCTAAATACATGAATGGAGATAATTAGTAACTTCCAACACTGTCCAGGGAACTCCACAACCCTTTTCAGGATATCCTACAAAGAATATATATGAGAGAAATTGTACATATACTGAACACCCTAATAATCATGGGATCACCAAGACAGGGTTGGGAAATCCAAGGATAAGATGTTGGCTTGTGTGGGGCTTAAAATAATCTTTACCTGCAGTAGTCATGAAAGCTTTTATCTTTAATCATCCTACATGTTGATGGTCCCCCATATCCAGACAGCAGTGATTTTAAAAAGCTCTGTGTGGAGAAACAAACATATAGCAGAATTAGCAGAGAAGTGCAACAAAAATGGTAAATATAGAAACATGATGGCAGAAAAAAGACCACATGGACTATCTAGTTTGCCCCTCCATATCAACTAAAATAGTTTCCTTTTTTCCTTTGAGAGCCTCTGTCCCATGCTTTTTTGAATTCAGATACTGTCCTCATCTCTACCACCTCCACTGGGAGACTATTCCAAGCATCTACCACTCTTTCCATAAATAAATATTTCCACATACGACTCCTAAGTCTATCCCCTTTCACCCTCATCTTATGTCCCCTCATAGCAGAGCTTGCTTTCCATCGAAAGAGACGCTCCTCCTGTGCATTTAGGCCACAGAGGTATTTAAACATCTCTATCACACGGTGTGGTTTGAAATAAAAGCCATGGTACAGGCCAATCATAGCAAGCTCAGAGTCCTAAACTTCAAATACACTGACTTCAATAAAATGGCAGAGTACGTAAAGGAGGAGATGACAGGGTGGGAAGAGATAAAGGAAGTGGAATTGCAATGGGCTAAACTAAAGGAGGCAATAAAAGGAGCAACAGATAAATATGTAAGAAAAGTAAATAAAAGCAAGAGGAGAGGGAAACCTGTTTGGTTTTCCAAAGAGGTGGCTGCTCATATAAAGGCAAAAAACACAACTTTTGCAAAATTCAAAAGCTTGCAGACAGAAGAACACAGAAATGAATACAGGATCCAACTCAGAGTCTAAAAGAGTAATAAGGATAGCAAAATCAAAGGCAGAGGAAAAGATGGCTAAAGATGTTAAGGGTGGCAACAAAAATTTCTTCAGGTATATTCAGGAAAGGAAAAAGATCAGGGTTGGAATTGCAGGACTCAGAAGTGCTGGGAAAGGACTCGTGGAAAGTGACACTGAAAAAGTGAAATTGCTAAACAATTACTTCTGCTCTGTGTTTACTAAAGAAGATCCTGGGGATGGACCAGCTGTGACTCCCAAATATAAAAATGGGAATGAAGTAGATACCACACCATTCACAGAAGAAGAGGTGTTAGAACAACTTGCTAAACTGAAAGTGGACAAAGCCATGGGACCGGATGGGATACATCCCAGGATACTGAAAGAGCTCAGAGAGGTTCTTGCAGGACCGTTAAAGGATGTCTTCAACAGATCCTTGGAAACAGGAGAGGTTCCTCAGGACTGGAGAATGGCTGATGTCGTACCTCTACACAAAAGTGGTGACAGGGAAGAAGTGTCAAACTACAGGCCCGTGAGCCTTACCTCGGTGGCGGGAAAAGTAATGGAGGCACTCCTGAAAGAGCGAATAGTGAACTTTCTGAAAACCAACAGCTTGCAAGACCCGAGGCAACATGGTTTTACTGAAGGACGATCTTGCCAAACAAATCTGATCGAGTTCTTTGACTGCATGACCAGGGAACTAGATCAGGGGCATGCGATGGATGTCATCTACCTGGATTTCAGCAAAGCCTTTGATACTGTTCCTCATAGGAGGCTTGTCAACAAACTCAGTAGCTTGGGGATGGGTCCCAAGATGGTAAACTGGATTAGAAATTGGTTGACTGACAGAAAACAGAAGGTGATTGTACATGGAGCTTACTCGGATGAGAGGAAGGTGATTAGCGGGGTGCCCCAGGGTTCGGTCCTGGGCCCGGCACTGTTCAATGTATTTGTGAGTGATATTGCTGAAGGACTGAATGGAAAAGTCTGTCTTTTTGCAGACGACACAAAAATCTGCAACAGAGTGGACTCCCCCGAGGGAGTGGTTAACATGAAGAAAGATCTACAAAAGCTGGAAGACTGGTCTAAAGTTTGGCAACTACGATTTAATGCAAAAAAGTGCAGTGTCATGCACTTGGGTAGCAGAAATCCAAGAGAAATATACGCAATAGGGGGAGAAAGGTTGGTATGCACAGTTCAGGAAAAAGACCTTGGTGTGATTATCTCTGCTGATCTCAAGGTGGCAAAACAGTGCGACAAGGTGGTGGCAAAAGCCAGGAGGATGTTGGGTTGCATACAAAGAGGGATTACCAGCAGAAAAGAAGAGGTACTTATGCCACTGTATAGGTCACTGGTGAGGCCTCACTTGGAATACTGTGTTCAGTTTTGGAGACCATATCTTGCAAAGGATGTAAAAAGACTGGAGACTGTTCAGAGGAAGGCGACCAAAATGATTTGGAGCCTGCGTCAGAAGCCTTATGAGAAGAGACTTGAAGACCTAAATATGTACACTTTGGAGGAAAGGAGGGACAGGGGAGATATGATTCAGACCTTTAAATACTTAAAGAGAAATGATGAACAAACAAACCTCTTCCAAAGACGGGGAACCTGTAAAACTAGAGGGCATAACATGAAACTGCAAGGGGGTAAATTGAAAGGCAATGTCAGGAAATATTTTTTCACTGAAAGGGTGGTGGATGCTTGGAATGCCCTCCCGATGGAAGTGGTGGGGGTAAACATGGTGACGGAATTCAAAAAGGCATGGGACAAACACAGAGGATCCCTTTACAGAAATAGGATAAAACCAAAATAAACGGTATCATCTAACTTCTGAACCATATAACGTCTCAACAAATAGGGGTGTCCTACATGGAGTGGTGGGTTTACCCCTGAACAAGGATATGGGGAGGGGTGGCCTGCACGGAGCGACAGGTGCACCTACTCTTGCCATCTTGCTGGGCAGACTGGATGGACCATGCTGGTCTTTATCTGCCGTCAACTACTATGTTACTATCATATCTCCTCTATCCTGCCTTTCCTCTAAAGTATACACATTAAGATCTTTAAGTCTGTCTTCATATGCTTTATAACAAAGACCACTAATCATTTGAGTAGCCACCATCTGCATCGACTTCAACCTGTTTATATCCTTTGGAAGGTGTGGTCTCCAGAGTTGCACACAATACTCCAAATGAGGTTGCACCAGAGACTTATACAGAAGCACTGTCACTTCCTTTTTGTTCTGTTGGCCATTCCTCTCCCTGTGCATCCAAGCATCCTTCTAGCTTTTACTGTCATCTTTTCTACCTGTTTAGCTACTTTAAGATAATCAGACCCAATCACGCCCAGATCCCGCTCTTCATTTGTGGACAGAAGTAATTCACCTCCTACACTATACCGCTCCCTTGGATTTTTGCAGCCCTGCATTTTTTTAGTATTAAATCTCAGCTGCCAAATTCTAGACCATTCTTCAAGCTTAGCTAGATCCTTCCTCATGTTATCTACTCCTTCCTAGGTCTCTACTCTATTGCAGATTTTGCTATCATCTGCAAAGAGGCAAACCTTACCCAACAGTCCCTCTGCAATATCGCTAACAAAGATCTTAAAAAGAATCGAGCCAAGGACAGATCCTGCGGCACACCACTAGTGAGCTCCATTTACCTGTACACTTTGTCGCCTCCCATTCAACCAATTTCTAACCCGATCAGTAACTTTAGGGTCCATCCCTAGGGTGCTCAGTTTGTTTATAAGTTGCCTTTTGTGGAACGGTGTCAAAGGCTTTATGAAATCTAAGTACACCACATCTAAGGCTCTCCCTTGGTCCAACTCCCTGGTTATCCAGTCAAAGAAATCAATCAGATTTGTCTGGCAAGACCTGCCTCTGGTAAACCCATGCTGCCTCAGATTCTGCAATCCATTGGACTCCTGAAACCTCACTGTTCTCTCTTTTAAGAGCGTTTTTCAATAATTTGCTCATCACAGAGGTTAGACTAACCAGCTTGTAATTTTCACCCCATCCTTCCGTTTTTGTATAAAGGGACCACATGTGCCTCTCTCCAGTCCTCCCAATGCCAAAGAAGCATTGAAAAGGTCAGTCAGTGGCGCTGCAAGGGGATGGAAGGATACACCTATGAGGAGAGGCTTAAAAGGTTAGGGCTATTCAACTTCGAAAAGAGACAAGGGACTATGATAGAGGTCTGCAAATGAATGAATGGAGTGGGACAGGTAAACGTAGATTGGTTGTTTGCGCCATCAAAAAGTAGAAAAACTAGAGGACACATAATGGGTGGGAGGAGTGGTCTAGTGGTTAGGACAAGGTACTTCAGGCCGGAGGGCCGGGGGTTCAAGTCTCACCTGGGGACAGCAATCTCAGGCCGGAGGGACTGGGATTTCTAGTCCTATAGGCACTCCTTGTGGTCTTGGGCAAGCCACTTAACCCTCCATTGCCCATGTTCCCTGTACATATTAGCGTATGTGTCTCATATCCCCTTGTGTTAAATGTATCCCCCAATTGACTGCTTTGACCCGGTGAAAAGCAAGATATAAATACAGATAGATAAATAAATAAAATAATGAAGCTACAGTGTAGCCCATTTAAGACTAATAAAAGAAAATATTTTTTCACTCAATACATAATCAAACTCTGAAATTCGTTACCGGAGGATGTAGTAAAAGCTGTTAGTGTAGCTGGGTTTAAAAAGCGTTTGGCCAAGTTCCTGGAGGAAACCATAAATAAACCATTATTAAAGAGAAACCAGGAAATCCATTGCTTACCCTGGGATGAGCATCGTGGGACCTATGTGCCTTTTTGGGATCCTGCCAGGTACTTGTAACCTGGATTGGCCACTTTTGGAAACAGGATACTGGGCTTGATGAGCCTTGGTCTGACCCAGTATGACATGTCTTATGTTCTTTTTTTTAAAAGAGTAAAGAATTTTCATATATGTATGGGAGCAGCAGCTTTTAATGATCTGTACAGATACCTGATCCTGCAGCACCAGTCAGCCCCCCCCCCCCGCCCCATTACCATTCCAAGCCAGATCACCTCCTCTTGACATCCATTCCCCCCTCCTTCTCCCTCCCCCCCTCCCCCCACACTATGGCAAGATCCCTCTATGGAACTCATTACCAAGAGCACTGAGGGAAATTGCATGATTGATTTTGCAAGGGTTTGAGAACTAGCTTGCATTTTTTAAGGGTTGTCTCAGGAGGGCCTCCCTGACGCCTAACATCTTATGTCATGATTTTCAAAAATCTGTCTCTCTCCAGGTTTTACTAGGTAATTATATAGCCAGAGTAGTTAAGGTACAGGGTACTCTAAACAGGCTAAATAGTTTTATTTATCAAGTTTTATATACCGCTTTATCATTTCAATCAAAGCAGTTTACATTGTAACTTAAGTTTGGTAATGTACATTAAACAGGGATATTGATAACTTGGATTTTTCTGAGGCAATGGAGGGTTAAGTGACTTACCCAAGGCCACAAGGAATGCTAGTGAGAATTGAACCCTGGTCTCGGTTCTCAAGCCAGTGCTCTAACCATTAGGCTACTCCTCCACTCCTGTCTGTATTGATGTATTAGGGTAATTTGACACTGTAAATTGTGTTGATTACTTGTACAGTATAAGTGCTGCGTAAAGTATGTATTTAATACCCCTTCTTTTCAAATGATTGTAAAAAGTCATGTTTTAGTTTATATTTTAATTCTGGTTTACATTTTTTTTATTGTAAAACGCCTTCATGCTTTGTCTGCTAAAGGTGATATATCAAGTCAATAAACCTAAACCCCTCCATCCCCAATCCCATTCCTAGCCTTGATGTGGGTCCCTAGTGTCTAGGGTGAACAGGAGCAGTCCCCATTTGCTCCTTCTCTTCTTGGTTCTGGGTTCAGAATGAAAGCTGTGGCCCTAGTGGTAATCTTGTTATCTTACCACTAGGTGTCAGTCTGCAAAATTAAAGTCAAAAGGCTGAATTTATTGCTGAGTCCTGGAGAAATTGTAGAATCCCTTTTAAAAGTTGGTAAGCAAATTGTAGATGATTATGTATACTTGACAGATTTTAATATATTTGTGACTCATCACAGGTAAAAGCAAAATTAGCACATTGATTTTTTTTATTTTTTAATTACAACAGACTATTCACATTAAAAAAAAAACCCTTCATCACAGGCAGTGTATAGCATATTTAAATTATAATGTTAATAGCCTTACAGAAAATTAAATATGCTAACCAGTGTAACAGTCATATCCTTATACATGCAACAGAAGATAATGATGGAAGAAAATAGTCTCAGAAAGAGGATCAAGAGACCAGGGCTTCAGATTTATAAAAGAACCAGTTATCAGTAATGCAGATGTTAATGTTGCATGAATATACAAGTAAATGAAAGGCAAGAACCTCTGTCCCCTGACATTCTGCAGCCGCAAGAAAGGCAGCAAAATCTGGCATGAAATTTGCCAGTTTCCTTAGAATTGCCATTGGAAATCATGTGGGGCTGGGAGACTTCAGCAGCTGTCCAGCAGCACGTTTACAGTTCCCTTCCCCTCCCTCTGCCAGTCAGAGCAACAGGAGGAGGTGAGCGGGAGCCCCTTAGGTCGCATCATCCTCCCGTTGCTACCTAGAATCCAGATTGCTCTTTGACTCACACAGCAGGATGGTGACCCACATGACTCAAAGCAGCAATCAGGTTCCAGATAGTAGAGGAGGACAAAGTGCCCCAGGGCCGGCCTAACCATTAGGCAAAATAGGCGGTCACATAGGGAAGCTGTTTCTTTAGTTGGGGTGGGGAGGAGTGGCAAAGATCAGGGCATTCAAAGCTAAACATTAGAGTCTGACAGACAGGTAGGATATAAAACTTCAGGTTTGCCCAGGGTACTGACACCTTGAACCATCTCTGGGGCCGGTTCTGGCTACTGCTTGCTACTTCCTCCAATTGCCAGGCCATTCAGTGGAGGGGAGGAGTGGGAAGGTGGGATCAGCAGACCAAAAAGGGATTAGGGAAATGGGAATGTTTAAGAGGGAATGAGGATGAGAAATGTGGTTGTGTGAAACAGAGATTAATGGAGGGGGGGATGTTAAGGGAGTATGAAATAGGGTTTGGGGAAAGAATGGATTTGTGCATATGTGTATATTGATACTTGAGATGGAAGGATAAGAGAGAGGGCACCTGGGATGTGACGTGAAGAGTAGAGCGTCCGGTTCGCAGTTTGGAAGTTATTATTGACAGTGATCTCTCTCTTGATGGTCATGTATCCCAAACTGTTAAGACCTGTTTCTATTATTTGCTACAATTATATAAGATTCGTCAGGTGTTTTTCACAATCTGAGGTGTTACAACTTATATATGCATTTATAACATCAAGGCTTGATTATTGTAACTCTATTTTATGGATTGACTACGAAATCAAAAAAGCAATTACAGCAGATACAAAATGCTCTGTGAGGTTGATTTTTGATTTGAGGCTTAGAGATCATGTTTCTCCAATTATTTAAATGTACTTCATTGATTATCAATTGAAAAACACTGTATATTTAAAATGCTTGTTTTGGCTTTTAAATAGTTTTATGGTTAGCTTCCAACTTAAGTTGTACTTTCATTACAAAAGTAGACCCCAGTCCGTACTTTGAGGTCTCAATCAGATTGTTTGCTAGTGGTTCCTTCCTGCAAACATTTTCATCTGGAACGTGCATGTCGTAATTCTTGTTCATGCTCTCTTCCATTACTGTGGAATGCAATACCAAAAATTTACCATTCTGTGGACAATGTTAGTTGTTTAATATTTTTTATATACCACCTTTCAGATTCTTAAGGCGGTTTACAGAGAACATAACTTTGCTTACATGGAACTTTCAGAGCTATTATCAACAGTATACAGTTAACCGGTTATAGTTTCAGAAGGTGATAAAAACATACCTTTTTCCTGAGACATGATGGACATTGTAGGATTTTGGAAATCAATTGCCTTGATGATAGATTTTTTTTATTTTATTTTATGAAGAATAGATATGTGTGTGTTATGATAAGGTATTGTCAGTCTGTGCTATGTTATCTGTTATGAGCAGTTTAAGAGAACAGGATAAAAATCGAATGAATAAATAAATGACTGACAAGTAGGGATTGGGAAGAGTAACTGGGAAAGACTTCGCTTATACTTCCAGGGTAAACATCACCAATACTACTCTCAGACTTCTGTTTGTGAACATTTTGCAGCAAGTGAATTAGACATGGAAAGTGCTTGGTGTGAAACATGGTGGGGTAACACAGGTTTGTCTTTTGATGGGAACCAATATGAATTTCTGCCTTTCACACATTCATTGCGGAATCAGAATCATCATAGGCTACTAATGAAATCATCAGAAATATGATCAAATAGTGCAGTGTCCGTCACCCACATCACAAGATCATCTTCAACCATGCTTAGGGCCTGCAAGAAAATGCAATAATAAATCAAGAAGCTTATAGTGGCCCAAACCCCAAGTGCCATATTGCCACAGCAGTTGGAAATCTCCATCTGGCGCCTAAGATTGCCGTGCCCCTTTTTTGTTGCAGCCATTACTGTGGAGAATAGGGAGCTGAATAGATCCATGCAAATTTAAAAAAGGTAGCATAGGCTTGACTCTTCACTGCTGCTGCTGCTTGGTTTACTGCTGCTGCTGGGGCCGGAGTTTGCACATGTTTCTCTATCAAGTCCTGGCTGAGAGGAGATGAGGCCTGAGAGAGGATTGTGTACAGGTTTCAGTTTTTCCTATGAGCACTGCAAGGAATAAGGAGCCAAATGGATGCATGGGGAAAAAAAAGGTAGCTCAGGCCTGACCCTTCGCGGCATTCTGAAGTACAGAATGCAGCCTTTCCCGCAAGCTTATTATGAGCGCCACGAGGAAAAGGGAGTTAAACGGGTGCACTAAAGAAAAAAAAAAGGTAGCACAGGCTTGACCCTGCATGGTTCTGGGGCCGGGACCAGAGTTTATGCATGCAGCTTTAAGACTTGGCTGAGAGGAGGTGGGTCTGGAGGAGGAAATTTAGACAAAGGGGAATAAGTCAAGAGGAGACAGGGGTGTGAGAGGGAGGGAAAAGAAGGAAAGATAGGAGAGGAGGGTGAAAGCAGGCAGAAGGCAAAGACTCATAGACTCGTGCACTACCCCTGCTCAAACATACCACACTCAACTGTAGAGTAACCAGTTTCTGTCACACATACTCCCCCCCCCCCTTGCACTCACTCACGCAGTCTTGTGCACACAGATTCCCATTTATAGAAATCCCCCACTCACTCAAACTCAATTCACTCTGTCACTCGCAACCCGTGTAGTAACATCTCTCCCAGTCTACTCACCAGTGACACATATCCTTTCACTTACACACAACTAATCCCAATTGTGGGGAGGAGCAGCCTAGTGGTTAGAGCAACTGCCTAGTACCCAGAAGATCAAGGGTTCAATTCCCACTTGCACTCCTTGTGACTTTGGGCAAGTCACTTTTCTTCCATTGCCTCGGAAGAAAAGGCTGGCAATCTACTTCTGGTGATACATTGCCAAGAAAACCCAGAGGTAGCTGGGTCGCTATGAGTCAACACTGACTTGATGGCACTAAAAAAAAAAAAAAATCCCAATTGCACACTTGCAGATGCCCCCTCTTCCCCTACCCTCAGCCTCCCTCTTGCAGCTTGCAAGCCTATGTATCTCCACTATGGTGAGTACATCAGATAATTACTTAAAAAACACTAGACATATATTTATATGTTGCTTATTATGCTGAGCCCCTGTGTATGTAAGGGAGATGCATCATCTTGTTGGGGCTGATGGGCTGACTGGCTGGGTGGCAAGTGCTAGCTAAGGTGGCAACTGGCTGATTTAATGTAAGAGAGAGACGGGATAGAGGAGAGAGATTGGGTGATAATGGTGGGAAAGAGCAAGACTGGGTGACGACGGGATTGGGGAGGGAGAGGGAAGCTGAGTGATGACAGGATACTGGTCTGCTGGTGGTGTATTTCTGCTAGGGGCCTGCAAAGATGCATTACCTGATTTGCTAAACTTTCTTTTCCCTTGGACACAGAATGGGAAAAGAGTTAGTAAATGAGGCCCTGATGGAGCTGTGATAGAGATTCCCCCCCTCCCCACTTCCTCAACTTCAGTAGAAACTGCAGACAACCTGGCAGGGGAGGTCTCAGCCTTTGGCTCCTAAATCCAAAGACAATTTGTCAACGCTTTGCCTGACGTTTAGGATTCTGTTCACTGATGTGACATAGTTATTCTACAGTTTTTTCACCAAAGGCCAGAAGTCCAATCATCTAAATTTTCCAATAGATCCAGAATGGGAGAAACACAATCATTGTGGGCAGTATTTTCATATTGGAATTCTGATCCTTCCAAACTATTAAAACTCTTTGATTAACTTATGCAGCACTGTATACAGAGATGCTGTTAACATGGCTCATGTGTAAAAGAGCAAGGGAGAGCATGGCAGAAGCTGGGGGAGAGCCATCTTCCTCTCCCCCTGATCTTTGCCATCAAGATCTCTTATCTTCTCCTCCTTGTCCTTCCCTAGTACCTGCCATCTCCCAGCATAGATGCTTGATATCCCCCCACCCATAAAATTCACAGAAATAAATTAATATAGATGCAGAAGAATATTTGTAAGCTTTATTTTACAAATAAATGTATGCTGCAAAATAGTTCAAATATATGCCCATCTAGCACATAATGTTGTAACTCTTGCATAGAATCTACTTGGACCTGCCACAGGTATCTTGATGCTGTGATGAAAAGTTGCATCAGATTGGTGGTGGTAAATAAAAAGATTGTGGGAAGGGGGTAACACACTGACCGAGTGATGAGAAGAAACACAGCTGAAACATAAAAGTTGGAATATCGGAGCTCTTGAAGCAGATGTTATAAATGATTTACGTATTTATACATGCTTACTCCGTAGTTAACATAGGCATTATGAATTCTGGAGAATTGAGAGACCTTTATTTTCACCTTTTTTGCAGATGAATGCCACGTTTCTGTTTGAATAATTATAAGGAATTATGTACACACCTGCTATTTTCTGTAAATTTCTCAGCTACATAAATTTTAAACCCATCTACTTTTGAACTTAGAAACTGTGTTAACTCTTATGGATAAATAGGCAGCTAGTCATTTTATAGAGAACATATTGCAGAAGCTGCGTAGGACTATGGATTTCGTACAAATAGCCATTTCTCTTTTTATTTCTTATCATATAGTATATTTCATTTGAGCCTAAGTACTATCTGAAAATGCTTCAATTGCTTTAACGGCTCATGATCTTTAAGAACATAAGATTTGCCATACTGGGTCAGACCAAGGTCCATCAAGCCCATTATCCTGTTTCCAACAGTGGCCAATCTAGGTCATACGTACCTAGCAGTTTCCCCAAAAGACACAGGTTCCACAATGCTTGTATTGGGTCAAGCATTGATATCCTGGGTCCCTTTTTAATAATGGTTTATGGACCTTTTCCTCCAGGAACTTGTCCAAACCTTTTTTTAAACCCAGCTACACTAACAGCCTTTACTACATCCTCTGGTAACAAATTCCAGAGCTTGATTACACGTTGAGTGAAAAAATATTTTCTTTTATTAGTCTTAAATAGTTTACCCTGTAGCTTCATTGCATGTCCCCTAGTCTTTGTTTTCTGATAACATAAACAATCGATCTACATTTACCCGTTCCACTCCGTTCATTAATATGATAGAAGTCTATAAATCTCCCCTCAGCCGTCTCTTTTCCAGGTTAAAGAGCCCTAAACCTTTTAGCCTTTCTTCATAGGGGTATTCTTCCATCCCCTTTACCATTTTGGTGGCTCTTCTCTGAACCTTTTCTAATAGCGCTATATCCTTAAGATACGGCAACCAGAATTGCACACAATATTCAAGGTGCGGTCTCACCATGGAACGATATAGAGGCATTATTATATCCTTTGTTTTATTTTTCCATTCCTTTCCTTATGATACCTAGCATTCTATTTGCTCTCATGGCCGCTGCTGCACACTGGGCCAAGGATTTTAACCTGTTATCCACAATGACGCCTAAATCTTTTTCCTAGGTGGTGGTTCCTAATGTGGAACCTTGCATCGTGTAACCATAGTTTGGGTTGTTCTTCCCTAGGTGCATTACTTTGCACTTGTCCACATTAAATTTCATCTGCCATTTTGATGCCCAGTCTTCCAATTTATCAAGATCCTCTTGGGTTTTAACAACTTTAAATAGTTTTGTCTCATCTGCAAATTTGATAACCTCACTCGTTATTCCCTTTTCCAGGTCATTTATGAATATGTCAAAAAGCAGTGGACCCAGCACAGATCCCTGGGATACACCACTATTCACTTTTCTCCATTGAGAAAATTGGCCATTTAGCCCTACCCTCTGCTCTCTATCTTTTATTTTTTTCCTTTTTTTTTTTTTCCATTTAAATGTTTTATTTTAATGGTCAAAATGTCCACTATACAAATTCAGCATTTGTCATACATCCACTTGTACATAGTCCTACTAGTAATAACGTATCCCCCCTATATTGCAAAACCACCTATGTACAGAATCTTAGTTTGTATGCAAACATCATATTATAACAGCAACCTTTTGTTATTCTTTCATGTCCGTAATAAATGGTATATCAATACCCCTCTGTGTTCTGCTTATTTCATTGGCTGTATACATTTTGGGTTATTGGTCTTAAAGTTCCTCATAGATTGTACCACCCAGTACTCTTCATATTTCCCCCCCCCCCCCACCTCCCATTTATCTTTTTATTAAGGATTTCCATAGTACGTTCACATAGGTCGTAACACCCCTACCTCTTTTTGTCCCTTACATTTTACCCCTCCCCCCCCGTAGCTATCATAATAATCAACATTGCTTTACATTGACATCTGCCAGCTTGCCGATGCTTCTATTAAACCCCCCCCTCCTCCCTTCTCATGTTTTTAAGTGTTGGTCTCATCGGGGCTTTCATGATTATTTCAAAAAAATTTAACAACTCTCTTTATATGTTACAGAAACATGACATCATACTGGTAACGGTTTTCTCTCCAAACCTTCCCGCTTTAACCTCCCCCTCCCCAATCACGCAGCCATCTCCATACCCCCTTCCATTGTTACACGCTCTTCTCTCCTTTCCCTTGCCTCATCTTTGTCAATCGATGCATCAAACACAATTCTATCGTTCTTCTAATAAAGCCTGCACTCTGTGGTAATGACGTTCCTGTCCAGCATTTTGCTATTTCACAGCGTGCTGCCACAATGCAATGATGTAGTGCCCCCGATCCCTCTCGGATATATTCTCCTCTAACTGATGTATTAAGCAAACTTCAGGCATCCTCTGCAATCTGTGTCCTGTCATCTCATAGATGATATCAAACACCCTATCCCAATAAGCTTGGATCTTTCCACACCTCCACCACATATGTAGCGTATCTCCCCTCTCTTGACATCCCCTCCAGCACAAATCTGATTGCCCCCAACCTGCTCGCTTTTTATGAAGCGGCGTCCAATACCACCTATATAACACTTTATAGGCATCTTCTTTTATCTGAGTAGCAATAGATATGCTTACCACTGTCTGTATAATCTTATTCTACTCTTCACTCCATTGCACCCCCAGATCTTCTTCCCATTTTTTCATGAACTCTAGTTTGCCCACACCTCCCTCCATTAACCCTTTATATATCTTGGGTCAGAAAGGAGCCCTGTCTAACTGTCCTGATACCAGGGCCTCAAACCACCCCCGTTTCCCCACAATTCCTTCCATACCTTTTGCTGCCGCAAAAAATGGCAAATCTGAAGATAGCTATAATAATCATTCTTTGTTAACCGATATAAATCCTTGATACCCTCAAACTTTCTCACCCCTTCTTTAGCCACTATTTGAGAAATATGTGTCTGCTTTCTATCTTTTAACCAGTTCCCAATCCACAATAGTACACTGCTTCCTATCCCATGACTCTGTTTTAGTTTTGCCAAAGGTCTCTGATGAGGGACCTTGTCAAAGGCTTTCTGAAAGTCCAAATACACTATATCAACCAACTCACCTTTGTCTACCTGTTTATTCACACCTTCAAAAAAACATAACAGATTAGTAAGACAAGATCTTCCTTGTCTAAAGCCATGTTGGCTGTCTCCCATTAAGCCATGATGGTTTCTACCATTTTTCCCGGTGCTGACGTCAGGAAACATCTGGACATCACTAAGCAGTATAGTCTGATGACGAGGACATTGTACACATGATTTCTAAGAGATGCTATTATACTTCCAGAGTCAAACAGTCATAGGCTAAATCAGGATCGGGCTCACCAAAAAGACTTAATTAGCAATGATGATTTTGCTTTCATTTTATAGTTATATAGTTTATAGTTTGTTTGAATTTGATATACCGTGTTTTGGCATGCCATCAAAGCATTTACATAGTAAAAATTTTAAAAGGGCAGAAAAAAGAAAAGAACTACAAAACGTTGACTGGAAAGCAAAGTAAAAGGAAAGGAACAGGGAACAGCTTGTTAAGCAAAAATGTAAGACATGCCTGTTATCACTCTAACTGTAGAGTGAAAGCAATCATACGGTCTATTAATAGTTACTGCATTAATCAGAAAAGCAGAAGGTAGTTAATTTGTAACTCTTTTTGCTGGTAAGAGGATGGTACTTTCATGCTCAACATAGGATCGTTTTAAGAGAAGAGTGACTCATATCATTTCCAGTATGGGACAGACGGCATTGGCGCAGAAATGTGGGGGCAGCTCATCGTAAGGCCAAAAGTAATTAGGTTTTCTTGTGTTTTAGAGCATGTGTGTGTTCACTATTCCAACAGCTTCTTGTCTCGTTCTCTTTCCAGAGAGGTTTTGCCATGCTAGTCTGTACTTGGAAAAATAATCTAGATGCTCATAGTTCAGTTGATGTATAAATGGCAAAAGTTAGCCTTTATCAAATGTGAACTTTTGTTCTTGAAACTTACACCTAGGGCAAACTAAGTATGTGCCTAGGGCCCAAATGTTTAAGAGGGGCTTTCTCATATGTGCTAATTAAATGGATCCCCAGGAAGATTCTGGCCCTGTTAAGTCAACTGCTGGCAGAAAAAAAGAGTTGAGAGAAGAGGGGAGAGAATCAAACTCACTGGTGCCTGCCGCAGAAGTCTACTTTTCTCCCTCCCATCTTCATTATCTTTCAGTTTCACTGTTGCATTTCCTATATTATTGGTGCAATGCAGGACCTCACTTGTGAGTTTTAAAATATATTTCAGTTACTAGGGAGAACCCTAATGTGCTCCTTTTTGTCTAGGGTCCATCCTTAGTAAATCTATTAGACTATATGATGCCACCAGTCTCTGTGTCCATTTTTAAATGCATTTTGCTTAAGCAATAGTCCCTATTGGGGAGGGTCCGTCCATCTGTCTGTATGCATACCACTTCACTCAGTCAAGAGCTGGCAGGACTGCTCGCCTCCTGTGAATGAAAGAAGTGGAAGAGAGGTAGCCGTTTCTGTTAAAGAGCTGGCTGGAGTCCCCACCTCCCACCAGCGGAGATTGCTTGAGGGTCTCAGACAGGGTGGGTGAGGGATGGTAGTGAAAGGGAGGGACTTGAGCATAAGGGGAGGAGAGGAAGGGATGGGCAAGAATAGAGGAATGAAAATCAAAAGGACTAAGTGAAAGAGTGGAGCATAAAGAAAGGGCAGAGTGAGAGGGGAAGGCAGGAAGCGAAGGAGGAAGAAATCAAAGTGCAAGGTGGGACAAGGAGAGAATGCAAGAAGGAAGAGGGGAAAGGAGTAAAAGGGTGTAGCAAGGAAGTAGACAGCATCCAATGTGGGAGGGGAGGGAGAGGGGGAAAGGAGTTTGTGCGAGAGGATAGACAAAATTCAAGGGAGAGAGACGTCTTCAAGCCCAGAGCCACACCTCCAACACTACATCACTCCCCAAAATGCTGTTACCCGCCACACATACATATGCCCAAGACATCGCTGCTCCCACCCCTCTAGTACATGCACACACACTCCTCCCAACATATGCAGACATGCCCACTAAACACACACACACACACACCTCTGAGACACACTGCCAACACTCACTCATGCATCCCCCACTCTTTGGCACCCCCCTCTCATATCTCCACAGATAGAAGCCAAACTCTACCCATAGAGAGAAATAGTCACATCATACTATTGCTTCACACACACATATATACCATCTGTCATTATCCACACTGTGCTTATACACACAGCCACTCACAAATCCCCTGCTATGTTATGGGGACCACTGTTCCCTCTAAGCTGTGCGCACGCACACACCTCGCCGAGCTAGCGCACATACTTTAGAACAGAGCGCACAAATTACGGCTCTGATTCTGATAGAAAACAACGTCTTAAAATTTAAAAGTTATGATTGTAATTGCTAGAAATTTCCCGCTTCATTTAGTAATCGTCTATTTTCATTTAATTTGATTAAAATCAATGTGGTGTACATACTGTATTCTGACGTGTAGTCAAATTTTAAAGTATATAACTCCGAGTGTCGTTATGTGGCGCACAAAAATTTAACCTTCCTTCAAAAGCTGCACACAGCTGATATTTTATGCGCACACAGCCCACAGAAAATTAGAGGGAACATTGATGGGGACACACTTTACATGGCTGTTTAAATTGAGTTTCCTATATGGACATGTTTGAGCCTCTGATAGGAGGAAAAGGAATGCACAATTGTGTCACGTTTTTCAGTTTGTTACTTTTCGCCTTTGTATGTTTCCAGGGCAAGCATTTATTTTAACTGTGCAGATTCATTATGTGTGTGTTTTTTTTCCATTGCAGGTCCGCCATACAGCTGCTTGAACTAGTTAGAAGATACGGTTATCCATCTGAATGTTATTTGCACTCCTGTTTTAGCTGCAAAATGGGGGACTTTCGAAACTGTGACTCTTGTTCCTCATCTCCACTCCAGCTCTTTCATCGTGTCACGGAGCAAGGGGACAAAGTCAGATCATTAAAAACGATGAAGGCCTCTAAGGTATTTTTGTGCATTTCCCTAGTTTATCTCGGCACTGTATCTTTGCCCAACAACTTTTGTGTCACTGTATTATTTGTTAAATGAGGCTGGTCTTTGTGGTGATCATGTGGATGATTGTAATGGAGTCCAAAATATCCAATAACAGTGGATGTGGTCATTTTGTAAATTAGTCCTGACAAGGCGATGTATCTTCATGCAGAACTTTACACACCATTTTCGCCATCATGATATGTGAATTTCTGTGTAGTATATACGTCATTAATCATTTTTTTTAATGCCGTCATTGGCGATGCAGCTTCCTCTGAGTTTTCTTGGCAATGTATCACTGGAAGTAGATTGCCAGGCTTTTTCTTCTGAGGCAGTGGAGGGTAAAATGACTTGCCCAAGATCGCAAGGAGGCCAGTGGGAATTTAATCCTTGATCTTCTGGGTACTAGGCAGTTTCTCTCAAATTAAGCATTAGATATGGGTTTTTTTCTCTGTAAGACCTAGGCAAGAAATGAAGTTAGCTGGTGACCTTATGAACTAACCAGTAGCAAGGCAGCTTTAAAAATGCTGCTTGACAGCACGATTTACTGTGACCTCCATGAGATTTCAACTGAACTGACCTGCTTTTTTATTTTGGAGGTATAAAAGGTCATGAATATGATCCAGGTGTCACTGGGCATTACACCGTCTGTGGCACAGATCTGAATGAAAATGGATGAATGATTCAGAAGCTGTTAGTGGAGGGCACAGATACACATGGACATAGCAGTCTTGAGCTGGCCTGTATGTACTACCAACCAGAAGATCCTTGGTTCAATTCCCAGGTTAGGACTTCCATTCCTGAAGTTGTCTGGGGCTCTGGATGCTGCAAAGGCAACACTCGCAGCCCCAAGGAAGGTGGGGGTGGGGATAGAAGTTGTGGTGGTTGTAAGACTCTTAAGGGAGCCAAGTTACATGACCCCTGGCCCACAGTGGTCCCTTCAGTGACCCAACCAGGTACATTTAATAGGGGAAGGAATATAAAATAGAATAAAAAATCCCTGGTAGTGCAAATGAAGATCCACCCTTGTTCTGTTTGAGTTAGAGAGCAGGAGAGAACAATGAGATAAACAAAAGACTATCTTATAAGGCCAATATCTGTTAAAAACCCAAATCTTGACAATTTTTATTTTTATATCTATAAAGGAGCCCCAGAAAGTCACATTTCTAGTATTCCTTGTTATGATGGAAAATTTATTAAACCCCCTCAAAGGCCAAATGACATAGGACTTGAGGACCTATATATCTTAAAGGAGAGGTTGATAGTAATTCAGACACCTCCAAAGAAGTAAATCTTTCTTAAAGAGTTAAGTGCTCTTAAGCAGGGCTTGACAAATTCTTGTCACCATGGCGCCTAAAAATTCACCCTGGTGCATGGGATTTCATGCTGTCTAAAGCTGCAGCTGCAATCAGTTAATTGGCTGCAGCGAAGATGATGGCTGCGGCCAGGGACCCCATCCGCCACGGCAAAGATAACAGCCGCATGGCTGCAATCAGCCAGTGGGGACTCCATCTACCACAAGTGGAAGAGGAGCTGCATCCTAGACAAGTGCTGAAAAACAGTTTGTATTCTTCCCTCACCATGATTGGCTTTGTGCCCCGTTCAGCCCGTGGTGAAGGAAGTTCAGGGGATCTTGCAACCTTGAAACCATGAGATCACCTGCACTTCCTCCACAGCGGGGCTCAACTGTGCACAGAGCCGATCATGGTGGAGGAAGTGTGTACTGCGCTGTTATCCAGAAGCTGCCACAATAGGTGAGAGAGGGTAGGGGAATGGTGGATGAGAGACAGACATGCACTAGATGGAGCCTGGAGGGGACATGAGAGAGAGAGAGACTGGAAGGAAGCCTGACTTGAGGTTAGTCATGAGAGGGAAAGAGACTATGGGAAGCCTAGCGTGTCATGAAAGGGAGAGAGACTCTGTGAAACCTTGGAGGGGGGGGCGTTATGTGAAAGAGAGTGAGAGAGATACTGAATGAAGCCTGAGGGAAGCCTTTGTGTCATGAGAGGGAAATGGAGATAGACTAGGTGAAGCCTTGGAGGAATTTATGAGTGAAGGAGAGACTGAATGAAGTCTTGGGGGGGGGGGGAGGGGGGCTGAGAGAGACTAGGAGAAGCCGGGGGCATGAGTAGCAAAGAGATTGGATGAAGCCTTGAGGAGGGGTTATATGAGAGAGAAACTGGGTGAAGACTGTGGCGAGGTTATAAGAGACACACACTGGGTGAGGGATATGAGAGAGATTGAGATTCTGGATTATGATTAAGCAGGGGCTATCAGATTTTATTTGCTTCACGCATTACCAGGCCATGGTGGTATATGAAGCAAAAAAGAATGCTGCTATAAAAAGTCACCAATATGCTGCTGACAACCTACTCATTGGGCATGGTAGGAGGGGGAGAAGGGCCACTGGCTTCTATTGGCACTGTGTAATAGCAGGTCAAGGGCCAGATTTATTCATTTTCTTTTCCCATAGAAAATAAGAAAACAGTAAATCAGGCCCTTTAAAAAAGGGGCTGCTATATATATATATATATATATATATATATATATATATAGATATATATATAGATATATATATAGAGATAGATAGATAGATAGATATAGAGATATAGATATAGATATAGATATTTTTTTTTTTGGGGGGGGGGAGTATTGTGACTAAGGTCTTGGCAGTCAGCTCCTAAATTTTTAATCAGGCTCCTTGATTCCAAGAAAATTTGCAAGGCCTCTCATATATATATCACCACAAACCCTAGCTCATTACTACATGAACAAAACTAAACTACAAACCCCCCATCAACAAAACACAAAGAGGTTTACACAGACCAGACTAATACCTGGACAGACTTCCACACAATATCCAAGGACTCACTCAAGACTATAATCACCAACTTAAATACAACGACATCCCATTTAGACCCATGCCCAGTAGACTGGATAAAAAAGACACTGCCAGTACTCTCCTCTTTCATATTACCCATGATTAACCTCTCCCTAGAAAAAGGGCACCTACCATCCACTCTCAAACACGCTCAAATAAGACCAATTCTCAAAAATAACAGCCTTGACAAAACTTTACCCACTTCATACCGTCCCATATCGAGTATACCATTCATGGCTAAATTTAATAGAAAAGGTAATTCAAACCCAATTGCAGGACTACATTGATACCTCGGCCCCCCCTCGATGACCAGCAATACGCTTTTTGCCCCCATCACGGAGTAGAGACGCTAATTATAGTGCTACTAGACACACTTGCAAGAGGAATAGATGACTCTAAACAAGCGTTTATTCTACTATTTTTAGATATCTCTGCTGCATTTGACAGTGTAAACCACACAACAATGCTAAACAGACTTCGACAAATAGGGATAAACTCCACGGTTCACATCATATCTAAACAGAACCCAAACTGTGAGAATCAACAATCAAACATCAAACACATACAAGCAAGAACAGGGCTTCCCACAGGGATCTGCCCTATCCGCACTCCTCTTTAATATTTACCTGCAACCTGTCTGCAATATCTTCAAGCGGTTCTGCGTACACTACCATATTTACACGGACGATATAATGGGTTACCTACCATTTATGATCCCGAACCCCCCAATGCAAGTAATTACAGAGTGTTTCAATGAACTAACAACATGGGCTCAAAGAACACAACCTACACATGAACTTCTCAAAAACAGATGTCCTATACGTGACGAGAAACCAATCATACACACCCCCCACATCCATAGTACTTCAGAAGCAAGAGGTCAAAACTAAAAGCGAAGTGAAGTACCTAGGGGTGTTGCTGGATAAGAATCTTAGCATGGAAGCCCATATCAAAAACACAACAAAAAAAATACACTACAAACTTAAGATACTGAAACAACTACGTCCTCTAATTCACCTGCAAGATTTCATATCCATAATTCAAGCAATAATTACACCCCACTTTGACTTTGCAAATATGGTATTTCAGGGAATTACTAAATAGAACCTTAAGAGGCTACAACTGGTACAAAATGTTACTGCCAGAACCATCCTGAAGACCTGCCCAACCGAACATATAACGCCCATACTAGCAGAGCTTCACTGGCTCCCCATCTACTGCCGAATAAGCTATAAAATCCTAGTAACAACATTTAAATTAATAAATAACATAGCCCCTTCGGTTCTCAGCACACTAATTACCAAAGAAACACCAAAATGCAACCAAAGGAGTAGAAACGCAAATAAAATAAAGATTCCAAAAGACTTTACAAAGGCTAAAAAATCAACCAACAAGGCATTTTTACACTCTGCACCCATCCTCTGGAACGCACTACCAGACGAGGTCAGAAATCTAAAGGACATTAGAGAATTCCGTAAAAAAACTGAAAACACACTTATTCAAGATGCACTATGGTGCTCGGTCAAACACAGTAACAAAACGACAAAGGCAAATAGGACATAACATATCTGTCATAATCCAGACTAGGGGCTACAATGTACTAAGGTGCCAATCCCCTCATTGTAAAAAGTTGCATTGTACATAGTTAATGAAATCAAGTTAGTAACTTAATCACGTTATAAGTTTTATATTGTAAAGGTTTACACATGTTCTATGTACTATGAATGGGTATTTGTAAAATGTTGCACCCATACACACTTTTGTTCGTTGTAAACCACACCTGATCCATGGGAAAGTGCGGTATATAAGTATTTATAAAATAAATAAAATAAAATAACTGAGGTTCCCGGGTGGGATGGGGGGGGGGGGTGTACCTAGGATCAACATTAGAAAATATTTTTAATGGAATGTCCTCCCACTGGAGATAGTGCAGACAAATATGGCAATGGGGTTTCAAAAAAAAAAAAAGCATAAGAGAAGCCAAGAAGTAAGGGGGAAGTCCAGATCAGTAGGGTTTGACAGAATTGTACCAGGAGTGAAATTTAGGCAGATTAGATGGGCCAAATGGTCCTTATCTGCTGTCATATTCTCTTATATTAATAGGAGTGTGGTCGGGACGTTGAAGTATTATAAATAACTCCTCCAATAATGGAGGCAAAGGGAGAGAGGATAAGGCCAAACAAAATGACAGAGACTAGACATACAAGCCAGAGATACAGCAAGGCATATGGTAGCTAGATTGGGATGCTACCAGGTTGGAAGTGGTGTACAGGGCCTACTGGGCTGCAAGGGCCACTATTTCGCCTTACACAGAGGAAGTACACAGAGACCAATACAGGATATCCTTTTCTCAGCATAAATTCTTCACACAAATTGTACTTACAGGTAAAAGATAGCTACTGCGTAGGGAATAGACAGAAGAGAGAGATTAATGAGGCATTTCAGCACACTATCACCTCCATGGCAGGGCTCAACAAACTCCCTGCCTTCTGTTCTGTCCTGGTCTTTTTTTTTTTTTTTTAATAACATTTTTCTGAAAGGCTGGCATAATAACAAAGGTTATTTCTTTTCCTGCAGCTGGTTTTAGTGATACTTTTTTCTACATAGGATTGGCATATTTTTATATTTCCCAAGTTTCAAGTTAGCATAAAAACAGTATGTCACCTTCCCAAGGCCAGTGCCTAATTAGATCTTACTCCCTGGTTCCCCCTCATGTCTTTCTTGTTTCATTTTGTGTTATGTGGTTTCCTTATCAAAGCACACTAAATCAGCAACATTTCATATTACTCTGAGGATTTTCTCATGCTGTTGTCCGCAGTTCTTTCTTCCCCTGATTCTTCTTTCTGGCCTAACAGTGGTCAAGGATCCCAGCAGGCCTGTGGCCTGTATCCAGGTCTGCTTCACAGGCCTAGCTACAGAGGCACTGTCCCGGCTTGGGTCCGATTTTTTTCCCCCCCCCCCCCCCCGTTCAGGGTTGAGAAGCAGAACAGACTCAACATTGACCATCTGCTTCTGGCCAGGGTGGGGGGCTCTAGGGGAAAAGTATAGGCAGAGTGAGTGATCGGACGCATCTCCATGTACTCGGAGGTGATGAAGCATGGTGCATTGCTATTGACAACCATATGTGTATTCTTTGCAGAGGGACAGAGAGCAGAAACATAGGAAGTAAAACAGAATGACAATAAGGTGTAGGTCTAGAAGTACAAATAACAGCTTTTAAACATGAACTAAGGCCAGTGAAGCAAGAGAAAAGATTACTAAACCAATTGTCAATAGACTGATCAACTCCACTCTCAGCATACATTCTAGCTGAGAGAGCATGTAATTGTTTAATAATGAGGGATAGGTTGCCCTCTGTTCAGAACTGGGGGGTATATAGGTACAGCAAGCCTTGCCTACCAAAGCACAGACACTTCCTGTTGAGGCAAGAAGATAATCAAGGGCAAGTCTGTTTTGTTGTGTCATAAGGGTATTAGCAGCAAATTCAGCAGAGTACATTAAAACCATCAGTAGTAGAATTAACTAATAACACCAAATCATAATCACACTTTTTGCAACCATTTAGCATTGGTAGCAGCTTGTACACCTGGGGTAAGAAAGCGGCAGACCATACTTCAGAGTGAAAGAAAAGACTGAATTGATAGGGCACATCATTTTCTTTAAAGTAATTAGAGCACTTAGCACAGGGGTCACCAACCTGCGGGCCGCATGCGGCCCGCGAGGTCCCTCCGTGCGGCCCGCGAGACCCTACCCCGGTGCGGCCCGCCAAGGCAAACTCACCGACTCCTTCTTCTGCAGCCGCGGCTCCCTGCCTCTTAGGGAACCGCGGCTGTGCTTGTAAAATCATCGCGGAGCCCTTCCTGTCTTGACGGGCTCCGTGCAGCATTGTCCCGCCTCCAAAGGAAGTGGTAAACAACTTCCTTTAGAGGCGGGACAATGCTGCACGGAGCCCGTCAAGACAGGAAGGGCTCCGCGATGATTTTACAAGCACAGCCGCTGTTCCCTAAGAGGCAGGGAGCCGTGGCTGCAGAAGAAGGGAGGGAGCTGACATGGATTATTCAAGGTATGAGCAGGTTTTTTTTCGCGCGGGGGGGGGGAGGGGGCTGAGGCCCGCGAGTCTGCTGGTAGTCGGCTGTGCGGCCCGCGGCCCTCTGGAGGTTGGTGACCCCTGACTTAGCACATAGAGAACGCGTATGATGAGCCTGATTGGTGACATGAGTGGGTAGATAAAAGAGAGGAAAAGTTCTGTGAGGGAAAAACAGCAATAGGGGATGTTAAGAGAACAAATTAACTGGCAGATAAGAGTAAACAGTTGTACCACACTGATAAAAAAAAAAAAGATTCATAAACAGCATCCCAAATGCTGCATGGGATACAGAAAGGTTGGTCGGAGAAATAATGGACTTACACTGGGTATTATTACCTACAAATAGACCACCACTAGAGCCTAGCAAACGGGTATTAAAGTTAAGTTGATGGGCAGAGCCGAATGTGTGACATGAACGCTGGGGGGGGGGGGGGGAGTGAGAAGACGAGAGGCAAGGTCAGGAGCATTAGACAAAGCAAAGGTACAGGAAAGCGCTAAGGAAGGAGGAGAAAAGGAAGCTAGGCCATCGGGTTGCCGTGTACCATGCTGGCGGCCTGAAGCACGGCATTTGGAAACAAACAGAGAAACATTGACAAGGCCAGAAGTAATGTTAGTTGAGGAGGAGAGGAGGGAGAGTTGTATTTGGTGTGAAAGCACGGACCTGCGTCCAAAAATGCTGAGCACAAGCACCCATAAGGAGAGCACATGGAACTTGTGAAAGATCTACTTTCTCTGTCAGGAAAAAAGTTGTCATAGAAGAGGGATGGAAACGAGAACTACAGATTACACAGCCGGAGGCAGTCTGTAATTGAGCATAAGTTGTACTATGAGTTAGAAGTGTACATGTTGTGATAGTCTGAAGGAAAAAAGGTATCATTCTAATGCGAAAACAGCAAGGGTTAAAGGAAGAAAAGAGGAAAAAAGACAAGTAAACACGCATTGTGCAAAGAGTTGAAAAATGATACTAGAAAATTATGAGATTTGTCTATACTTAAGCAATTGCACACACAACAGGATAAGGAACAGAAAACCTAGATAAATGGCAAAACAAAGAAGAAATAAAGAATTCAAAGTAAGCATGCTCACACAATCCTGTATCTAGAAAGCATTACCCTAATAATTTCACTTCAACAGTCTATGCAGTGTTCGGCTTTTCCTTTTGTTTCTCAAAGCAAAGTCAATTAGTGCTCAGATAATATGTGAAACTGAAAGTAATGCAGAGAGTCTTTTTTTTTTTTTTCTTCTTTTTAATTTATTTTGTCCACACAGGGGCTGGACCAAGGCATGGTGATTGTCTCTTGCAGGCATGGTTTATAAGAGTCCATGCAGTGTGGAGAGCAGTAACGTAGGCAGTGATGTCATTCTGGGTGCTGCCAGACGAAACTTGGAGGAAGGAAAAAGTGGCAGTTCTACCAATCCAAGAGCTGATGTGGGGTCAGAGAGAATTTCTTCAAAGGGCTATTCCTCAGGAAAAAAAAAGACTAGGGGAGGAGCTTGGAGCCAGCTCAATGCAGAGTCACTGCAGATCTTACCTAGAGTTGTTTTCAAGAGATCATTAACTCTTTCCACTAGTCTGTTTGCCTGTTGGCGGTGAATACACACAAAATGTAAAAAAGAAAGGAATTAGTGACATTCAAGCTGTGCTTCAGCTACAAATACTTTTTTTTTCCCCTAAATAAACTTCTCCAACAAAATCTGCATTCAAGGTCCCTTCGCCAGATAACTGACAATATCTCTTGTTCAGAATTACTGCAAACATACAAAACTCTGCCAAGCTTATCTGTACTGTCTGCTCCTGAGTTCTTACTTCTGTGTACAATACATTCTAATCCCAATCCATTGACTCAGAACATCCATTCCATACTACAGTACAAACTCATACAAATAGAAAAAAAAAACCACCAGCTGTCCAAATACATTAACACTGCAAAATCCATCATAGAATCTCGTCTCCCTTTCCATATTCATTAAACCAACACATCATATCACATTATGCCGTTTTACTATTAAAAAAATCCTATTACTATTATATCTCACTTCATGCAATACCTTCTAATAGTTTGCTCATAACTACATCCTCATACCAGCTAACATGCATGCCTAAACCATCATAACATACTAATTCTTACAGATTAAGGCTTAAAACTTTCCAAATTAAGGATTACCAAGCAAAACTAAAAATCATCATGGACAGAAATCATTCATACTGAGACACAACTCAAAACAGAAAACCAATTGAAATTAAGACCCATGAGTGAAACAAAACAAGAAAAAATCTGTCTTTATACATTACCGACTAATAAAGATAAGAACACAGACATTTCAAGTATCAACTTAGAAGTCTGCAAAATACATGTCTGACTTACTAAGAGAGAAAATCAGCATATGGTGAGCAACAATGATAATCACATGGTGTGGTTTGAGATAAAAGCCAAGGTGCAGTCCAATCATAGCAAGCTCAAAGTCCTAAACTTCAAAAATACTGACTTCATTAAAATGGCCGAGTACCTAAAGGAGGAGCTGACAGGGTAGAAGGGGATAAGGGAAGTGGAATTGCAATGGGCTAAACTAAAAGGGGCAACAGATAATTATGTAAGGAAAGTAAATAAAAACAAGAGGAGAAGGAAACCTATTTGGTTTTCCAAAGAAGTGGCTACTCAAAGGCAAAATTCAAAAGCTTTCAAACAGAGGAACACAGAAATGAATACAGGATCAAACTCAAGGAGGCAAAAAGAGAAATAAGGATAGCAAAATCAAAGGCAGAGGAAAAGATGGCTAAAGATGTTAAGTGTGCTGACAAAACGTTCTTCAGATATATTCGGGAAAGGAAGAAGATCAGAGGTGGAATTGTAAGACTCAGAATTGCTGGGAACAGACTCATGGAAAGTGACATTGAAAAAGCAAAATTGCTAAACAAAAATACTTCTGCTCTGCTTTTACTAAAGAAAATCCTGGAGAAGGACCACCTGTGACTCCCAAATATAAAAATGGGAATGAAGTAGATACCACACCATTTCAGAGAAGATGAGGTGTTAGAACAGCTTGCAAAACTGAAAGTGGACAAGGCCATGGGACCGGATGAGATTCATCCCAGGATACTGAAAGAGTTCAGAGAGGTTCTTGCAGGGCCGTTAAAGGATGTTTTCAACAGATCCTTGGAAACAGAAGAGGTTCCTCAGGACGAGTATGGCTGATGTTGTACCTCTACACAAAAGTGGTGACAAGGAAGAAGTGTCAAACTACAGGCCCATGAGCCTTACCTCGGTAGCGGGAAAAGTAATGGAGTTGCTCCTGAAAGAGCGAATAGTGAACTTTCTCAAAACCAACAGGTTGCAAGATCCGAGGCAATGTGGTTTTACTGAAGGACAATCTTGCCAAACAAATCTGATTGAGTTCTTTGACTGGGTGACCAGAGAACTGGATCAGGGGCATGTGATGAATGTCATCTACCTGGATTTCAGCAAAGCCTACGATACTGTCCCTCATAGGAGGCTTATCAATAAACTCAGTAGTTTGGGGATGGGTCCCAAGGTGGTAAACTGGATCAGAAATTGGTTGACTGACAGACAACAGAAGGTGATGTTAAATGGAGCTCACTCGGATGAAAGGAAGGTGATTAGCGGGGTGCCTCGGGGTTTGGTCCTGGGCCCAGCACTGTTCAATGTATTTGAGTGATATTGCTGAAGGACTGAATGGAAAGGTCTGTCTTTTTGCAGATGACACAAAAATTTGCAACAGAGTGGACTCCCCCGAGGGAGTGATTAACATGAGGAAAGATCTACAAAAGCTGGAAGAATAGTCTAATGCTTGGCAATTAAGATTTAATGCGAAGAAGTGCAGTGTCATGCACTTGGGTAGCAGAAATCCAAGGGAAATGTACGCGATAGGGGGTGAGAGGTTGGTGTGCACAGAGCAGGAGAAAGACCTTAGTGTGATTATTTCTGTAGATCTCAAGGTGGCAAAACAGTACGACAAGATGGTGGGAAAAGCCAGGAGGATGTTGGGCTGCATTCGAAGAGGAATTACCAGCAGAAAGAAAGGGGTACTAACGCTACTGTATAAGTCTCTGGTGAGGCCTCACTTGGAATACTGTGTTCCATTTTGGAGACCATATCTTGCAAAGGATGTAAAAAGACTGGAAACTGTTCAGAGGAAGGCGACCAAAATGATTTGGAGCCTGCATCAGAAACGTTATGAGAAGAGACTTGAAGACCTAAATATGTACACTTTGGAGGAGAGAAGGGATAGGGGAGATATGATTCAGACCTTTAAATACTTAAAGAGAAATAATGAATGAACAAACAAACCTCTTCCAAAGACGGGGAAGCTGTAAAACTAGAGGGCATAACATGAAGCTGCAAGGTGGTAAATTGAAAGGCAATGTCAGGAAATACTTTTTCACAGAAAGGGTGGTGGATGCTTGGAATGCCCTACCGATGGAGGTGGTGGGGGCAAATACAGTGACAGAATTCAAAGTGGCCTGGGACAGACACAGGGGATCCCTTTACAGCAACAGGATAAAATCAAAATAAACTGAACCGTCTAATTTCTCAACAAATAGGGGTGTCCTACATGGAGCGATGGGTTCGCCCCTAAACAAAAACATGGGGAGGGGTGCACCTACTCCTGGGCAGACTAGATGGACCATACTGGTCTTTATCTGCCATCATTTACTATGTTCCTTAGCGCTCCGCAGTGCAGTCCTCAACTTCTGGGTTGTCAACCTCCTCCTGCAGCTAGGAGACTGGCATGTGCAAAATCATGACATCACTGGATATATCCTGTCAGCTCCCCTCCTACTTCCAGTGTGACCAGTCTCCTTGCAGCAGGAGGTTGTTGTGAGCCCCGGGTTGGGACTCACTGTGAGGAAATAATAAGCAGCTCGTGTTTTTTTTGGGCATTTGTTGTTTTTATCCCCTTTTTAATTTCTCTTTCTTTCTTTCTTTAATTACTGGGCTTCTGTTTCTTTAAATTTAGTCAGCCCGTTTGCAGGGAGGAGGGGTCAGTGCTCAGCACTAGTGGGGCCTCCTGTCTCTCCTCCGTGTCAGCCCTGCCTGCCTAGCTCAGTTAATTGCTTTTTCTTATTTTATTCTTTTATTTATTTCTTGATCGGGTCCTTTAATAGCAGGCTGTCCGGGCTCCGTGGAAGTTCTCTCCCCCCGGACCATACGGGGGAGAGCCCTTCGTCGGCTGAGGACCTCCGGTGTTTTCCCCGAGTGCTGGTCCTTGAGGCAGCTGATCGCGGGGTTCCTTTCCCCCGAGGCGGTCTGTGCGGCAGCGGCAAAGGCTCCGTTGGGCTAAGAAACATCGGGGCTGTTTTTCTAGCTGCTCGCTGTTTCTGGCGCCCTTTTTGCCGCGGGACTTTGGACGCGGCGGCCATTTTGACTGCGCTTGCCCGCCGCATGCTTTTCGCTCTCCTGGGCTCCGGGGCCTTGCGGTAAGTCTCCTTTGTTTTTGGTTTCTGCAACAGTTATTTTATTCTTATTTTATCCTTATTTTATTCTTTTGTTTGGGTTTCGTTTCAGATTCTTTTCTTCTCCCTTTTCTTTCCCGCGGAGGGCTTCTCCCCGGGGGGGGGGGGGCGTGTTTCCCTTCGTGTGCTTTTTGCTGGCAAACCGTTTATGGACAGGCCAATTCCACAAAGGCCCCACAGCATTATTTTTGGGGCCCGGAGAGGTCATGTATAGGTTTTTGGGGGTCTGCAGGGGTTGCGCGACCCTTTCCTCTCTTATGGAACAGAAGTTAGAGGTTACAGAGCCCGCAGGCATGGCTGAGCTTCCAGACATGGAGGCTGAGCAGCCTTCACGCCAGGGTGCGCCGGAGGCCCGGCCCGAGGGGTCGGCTGGGCCCTCGGCGCCCCCGCCAACCGGCCTGGCGGTGGGACCCGGGGGTTTTAGTCCCGAGTTTGTTCTGCTAATGCACCAGGCATTCTGTTTGCGACAGCAGGGCGCGGTGCCGGGGTCGGCTCCTCTGCTGTCCCTTGCAGTCACTCAGGACGTGGAGGGGGCTTCGAGTGTCCCCCCACCGGCTCCAAAGAAGGCTCGTAAGTCCGCAGCAGTGGTAGCGGATGAGGAGGGGTCTGAGGAGGCCTGGGATACGGAGGGGGATCCCCTGGATCTCGAAGAAGGGGAGCTTCCCGAGCCTGAAGACCAGGCCAAGATTATTCGAGTGTTTCGCCGCGAGGAGTTGCCCGGGCTCATATCAGAGTCTTTGAAGGTCCTGAATATGGCGTCTCCGGTGGCGAAGGATGTAGAGATCGAAGATCCGGTTATTCAGGCGGAGCGCCAATCGCGCATTGTTTTTCCTTTGCACCGGGTAGTGGACAAAATGATAAAGGATGAGTGGGATAAGCCGGAAGCCGGATTGCGGGGCCTTCGCACCCTGTCTCGTCTGTATCCCTTGGCGGAGCCGGATAAAGAACGTTTTCGTGCTCCGCGGGTGGATGCGGTGGTTTCGGCGGTTACTAAGAAAACCACTATCCCGGTTGAAGGGAGTGCGGCCTTGAAGGATGCCCAGGACCGGAAGGTCGATGGCTTGTTGCGGCAGTCCTTTGAGGCCGATTCCGTTTCGTTGCAGGCGTCGGTGTGTGGCGCGTGGGTGGCTCGGGCGTGTTTACGCTGGGCCCAGCGGTTGCGTATGTCCTCACACCTCGAGGAGGAGGATGTGAAGGAGTTAGATCGCCTGGAGTCTGGGGCGGCGTATCTAGCGGACGTTCATTATGATTTGATTCGCGCGTTGGCGAATAGTACGGCTTCGGTGGTGGCGGCCAGACGTTCCGTTTGGCTCAGGAATTGGGCGGCGGATGGTCCGTCTAAATCTCGTCTTAGTAAGCTTCCTTTCAAAGGCGGTCTTCTCTTTGGAGAAGATTTGGACAAGCTGGTCAAGGACCTGGGGGAGTCCAAGGCTGGTCGCCTCCCTGAGGATAGGCCTAAGCCGCTTCGTTCGACTTCCTCGGTTAGGGGTCAGTCTCGTGATTTTCGCCGGTTTCGGTCCCCTCGCTATGTGGGTTTTTCTAGGGGCCGGTTCCAGACCCGCGCGCAGGGGTTTCGGGGCTACAGAGGTTCCGCGAGAGGCTTCTCTGCAGCCTTCCCTTCCACGTCTCGTAAACCACAATGAAATGAGGCGGGTCCCGGCGGTGGGCGTTTCAGTAGGCGGCCGTCTGCGGGAGTTCCTCTCCGCTTGGACCCTCATTACCTCGGACCAGTGGGTCCTCGATATCATTCAGCACGGTTACGCCCTCGAGTTTGCTCACTCCGTTCGGGATTCCTTTATCCGCTCCCCGTGCAAGGGGGTCTCCAAAGCGGCAGCGGTAGCCACCACCCTCCAAAGATTGTTACTGTTGGGTGCGGTAAAGGAGGTGCCCAAAAGCGATTACGGTACGGGGCGCTACTCGATTTATTTCGTGGTGCCCAAAAAAGGCGGAGATTTGCGGCCCATCCTGGATCTCAAGGCGGTCAACCGCTGCCTGCGGGTACCGCACTTTCGCATGGAGACCTTGCGGTCAGTTATCGTCGCGGTGCGTCCCGGGGAGTTCTTGACGTCGCTGGATCTGACGGAGGCGTACTTGCATATCCCCATTCTGGAGGCTCATCAACGGTTTCTGCGGTTTGCTCTCCCGTGGGGGCATTATCAGTTCCAGGTGCTTCCTTTCGGTCTGGCGACGGCTCCTCGCACCTTCACGAAGATAATGGTGGTTGTGGCGGCGGCCTTGAGGCGCGAAGGGATCCTAGTCCATCCCTATCTAGACGACTGGTTGATTCGTGCGAAAACCAGGGAGGAAAGTCTGCAGGTTACGGACAAGGTGGTCCGTTTTTTGCAGAGCCTGGGTTGGGTGATCAATTTTGCGAAGAGTCATCTGGAACCTACCCAGGATCTCGTATACCTCGGAGTCCGTTTCGACACGCGTTCGGGACGCGTATTTCTTCCGTCTCCGCGGGCCGAAGCCTTGCGCGCGCTCATTCGGAAATTCCGAGCCACTCCGGCTCCGACAGCCTGGGACTACCTGCGAGTGCTCGGCACCATGCCAGCGACTCTAGAAGTGGTCCCGTGGGCGAAGGTACACATGCGTCCGTTGCAGCGGGCCCTGCTCCGTCGCTGGTCGCATCAGGCGGACCCCTTAAGCAGGCGGCTGCCTTGCCCCTTGACAGTCCGCGGGTCCCTCCGGTGGTGGCTTCTCCCTCAATCTTTGGCGACCGGGATGCCCCTGGATCAACCCGAGTGGTTGCCTCTCTTGACAGACGCCAGTCTAACGGGCTGGGGGGCACACTGCCAGGACAGCTTTGCGCAGGGCCTATGGTCAAGAGTGGAGGCATCGTGGTCGATCAATCGCCTGGAGCTGCGGGCCGTCTTTCTAGCTCTTCAGGCTTTTCAGCACTTGATACGGGGTCGAGCAGTGCGGGTGCTGTCCGACAATTCGGCGACGGTGGCTTACATCAATCGGCAGGGCGGCACGGGAAGTGCCGCAATGGAGCAGGAGGCGGATCAGTTGTTCCGTTGGGTGGAACCGCGTCTCCCGTTGATTTCGGCGGCTCACATTGCCGGAAAAGACAACGTGACGGCCGATTTTCTCAGCAGAGTTCACGTGGACGCCGGGGAATGGCGGTTGCATCCCGACGTCTTCAGTCAGATTGTGGAGCGCTGGGGTCTGCCGGTGATGGATCTCATGGCGACCTTCCTATCTGCACAGGTCCTTCGATTTTACAGCAGGCGAAGAGAGCGGATGTCGGAGGGCATAGATGCGCTTCTCCAAGTTTGGCCGCGTCAGGGTCTTCTCTACGTTTTCCCCCCGTGGGCGTTGATCGGTCGGATCGTTCAGAGGATAGGTCGTCACCCAGGGAAAGTTCTTCTGGTGGCTCCCGATTGGCCTCGTCGGCCGTGGTATGCGGATCTAGTTCGCCTCCTGGACGGTCGTCCCTGGCGGCTCCCGGTGCGATCGGATCTCCTGGTTCAGGGTCCTCTTTTCATGCCGCAAGTGGATCGGTTCTCGCTTACGGTTTGGCCATTGAAAGGGCACGCTTAAGAAAGCGGGGATACTCGGCAGCGGTGATTGCCACGATGCTCGCCTCTAGAAAGCGCTCCACGTCGTTGGCCTATGTGCGGATTTGGCGCATCTTCGAGGATTGGTGTTCTCGACATTGGATCCGGGCGGCTACGGTGGCCGTTCCCGTTATTCTGGATTTTCTGCAGGATGGTTTCGCGAAAGGGCTGGCGGCCAGCTCCTTGCGGGTGCAACTGGCGGCGTTGGCCTGTTATCGAGGTAAGATCAATGGTGTGTCGTTGGGGTCTCATCCGGATGTTCGACGGTTTTTAACGGCGATTTCCAAGTTGCGGCCTTCCCTTCGGGTTGGCGTTCCCGCCTGTGATCTTAATTTGGTTCTTCGGGCCTTGTCTCGCTCTCCTTTTGAGCCGTTGAAAAGCTCCTCTCTGAAGGATCTCACCTTGAAAGCTGTCTTTCTGGTGGCAATTTGCTCGGCGAGGCGTATTTCCGAGTTGCAAGCCCTGTCTTGTAGGGAGCCGTTCCTGACCTTCTCGGATGATAAGGTGGTGTTGCGTACCGTGCCATCCTTTCTACCTAAGGTGATCTCTCCTTTTCACATCAACCAAGTGGTTACCTTGCCGGTTCTCGGTTCTCGCTCTGAGCCTCCCCTCGATCGCGATCTACGCCGGTTGGATGTTCGAAGAGTGTTGCGTCGTTACTTGCAAGTCACAGATTCTTTTCGTAAGTCGGATCGTTTATTTGTGCTGTTTGGCGGCGCGCGTAAAGGGGAGGCCGCAGCGAAAGCTTCTATCGCCAGGTGGCTGAAGGAGGCAATTTCGGCGGCTTATTTGCTTCAGGGTCGTGTGGTGCCGTCGGGCTTACGGGCGCATTCCACCAGGGCGCAGGCTTGCTCTTGGGCGGAGCATCGATTGGTTCCGCCGGGGGATATTTGTCGGGCGGCTACGTGGTCGTCCTTGCATACCTTTAGTAAGCATTATCGTTTAGATGTGGAGGCGGCGAAGGATTCTCGCTTCGGGTCGGCTGTGTTGTCTGTCGTCCGGAACGATCCCGCCCATTAGGTACTGCTCTGGTACATCCCAGAAGTTGAGGACTGCACTGCGGAGCGCTAAGGAAATAGTAATTACACTGACCTGGTAATTGTAGTTCCTTTAGCGACGACAGTGCAGTCCTCCATCCCGCCCTCTTTCGGTCATTTTCAGGGTTCCGGAGTGGAGTTTCGGATTGAAGAATTTATACAGGTGAGCCGACTCCATTCTCCTGTTTCTTTTCGCTGTCTTTGTAGTCTGACTCTTGTCTCTGCGGCTGTTGCATGGCAGGCAGGGATGGAACACCAGACGGGCGCACTGTTGCCGTAGTGTTTTCAAAAAAAAAAAAAAAATTTTCTGATTGTCTGTCACGTACTAGCTACTTATTTCTTGCTCCTTTGAGTCTGCTTTGTTAATAGTTCACACTGGAAGTAGGAGGGGAGCTGACAGGATATATCCAGTGATGTCATGATTTTGCACATGCCAGTCTCCTAGCTGCAGGAGGAGGTTGACAACCCAGAAGTTGAGGACTGCACTGTCGTCGCTAAAGGAACTACAATTACCAGGTCAGTGTAATTACTATTTACTGCGTTTACTATGAGGACAAAACAGTTAATTACCAAGTTTCAGCCAGGTTTTTTTTTTTTCTTTTTAGAGAGTTTAGGCTGCTTGCAAGAAACACTGCAGTCAATCCTAAACAACTTGTTAACTAAAGACCTGGGGGAGGGGCAAACCACACTGTTTCTAGACCAGAGAAGTCACAGACGAGATGCACACATTCCTGCAGTTTTTTTGCAAATTTAGGATTGTACCAATTTTGTGAAAATTCGTGTAGATATCTTCCTCCTTTGCCTTTGTGTCTAGCCAGGGCACACACGGGCAAAATGTGGATAAGCACTTGGAAACGCCGCATGGCCAGTGTAGGTCTTTCCAAAGCCCATCAGGATGCACAGTGCACCCAGCCTTTCTCCATTTCCATATATTTAGCATGTATCTGGGCTGGATGACTTCCGGAATTAGAGGTATGAGAGATGGCCTAATCAAATATTAGGGATGCAGAGTAGAATATAAGGTTCTTATCAAACAATTGTTAAAGCTTAACATTATTCTTTAAGCTAAATTAGCAACCCTCTAAATTAAAAAAAAACCCTCTAAGCATAACATGACAATTATTAAATGACTGTAGCTTTTCCTCTCTCTGCCTGTTCTTCAATACTATGGGGTAATCTGTGGATGCAAGGTTTTAGAAAAAAAAGATGAAACATCCTCATATTTTTCTGGGAACTCGGTTCAATTTTTCTGTTAAATGTAGTCTTTATACTTGAAAAATAATATAATTTCAAATTAGTCTTCCTCTAAATTTCAACAAATTTAAGAGCAATGCAAATTCAAAAGAAACACAGTAATATTTACTCATCCTGTGAATGCTGTAGAACGTTTAATTTTTACTTGTATTTGTATAGGAAAATGGCCTCATTGGCAGTGAGCCAAGAAAATTTCTTTTTAAACCTTAGCTTTGGACTGCAGTCAGAAAGTATACACAGCACTCGGAAGGACTCAAATCTCAGCTCTTTCTTGGAGATAGAGTAAAGCTAAGAAGATTCTGATACTCCTACGCTACCAGAATTAGTGGAAACATAACTCTCTACTTCAGAATTTTCAGGAGAGACAAAGACGGAATGAACTCATCCTCGGAGCCAGCCTGCTTCCTCGCTCGGATAAGGGTGAATTAGCCTGTCCTATACACATAGTTTTAAACAGTCTTAAGTGTTTTTGTCTAGATTTTATCTCAGCTTCAATCCCTGTTTCTACAGCTGCTAAAGTGGCCAGGGAATAAGTCCTTAATTGTGGCCACGGGGTAGTCATATTTTCAGTACCTGTATACCATTTATCATACTCTTTTTAAGACGTTTTCCTGCCTGCAGGAAAGTCTTAACCATAAATTCTAAGGGTCCTGTGAGATTCGGGGCTTGCAACATTTTTCCTTGCACAAGAAAGTAAAGATAATAGAGTAAAACAAACTAAAACCTTCCTTGTCCGACGTCTTCTGGTCCTGAGGTTCAAAGTCCGGGTAATGTGTCAGTACCTGGCCATCTGACTGTGTACTGTGGGGCGGCGGGGGTGCTACAATTGTTCCTGGCTGGAGTTCGCCAAATATAAGGGACCTACTGGGCCACAAGGACCACTATCTCACCTTATATGGAGGAAGTACACAGAGACCAATTTCTCAACAATACTCACAAAATCTTTATTACAGGATATCCTTTTCTCAGCATAAATTCTTCACACACAAATTGTACTTGCAGGTACAAGGTAACTACTGCATAGGGAATAGACAGAAGAGAGAGATTAACGGGGCAATTCAGCACATTGTCACCTCCGTGGCAGGGCTCAATAAACTCCCTGCCTTCTGTTCTGTCCTGGTCTTTTTTTATGCAATTCTTCTGAAAGGCTGGCATAACAACAAAGGTTATTTCTTTTCCTGCAGCTGGTTTTTAGTGATACTTTTTTCTACTCAGGATTGGCACATTTTATATTTCCCAAGATTCAAGTTAGCATAAAAATATTATGTCACCTTCCCAAGGCCAGTGCCTAATTAGATCTTACTCCCTGGTTCCCCCTCATGTCTCTTTCTTGTTTTATTTTGGGTTGTGTGTTTTCCTTATCAAAGCACACTAAATCAGCAACATTTCATATAACTCTCAGGATTTTCTCATGAAGTTGTCAGCAGTTCATTCTTCCCCTGATTCTAACAGTGGTCAAGGGTCCCCAGCAGCCCTGTGTCCTGTATCCAGGCCTGCTTCACAGGCCTAGCTACAGAAGCACTGTCCTGGCTTGGGTCCGATTCCCCACAGTGGCGAGATCCTATCCAGTAAGTTCACAAGGAACCAGAAGGTCAGATGTCTCACTAGCAAAGGTCGTTCTTAGATAATTGCAAAGCTTTGATGGAAAGATATGGAGGGAAGGGGAACTAAATTTGGAAACCTGTATGCTCATCTAACCAGGATGGTAGAGAAATATTGGAGTAACCTGTTTCGTTTTGCATCTATGTGTATCTTTATGGGCTGCTGTGCGTGTAAGTGTGTGTCTTGGGGAGAGGTGGTTACAACCCCAAACAGCAGTAATATGGTTGTATCAGGCTTCTGAGAAGATTGAGGTAACTTGCAAAGTGGTGGTCATTTTGTTGGAAACTTTTAGAAATACATTCCATTTTATACATTATACTAATAATTGCATAAAAAATAGTGCATCACACTGTGGTTGTATTGCATATTTTAGGATGAAATCGATGCAGCGGTAAAGTTACTACTTCAGTTAAAGGTAGACTATAAGAAAACAACAGGCCAGGATTATAAGCCGGGATCACCTCCAGATGAAGTTATATCAACAAGCATCAATGGAGCAGACATAGAAATTGAAGGGGATGAAGACTTTGTTGACCCTTGGACAGTACAGACCGGCAGTGCGAAAGGCGTGGACTATGATAAGCTGATAGGTACATTTTCTTTTCAAAGTGGGGGGAAAAAAATACACCCATTGTCAAAAAAGTGACCCAGAAGGCTGGGAAATGTGATTTCTGTGTGAAATGGATGTCATTCAGTTAAATACCAATGATCATTGCACATCACATTCTAGCTGTGATACATTATCTAGTCCCATTTTGAAGTTGTTCTCTTATTTGTTGAATTTAAAAAAAAAAAAAAAAAAAGAGCCCTGCCTCATCTATCAAAGAACTTGTGGAATATTCATAAGAAAGTAAATGATGCCCTCTGTTTCTTAATTCTTCTTGACATTCTTAACCTCCTGTCCTTGCCATGATATGGTAGTCTGGTGTAGAATCCTGTGCTGTTGTTTCCTAAATGTACAGCAGCTTTACTGTTCATGGTTGTAAACTGCTTTTTCCATATTATCCTGCTAGACCAGTCCAGGCAAGTGGTTTGTGTTCCCCCTACTCATAGATTGATAGAGGCAAAGAACCAATGAAAAGCCCAGGTTTCAAAGACACAACTCTCATGCCTCTATTCACCTCACCTCAGCCACCAGAGGTCCCTTCAGTATTTCTTTGTTTCCAGCAGATGGTAGATGGATTTTCTGCTCTCTGTAGAAAATCTGAGGACTGAAAGGAGAAGAGATTGATTAAATGCTTGTGAATGACCACCTTGAGTACAGAAAGGTGACTCTTCATTTGAACGCAACATGGGAGGTTCCACTAGACTGTGGTCTTTTCAGTAGACATAGGAGGAGGGAAAATTGGTTCAACTTCATGGCCTTATCATAATGGCTGTTGAGCAGCCACAAATTGGAAGGATCGGGAAGAGTGCAGCAGCCTCACACAACCTCAGCGTCCCCTCCCTCATCCTCTGTCTCTCCTGCTCTCTCCCTATTACAGAAGACAATCTGCCTTCCAGCCAGCTTACTACAGTGCTGCACAGCCAGCCATTGAAACGGCTTTCAGGGGAGTAGAGCTGAGCCCAGCATGGATCCTCCACCTGGGGATCTCATGGGGGGGGGGGGATGAGTACCAAGGCTTGACTTCGTCATTGTCCTTACATAACAACATAAGATATGCCATACTGGATCAGACCAAGGTCCATCAAGCCCAGTATCCTGTTTCCAACAGTGGCCAGTCTAGGTCAAAAGTACCTAGCAGTTTCCCCAGAAGACACAAGTTCCACAATGTTTATATTGGGACAAGCAGTGGATTTCCCAGGTCCCCTTTTAATAATTTTTTATGGACCTTTCCTCCAGGAACTTGTCCAAACCTTTTTTTAAACCCAACTACACTAACAGCTTTTACTACATCCTCTGGTAACGAATTCCAGAGTTTGATTACACGTTGCGTGTAAAAAAATATTTTCTCTTATTAGTCTTATATGGGTTACATTGTAGCTTCATTGCATGACCCCTAGTCCTTTCTATATTTTGAGGGCGTAAACAATCAATCTACGTTTACCCGTTCCACTCCATTCATTAATTTATAGACCTTGATCATATCTCCCCTCAGCCATCTCTTTTCCAGTTTGAAGAGCCCTAACCTTTTTAGCTTATCCTCATAGGAGGTTCTCAGTTCTGTCTCTGAGGGATGCAATTTGGAGTGTACTGCTAGTGACTGTTGGCGCTGTGTGAGGGTTTCTCGCCATTTTCTGCATGGGTTAATAACGTTTTGGCTTATTGTGCACTTGGTGATTGCATGGTCCTAATGTACATTCCATCCATGTGGCTGCAACGCGCGCTCCTTCCCTAGCATTTGTAATGCGTGTAATGTAAATTGCGCAGTTAACGCATGCTTGCGGGCAGACACAACCTTAGCGCATGCTGTTGTGCTACTTACCCTAACTCTGTCTTGCGGTGGAGACTTCCGGGGGAATCTCAGAGGTGAAAGCCCTAGTCAGAAGGAAAGCCAGGATTGCAGGGAAACTGCAATTGGTTTTAAAACTAGGAGAGCTGTGCTAGAGAGAAGAGCTGATAAGGGTCAGGCTGCAGTGCCATTCGTTCCTGAACCAGCTAAAGAGCTGCAACTTCCAAAAAGGTGCGTGAATAGAAGGGTAGCCAAAAGTGCCGTAAGCCAGTTAGAGGCATTGTGTCATTTGATGCAAGAAAAGAATCTCCACATTCCTGGTGGAAACCATGTGCATAGGGAAAAGCCTCAGTGGAGAAAGGTTCTGGAACTTTTAGAGAATATTAAGCCTGAAGTTTTTCATGATGGCTTAAAGCCAGATTTACCGGACACAGGTCCTGAGAAAATGCAGATAAACTATTATGAATCTGATGAGAGGTCTGAAGATTCAGTAATGGATTGTTCCTTATCGTTCCTCCAGTTCAGTCCTCTACGTCTGGGTTGTCAATCTCCTCCTGCAGCTTGGAGACTGGTATGTCAAAATAATGACATCACTGGATATAGCCTGCTGCACTCCGCCTTCCATCTCAGTGTTACCAGTCACCATGCAGCAGGAGGACTTGACGAGCCTTGTAGAAGGGCTCTCTGGAGGAATGGATAAGGAGCTTTTAGTATAGTGCTAGATAGGGTTAAAATACTTGGTCTCTTTCTTTTTTTTTATTGAACGGTATCTCTTTAAAAAAACAAAAACAAAAAAAACCCCCAGAATTGATTGTCAGATTGACGGCACATTTGTTTATTCCGGCTCTCTTGCTCCCTGCCTGTGCCTGAGAGGTGTTTGGGGGTTCTGGCTCAGGGCTTTCGAGTCTTCCCTCCTTGAAGCACAGAGGTCTCTCCCCCAGGACTTTTTGGGGGAGAGCCCATCTTGACAACGGCAGCATACTTCTGACTGCCTGCCTTGCCGCGGCTCACCTGCCAGCACAGACGCCGACGGGGAAGTTCCAAGCTGGTGTTGCAAGCAAACAGCAGCTCCGTTTTGACGGAGCAGCTGCAGAACGAGCCGGTAAGCCTGCCATTGGCTTCGTTCGGTATTTCTGCGGTGAAGGCCTTCTTTTAAGGTAGGAGGGTTCCCGCGGTGTGTTTGGTGCCTTTTTTGCCGGCGCGGTGATTTCTTGGCGGCCATTTTCTGAGCCGCGGAGAAGCTGCGTGTTAGCAAAAAGCCTGCCATCGCAGTGCAGTCAGATTCGGGGCCCCGATTTCATTTGATTTCATTTAATTTCTTGCGTTTCTTTTAATTCGTTTCATTCTTTCTTTGATTGGTTTTATTTTTGGGGGTCTCCTTAATCGCTAATCCCTCTTCCTTTCAGCCTTCCCACAAGGGAGGGGGGGGCTGGCTGAAAGGGATTTTTCCTTGTGGTAGCAGTGTGTTTAAAAAAAAAAAAAAAAAAAAAAAAAGAGGGCTAGGAGGAAGCCTCAAGCGCAGCTCAGGCACCGGATTGGTGAGAGGGCTTGCGGTTAGGCTCTGGGGCTTTGGCTCGTTGGCTATATGGCTACCAGACCTCAGTGTATTGTGTGTGGCACCAGAAGAGGGACAGTGGCTGATACTGGAGTTTGCCGGGGCTGTGCGACGCTATCATCCGCAGTGGAGCAGCAGATGGAAATGCAGGAGCCCACGGAAGCGCAGGGAGCGCCCGCAGGTGGGCGGGCTGCGTCCCCGCGGGCTCTAACGTAGGGGGCTGCGGTGGAGGAGCTGCCGGGGTCTTCCGGGATCTCTCTACCGGTGCCGTCGCCGGCCCTCGGTGAGTTTAGTCCGGAGTTTGTGCTACTGATGCATCAGGCTTTCTGCCTAAAGCGACAGGGGGCAGCAGCGGGCCCTGGGTCGCTGGCATCGCCACCTCCGCAGCTGGAGGACTCTGAGGATTTGGGTGAGGGACCTTCGGCGCCTAAGCGTGCGAGAGCCAGGGACCCTGCGCTGGCGGAGGGAGATTGACCTGAGGTTTCCGTCCCGGAATGGGATCCAGAGGAGGGAACCCAGGATCTCGAAGAAGGGGAGATTCCTGAACCCGAAGATCAAGCTATGATAGTTAGGGTCTTCCGTAGAGAGGAGTTGGCAGCCTTGATCTCGGAGACCTTACAGATGTTGAATCTGGCAACGCAGGTAGCGGTGGAAGAGGAGGTGGAGGATCCTGTTATCCGGGCAGTTCGACAGACTCAGGTGGTGTTTCCAGTACACAAGGTAGTGGACAAAATGATTCAAGATGAGTGGGATAAGCCAGAAGCAGGCCTGAGGGGCTTGCGGACATTGAAGAGATTATATCCATTAGCCGATAAGGATAAGGAAAGGTTCTGGGCTCCACGGGTGGACGCAGTGGTTTCAGCGGTTACAAAGAAGACCACCATTCCGGTGGAAGGCAGTGCGGCCTTGAAAGATACTCAGGACCGTAAGGTGGACGGTCTGCTCAAGCAGGTTTTTGAGGTGGATTCTATGTCACTGCAGGTGTCCATCTGTGGAGCGTGGGTGGCCAGAGCAGCTTTGCGATGGGCACAACGGCTGCGTCAGTCTCCTCATTTAGATCTCGAGGAACTGAAAGAACTGGATCGCATGGAGTCAGCGACGGCTTACTTGGCGGATGTTCATTACGATTTGATCAGGGTGCTGGCTAATAGCACTGCGTCCACGGTAGCTGCCCGGCGTTTATTATGGTTGAGGAATTGGGCGGCGGACTGGAGGCGGAGGCGGATGAGTTGTTCGCCTGGGTAGAGCTTCGGTTGCCAGCGATCTCGGCGGCATACATTGCCGGAAAGGACAATGTCACCGCGGACTTCCTCAGCAGGGTGCACGTGGATGCAGGGGAGTGGGAGCTGCATCCCGACGTTTTCGCGCAGATAGTAGAGCATTGGGGTCCTCCAGTGATCGATCTCATGGCGACCTTTCGGTCGGCAAAAGTCGCCCGGTTCTTCAGCAGAAGGCGCGAGCGGATGTCAGAGGGCATAGACGCACTGTTACGTCCGTGGCCGGCAGGTCTTTTGTATGTATTTCCCCCTTGGGCATTGATCGGCAGGATAGTTCAAAGGATTGGAGCGCACAAGTGGAAAGTTCTGTTAGTGGTGCCCGACTGGCAGAGGCGGCCTTGGTATGCGGATCTGGTGCGCCTGTTGGAGGGCGTGTCCTGGAGGCTACCGCAGCGGGCGGATCTGTTGCGGCAGGGGCCACTGTTCATGCCGCAGGTGGATCAGTTCTCGCTTACGGTATGGCCATTAAGGGGGCTAAGCTGAGAAAGAAAGGCTATTCATCGGCGGTTGTAGCAACCTTGCTTAGGGCGCGGAAGCAATCGACGTCCTTGGCGTATGTGAGAGTTTGGCGTATCTTTGAGGATTGGTGTTATCGACGTCTTGTCCGAGCTCTCAATGTGTCCATTCCGGTGGTTTTGGAGTTTTTGCAGGATGGTTTTAATAAGGGTCTAGCCGCCAGTTCCTTGCGCGTCCAGTTGGCGGCCCTGGCCTGTTATAGGGGTAAGATCAATGGGGTGCCTTTAGGGGCTCACCCCGATGTAGTTCGATTCTTGAAGGCGGTCGCTAGGTTACGACCGGCGCGTAGGGTGTGCATTCCACCGTGGGACCTCAATCTCGTCCTCGCGGCATTGGTCAAGTCAGCCTTTGCGCCGGGCATCCCTTAAGGATTTGACGTTGAAGACGGTGTTTCTAGTGGCCATTTGTTCGGCTAGAAGGATTTACGAGTTGCAGGCGTGGTCATGCCGGGAACCTTTCTTATCTTTTTCCAGGGAGAAAGTGGTTCTCCGTCCGGTGCCATCCTTTTTTGCCTAAGGTGGTTTCCCCTTTTCATTTGAATCAAGCGGTTTGTTTGCCCGTTCTTGGGGCTCTGGAGAGCGGCGGTTCGGATCGCAGTCTTCATCTTTTGGATGTACGGAGGGCCTTACGTCAATATTTAAGGATAACTGAGTCCTTCCGTAAGTCGGATCGGTTATTTGTTCTGTTCGGTGGAGCGCGCAAAGGGGAGGCAGTGGCGAAGGCTTCCATTGCTCGGTGGGTAAAGGAAGCGATTGCCTCCGCTTATTTGATTCAAGGTCGAATGGTATCTGTCGGATTGCGGGCCCATTCCACAAGAGCGCAGGCGTGTTCCTGGGCGGAACACGGTTTAGTTCCGCCGGGGGACATTTGTAGGGCGACGACATGGTCGTCGCTACATACTTTCAGCAAGCATTACAGACTTGACATCGCAGCGGTGGCCGATGCTCGCTTTGGGTCGGCAGTTTTGTCCGCTGGCTGGAAGGGTCCCTCCCAATGATTACTGCTCTGGTACATCCCAGACGTAGAGGACTGAACTGGAGGAACAATAAGGAAATCATAATTACACTTACCTGGTAATTGTAGTTCCTTGAGTGACGACAGTTCAGTCCTCCTTCCCGCCCGGGGATTTCTAAGAGGTTCCAGCCATGGTAACGGGCAGGAGAAAGTTACAGGTGAGCTCGGTTTTCTTTCTCTTTGTTGAGGTATTCACTTTCTCTATGGCCAGGCAAGGGGTAAGAATGCCTGATCGGAGGGGGTGGATGCTTCTGAGTTTAGTTTTTTGGTTTCATCTGTTTGCAATGTTTGTAATTGGCTACTTATTTGTTGCTCCTGTGAGTCTGCTTTGTTAATAGTTCACACTGGGATGGAAGGCGGAGTGCAGCAGGCTATATCCAGTGATGTCATTATTTTGACATACCAGTCTCCAAGCTGCAGGAGGAGATTGACAACCCAGGCGTAGAGGACTGAACTGTCGTCTCTCAAGGAACTACAATTACCAGGTAAGTGTAATTATGATTTCTCTGTGCCAGAAGGCAGAATAAAAAGTTTGTGGATAAAAGAAGGGAAAAGCCTATAACCTGAATGTCCTAGAAGGCAGTGTGAAAACGGAGAAATGTGTTTAGCCAGGAATGCTAAAGAACCCTGTTGCTGACGAAAGGATATTTCTTTTGGGTTTGAAGAGAAGAGAAACCTTGCTTGATTGCTGAATGATTTGGAAAACAGCAACACATGTTAAAAAGCTACATAAAGCAGTTTCATTGTTAGGATTCTTTCTCCAAACAATAATCCATAGGCATTTATACCAAACCAGTTTGTTTTGCGTTGAGCCTTAATGCTCTTTAGAAAAAGAAATAAATTCCTGTGTTTTGCCTTGTAAACCCTCGGTCTCCACACTACTTGTTTTTTCTAAACAACACAACTACAAATCCCAGCAGCCCCGGCGCTGGATGAGGAAGAAAACTCTTTAATTAAAGGACTAACAAGTGCAGTCCTAGGCTTATAGGCTGTTGCCTGGGCCAGGGGCCTCCACACTACCTAAGAGCAGAAGGTGATGGATGGCACTGTGGGTAAGGATTTTCAGATGGCTGGAGACTTTGGCAACCATGCTTTGAGCCATTCTTTGTCCTCTAAGGGGTCTGGTGGCAGTGCCCAATGGTGTTGTGGAACCTTATCCAAGTGGAGATCTTCTGGACTCCGGATTGTCCTCCCTGGAATTCCTTTCCTTTTTGTAATAGGTCTAGTCTTTCTGGCATGGACTTTCAGACCCTGCAGCCTCTTGGTGCCCCCAGACGCAGTCTCATGCCAGGCAGGCTGAAAGTGGAAGCCCTATTCAATTCTTTGGCCAAGCGTCCTGGACAGAGGGCACTCTCTGGAGATGGCGTCTGGTATTATCTTCAGCTTCTCAGATTGGTGGTGACCATAGAGATGAACTCCTGAGAACTCGGGGACCCAAGTGTAGGCTTTTGAACCCATTGAAGGTGAAGGCCAGCCTGCAGTGGTGGTGACAGCCCTGTCATTTGAGGAAAGGCATACTGCTGGATGATTTCTCCTGGATCCTGCTGATGGTGGATGCCAGTCTCTCAGGCTGAGGAGCCCATTGCCAAGACCGTATGGCCAAGGGCCATTGGACCACAGGAAAGCGGTATGGTGCATCAACCGCTTCAAAGTGAGGGCCATCAGGTTGGCTCTTCTGCATTTCCAGCCCCTAGTCGAGGGTTGGGCGGTTCGAGTGTTTTCAGACATACCATGGCGGTGGCTTATGTCAATCAGCAAGGCGGCACAAGGGAGCGCTGGGATGAATCTCCTGTTGCCTGGTCGGAGAAGAACTTCCTAGCCTTGTCGGCCCAGCATATTGCCGGGCGGACAGTGTGGAAGTTGAATTCCTCAGCCAGCACGCTCTGAATTCTGAAGAGTGGGAGTTGAGCCATGAGGCATTTCAGTTGATTCTGCACCAGGGGGATCGCCTCGAAATGGATCTGATGGCAAACCACTCCAGTGCCAAACTTTACTACTTTTTCAGTCACCATATGGAGATGGGGTCTGAGGACGTCAATGCCTTGACTCAGCCTTGGCCAAGTCAGCGGTTGCTGTATGTGTTTCCTCTATGGCCCCCTGTGTGGCGTGTGATTCGGCATATAGAGCGCCATCTGGGCAGGATTTTCTTGTAGCGCTGGATTGGTCACGGACAGCATGTTTTGGAAACCTGATGTGACTCATGCAGGTGCCTCTTCTTCAACTGCCTTCAACTCAAGACATACCTATTCTCCGAACACTTTGAAATCCCCTACCCTCCAAGTCCAGCCACACAGTGTACACAGACACACAAACAAAAAGCCCGCAAAAACACAATTAGTTAACCATACACAGTCCTCTTACAGACACACCAGAAATCCACAGACAGCTCTCCCACAGACACACCAAAAATCCACAAAAAAAATGGAAATAAATTCACACACACACACACATACACACACGACTGACGAATACTCTACCCTATAACTCATTGTATTTTAACCTTTTTGTAAATAACCTCTGTAAATAACATTGGCAGTTCTTTGCCTATTCCCTGTAAAAAGTTAGAAACTTCTGATCAATATAACGATACAAAAGTATACACCTTGTAAATAGTTTTAAGCAGTTTAACGCACTGTTATATGTAAAAAGTTAAAAATTTCTGTTCAATGTAATGGTATACGAATGTATACAAAACTGTTAATTTGTTCCATGTAAACCGCCCCTGATCTCTGGAAGGGGCGGTATAGAAGAAATAGATAGATAAATAAATAAATAAACTGCCTCCGTCTTGGTGGGTATTGCTGCAGGGACTGATCCTCCTGGATGACCCGGCTCTCTTCTTGCTTTCGGCATGGCTCCTCTAGCGCACAAGATCTACACTGGCAGTCTCCTCTTGGTGCCTAGAAAGTGTCTGCCAAGCTAGCATACGTACAGATGTGGTTCCTCTTTGAATGCTGGTGCAATAATTGACTCCTGAGGCGGCCAAGGTGTCCTCCCTATTGGCCTTTCTGCAGGATGGTTTAGAGGAGGGTCCATCACTTAGCTCCCTGAAAGTTCAGGTGGCAGCTCTGGCTTGTTTCTGTGGTCTAGCGTTGGGCTTTGGCCTTGCACCCGGACATCTCACATTTTCTCTAGGGGATTTGGTGTCTGCCTCCTCCCCTTCAGTCTACGATCCCTTCTTGGGATCTGTGCCTGGTGCTCAGGGCTCTCTGATGGTGGCCCCATTTCAGCTGTTGAAGCATGCCTCCTTAAAGGATTTTATGCTCATGTCTGTCTGTCTGTCTTGGCTATGATTTGTTCCGCAAGGCGCATTTCTGAGCTGTAGGCTCTTTCTTGCTGAGGTCCTTATTGGAGGAGACCATTTCCATTCAGCCTGTACCTTCCTTCTTGTCTAAGGTACTTTCTCCCTTTCACATCAACCAGGTGGTTTGCCTGCCCTCCTTTCCAAAGGAGAAGTATAGGGGAAAGGATAAAGATCTTCACCTGGTGGATGTCCAAAGGGCACTTCTCCAGTACCTGGAGTTACGAATCCCTTCATAAGTCCAACCATCTTTTTGTACTGTTTGCTGGCTCGTGCTAGATTGAAGCTGCAACTAAGTCAACTTTGGGGTGCTGGATTAAAGAGGCCATTGCTTCGGGGTATCTGTTGCAGAACCGGCCAGTTCCAGAGGGTTTGCGTGCCCAGTCTACCCGAGCAAAAGCATCCTTTTGGGCAGAGCAGATCTCAGTAGCCTCTGCAGACATTTGTAGGGAGTAACTTGGGCATCACTTCCAAGTAGTGATGCTTGACAAAAGTGGATGTCCCTGAACAGGCGGATATGGCCTTCAACTCAAGAGTTTTGTGAACTGCTGTGTCTCCTTCCTGCCCAGTGGTGGTGTAGCTTTGGTACATCCCACTTGTTTGGACTGGTCTAGCAGGATGATATAGAAGGTGATATTTTACTTACCAGTTAATGTTTTTTTTTCCTTGAGTCCTGCTAGACCAGTCCAAGCCCCACCCCTGGAACTGTATTCTGTTCTGCTACAGTACCTTTGGGTCCCCTATGATTTTTATACTAGGCTCTACAGTTTGATCTTCTGCTGACAGCTTTCTGTTTATGCTTTCCTGTACATGGTTCTGTACTGTTGATTACTCACTGTGGCCCACAATTGTGTGATGCTTGCTATGTATCTTCCATATACTTTGAGATGAATACTGAAGAGACCTTTGGTGGCTGAGGCAAATAGAGGCATGAGTGATGTCATTGAAACATTGGTTCTGTCTCTACCAATGAAAAACCCATCTGCTGGTAGGGGAACATAACCCACATATCTGGACTGGACTAGCAGGACTCAAGGAAAAACATCAACTGGTAAGTAAAATGGCACTTTACACCTTTAATCACCTACTTGTGCCTGCTTAAAAGATGCCAGGAAACAATAATCAGATATTTACACAGTGATTTTAAGAGTAAAAATCTACATCAGCTGGTAGGGAGTGTGTACAAATTTCACATCATAATATCTATTACTAATAAAGGATCTTAGCTGTAAATTGTTTATTTATTTACTTTTCTGATTGAGTGAAGTTGCTGAAGTCTCTTTGACTCTGAAGGATAAATGCTGTATTTTTTTTTTTTTCAGTTCGATTTGGTAGCAGTAAAATCAACAAAGAGTTGATAGAGCGGATGGAGCGACTTACAGGTCACAGAGCTCATCACTTTCTTCGTAGGGGAATCTTTTTCTCGCACAGGTCGGTGCATTTTAATGGGTAGCAAGATAACAGTCAGATCCACATAGAACTTCTATGTGATTGCTCAATTTCAGTAAAAGTGAAAGAACATTTTAGGGAGGGTCAGAAAAAGTGGGCTCTGTGACAACACATGATAACAACTTTAGCATGCACTAATTGTTAGTAAGTAATCTGGATCTCTTGCAAATAATTTCTTTGACTGCATTCTGCCACTTGGGCTTACAAAGGTGATTTTAGCGTCAATTCAGGTTCATGTAAGATAGTTAGGATGAAAGACCCACACTTGTGGTGCGTTTTTTTTTTAATAAATTGCTTTAAATTGTATTCCTTTGTAGCCCTCGTGGTAAATGCTGTCGTGATAGATAGTGAAAAAAAGGAATTAACTGTCAGACATCATGGTGCTAATTTTATAATGGGACATCTATGTGAAAATTAATTTCAACAAGACTGAAGCCCTCTACATAATGAGAGATGCCACATTTGTTCCCCCCCCACCCCTCCACGATAACACTGAATGACACTACAATCAAAACCAAGGCAGAAGTCAGATAGCTTGGAGTCACCCTGGATTAACATCTAACATTCAAAACCACCAGAACAATTTACCACAAAACACAGACATTCCAACGACTCGGACCACTCCTCGAACCAGAAGACTTCCAAACTGTACTTCAAGCTTCAGTAATACCCCAACTAGATTACTGCAATGTCATATACCAAGGACTACCTAAGTCCACATTTCTACCTCTCCAAACAGCTCTGCACTTAGCAGCAAGAACCCTACAAGATGCAGTAAGGCAGGATAATATTACTCCAATACTCAGACAGCTCCATAGGCTCCCACTACAGAGCCGTTTAAGATATAAACAATAATGTTAACCCATAAAGCCATCCACTCAGACCCCCCCCCCCCCAATGCCCCTTAGTTCACTTCTGCAACCCTCCCAATCACAAAGAACTAGACGAACCTCCACAATGAACATCTGGTCATTTCTTACACTAGGACCAAATCTAACCAGCAAGCATGTAAAAGAACATTCCAGTTATATACACCCTCCATATCGAACAAACTACTGGACAAAATCTGACTCATCACTGACCACAAGACTTTCTGAAAACACACGTAAAAACACATCTATTCATGGAACATTTCAGTACAACTGCATAACTCCCTCCCTCATAAAGAACAAAACATGATATATATGATATATATCATTACTGCTGTATGTAGTCTGAAATGTATATAATTAAGAACCCTCTGGGTCCTGATCACATGTTGTATATAGTTTCATACCACTGTTATAAATGTACTTGCATTTGTTCGATGTAAACCGTCTTGACCCAGTGAAAGGTGGTATATAAATAAAGTTAGCTAAATAAAAAAATAAAATTCGTCAAAGGTTCCTGTTTTAGAAATGCAAATTAGGTCCTTCTTTGCTTTTATAAAATAGGCCTTACAATGACTTTCAATAGCATACTAATGCTATGGCACAAATTTAAGCCTGTCGTGAAGAAGGTATACATCGTAACTCTGCTCCAGCTGCATCCAAACTGTGCTCCAAGAACGCCAGTACACAGATTGCGTCAAAGTAGGTGTGCCTGCTTTATGTGTATGTGGTTTCCCAAATAGTTTTATGAGCCCGTTTCCATGTTTAAAGCCTCTTTAATGTGTGGTAAAAGCTTTATGAAAGTTCCTCACAGAGGTCTGCCGTCATACCCACAGGCTTTGCATCAGTTTTGAAAGTGAAAGTACACATCTCTTTTCACTTTGAAAGCACCCACAGCCACTTGCCACTCCCCTTTCTGTGTGCATACCTTTAAACACATTAAAGTACGTGTGTTGCTACAATACTCGCCCCCAAGGCTGACCCAACCCTTAGGCAAACTAGACAGCTAGGGCAACAGCTTCTAGGGGGCAGAAAACAGTAGGGCATTCTGACAGCCATGGGGGATATAAAGCTTAAGGTTTGCTTAGGGTGCCAACACCTCAAACCAATGTGGGGACTGACCCTGCTCACCCCTCCCCACACCTCCAGGAATATCCCTGTTAAATATGAATAAAAAGATATCTCTTGTTCTGCAATGGATGTACGTTTATACACAGGGAGGGAGATTTTTCAAATAGCCCATTCTATATTCTCCTGCTAGACCAGTCCAGACAAGTGAGTTGTGTTCCCCTACCAGCAGATTGGTGGAGACAAAGAACCAATGAAAATCCCAGGTTTCAATGATATCACTCCTTTGCCTCTATTCGCCTCAGCCATCAGCGGTCTCCTTAGTGTTTCTTGTCTCCAGCAGATAGTGGATGGATTTTCTCCTCTCTGAAGAAAATTGTGAGGATTTGAGAGGAAAAGATTTCTTTAAAATGCTCGTGAACGATGGCCTGCAGGTTGATCTCACTGGAGCGTGAAGTGGGATTGCGATCTTTTCAGATTGCAGTCTTTTCAGTAGCCATAGGAGGAGAGAAAATTTGGTTCAGCTCCACACTCTTACCCTTGATCAGAGCTTGTTGAGCAGCCAGAATTTGGAAGGATCTGGAAGAGTACAACTGCCTCACATAACCTCAGCACCTCCTCCCCCCTCTGTTCTCCCTTTCTGCTCGTTCCCAAAGATTGCAGAAGGTTCTCAGTGGGATATGCCTGCAAGCCTCCTTAAATGCAGTTCTGCAAAGGCAGAGATACTATTCCTGGGGAGTAGAGCTGAGCATGGCACGGAGTTTCGGTCTGGGGCTCTCAGGGGGTGAGTACCAAGCCTGGACCTCATTACTGTCCTTATTGGGGGCTCCCAATTCTGTATTCCTGGGATGCAATTTGGGGTGGACCGCTGGTTACCATTGGCACAGTGTGGGGATTTCCTACCATTTTCTGCACATACTAGTAGCATTTTTACCTATTGTGCACCTTGCAGTCGCGTGGTTCTAACACGTGTTCCTTCCCTAGTGCTTGTAACAAAATTGTATTAAAGAGCACAGTTAATGCACACCGCAGTAAAAGCACAGTTACCATGTGCCTTCGCGCCACCGCGTCCTTAGCATGTACTGTTGTGATACTTGCCTTAACTATGTCTTTTTCCAGGAAATGTTTAACCAGTGGCAAGCGAGGTGCCTCATCTCCGGATTCTGCAATCTGCTCTTCTGGCATGGCAGTTTCTGAGTTGTCCCTGGAAGTCCTGCTCCCCCTCTTTTTCAGCTGGGGGATGCAATTAGTCCGGCATTGCCTATCTCAGGGCAGGATATGACAGATGGTGCTATGGGTAAGGGTATCTAGTCAGCCGGAGGATCTGGCAAATGTGCTATGAGCCACTCATCGTCCTCTAGGGGGTCTGTGGCAGCTGTGCCCCCCTGGTGTTGGATGGGACATTTCCAAGAGGAGAGCTTCCGGACTCTGAATTGCAGAAGTCCTGGTCCTTCTGGCTTGGAAATTCAGACCCTGCAGCCTCTAAGTGGCCCCAGGCACAATTTTGTGCGGGAAAGGTGGAAACTGGAAGCCCTGTTTGATTGCCTTTTGCTAAGTGTCCCCAACATGGGACATCCACTGGAGATTTTGAGTATGACTTGAATTCAGATGGCTTGGTACTGGGCTCTGTCATGGATGTAGAAGTACTCTCGCCTTCAGAAGATTATGAAGAGGCCAGGGTCTCATCCACTTTGAACTTGCCGGAGCAGGAGCCAAAGGTACACCCACTCCTTCAAGGGGTGTGAAAATCTACTATTGCCTTCCCATTCCCAGATGTGGTTGGAGTGGGACTCTCCTGACTCCTTGCCTAAAAGATTAAGGGTCTGTAAGAAGATCTCCGCTCTCTCGGAGGAGGAGTGCGTTTGAGTAGTTTGGCATTCCCAAGGTGGATGCACTGATCATGGCAGTTACCAGTTGGACCACCATTCCTGTGGAAGGCGGACCGGCCTTAAGGATTTTCTGGATCGTAAGGTGGATTCATTATTGAGAAACCAGTTCGCTGTGGCAGTGGCTATTCTGCAGCTGGCGATATGTACCAGCCTGACATCTCGAGTCCTGCTTTAGTGGATTCAGTCAGATGATATTACATCTCTTTAGAGTTAGCTATGGCCTTCCTTTCTGATGGCATGTATGGCCTGGTATGTTTGTCAGCCAGGGATGGTGCCCCGACAATGGTGTCATGGCTTTGGATTTGACTCCGGTACTGGGCAGCGGGCACATTTTCCAAAGCCCAGTTGGCCCAACTGGCTTTTCAGGGGAAGCTTCAGTTTGTAGCTATGATTTATTTTTGCTTGGCTTTGCAAGTTCTTCTTCTACTGACAGCCTTCTGTTTATACTTTCTTGTACATAGTTCTCTATTGTTGATTACGCATTGTTGCCCACAATTGAGGTTGTGTGAGGCTTGCTATGTTTCTCCCATATGCTTTGGGGTGAATACTGATGAGACCTCTGGTGACTGAGGTGAATGGAGGCATGGGAGCGATGTCATTGAAACCTCTGCTTTTCATTGTTTTGTTTAGTTTTTTTAATTGAAAGTTTAAAGCTTTGTATGCATTTGTATTATTTACATCATCCAAGAGAAACAAAAAGAATAGAATTCAGTGATTATGATGCATATAAAGACTCAACCTCACATCACGGGGCATCACATGGCATTAAGTAACCAATTAAAGCAAAAGAATCAAATACACAGATTGGAGCCGTTATTTAAATTAAACTGTTATTCTAAGCTGTTTAAACCAAACCATATAAAGAGGAAAAAAGATAAACAAATCATCCCCCCCTCCTCTACCAGAAAACTCTCTAATAAGGTGAGATCAAGGAAAGAATAACGAATTTCCTGATGAACAATTAAACATTTGCATAGGAAATTTAAAAAATAAAAGAAAAAATGTAGCTCCAAGGGCCAACACGCCTGCCAAAGGCACAAAAATGCTTCTGGCGGAGCTGTATATCCCACAATATATCAGGAAAGACATTTACAGGTTGGCCACAAAAGGATAGGCTCCTACATTGGAAAAAATGCTTTAACACATTAGATTTATGCAAAAGAGACACAAATGTTACTAACAATATTGCACGAGTAGGAATTTAATCAGTAGATGACTCAAGAAAAGCAGAGGGGTCCAGAGACTCCACTGAAGAAAGTTGGTCCAGGCCCACCCGCTCCTTGTTCAACTTCTATTCCCATTGCAAATATTTACTATTTACCTGTTTGTGGAGGGAATAAGAGGAGGGGTCAAAGAAAGATAAAATCTCCTTTAGATATTTATGAAACGCATAGGAGGTAACAACTTGATGGAGGGAAAAGTTAAAAAATGGAGATTAGAAGCTCTTAAAGTGTTTTCCTGAGCTTCCAGCTGCTTTTGGAGGAGAAGAGAACTGTTAACAGAGAAAACAGTCACTGCCTGTAGTGCAGTAATCTGTCTGACCTGCTGACCACTCTTGGTCATCAACTCTGTAATTTTAACCTTGTTCTCCCCCGACTTTGCAGCTGTTTCCTCAAAAAAAAATTGGAGATCTGTTGAAAAAGCATCTGATAAAGATATGCTGATACGGAAACAACCTGCCAAATGTCCTTTAAGGTAACGTCTACCGGCGGGGAGACCAAGGCAGACGAAAAGGAAAGAGAAAATTATGTTGGTAGTGGAGCTGGCTGGAGCCCTCCTGGCTCCTCCAAATCATCCAGAGAATCCCACCTGGGGTGAAGGGAAGGTGCTGCCATGGGTCTGCCAGCAACAGCACAACCTCGGAGAGCCCCTGAGCAGAAGAGCGAGCTGAGAGTCACCACTTGTGGGAGAGGAACTTCTGGGATCTGCAAAAAGAAGTCAAATATTTAATGTGTTGGTCTATTGGACCCAGTACCTTAACAGCTTTGTGCCCTTTCAACCATCTGTTCTTTCTTTTCAGCCTCATGCAGTAAAGAAGGATCCTCTCATGCGCCCAAGAGGTCTGTTCATCCCCTTAGGACAAGTCCCTTTGGATCGCGCCCACTACCGTGTCCCGTGGAGGGGCCTAGATATTTATAGCCCCCTTGGCTCGATGCCACAGGGATGCCTCTGCTGATGCTGGTAGGAAGAGTAGAGAGCCCTCTCATTGTCTTTTTGTATCCACCAATCTTCTGGTAGGGGAACACAACCCACTTGTCTGGACTAGTCTAGCAGGTCTCAAGAAAAGGGTATTAATTGGTAAGTAAAATGTTACCTTTCTGCAAATACAACATTGGTCTACCCATGGAATTGGTTTTGAAAATTTCCTTCATAAGAATAGTATGCCATGTTCAATGAAAAGCATTTTTGGGATGGTATTACTTTTGTAAATTAACCTTGAATGTTTCTTTTCAAGCAGAACTTTTCTGCATGCATTAGGAGAGGGTTACGTGATCTTGTCCTGTTTGATGTTGAACTCTGGTGATGTACATATGTTGATTGAATGGAATTATTTTTTTTTCTGTAATCAGCTTAGTTTAATTTATTTAAAACCATTTCTAATACCACCTAAATTAATCAATGCAATTTGAGATTAGTTCATCCCCTAATGGTTTTGGCATCCAGGAAATAAATAGCTACTGAATATTTACAAGCGGAGATGGTGATATTCAGTCACTGGTGTATTTTGAAACCTTCCAGAAGTTATTTGTAGATGCCAAAATAAATATATTTGATAAATGCAGGAGACGGAACCCAATTATACTTTTTATTATGGCGTACCACTCCCTCCTCCAAAGAGGAGCATGCCTCTCGGTTACGCCAACGAATTGAATTGGCACCGATAGTGACTCATTGTATTGCTTTTCATCATGTTTTTGAGGATCTACGTTGGACTGTGCTGGACCATGTACCTTTAAATCCACGTGGTGGTGATAGGGAGAGAAGACTTCAATGGCTAGAACAGCGATGGATTTTTTTCTATGGAGCCACATGGACTTAATCGTGAAATTGATTGGTTGAGTGTGCTGTGACGCTGTTTCTGTGGCTCATCCAATTAGGGCAGGGATTTCCCTGTTGGTGGGGATTCCCCTGTTCCTATTGGTTGGTTTCTCCTTTTAAATGCATTCAGTCTGGAAAAAGTTTTGACCTGAGCCGCGTTGACGGCGTTTTCAACATTGTTGCCACACTACTGAGATTAGAGAGAAGCACTTGATACAGGGCTGGTGCCCGAAACGTGCACGTCGTGCCGAGCTGTCGTCTTGTGAGCAACGCAACTGGAAGGGGACTTTATAACGAGATTTTTCGACGGAAAGATAAGGGTAGTAATTTTTGATTTTGGGTGGAGAACCTTAACTGATTAAAAAGCAGCTGGCCGCCTGGTGTGGGTCAAGTTTCCATACTGACCCTCCTCTGGCTCGCTTCAACAAAAAGAATTTAAAAACACAGTGTGGGTTCTATATTTTTGGTGGACATTTTTGTTTGGTGAGAAGAGGCAAGAGAATGTGTCAGTAGCCGTTCTTTGACCACCAGAATAGCTCCAGTCGTTTGTATATGTCCTTGTTATCTCCATGACCACTGACATGTATCCCTATTTAGAGCAGTAATAACAGGTGTTATGCAGGGCCTCTAGCCTGGAAGGTACTCGACCAGCCAATCTATGTGATGTCGGTGTGTATAAGGTGCTTGCAGGAGTGGGGTGTATGAAGACAGACCCTCGTTCTTATGGTATGAGTACTGGGAATGCAGAGTAGATGATGCTGTGCAGGAGTCTTTCTGTGTAATGGGTGCGGCTTCAGATTCATGTGCCCTTAACCTTGCTGGCTTGCGTGGAAGGGGATTGTAAGATTGTTAGGTGGTTGCAGCAATTTGGAGATACGTGTAAGGAAAAGGTGGGTAGCTAGAGTCCCGTGAATGTGTTCCCATTGTGGACAGGACAGCTGTGACTGAAGAATGAAGAATATAAATTGTATAATGTAATTTTGTAAAAGTTTTTTGCAAACACGCTGACCTTACATACCAAGAATTTCTCACACAAGAGCTTGCTAAGGCATTGACAGGTTGTCTTACTTGAAAGAATATTTTCTGTCTATTGTATGTGAATACTGAGCTTTTCCCCATCAATTGATTGTAATGCAGCCAGGGAAAACTATAACTCATACCTATGTCATTAATCTCCATTGTAGTATTTTTATAGCATAATCGCACTACGCATGCAGCACTGTACAGAAATATAAGCAAAAAGACAGTCCCTGCTCATCAGTGCTTGCAATCTAGTCAAGACAACACAGAACAATAGACAGATCGGGAAAACAATTTATGGTGACACTGAGCAATAGTTAATTCGGGATAAAGCAAAGTATGGGGTAAAACAAAGTATGGCAATTACAATTCGGGCAAAACAAGTATGGCATTTACAGTTTTAGACATGACAAAGGACGGGAGTCAGGTTAGGATAAAGGGTAGAAGTCGGGATCTGAAAGCGATAGTGAAGAGGTTGGTTTTCAACCTGGACTTGAAGAGGGCCAGGGAAGGTGCCTGGCATATAGGCACATGTAGGTTGTTGCAGGCATACGGTGCAGCAAGGTGAAAGGAGCGAAGTCGAGAGTTAGCGCTGCGAGTGGAGGGTCTAGATAGAAGTAATTTGTTAGAAGAGCGAAGTTCCTGAGAGGGGATCTAGAGAGATGAGAGATGAAAGGTAATGAGGGGCTATAGAGTGAATGCATTTATAGGTCAGGAGGAGAAGTTTGAATTGGATGCAGAATTGGATAGGGAGCCAGTGAAGCGACTTGAGAAGGGGAGTAATGCGGGCATGGCAAGACTGACTAAAGATTAGTCAAGCAGCATAATTTTGAATAGATTGAAGGAGAAAGAGAGAGCTCACAGAGACCAGTAAGGAGAAGGTTGCAGTAGTCGAGGCGAGAGGAGATTAAGGAGTGGATAAGGGTTTTAGTAGTGTGTTCAGAAAGGAAGGGGTGTATTTTGCTAATGTTGTAGAGAAAGAAGCGGTAGGTCATAGCTACATGTTGGATATGGGTGGAGAAGGAGAGAGAGGAGTCAAAGATAACTCCCAGGTTGCGGGCTAAGGAAACCGTAAGGATTGTAGAGCCATCCACGGAGACTGATGAGAAGGGAGGGAGAGGAGGGGAGGAATTGGGGGGGAAAGAAGTTCAGTCTTGACCATGTTCAGTTTCAAGGGACGGTGAGACATCCAGGCAGCGATGTCAGAAAGGCAGGCAGAGATCTTGGTCTGGATTGCTGGAGAGATATTAGGTGTAGAGAGGTAGATTTGGGAGTCATCAGCATAGAGATGGTATTGAAAGCCATGGGAGGAGATAAGCGTACCAAGGGAATGGGTATAGAGAGAGAAAAGGAGCGGACCCAGGACGGATCCCTGGGGTACACCAACATGGAGCGGGGTGGGAGAGGAGGAGGAACCGCCAGAGCATACACTAAAGGAGCGATGGGAGGGGTAGGAGGAGAACCAGGAAAGTACGGAGCCCTTGAAACCAAGCGAGGAGAAGATTGTGGTCAACAGTGTCAAAGGCAGCAGAGAGGTCGAAGGATGAGGACGGAGTAGAGGCCCTTAGATTTAGCCAGGAACAAGTCATTGGAAACCTTTTGTAAGGACCGTTTCAGTGGCGTGTAAGGGATGGAAGCCAGATTGTAGAGGGTCCAGGAGAGCCTGAGAGGTGAGGAAGTCAAGGCAGCGGCGGTGGACTACTCGTTCAAGTAGTTTTAGATATGAAGGGAAGGAGGGAGATGAGTCGATAGTTAGAGGGAAAGGTGGGATCGAGTGAGGGTTTCTTGAGGAGAGGTGTGACCACAGCGTGCTTGAAGTCTGTGGGGACAGTTGCAGTGGAGAGTGAAAGGTTGAGAATAAGAGAGATGGAAGGGACAATGGTGGGGGAGATGGGTGGGGATAGGATCAGAGGAACAGGTGGTGGGTTTGGAGGAAGAAAGGAGTGCGGTTTGCTCATCAGAGATCGTAGGGAAGGATTAAAGAGAGATCCCTTCAGTGGTGGTTGGGGCAGCAACCTGGGATCAAAAGAGACCAGGATTGAAATCCCACTGACTCTCCTTGTGGCCTTAGGCAAGTCACTTAACCCTCCATTGCCTCAGATACAACCTTAGTTTGTAAGCACTCCTGGTATAGGGAAATACCTATAGTACCTGATTGTAACTTGCCTTGATCTATTACTGCAAAGGCGTGAGCTAAATACTATGTAAAAAGATAAATGAATAAAAATGCATTGAAAATCCTAAAAATGTTGCAAGCTTGAAATATATCCCCTTACAAGTAAATATCGCTAAAAAGAATACAATGTGATCTTAGGCAACAGCAATGTTTTATATTCTTCACACTGTATGACTTGAAGCAGGCCAGAAAATAGTAAATTCCCTCCCAGCTTGTACAGCAACCGTTACTGAATCTAATCCGGTGTCTTGTGTGCTTACAATATTGCCCCACCAGATCTAGAAAGTGATAGAGGGCAAAGAAAAAAATTTCTGAACATCAGGGTTATTTTGTTTTTGTTTAATGAAGCCTCGTAAACCTGCCTATACCTTCTTGAAGTCCAGCTCTTGTGCTTGCTTGACCTTACCTTCTGGATACAGAGTCTAATTTGAATTAAAACTCTTAAGGTGAAAGTGCGTAACAATATTCAAGTCCAGCCAGCAGAAAGACCTATTAAAAATCTGTTTAGTAAATTGGATTTGTTCCCACAGAACATCTTAAAGCAATACTTTAATTACAGATGAAGTTACTGTAATGTTTTGTCCCTAATTATTGCTCCCAGTCTTCTGTTCTTAGGGAATGGTGGCAAGAATTCCCATTCCGCAGGGAATTATGGGACCTTTGGGAGCTGGAGAAGCAGCCTGTACATCTCTCCCCCACTGCATCTCGCACTAATGTGGCTTGGTTTGTTATCAGGAGAACAGCAGCACAGCACCTGATACTGTATGCTTTGGTCCACACAGCATAACAGTGTCCTCCACGGTTCCAACAGCAATGCTGTGCCCTTGGACTGCATTCTCCTCTTCTGCCGCCCAAGTACCATGCCACTGCTGCCCTCCTCCCCTTTGAGGTCCTTTCTGTCTCCCTACCCCAGGCTTCCCTCACACTCACTTTCCCTGTCTGGCGGATCTGTTTTCCTTCCTTCCTTTCCAGCACTTATCCAGGAAATGGCTTTATTTCTGCAAAGTAAAATACAGATTTGCCTTTTTTAGTATGAACACTTGTGCACATAGCTGTTAAGTCTTGCTGTAGAATTTATTCTTTGAGCTTCCATAGAAAACTGAGGGTTGTAGTCATAACCTTAAAGGAGCTGGTGTTCTTTCCTCCTTTTTCTCATGGTGATTGTCTCATGTGTCTCTTCTATTTTTTTTTCTTTAGAGACATGCACCAAATCCTTGATGCCTATGAACAAAAGAAGCCATTTTACCTTTATACAGGAAGAGGACCTTCCTCTGAGGCAATGCACATGGGCCATCTCATTCCTTTTATCTTTACAAAGTGAGTGTTACGTTGCAGTTGCATGGTCACAAGTGCTCACTATGGGGCTGTTCTGTGCTCCTTACAAAAGCGCAGTAGCCGAGTGCGCGGGTTTTGACACGACTATGCTAAAAATGGCACGCTACTAGAGTAGCACACAAATAGGCGGGGTTAAGGTGAACAATGGGCAGAGAGTAGGCAGTGATGGGCATGTGGCTGGGGCGCCCGTGCTAATCGCATGCAAGCAGCATGTTGATGCTGCTAATGCAGTTGCAACTACAGTCTGCCTCTGACCAGGCGGTAGCTGCACCCGCCCTGCTAGTGCGTTCCAAGCATACAGTTTGTACACGAGCATTAGGAAGTATGTCGGGGCTATTGGGGATTTTGTTTTGTCTAGGGGGGACATTGCCTCCCTCCCCCCCCCCAACAGTCTGCTGATGGCATTGGGGGCTTTCACCGATGCCTGGGTCATCTGAGGTGAAATGTCAAACTTCACCTCAGATTACTGTGTCCATTGGGAGAGCATGCCAAACTTGCGCCAACGTCTGTCTGCATGTGTTTGGCTTGCTCTCCCAGTTTAATACTAATCTTTTACATACTGGGTAATTTGCATATTGCATCCCCACACAAAGAGTTAGCTTTAAATTTGTGTTAGGAAACTCTGTGCTAGAGTCTTAAGCACTGGTCTCTAGTGCAGGGTTTCTGCATTGGCCTGAGATTGTAAGCCCTCCGGGGACAGGGAAATAACCTACTGTACCTAGAACTACTACTGAAAAAGCATGAGCTAAAATACCAATAAATACAATATTTTAATTTCTTAGTCTAGAATTAAACAGCCTTAGTCCTCAATTGTTGCAAACGGGTCTGGCTTTTGTATTTGCTGAAATATGTGATTCTCTGGATTCGTGGCTTCAACTAAATATTAATAATTAGATCTAATGAACATTCGTTGTGCATATCCTGAGAACCCAGTTCTGTTTACAGCTGGACCAGAGAAGGCCATCCTGTGTTTAATGACTGCAGCTAAGCAACTTTACCAGAACCTGAAAATTAAATACTGTTTCAAATTTTGGGAGCTAGTGAGATGGGGGCATGCCACTTCCAGAGCAAAGTATAAAACATCCATTATAAGGTATCTTGGGTCAGTCCAAGGATTATCCCTCTTGTTTGCAAAAGAAACCACAAGATATCCTCATCCTTAGTCCTCCAAAAATGGTTTTGAATTTACTAAGGAAACACAGACCAAGGATCAAACGTTTCTAATTACAGTCTAATTTGATTGCAACCTGCAATGAGCCTGTGTGGACCTGCGGAATATGAATGAAAACTAATAACTAATAAACCCAGAGCAGACTCCAGAATGACTTACATAGAATGCAGTGAGATTCTTAAATGCTGACTGAGCTGCCTGCCAGAGATTCCCCAAATTAGTGATAATTAATATCTGCATAGAGGGGTGATAGAAAATACTGTAAGTTTTTACGTGTAATGCTGCGAGGGTCGGAATTCTGAGTTTCAAAATACTTTTGCTGGTGTGGGAGAACAACACTCATTACAATTTTGCTTTTGTTGACCAGGTGGTTGCAAGAGGTATTTGATGTTCCTCTGGTTATCCAGTTGACCGATGATGAAAAATATCTGTGGAAAGATCTGACCACCACACAAGCGTACCAGTATGCTATAGAAAATGCCAAAGACATCATTGCCTGTGGCTTTAACAGTGATAAAACATTCATCTTTTCTGATCTAGACTACATGGGGTAAGAACATAAAATCATTTAGTCAGCCCTGCCTGAGACAGTTCACCAGATGTCCCTGCGTGTTGCTTTGCAATCTGAGACAATCAAGGAAAAAGACTTGATTTTGTGTGACAGCTTGCTGATGAAAGATGAAACCTTCCACTGCATTTTAAGGGCACCATCATTCTCTATTGTACATATGCCTGCCTAGATGTGCATGATAGTTACAGCATTTGTGCTTAGATTATGGGGGCTATGTTGGAAGCCCTATTCATGCTTTGGACATCTGAAAGTGGGCATAGAGGCGTTTCCAGAGCCATTTTAGAACCTAGGTCTGTGGATGTCCCCAATGCGAGGATGCCCAAGTCTGAATGGGGGCCCGGCCGGGGCATTCCCAAGAACTTGGACATCCTCGCCTGATCTCAGAAATGTCCTGGACGTCCAAAGTCGCGCCTAAGGTTTTACCTGCTCCAGGCACGAGCAGGCATCTGAAAAGTGTTCATTCTGTAAGGCAAACATCTGGAGAGTATGGAGAAGGAGCTACACTAATACCCTCTTTATGTTACAGTGAGTCAAGGAACACTGACAGGAAACGGGGGTTCATATTTTCATTTTGCCACATGGCTGGATGTCCCCTTATATGCTAGCTTGCATCCCATCCCATGCTTTCCTAAGGGGGATGTCTATGTTCCTAAAATTGTCTACCCTGGACATCCCTGATTTGACTTAGACATCCTTTCTAAAATGCCACTTCATATACGTGACTATTTGCATCTCTTTTCTAGTTTACTGTTGCACAGTGAGTACAGTATGTTGTGGGGAGCTTCAGTAACCTAGTATGGATCCACTGAAATCAATGTCATTGGAAGTGATACAAACAGTACCTGCTGAGCCAGACAAATTACTATTTCCAGAGCACCTCTGCTAGACCAGTCCAGACCATAGGGTTAACTCCCCCAACCAGCAGATGTGAGACAGAAAACACCAGAATAGTGCCATGACGACATCACTGACACCTTAGCCTGTACAGCTTAGGGGCACTAGTCAGTATTTCCTCTGTCTCAGCAGTTAGTGGCTGATTTTTTGTAGGGCCTCCTGACTTAGCTGCTGCTCCGGGCTCAGGACGGTATCAGTTCAGCAACACCAGCGGTCCTGGGGGGTGCACAGGAGACTTTCCCTGGTCTTGACTGCTCTTCAAAGGGGGGGGGGCAACTTCTGACTATGATGGTCAGTCCAGTTGCCTTAAGTTTGCCAAGGATGTGCCTAGTCTTGGTTGCTCCTGCTTTTTTTTTTTTTTTTATCTTCGAATACAAAACAAAGGCATACATAGACAAAGAAGGTCTGTAGACTCACTCACAGTTCCTGACACAGCCTTATCTTAAGCTCGGTTGAGTATTAGCAGTGAGACTCAGGCAGGCCTCACAACTTCCACTTCAGCATTCCTTTTCCCATCGTTCAAGCTACTCACCCAAAGGCTCGAGGATGGGGAAGGAGGCAGTGTAGCAGATATTGCCGGTGGCCTCCACAACCACGAGTAAGACCATTTTTCTGCCTTCCCCAATATCAGAGCTTGAGGGACAGGCCGCCTCCTTCCACCATTGGGGTCCCGCCACCAATCTCGGAACCCTGGCTCCCCTGTCACCGTTAATCCACTGCCACCGATTTCGGAGCCTGTGAGGGGCAATCCGGTCTGCTTCCCATCGTTCTTGCCTGCCGCTGCTACAAATCATGCGGGGTGGCCCGACCTTCTTCCCACTTTTCTCCCTACTACTACAGTGTGCACACATGCACGCTTGGCAGCTACATGTCTGGCAAAGTTCCACTCTGCTTAAGCTATGGGAAGAGGTGGCAGGGCCTAGTGGAACGACTTTGTGTCTTGCACCGCAGATCCTGGACAGTCATCGGGAGAGGGGTCTGGGGATCATTTTCATGCCAGGACTGCTGTGGCGACAGAAGCAGCAATGTGCCCAAATTTTTCTCCACCTTGCCCCTCAAAGGTCCAACAGCCGGAATCTGTGCCCCCTTTGGATCGGGCACTGCCAGACCTCCTCCGATAGGGCAGGGAAAAGCCCTAGTGCCATCTCTGCTTCACCTGCAGGAGCATCAAGTAATGCAGTGGAATTTGTCATGCTCTTCAGACATTCCTGGAAGCTCTGGACGGGGAGCAGAACCCCCGCCCAAAGAGGTTCACAGCTGCCACAGACAACAAGAGTTAGCAGCGCTGACTACAAAGAAACTCAAGGAGCCCCTCGGAAGTGCCAGTGGTGGCGAAGCGCCAGCGTAAGACACTCGCCTGGTCACTCGGGGATTTAGACCCTCCTGACAAGGAGGACCAGGATACTGATCCTGAGGTCTCCTCCCCAGCCAACTATTCTTGAGGAAGGGGAATATTGCTATTGAGAGGACGGTGCTTCTCCCGGGTGATTTGGCTGTTCCACGGGGGGGAGTTGCCTGCACTTAGCTTCAGATTCCTGAGACTACCAGACCTCCTGCCCAGTCTGCCTCTGACCCCATCCTACGAGGAGTTAGGGCGCCAGCTAAAGCCTTCCCATTCCCTCCTGAGCTGCAATAGCTTGTTAAGGATGAGTGGGATCTGCCAGATGCCTCCTTGCAAATGGTCCTCTGCTTTGGTAGGATTTACGCCTGGTCCCAGGACGATCTGCAGTGGTGGATGCATTATCTAAAAGTAGACACTCTTGTCACTGTGAAGACCAAGAAGACTACAATTCTGGAGGAAGCGGGTGCAGCTCTACGGGAGCCCCAGAATTGCAAAGTGGAGAACCTGTTGAAGATGGCATTTTCCGCATCTTCTCTAACAGTACAGACTTATGCGTACCAGTCTGGGAGTCACAGTCCTTTCAGGGGCCCGACGGTCCCAGGGCTCCTTTGGAGGTTTCAAGAAGTCCACAGGCCCCTCTTTCTGCTCCTCTCGCTGACGGGTTGGGGGCCCATTCTAAGGTGCCGCGGATCAGAGGGCGCCTCCACCTTTTTTCAACAGGAATGGATTCACATCATTTCAGATGTCTGGGTTTTGGAGGTCATCTGTCAGTTACACCCTCGAGCTTGCTTGTCCTATTCAAGATGCTTTCATGATATCTCCCTCTGGTTCCAACTTCAAGCGCAGAGTGCTTCGCGACACGATCCAGCATCTGCTCCTCCTGTGGGCGTTAGTCCCTGTTCCGGAAGAAGAATGTGGGCTGGAGTGCTACTCCATCTACTTAGTGGTCCCAAAGAAGGATGGGACCTTTCGCTCGATTCTCGACCTCCAAGGAGTCAATTGTAGATTGCGCGTTCCCTGCTTTCACATGGAAATGCTGCGGGCTGTTATCCAGGTGGTTTGGCCGGGAAAGTTCTTGGCAAAATTGAATCTCATGGAAGCATATCTCCACATCCCGATTTGCAAGGATCATCAACGCTTTCTCCAGTTCGCCGTGCTGGGTCAACACTTCAGTTTTGTGCGCTTCCCTTTTGGCTTGGCAACCGCTCAACAGTCCTCCTCCAAAGTCATGGCCGTGGTAGCAGCGGCGCTCCAGCACAAAGCCCTTTGTGTCCATCAGTATCTGGATGATTGGCTCATCTGCGCCAGAACATATGCCGACGTGGAGCGCTCCATTTGGCATGTGACTCGGTTTCTGGAGCACCTTAGCTAGGTGGTCAACTACAACAAGAGTTGCCTCATCCCTTCTCAGCGACTGGACCACCTCAGAGCGCACTTTGATACTCGCACAGGCAGAGTAGCACTTACGTAGGAGTGCTGGTGTAAATTTTGGCATCAGCTATGCCGGTTTCAGCAGTCTACCGCCCCTCAGGTTTGGGGCTTCCTGCAGCTTCCAGGGGCGATGGCTGCAACCTTAGGGGAGGTTCTGTGGGCCCAGGCACATATACGCTCTCTTCAGTATGCCCTTCTGAGTCACTGGTCCCCCCTTTCCAAGGATTTCAAAATCAGGTTTTTCTTACCCCCGAGCGTGTGCACCATCCTCCCACTGGTGGGCCTCACACAAACATGTTATTGGGGGGACTCTGCTGGAGCAGCTGGACTGATCACCACTGATGCCAGTCTCTTTGACTGGGGAGCCCACTGTCTCCATCATTCCACATAGGGCACATGGTCACCATTGGAGGTGGGCTGGCCCATCAACTGACTGGAGACATGGGTTATATGCCTAGCCCTCTGCCACTTCCAGACTCTACTCCAGGGCAGAGTAGTGCAGGTGATGTCAGACAATGCTACCACAGTGGCCTATGTGAATTGCCAGGGCTGCACAAAGTGTGCAAGCATGGCGCGGGAGATGCAACTTCTATTCCCATGGCCAAGCGCCATCTACAAGCTCTTTCCACTCAGCACATCGCGGGAGAGGACAATGTCCAGACCGACTATCTCAGCTATCATCACCTCGACCTGAGCGAATGGGAGCTAGACTCATGGGCCTTCGACTGCATAGTGCATTATTGGGGCATGCCTCTACTGGATCCCATGGCAACCCCGGTGAATGGAAAGGTTCCACCCTTCTTCTCCAGGTGGAAATTTACGGAATCTCAGAGCATGGATGGTTGGTCCAACTTTGGCTGGTGCATCAGCTCCTTTATATCTTTCCACTGTGGCTAGTGATTCCCAGGAAACTCTGGCACATGGAGCAGCACCTCCATCTGGTCATTCTCATGGCTGCCGATTGGACTGGTCGTCCCTGGTATGCGGACCTCTTACGTCTGCATGTCACGCACCTGCCCTTGGGGGCACGGAGGGAGCTTCTGCAGCAGGGCCGTGTCCTGATGGGCACCCCAGTTCCCTTCTAACTTATGGCTTGGCTCTTGAAAGGCGGTGGTTGATATATCAGGGCTATTCCCCTGAGGTAGTGGTGATGCTCCTTAAGAACATAAGAACATAAAATATGCCCAGTATCCTGTTTCCAACAGTTGCAAATCTAGGTCACAACTACCTAGCAATTTCCCCAAAAGACACAGGTTCCATAGTGCTTGTATTGGGGCAAGCAGTGGATATCCCAGCTCCCCTTTAATAATGGTTTATGGACCTTTCCTCCAGGAACTTGTCCAAACCTTTTTTAAACCCGGCTACACTAACCACTTTTACTACATCCTTCAGTAATAAATTCCAGAGTCTGATTACACGTTGAGTGAAAAAATATTTTCTCTTATTAGTCTTAAATAGGTTACCAGGTAGCTTCATTGCATGTCCCCTAGTCTTTCTATATTTTGATGGCATAAACAATCGACCAACATTTACCTGTTCCACTCCATTCATTAATTTATAGACTTGTATCATATCTCCCTTCAGCCATCTCTTTTCCAGACTGAAGAGCACTAACCTTTTTAGCCTCTCTTCATTGGAACGTCCATCCCCGCTATTCATGGCTCAGAATAACCCCCTTTCTGAAAATCCAGATACATTATATTAACCGACTTACCTTTGTCTACCTGTTTATTCACACCTTCAAAAAAACATAACAGATTAGTAATATAAGACCTTCCTTGGCTAAAGCCATGTTGGCTATCTCCCATTAAGCCATGACTATTTACATGTTCAGTAATTTTGTTCTTTATAATGGTTTCTACCATTTTTTCCGGTACTGACGTCAGGCTGACCAGTCTGTAGTTTCCCAGATCACCCCTGGAAGCCTTTTTAAAAATTGGTGTTACATTGGCCATCCTCCAGTCTTCAGGTATTACAGATGATTTTAATGATAGTTCAGATTACTAACAATAGGTCTGCAATCTCATATTTCAGTTCTTTGAACACTCTTGTATGTATGCCATCCGGTTCAGGTGATTTGCTACTTTTCAGTTTATCAAATAGTTGTAATACATCTTCCCGGTGTATTGATATTTCTCCAGGAACAAGCAGGAAGTCAGTCCTCACATATGGGTGACGTCGGTGCTGACGGAACCCTCATGTGCAGCAAATCTCCAGCTTTCTAAGAAAGCCTTTTGGGAATTGCATCACGCATGCGCGGTCCCCTTCCTGCCCAAGGGTGCCATATTGCTCATTCTCCTTTTTTCTGCAGAGCCCAATGGACGTCATCCAAGTTCCCTCACGAAAAAAGTGCTTAAAAGTCAGAAAAATTATTTTCTTTCTGACCAGTTCGATGCCGGTTCCCCTTTCCGCCTTCGGCTCGGTACGCCGGTATCGAGTCCGGTCCAAATTTTCACTTTTTGTCCTTCGTGACTAGCATTCGCGCTCTTTCTTTTTCACTGGCAGCCCGGTCCTTTGATCTCGCAGGGGCCCTTTTTCCCCCGATGGCTGCCAGCGGGTTTAAAAAGTGTGATCGGTGTACAAAATTAATGTCCCTCACCGACACACACGACTGCCGTCTCCGCTGCCTCGGGCCCGACCACGACCCGAAGGTCTGTGGCCCATGTAGGAAAATGTCCTCCAAGGCCTTGAGGAGTAAGCAGCAGCAACATGATAGGATTTTTCTTGAGTCTGCACCCGCCTGGGCCTCGACATCTCGGGAGCTTTCTGATCCTGAGCAGCATCGAGTGTCCTCCGAAAGTGGGTCTCCCTCGTGGGAACACCAGAGGAAAAAAATCTGTGAGGGCGGCGTCATTGGATGGCTCCAAGCGGCCTGGTCCCTTGCGGGCCAGGTCGCGGAGTCCTGACCGTCGCCCCAGATCCTGAGTCAGAGCGCCCAGCGCAACTCCCTTGCAAGGAACCGGAGACGCTGAGGCAGGTAACCACAGTCCTCATTGTGGATTCTCCTCCGGGAGAACCGGCGTCGGGCCCGATGGCGTCAGGACCCAACCTGGGGGCTGTGGAGCCTTCTGAGCTCTGTCTCAGAATGGTGGCCTTGGAGCGCAGCATGTCTGCCTTCATGGACTAGCAGCGGACGCTGATTGCCGGTCTCACAGGTCCATCTACCCCAACCACGGGGACATCGACGTCCAAGTCGACCCTGGAGGCCGAGCCAATCCTCGAGACCCTAGGAACGCAAGCCGATCCTCGACCGAGGTTCCCCTTGACCTCCTGTTCGGGACCAAGGTTGTCGACACCAATTCCACCAGCGTCGAGGCTGGAGCCGCTCGATTTCTCTTTGGAGGAGTCAGGATGGGAGACGGAAGATGAGGAGTCACCGGACACCCATCGGACCAGATACGTCCCCTCGGATTCCCTGGGTTGTGAACCTCGAAGAAGGTTCCCCCCCCTGCAGGATACTAAGTTCTTGGACTTCGTGTGGGACATGGCCAAGCATTGTCATTCCTGGCGGAGCCCGAGGAGGAGCCTCGAGGCGAAGAGCTCGAGATCCTCCAGTATGACTTTCCACCTCGGGAAGCCCTTATTGTACCGGTGCCTCCAATTCTGGAACGGCTGATGCTCCACATGTGGGAGATGCCGGTGCTCAGCAGGCAAATTGATTCCATTGACAGAGTTCGCAAGAGCCTTGGGTTTCAGAAAACAAAATTGCCGCACAACTCCTTGGTTGTGGAATCGGCCATGCGCCGGCTCAAGAGCCAGAAGATGCACTCCTCTGTGCCTCCTGGCCGGGAGGCCCGCAACATGGATGCCCTCGGTAAGAAGTGCTACCAGGGTTCAATGCAGTCATGTCGAATCCAGACATACCCAGCTGTACATGAACATGTACCTGCGAGACCTGGCAAAAGAGATTGCCGGGTTCTCAGATGGTCTCTCCGAGGCACCGTTGCAGCTCTTTAAGACCTTGTCTACTTGGATTCATGAATGCTCAAAGTTTATGACTCGAGCAGCCTATGACGGCTTCGAGGCGTCGGCCCGGGTAACTGCGGCCGGCATCGGTGCATACCGCCAGGCATGGCTACGGTCGTCAGACCTGGAGCAATGGGTGCAGTTGGTCGATGTCCCTTGCTGAGGTGAAAACCTCTTTGGCAAACCCATGACAGAGAAGGCTGCTGAGATCGAGTCCGAGTACCTGACCCGGACACAGCTCTTGAAGAATACTTCTGCCCCTTCTAAGAAGCCCTTTTTCCCGAGGAAAGGTACTGCTTACCACAACTACCCCACATATCGGGCCTCCCCAGCTCCCCAACAGGGGCAGCAGGCCAAGGGACAGGGGGCATGGCCCACGTAAGAAAAAAGTCCCCAACCCTCAGGCACCGGCACCGGCTCCGGCCCAGCCTGGAGGGGGATTTTTACTCCCAAAGCAGTCCCTCTCTCCAAAGAAGTAAGGCCATGCACAGGAGGAAGGCTGACCCTGTATGCGCACATGTGGCCAGCCATCACAGCAGATATCTGGGTTCTCCACATAGTCCAAATGGGCTATCTGCTACATTTCACCCAGGCACCTCCCTCTTACTTTCCAGGGGAGCCTCTCAGACCCCCTCTTCACAGGGACCTCCTCTTGAACGAGTTAGCAGGTCTTCTCGAGGTTCAAGCGGTAGAACCGGTGCCCCACCACCTGCAGGGAAAGGGCTTCTACTCCAGGTATTTCCTGATACCAAAGAGAACTGGAGGCCTAAGGTCCATCCTTGACCTGCACAACTTACACAAGTTCCTGGTGAGGGAAAAGTTCAAGATGCTTTCCCTTGGAATATTGCTGCCTTACTTCCGCCAGGGAGACTGGCTATGCTCCTTAGACCTAAAGGATGCTTACACACACATCCTAATTCATCCAGACCACAGGCAATATCCACGATTTGTGGTTGGAGGAAACCACTTTCAGTACAAGGTACTTCCATTTGGCCTTGCCTCTGCACCCAGGGTGTTCACAAAGTGCCTAGCGGTGGTGGTGGCCTTTCTAAGAAACCAAGGGGTATTTGTCTTCCCCTACTTGGACGACTGGCTCATCAGAGCCCAGTCAGCCCTGGAAGCCCAACAGGCCATGTCTCCCACTATCCATTTGCTACTACACCTAGGGTTTGTGATCAATTACTCAAAATCCACTCTGGTTCCCACTCAAGTGCTGGAGTTCATAGGAGCAAGGCTGGACACCCCTTCAAGCAAGGGCTTATCTACCGGAAGACAGGGCACAGAGACTTTTGGCCCTAGTGCAGCAAGTGAGTCGCAGATCCCAGATCTCAGCAAGACACTTTCTGCGCCTCCTCGGTCACATGGCCTCCACGGTGCATGTGACACCCAATGCCCACCTCCACATGAGAACAGCTCAGTGGTGCCTCAGGGACCAGTGGACACAGGCAGACTTGGAGACAGGATCAAGGTGTCCAAACGACTGGTGCATTCGTTGACCTGGTTGCTTCAACCACACCACCTACTGGAGAGAGTGCCATTTCAACCTCCACGGCACACGAGAATGCTGACTTCAGATGCATCCTTGCTGGGCTGGGGGGCCCATTGCCAGGAATTGTGCACTCAGGGTGTGTGGTCTCCACAGGAGAGCACACAACAGATCAACCTCCTAGAGCTTCAAGCTATCCGCCTAGCTCTACGGACCTTCTGTCAGACCCTGGCTCACCAGCCTGTCTTAATTCAGACAGACAACCAGGTGGCAATGTTCTTTGTGAACAAGCAGGGGGGTGGGGGGGGCACAGGGTCTCGCACCCTATGTCAAGAGACCCTGAACCTGTGCTCTTTTGCAGTCAGGCAGGGTATGCATCTCAAAGCAGTGTACTTGCTAGGTCAGGAGAACTTCTTAGCTGATAAGCTAAGCAGAATTCTCCAGCTGCACAAATGGCAACTGGATCCCAACATAGCCCGGCAACTGGATCCCAACATAGCCCAGCAGCTGTTTCAGTACTGGAGGTAACCATCCATAGATCTGTTTGCGAGCCCACAGAATCACCAGTTGCCCTGCTTCTGCTCCAGACAGCCACACCCATGCAGGGTGGCTAAAGATGCTTTCCTAATATCATGGTCTGTGGGCCTCCTGTATGCATTTCCTCCCACGCCTCTGGTGGCCAGGACTCTGTTCAAGATCCTTCAGGACAAAGCCTCAGTCATCCTGGTAGTCCCCAGATGGCCGAGACAGCCATGGTTTCCGCTGCTGCTTCAACTGGCAGCAGAGGCCCCAATTCTTCTGGGATTACATACCAACTTCCTGTCGCAGGAGGGGGGCACTCTCCTGCATCCCATCCTCAGTGGCTGCTGAAAGGGTAGTCCTTGCACCACTTCTCCTCCCTAAAAAATGTAGAAGATGTACTACTAGCCTCAAGAAGGCAATCGACTAGGAAAACCTACGCATTTAAATGGCATAGGTCTGAGGTGTGGTGTGATAAGCAGAGTGAAAACTCTTTCTCCTGCCAAGTGCCAGTGGTACTACAGTACCTTCTTCACCTCTCAGATTTAGGCCTCAAGTCAAACTCTGTCCGAGTCCACCTTAGTGCCTTGTCAGGACACCACTCTCCAGTGGAAGGACAACCTCTTTCTGCACACCCTTTGGTGTCCAGGTTCCTGAGAGGTTTGCTTCTGCTGAAGCCCCTGGTTCGCCCCCCACTGACTGAGTGGGATTTGAATGTGGTCTTAGAGCGGCTTACTCACCCACCTTTTGAGCCAATGGCTACCTGCCATCTACGCTTCCTCTCTTGGAAAGTGCTTTTCTTAGTGGCACTCACATCAGCCAGACGAGTGAGTGAGCTGCAGACTCTGGTTTCCAATAGACCGTACACACGGTTCTGTAGGAGCAGGGTGGTGCTTCGCACTCACCCCAAGTTCCTTCCGAAAGTGATCTCTTCATTCCACCTCAACCAGGAGGTGGTATTTCCGATCTTCTTTCCCAGGCCGCATGCCAGTCGGGCAGAAGCAGTTCTGCATACCCTGGACTGTAAGAGGGCTTTGGCCTTCTACATGGGAGCGTCCACGGAGACATAGAAGGGCTTCTCTGCTCTTAGTCTCTTATGACCCCAGTAAGCTGGGGATGCCTGTCTCCAAGCGTACGTTGTCCACTTGGGTGGTGGACTGTATTGCCTGGGCATACAGGGGGGCAATCTTCCATTGCAGGGTCGAGTCACGGCCCACCGGATCAGGGCTAAGGTGGCATCAGTGGCTCACTTCTGCTCTGTTCCGCTGGCAGACATCTGCCGGACCGCCACCTGGTCTTCGGGTCAGACTTTTATGGCCCATTATTGCCTGGATAGGGAGTCCCAACGGGACAGTGCTTTCAGCCAGGCTGTACTCCATAACTTGTTCGAGGCTTAGGCAACTCCTACCCCTCCGACCCTTTGGTGTCAGGCTACCTGAGTGTTACATTCTCAGTTGAACTCCTATTATGGCTGCTGCCGCTCTTCTAGAGGGAGCCTATTTTCAGCTATGGGTTCTCGGTAGCCTATAGCTAGGGAGTCCCATATGTGAGGACTGACTTCCTGCTTGTTCCTGGAGAAAGCATAGTTACTCACCTGTAACAGGTGTTCTCCAGGGACAGCAGGAATTGGTCCTCACAACCCTCCCTCCTCCCCTGGAGGTTGCAGTCCTATTATAATATTTTATTCATTTTGCTGTCTTTTATCTGTCATTTGACTGAGCAAGATGGCACCCTTGGGCGGGAAGGGAACCGTGCATGCGTGATGCAATTCCCAAAGGCTTTCTTAGAAAGCTGGGGATTTGCTCCGCATGAGGGCTCCGTCGGCGCCGACGTCACCCATATATGAGGACTGATTCCTGCTGTCCCTGGAGAATACCTGTTACATGTGAGTAACCGCTTTCTTTCACCTTTAAATACCTTTTCAGTCATGAGTAACTTCCCTACATCTTCCTTAGTAAAGACCAAAGCAAAGAATTCTTTCAGCCTCTCCGCTATGGCCTTGTCCCCTCTTAGTGTCCCTTTTACCCCTGACTGTCACAGGTTTTGTGCTACGAATGTACTTGGGAAAAGTCTTTATTATGCGTTTTTGCTTCCACAGCAAGCTTCTCAAAGTCTCTTTGCTGCCTTATCAATACCTTGCATCTAACTTGCCAGTGCTTATGATGTTTGCAGTTTTCATCATTTGGCTCCTTTTTCAATTTCCTAAAAGATGCTTTTTTGGCAACAGCTTCTCTGACCTCACCTTTAAACCTTGCTGGCAGTTTATTGGACTTCCTTCCACTTTGCTTAAAGTGTGGAATACAGCTGGTCTGGGCTTCCAAAATAGTATTTTTAAACACCACTCATGCTTGATGTAAATCTTTAACCTTTGCAACTGCTCCTTTTAGTTTTTTCTTAACTATTTTCCTCATTTTATCATAGTCTCCCTTTTGAAAGTTAATAGGTAGTACTGTGGATTTCCTTACCATCCTTCCTCCATTTATTAAATTAAACATCATCATGCTATGATCACTATTGCCAAGTGGCCCCAACACTCTTCTCTTGTACCAGATCTTATGTTCCACTAAAGACTAGGTCCAAAATGGCTTCCCCTCTGGTCGGTTCATGAACTAGCTGCTCCAAGAAGCAGTCATTTATTTCATCTAGAAACTTTATCTCCCTAGCATTTCCTGCCGAGACACTGACCTAGTCGATACCGGGGTAATTGAAATCACCCATTATTATTACTATGCTGTAAATTTTTGTTTATTTTTATTTATATGCCGCTTTGTCTAGGTAATCAGAGCTGTTTACATGGAACATAACTACTGCCAGAGGCAGTTTACAGGGAACAATTAAAGAGAGCAGTTACAGTTAACAATAATTGATTGCTTTGAGCATTTCATCATCCATTTGTATATTCTGGCCAGGTGGTCGATAGTACACCCCCACTGCCTTCGCCTTCCCCTTCCCCTTCCCCCTTTTTACATGGAATTTTAATCCATAGAGATTCTACAGTGAACTTTTCTTCCTGCAAAACTTTATTCCTTTGTGACTTAATGCCCTCTGTAACATAGAGTGCAACTCCTCCACCACTTTGATCTGCTCTATCATTACGATATAGTTTGCACCCAGGTCTCACAGTATCCCACTGGTTGTCCTCCTTCCACTATGTCCAATCATATCTTACTTCTCATTTAGTGCTATATATTCTAACTCTCCAATCTTATTTTTTAGACTTCTAGCATTTGCATACAAGCATTTTAGAGGCTGTATTTTATTCATATTAATCTGGTTATCGGTAGGCAAGGGTAACTTGGAATCTTTAAGCTCTCTCTGTTCTGTTCTCGAAGGGAATTTGGGTATTGTCTTTATTGGAACCTCTCTGCTGATATGCTCTAATTTCAATCTCTTGCTAGTATTCTTCAAGGGTACGTTGTTCCAATCCATGCACTCTTGGGCGACTGTCGGCTTTCCCCTTTTATCTAGTTTAAAGTTCTTTATCTCCTTTTTAAAGGTTAATGCCAGCAGCCTGGTTCCATCCCGGTTAAGGTGGAGCCTATCTATTCGGAAAAGCCTATCCTTTCCCCAGAATGTTGCCCAGTTCCTAACAAATCCCAAACCCTCTTCCTTGCACCATCGTCTTATCCATGCATTGAGATTCCGGACCCCTGCCTGCCTTTTGGATCCTGTGCGTGGAACAGGAAGCATTTCGGAGAATGCTACCCTGAAACTTCTAGAATTCAACTTCCTACCTAAAAGCCTAAATTTAGCCTCCAGAACCTCCCTACCAAACTTTCCTATGTCTTTGGTACCGACATGTACCAAGACTTCTCCAGGAACAAGCAGGAAATCAGTCCTCACATATGGGTGATGTTGGCGCCGACGGAGCCCTCATGCGGGGCAATTCCCCAGCTTTCAAAGAAAGCCTTTGGGATTGCATCACGCATGTGCGGTCCCCTTCCCGCGCAAGGGTGCCATCTTGCTCAGTCTCTCTCTTTTTTTTTTTTTTTTTTCCATGGAGCCCAACGGACATAGTCCAAGTTCCCTCGCGGGAAAAAGTGTGTCAGAACTACTGAAGATTCTCTTCTTTGACCCAGTTCAACACCGGTTCTCCTTCCCGCATCTGCTCGGTACACCGGTATCGAGTCCGGTCACTTGTTCTGGTTTTGTCCTTGCTGACTAGCGTTCACGCTCTTTTTTTTTTTCTTTTTCACTGGCAGCCCGGTCGTTTGACCTTGCAGGGGCCCCTTTTCCCCCGATGGCTGCTAGCGGGTTTAAGAAGTATAATCAGTGTATTTATTTTTATTTATTTAACATTTTTTATATACCGCACTATTCATCATCAGTGCGGTTTACATTAAACAACAATATACCTGTCAATACATGACTGATCTAGGTTTACAGATAACAGGGAAGATAAACTGGGTGTGAACTGGGGATAACTATCTACATAATTATATATACATTGAATAGGTTACATCAGGATTTGATGTTTGACAAGATAGTGTTTTCACATTTTGATCCTTTGTTCTGGGTTGTTGTTATGTGTAAGAGTTAGCTGAGTGAGGCGGGAGCCGGTTCTATTGTGTGTATGGTAGCCTGAAGTGCAAAGTGAATAAGTAGTGCTTGATGGACTTTCTGAATTGGGTGATATCCCTGATTGATCTGATGTTGGGAGGTAGTTTGTTCCAGCACTTGGGAGCATAGGACACAAAAGCTCTGTTAATAGTTTGTTGTGTCCATTTTGTGGAGATACTAGGAGTAACTAGTGTGTTTTCTGCTACTAGTCTCCTGGGTCTGTTGTTTGGTGTGTGGGTGAGGAGATTTGAGATCGATGCAGGAGATAATTTATTAATAGCTTTGAATGTGATGAGGAGAGTTTTGTATATTATTCTGCAGTTTATCGGAAGCCAGTGTAGATCGATCAGTATTGGTGTTATATGATCTCTTTTAGAAGCTCCAGATAAGATGCGGGCTGCCGCGTTCATCGCCAGTTGAAGTGGATTTAGTGTATTCTTGGGGAGACCATGAAGGATGATATTCGCATAGTCGAAGTGCGGTGTGACTATTGCTTGGAAAACTGTACGGAAGTCCTTGGTCTCCATCATTGGTTTCAGGTGGCGCAGTGTTTTTATTTTGTAGTAAATTGACCTTACTGTGTTCTTTATGTGCTCTTTAAGATTGAGTTATTGATCGAGTATCACACCGAGGTACTTTATGGAGGCCTTGATTGGGAGTTCTGCATCTCTTACTATGAGGGTGGTTGGTGGGGAAAATTGCTTGTTTCTTGTGGCTATGAGTACTTCGGTTTTCTTGAAGTTTATTCTCATGTTCTGATTGAGGAGCCAGTCGGTTATTGCATTGAAACAGTTGATTAGTGGAGAGTAGTCAGGATTTGATATATTGATCGGTGTGAATATTAGCACGTCATCTGCGTATAATAGGCAAGATATACCGAAGTCTCTGGTGATTTGGCAGATTGGCTGCATGTATATATTTAAAAAGCAACGCAGATAGAGATGATCCTTGAGGTACTCCCTGTTTTTGTTTGAAGGGTTCAGATGTAATGTTGCCTGTAGGGACCTGTTGCCAGTGCTCATCTAAGTAAGATTTGCACCAGTTCCAGGCTTGGTTACGGATGCCTTTTTCGTGAAGTCTAGCTAGCATAATCTTATGGTCAACTGAGTCGAATGCCGCTGATATGTCCAGAAAAATCATTGCAATGGCCATGTGAATGTTGTCAGTCCCACAAATGAGTTTGTTAAGTAGTGAAGTCATGAGTGTTTCTGTTCCATGAGCTTCTCGGAATCCATGTTGGCATGGGTCCAACGGGGCTGCTGTGTCAGTGTGGTGTTGGATCTGCCTCTGAGTTTCCTTTTCAAGTATCTTGGCTAGATAGGGAATACTGGAAATTGGGCGGTAAGACCCTTCCTTCGTTGGGTCCATCTGGTTGTTTTTTAGCAGAGGGCGAATTGATGTTTGTTTAAGGGCAGTAGGGAAAATCCCAGTTAGATAGGAGATATTTGCGATCTTAGCTATGTAAGGGCTAAGCTCAGCGCGTAAGGTTTTGATCCAGTGTGCTGGACATGGGTCATTTGGTGCCGTGGTGGTGTTAATGGTGGCGATAATATCTTCGATGGTTTTTCTTGATGGAGGTGAAAATTTATCGAGTGAGACTTCAGCTTGCGGGAGTTGGATTAGTATTTGTGATGACATTGTGTTCGCCTTGACCATTTTGGATTGGATGAAGTTAGCATATAGTTGTGGTTGTATGGATTCTTGATGCGGTGGCGATGGTTCTTTGGTTAATGTTTTTACTAAATTGAAGACATCACGTGGTCTGTTTAGTGTTTTGCTGAGAAGATTGGAGTGGAATTCTTTCCTTGTAGTCCAGGTTAGTTCACGATGCTTATTGAGGTGAGTGAGATACTCTTCTTGTATCTGGCTGTTGTGGGTGTGTCTCCATTTTCTTTCTAACTTCCTCAGTTGGAGTAGAGATGTACGTAGTTCTGGAGAGAACCAAGGGGCATCCTGTTTTTTATTGGAGCGATTCCTGGGTGGGAGTTTCTTGTTCATGCTTGGTTGTTGGGCATACTGATGGAGAGTGTCGTTCCAGTTAGAGATCAATTCGTTCAGATTGTCCGTTGGCTTGGATAGTTTTGGCAACGCTTGTTTAGTGAGGGTCTCTATGTCTAACGGCTTAAATCGCCCTGCGCTGGTTGTTGAGGTGACTGGCTGGGCGAGTATGTTTGAACTGGTTGGAATCTGGAATAAGATCAGGCTATGGTCTGACCAAGGTTCCCTTGTAAGAAGTTAATGTCACTCACCGACACACACGACTGCTGTCTCCGCTGCCTCGGGCCCAACCATGACCCAAAGGTCTGTGGCCCATGTGGCAAGATGTCCTCCAAGGCACTCAGAAGTCGGCGGCAGCAGCAGCATGAAAGGCTTTTCTCCGGGTCCGGACCTCTTCAGAAGCCTCGACACCTCGGGAGCTGTCTGACTCCGAGCATCATTGGGGGTCTTCTGAGCAGGGGGTCTCCCTCATTGGAACACTGGAGAAAAAGAAACCTGTGAGGGCGGCGGTGTTGGATTCCTCTGATCGACCTGGGCCCTTGTGAACCAGGTCGCGGAGTCCTGACCGCTGCCCGGGGTCCTCGGAGTCGGAGCGGCCTGCAAAAGTGCCTCGCACAGAGCCGGAGACGCCGATGAAGGTAACTGCTGTTGACCCGACCCGGAGGCTGCGGAGCCTTCTGAGCTCTGTCTCAGAATGGCGGCCCTGAAGTGCAGCATGTCTGCCTTCATGGAGCAGCAGCAGGCGCTGATGACCGGTCTCGCCGGTCCATCTGCCCCGACCACCAGGACATCAACATCTAAGTCGACCCTGGAGGCCCAGCCGATTCTTGAGACTCTTCGGACTCGAGTCGATCCTCGGCCGAGGTCTCCCTCGACCTTCCATTCGGGACCGAGGTCGTCGGCACCGGTGCCCTTGGTGTCGGGGTGGTCGAGACCGAAGCCCTTGCGGCCGGAGCCTCTTGATTCCTCCTCAGAGGGATCGGTATGGGAGACGGAAGATTAGGAGTCCCCGGACACCCACCAGACCTGGTATGCCCCATCGGACTCGCCAGGTTCCAAGTCTCGGAGAAGGCCCCCTCCAGAGGATACCCGGTTCTCGGACTTTGTCAGGGACATGACCAAGGCTTTGGCATTCCCGGTGGACACCGAGGAGGAGCCTCGAGCCGAGGAGCTTGAAGCATTCCAGTATGACTTTCCTCCTCGGGAAGCCCTTACGGTACCGGTTCCTCCGATGTTGGAACGGCTGATGTTCCACATGTGGGAGTCGCCAGCCTCGATGCCGGTTCTCAGCAAGCGGGTCGATTCCATCTGTCGAGTCCACAAGAGTCCCGGGTTCCATAAGGCACAGCTGCCGCACAACTCCATGGTTGTGGAATCGGCCATGCACAGGCTCAAGAGCCAAAAAAACGCACTCCTCGGTGCCTCCTGGCCGGGAGGCCCAGAACCTCGATGCCCTCAACAGAGTGCTACCAAGGCTCATTGCTGTCATGCCGGGTCCAGATTTACCAGCTGTACATGGGCATGTACTTCTGGGACCTGGCAAAGGAGATTTCTGGGTTCTCAGCTGGCCTTTCCGAGGCACCTTTGCAGCGCTTCAAGACCTTGTCCACCGGGATTCCGGGAGTGCTCGAAGTTGGTCATGAGCAGTCTATGACGGCTTCGAGGCTTCGGCCCGAGTAGCCGCGGCTGGCATCGGTGCCCGACACCAGGCGTGGCTAATGTCGTCGGACCTGGAGCCATGGGTTCAGGACAAGGTGGTCAATGTCCCTTGCCGAGGTGACAACCTCTTTGGCAAACCCTTGACTGAGAAGGCTGCTGAGCTCGAATCGGAGTACTTGACCTGGACAAGACTCTCCAAGAAGATTTCTGCCCCTTCTAAAAAGAAGGGCTCGGGTAAAAAGTCCTTTTTCCAGAGGAAAGGTGCTGATTATTATTTATTTATTTTTATTTATTACAATTTCTTATATACCGCACTATATATCAGCGCGGTTTACATACAACAAAATGACCATAACAGATTGTTTGGCTTTACAGAGAACAGGGGTAACAACTTGGATAACAAGGGGGATACAAACTGAACTAATTACATATGTACAATGAAATTGAGTGCTAAGAATTTAGGGTGTTACATGTGTACAGTGAGGTTGTGTGCTAATATTGAGATGTTATCTCAAGGAAGTAAGAGGAGAGGCAATTAGGTAGGGGTTGGGTTAATCTGGTAGTACTGTGTAAATAAATGGAATTTGAGAGCCTTTCTGAATTGTGTTAAGTCAGTAATTGCACGGATGCCTGGTGGTGATGCGTTCCAACATTTTGGGGCATAAATACTGAAAGCCCTGTTAGATGTTGCGATTGTCTACTTTGTTGATGCCTTTGGGATTACTAGCGCATTTGTAGATGTGGATCTCCTTGTTCTGTTGGGAGGGATGAGCTGAATGATGTCAGTTAGTGAAGGGGAGGTGATGCCATGGATGGATTTGAAAGTGAGTAGCAAAGATTTGAAAGTAAGCCTACCTTGTATGGGGAGCCAATGAAGCTGTAGTAGGATAGGCGTTACATGGTCGCATCTTGCTGCTCCCACTAAGACTCTGGCAGCGGCATTCATGGCAAGTTGCAATGGATTGAGTGTTGATTGAGGGAGACCTTGAAGAATAGCGTTGGCAAAGTCAAAGTGTGGTAAGATAAGGGATTGGTAAATTGTCCGGAAGTCTTCAGGGTTTAGAAGGGATTGCAGGTGTCTGAGGGACCGAATTTTGAAATAAATGGCTTTGACTATGTTGGATATATGGGTTTTCATGTCTAAACGTTGATCGAGGGTGACCCCTAAGTACCGAATTGTTGATTTGGTTTGGAGCTCAGCTTCTTTAACCTTTATATGGGGTGGAGGGCAGAAACTCTGGTCTCTGGTGATGAATAGCACTTCAGACTTTTTGTGTTGGATCCTAAGATTTTGGGACAGAAGCCATTTGGAGACTGCGTTGAAACATTCAATTAGTGGCGAGAGGTCAATTTGCTCTGTGGAGAATGGCATGAAGAGGAGGATGTCATCAGCGTATATTAAGCAGTCGACATTGAATGATCCGATAATGTTGAAAATGGGTTGCATGTAAATGTTAAATAAGAGGGATGATAGGGACGACCCTTGAGGAACGCCCTGTCGTTGATGGAAGGGTTCGGAAGATCCAGATCCAGATTTTACATGCTGCCATCTGCCATCAAGGTACGACCTGCACCAATCGAGGGCGACGCCATTTATGCCCTTTTCCTTTAGTCGTTCTACTAGCAGACCATGGTGTACAGAGTCAAAGGCTGCTGCGATGTCTATGAAGATGAGGGCGAAACCTCGGCGGATGTTGTCGATACCTGTGACGATTTTATTGAAGAGGGAGGTAAGCAGGGTTTCGACGCCATGGTATTCCCTGAAGCCATGTTGGCGATGGTCTAGTGGGGAGGCTGTATCTATATGATCTTGAATTTGCCTTTGTGCTTCCTTTTCAATTATTTTGGCTAGAAGCGGTATGCTGGCTATGGGTCTGTAGGATTCAACTTTGCTTGGGTCAAGTTTAGGGTTCTTCAGAAGGGGTCTGATGGATGTTTGCTTGAGTGCTGCAGGGAAGGATCCAGTTGTGAATGATAAGTTCATCATTCTTGTGATCAGTGGGCTGAGTTCTGTTCGTAAATTTTTAATCCAATATGCGGGGCAGGGGTCAGTTTGTGCAGTCGTGGTATTGAGGGCCGAAATAGTATCTTCCACAAGTTTCTTGGATGGAGTGGAGAACTTAGAAAGGGATGTTAGACTAGAGGTGTCTTGTGCTATGAACGTAGAAATTTTGTCAGTTTGAAGTAGCTTGGATTGTAGATGGTTGGCATACTCCTGTGGGTGGATCTCTTCAGGTTGACATGGGGATGGTTACTTAGAGAATGATTTAACTAGTTCGAAAAGGTCACGTGGTTTGTTTAGTGATCTTTTGAGAGTGTCGGTATGGTATTGTTTCATATTTGTTAGGATAGCTTCTCTGTAGATTGTAAGGTGCGTTCTGTAGGCTGACTGGGCTTCAGCGGAGTGGGACCACCTCCATCTTTTTTCAAGTTTCCGTAAATGTGAGCGGGAGACACGTAGTTCTGGTGAGAACCATGGAGAATGTTTTCTTTTCTTTGCGATATTGTTCTTGGTTGGTTTTTGCGCAATAGAGCTAAGACTCTTATTCCATGAGGTGATTAAATTGTCTAAGTTGAGAGTTGCATTGTTGTATAGAGGGAGAGTTTCTGCCAGTATGAAATCTTTATTGAAGGCTCTGAAGTTTCGAGAAGTTGTGTTTGTTGCGTTGCTTGGTGTTCTATTGTTGTGTAGTGAACTGTTATTGATGGGTATAGTGAAATTGATTAGCTTGTGATCTGACCATGGTACAGAGGTGAGAGATGTCACAAGTTCTTCATTTGGTTCTTGTACTAACAGGGGGGCAAAAATCATGTCAAGTATGTTCCCTTTAGTGTGGGTGGGTTTATTGATGATTTGTCTGCATCCCAGATCATTAATCGCTTCTAGAAGGGCAGTGGCGTGACTGGAGTGAAGTGATGGGAGGTTGAAATCTCCTAATATCCAGTTTGATAAGTTGAGGTTGCGAGTGTTGGCTGCTAGGTCGAGGATGTTGGAGAGATCATCAGTTGAGGATGAGGGTGCTCTATATAGAAGGTTGATGGCGCATTGGTCATTTGCAATGGATAGGATATCCAGGTTATTGGTACTGGAGGAGTCTGTAGTATGAAAATGCAAGTCAGTTTTGGTCAAAATGAGGGCCCCTCCTCTTTTGATTTCTCTATGACGGGAGTGGATTGTGAAGTTGGTGGATAGTAATTGGTTGAGAATTACATTATCTACGTCGGATAACCAAGTTTCAGTTATCATAAGGATATCCAAGTTGTGGGATGCAATTAAGTCAGTGACAACTGGCCATTTATTACGAATTGATCTCGCATTTATAAGGGCGCAGTTAAGAGCTAGTGTGGGTTTCTCTGGTTTGGTTTGTTTGGAATGTTGGAGGGCTATGTGTAACAAGTGTGATTGACGTGTTTGGGTGTTCTTTAGGTGGTGAGGATAAGAAGATTTTGTCCAGGTTTTGGCATGGTGCTGGAGTATTGGAATTTGGTTAGTAGCGTGGAACAGGGCCAGGGACTCTACAATCAGCCAAGAGAAGATAAGGAGGCAGCTCATCATGGCCGGGATAGGTGGGGCCATTTCTGTGTTGGCCTTGAATGCTGTTGATCAGGTGTCCAACTTGATGTTAAGGTGATGGTGGTAAGTCTATGCTGTGTCGGTGGATGTCACTGACTACTGGAATTTGTTAAAGGGGGATTATGCAATTTTTGCAATATTTTGTATGTGTGAAGAAGGCAGGGTGTACACAGATGGAAATTATGCAATATTCTAGATATGGGAGGTAGGCAAAATGCACACAGATGGAATCAAAAATATTAACAAAGGATTTTGAGATAAGGCTATTCAGTAGTATACAAAAGTATGTGAAAGATTTCAGATATATGGCTATCTCTGAACTAAGTTTTAGAGACAAGGCTGTTCAGTGGTATACAAATTATGTGAGAGATTTCTGAGAGATGGCTATTCAGTAGTGTACAAATTATCTGAGAGGCTACAGGTATAAGGCTAATTAGCAGTATACACACTAGGCTATATGATCTTACTTGAGGCAGTGAGAGAGAGCAGGAATTTTAAAGTCACTGAAGAGGCGAGATGTGGAACGGGTTCATCTATTTTGGTTACCGCAACTACCCCACTTACCAGGCCTCCCCGGCTCCCCCAAAACAGGGGCAGCAGGCCAAGGGACGGGCATGGCCCACGTAAGCAGAAGACCCCCCCCCCCCCCCCCCAGGCCCTGGCTCCGGCCCAGCCTGGAGGGGGGTTTTGACTACCAAAGCATAGTCTCTCCAACCAGGGGTGAGATCCTGCACAAGAGGAAGGGTGAGCCTGTAGGCCCACAGGTGGCCATCCATCACCACAGATACCTGGATCCTTCAAATAGTCCAAATGGGCTATTTGCTCCACTTCAACCAGGTACCTCCCTCCTTCTTTCTCAGACTCCCTCTACACAGGGACCTCCTCTTGCAGGAGTTGGCCGGTCTTCTAGAGGATCAGATGGTGGAACCAGTGCCCCACCACCTGCAGGAGCAAGGCTTCTACTCCAGGCATTTTCTGATACCAAAAAGAACAGGAGGCCTCAGACCCATCCTCGACCTAAGAAACTTAAACAAGTTCCTGGTGAGGGAAAAGTTCAAGATGCTTTCCCTTGAAATATTGCTGCCTTACCTCTACCAGGGAGATTGGCTATGCTCCTTAGATCTGAAGGATGCCTACACACACATCCTCATACATCTAGACCACAGACAATATCTCAGATTTGTAGTGGGAGGAAACCATTTTCAGTACAGAGTACTTCCATTTGGCCTAGCCTCTGCTCCCAGAGTGTTTACCAAATGCCTGACGGTAGTGTCGGCCTTCCTCAGGAACCAAGGGATTTTTGGCCACTTTTGGAAACAGGATACTGGGCTTGATGGACCTTGGTCTGACCCAGTATGGCATATCTTATGTTCTTGTCTTCCCTTACCTGGATGACCAGCCCATTTGCCTCAGGAGGCCCAACAGGCCACAGCTCGCACTGTCAACATGCTGCAGCATCTAGGCTTTGTCATAAATCATGCAAAGTCCGCTTTGCTCCCCACTCAAGACTTAGAGCTCATAGGAGCAAGGCTAGACACCCTTCAGGCGAGGGCTTACCTGCCAGAGGACAGGGCACAGAGGCTGCTGGCGCTGGTGCATCAAGTCAGCCACAATTCTCAGATCTCAGCGAGACACTTTCTACGCCTCCTGGGCCACATGGCCTCTACAGTACATGTGACCCCAAACGCTCGTCTCCACATGACAGCTCAGTGGTGCCTCAGATCAATAGACACAAGCCACAGGACGACTCCGAGACAAGATCAGTGTGTCCAAATGACAGGTGAAGTCGGCGTGGTGGCTTCAGCCATCCAACCTGCTCGAGGGAGTACCTTTTCAACCTCTCTCGCACACAAGAGTGCTGACGACAGATGCCTCCTTGCTGGACTGGGGAGCCCATTGCCAGGGATTATGCACTCCAGGGGTTGTGGTCTCCTCAGGAGAGTACACACCAAATCAACCTCTTAGAGCTTCGGACGATTCGCCTAGGTGCAGACAGACAATCAGGTAGCAATGTTCTACGTGAACAAGCAGGGAGGTACAGGGTCCCATCTCCTATGTCAGGAGACACTGGATCTCTGCTCCTTTGCAAGCAGACAAGGTATGTCTCTCAAAGCAGTTTACCTGCTAGGTCAGGAGAACTTCCTAGCAGACAAGCTCAGCAGGATTCTTCAACCTCACGAATGGCAACTGGATCCGGAAGTGGCCCAGCAGATCTTCCACTGCTGGGGACATCCATCCATAGATCTATTTGCCAGTCTGCAGAATCACCAGTTGCCCAGCTTTTGTTCCAGACAACACATTCTCAGAGGGTAGCTGCGGATGCGTTTCTAATCTCCTGGTCCGTAGGCCTCTTGTATGTGTTTCCTCCCACGCCTCTGGTGGCCCGGACTCTATTCAGAATCCTTCTGGACAAGGCCTCTGTCATTCTGGTAGCCCCCAGATGGCCGAGGCAGCCTTGGTTTCCGCTTCTCCTCCAGCTGGCAGTGGAAGCCCCACTCTCTCTAGGGACGCAGCCCGACCTCCTGTCTCAGGAGCAGGGCTCTCTCTTACATCCCAACCTCAGGTCCCTCAACCTGATGGCATGGCTGCTGAAAGGATAGTGCTAGCTCCTCTCCTCCTACCTAAGAATGTAGAGGAAGTGTTACTAGCCTCAAGAAGGCAGTCCACTAGGAAAACCTATGCCTTCAAGTGGCATAGGTTTGAGGGCTGGTGTACCCAGCACAATGAAAACTCTTTCTCTTGCCTTGTACCAGTTGTGCTGCAGTACCTATTTCACCTCTCAGAATTGGAGTGGAGGAATGGCCTAGTGGTTGGGGCAAGGTACTTCAGGCCGGAAGGTCGGGGGTTCAAATCCCACTAGAGGACAGCAACCTTGGGCCGGAAGGACTGGGGTTTGAAGTCCCACAGGTGCTCCTTGTGGTCTTGGGCAAGCCACTTAACCCTCCATAGCCCATGTTCCCTGTAAAATAGTTATCTCCAAGTTATAATGCCCTGTTCAATGTAATTTCAGTTTGTTCAATGTAAACCGCACTGATGCAGAATAGCGCAGTATATAAGAGAATGTAAATAAATAAATAAATAAGTCTCAAGTCTAACTCTAACTCTGTCAGGGTCCACCTGAGTGCTTTCTCAGCACACCACTCTCCATTGGACGGACAACCTCTTATGGCTCACCCCTTGGTGTCCAGATTCCTCAGAGGTTTACTTCTGCTAAAAACCCTCGGTTCGTTCCCTGGCAACCGAGTGGGATTTGAATGTGGTCTTGGAGCAGCTTACTTGCCCATCTTTTGAGCCGATGTCCACTTGCCATCTGCGCTTCTGCTCCTGGAAGGTGCTCTTCCTGGTGGCACTCACATCTCCCAGACAAGTGAGTGAGCTGCAAGCTCTTGTTTCTGATAGACCGTACACACGGTTTTATAGGAACAGGGTGGTCCTTCGCACCCACCCCAAGTTCCTTCTGAAAGTGGTCTCCCTGTTCCACCTCAACCAGGTGATGGTTCTTCCAACCTTCTTTCCCAGACTGCATGCCAGCCGGGCAGAGGCGGTCCTACATAACCTGGATTGTAAGAGGGCGTTGGCCTTCTACCTGGACCGTACGCAGGGACATCGAAGGGCTACTCAGCTCTTCGTCTCTTATGACCCCAGTTAGCTGGGGCTGCCGTCTCCAAGCGCACATTGTCCACCTGGGTGACAGACTTCATTGCCTGGGCGTACAGGGCGGCCGACCTCCCGTTGCAGGGTCGAGTCATGGCCCACCGTGTCAGGGCTAAGGCCGCATCAGTGGCTCATTTCCGCTCTGTTCCACTGGCAGACATTTGCTGGGCTGCCACCTGGTCTTCAAGCCATACTTTTGCAGCCCATTACTGCTTGGATAGGGAGTCCCGACGAGACAGTGCCTTCTGCCAGGCGGTACTCCGTAACCTATTTGAGATTTAGGCAACTCCTACCCTTTGGCCGTTTTGGTGTCTGGCTACCGGAGGTGTTGCGTTCTCCGCTGAATTCTTATCATGACAGCTGCTGCGGCTCTTCTAGAGGGAGCCATTTTTCAGCTATGGGTTCTCGGTAGCCTATAGCTAGGGAGTCCCATATGTGAGGACTGACTTCCTGCTTGTTCCTGGAGAAAGCGTAGTTGCTCACCTGTAACAGGTGTTCTCCAGGGACAGCAGGAATCAGTCCTCATGACCCTCCCTCCTCCCCTGGAGTTGCAGTCTTATTATATTTTGTTCATTTTGCCGCCTTTTTAGCTATGTCATTTGACTGAGCAAGATGGCACCCTTGGGCGGGAAGGGGACTGCGCATGCGTGATGCAATCTCAAAGGCTTTCTTTGAAAGCTGGGGAATTGCTCTGCACGAGGGCTCCGTCGGCACCGACGTCATCCATATGTGAGGACTGATTCCTGCTGTCCCTGGAGAACATCTGTTACAGGTGAGTAACTATGTTAACAGACTCCTCCCCAGCACTATCTAAGACCTTGTCTAGGTAGCGCATGAGGTCTGCTACCTTTGCACCAGGCAGGCATGTTACCAGGCAATCCTCACGTCCACCAGCCACCCAGCTAACTACATGCCTAATGATCGAATCACCAAATTCCCTCGTGGGCACATGGCCCTGGAGAATCTTTTCCTCCAGGAACTTGTCTAAACCTTTTTTAAATCCAGCTGTACTAACAGCTTTTACTACATCCTTTGGTTTGTTTGATTATGGTTGAGTAAAAAATATTTTCTCTTATTAGTCTTAAACGGGTTACATTGTAGCTTCATTGCATGTCCGCTAGTCCTTTCTACTTTTTTGATGGCATAAACAATTAATCTACATTCCCCTCCATACATTAATTTATAGATCTCTATCATATCCCCTCAGTCATCTCTTTTTCAGGTTGAAGAGCCCTAAACCTTTAAGCCTCTCCTCATAGGGGTACCTTCCATCTCCTTTACCATTTTGGTGACTCTCATCTTTACCTTTTCTAATTCCGCTATTTCATTTTTAAGATAAGGAGGGAGGAGGGGCCTAGTGGTTGGGGCAAGTAACCTTCAGCCGGAGGGCCAGGGGTTCGAATCTCGCTAGAGGACAGCAACCTTGGGCTGGAAGGACTGGGGCTTCTAGTCCCATAGGTGTTCTTTGTGGCCTTGGGCAAGCCACTTAACCCTCCATTGCCTCAGGTTCAAAAACATAGATTGTGTGCCTTTGGGGGACAAGGGAAATATATATACTGTACCTGAATGTACACCACTTTGACTGGTAGAAAATCAGAATATAAGCCTTGTTAAATAAATAAGATATGGCAACCAGAATTGCACACAATATTGTGCGGACGCATCATGGTACGATAGAGAGGCATTATAATATCCTCTGTATCATTCCATTTCTTTCCTTGTGAATCCCAGCATTCTATTTACCTTCTTGGCTGCTGCTACACAATGGGCAGAGAGTTTCAACATGTTATCCACGATGACGCCTAAATCTTTTTCCTGGGTGGTGGTTCTTAATTTGGAACCTTGCATCGTGTAACTATAGTTTAGATTGTTCTTTCCTAGGTGCATAACTTTGCACTTGTCTACATTAAATTTCATCTGCCATTTGAATGTCCAGTTTCCCAGTTTATCAAGGTCCTCTTGCAATTTTTCACAATCCTCGAGTTTTAACAACTGAATAATTTCGTGTCATCTGCATGTCGCTGGTCCACGTCGCTTGCCTACGTCCATGTCTGGTGTCTCTTTGAGTGATGGTGTGCTCAATGTGCAGTCTCTCCCTGCCCGTGCATACCTTCCAACGGCGTTGGACTTCATGAAGGACGGATTTCAGAAAGGTCTATTTTATAATGCCCTGCGAGTGCAGCTGGCAGCCTTGGCTGCTTTTCAGGGGACTGTCCAGGGTTGATCCCTTGCTGCTTATAGGGATGTGAATCGCGTTCTAAAGGGAGTTTGCACCCTGTGCCCTCCACTGTGGCCAGTGGTTCCCACCCCCCAGCGCCTTTCCATCATTTTGCAGGTGCTATCGAGGGCCTCCTTCAAGCCCTTGTGACGAGCTACCATCAAGGACGTCACCTTAAAGACTGTCTTTCTCGTCACCATAACCTCTTTTGTGTCGGGACCCCTTTCTATCGTTCTCTGCAGAAGAGGTCTCTTTACAACCGGTGCCTTCCTTCTTGCTCCAAGTCTTGATGCCTTTCCATATTAATGAGGAAATTTCCTTGTCTGCTCTTTCCCAGAGCTTTGGTCAGGGAAGGACAAGGCCCTGCGGGAGTTGGATGTCCGCAGGGTCCTCATGTATTATTTAGAGGTCATGAATGCCCTTCGGCTTTCGGATATCTGTTTTGTTTTCTTTGCAGGGCCCTGCAAGGGACATGTGACCACCGTGGCCACCTTGGGTCACTGGATAAAGGAGGCCATTTCTTCGGCCTACGTATTGTCAAGCAAGGCAGTGTCTTTTGGCTTGAAAATGCATTCAACCCGCACACAAGCAGCTTTATGGGTGGTGCTCTCTGCGGTGGCCCCTGTCAACATTTGCAGGGCAGTCACCTGGTCCTCCTGGTCGACATTTGTGCGGCATTATTGCTTGGATGTGCAAGCGCACATGGCAGCCTGGTTCGGCATGCAGGTGCTATCTGCTGCACTGTCAATCCGTCCTCTAGGGAAGTAGCTTTGGTACTGCCCTCTGGTCTGGACTAGTCTAGCGAAGGCACTCTGGAAGGGGAAATTTTACTTACCGATAATGTCCTTTCCTGGAGCTCTGCTAGATCAGTCTAGGACCCGCCCTGGTGGAACTTCACAGGTCTGCCATCTGAAGTCAACTCAGTCTTCTGTTTGTATATAGTTCCCCTTTCAAAACTGTTACTGGAGCAGCTAGGGATATGGGCACCTTGACAGACTCGGTAGAAGATCCATTGCTTGTTACGTTAATACTGACTAGTGCCCTAGTTGTACAGGCTAAGGTGCCAGTGATGATGTCACTATATATAATCATGAGATAAATTAAATACATTCAATCAGCCCTATTAATTCTATACTTGATTTGTAAGATTTTTGTCGAATCGTTTGCCCTGAGGGGGAACCTTCCCTCTCTCATAGCAAACCCTCCTTTTTTTTTTCTTTTGTAAAAGAGTGCACTCACCCTTTTCACTCACTGAGACAGAATTGCAAAATAATCCTCAGTAAACACAAAAGTAATATATCACAAACATGAGAATGATATTGTAAGCAAATTAGTACTCGACTTAATTCAAGGTCCATGAGTCTCAACGGGGGCTCACCCACATTTCTTCCAAACGAAACAGCTACACTGTATCTCCAATAATGGGAAATGATCCAGTCTTATGGCAGAATAATGTGGAACGTTGTGGCCCCAAGATGATGTCACAGCACTGTTCTGGTATTTTTTCTGTCTCGCATCTGCTGGTTGGGGGGAGTTAATCCTCTGGTCTAGCAGAGCTCCAGGAAAGGAAATTATTGGTAAGTAAAATTTCCCCATACCTCTTTAGGACAGCCAGTATTAACAGCTTATATCTGACCTCCACCATTCCTTTGTAGGAATTTCCAGGAAATTGTGAAGCTGTTCATTATCTCACTCAGACTTACCCGGTGTCTGTGGGTGGAGTGTACCGAGGCTTAGTAAAGTCAAGGGAGCAAAGACAGTTATTTTGGCTTGCAGAACCCTGGGAAGAGTGAAACTATTACAGTGTCAGCATTTGGGTGGGTTGCATCAATAAGGAGGAAAGACTTCACTGGAAGCTTTATTATGATTGGGCATTTTGTCTTCTAATAAATACCATTCTTTGAACCCATTGCTAGTTTTGCTAAACTTCATATACACAAAATACTGTTCTCACATTTTTGTATGTATTAACCATATTCTTGCACTTTTTCTATGCTTGTAAATGAGCATGATAGAAAATAAACTTGTGGCAAAAGTTTGAATGCTATTTTTGTGATGTAAATTTCATGCATAGTCTTACTACTATGCAGTAATTGTGAATGAGTCGCTTTGCATGATTTCACATCACAGCAGCCCACTTTTGAATCAAATTTCACATGTGTGCAAAGGAGCAAAATTTTGCAAAATGATTTCATAAACCAATATGAGAAACTGTGTGTGCTGTTGCAAATAATCTACACCATTTCCCATTGTGTACACCAGCTTTTTTTTCTAGTTTTTGCTCCTTTTTAATCCATTGGCCTCTCCACTAGCACTGATGCTGTTCTATAAACCTGTATTTTCCTTTGTGATCTTTATTACACTAAATACATATTCCTGACAGCTTATGCTCAACTATACTAGCTAATCCTATTCCTACTACATTAATGTGCGCATTAATAATTTTTTAATGTACTTTTTATTTTTCTTGTAAGGTAATAGGAGTGGAGAAGTAGCCTAATGGTTAGAGCAATGGCTTAGGCACCAAGAGACCAGGGGTTCGATTCCCAGTAGCACTCCTTGTGGCCTTGGGCAAGTCGCTTAACCCTCCATTGCTCAGAAAAATCCAAGTTATCAATGCCCCTGTTTAATGTACATTGCCAAGTTTAAGTTACAATGTAAACCACTTTGATCGAAATGATAAAGCGGCATAAAAAAAATCTGTAAATAGTAGAGCCTTTTGTATAACTGTGCCATATTTCCATTTGTAGAAGGTGTCCTGGTTTCTACAAGAATGTAGTCAAAGTTCAGAAGCACGTCACATTTAATCAGGTGAAAGGAATATTTGGCTTTACAGACAGCGATTGCATTGGTAAGTTAGTGGGAACGCTGAGTTGTGCATTTTGCCAACCATTTATTTGAATCTATGAACTGAATGGAGCTGGTGCAAGGGTATTGGGTGCCCAAGGCAAAACTTCAGCCTGGCACCCCCTCACAATTCATTTAGACCCTTAGCACCCTCTCCACCCCACCCCCCCCCCCACCACAAGATTTTGATTATGTAACTTAATTGTAATCATCTCATCACTAAACCTCCCGGAACATTCCAATAAAAATGCATATTTTGACATCACACATTTAAATAATAAACTTTGTTTTGTTTTGTAACCATATATATAATGAGGGATATTTCAGAAAGCCGCTCACAGAGGTAAATAGAAGATTTGCATATTGCTCATTTTTCCTGCAGGTAAAAGCACACAGTGATGACTGAGTTTGTACGGCGGCAAGGACCCAGTGCCTTGCTTTGATTGTAGCCGCTCTTTATAGCGCACGCACCCTTCCTCCCAAAACAAAGCTGCTGCCCTAGTTGGGTGGTTGGGCTGGCCCTGGAATTGAATAATACGCTGTGGGCCTATCAGTGTTTCAGTCTCAGAGCATTGAACCTTTAAATCTCTCCTTACTATGGGGCATGTTTACTAAAGGTTAGTGTGTGTTAAATGCTGCAATGGCCCATAGAAATGAATGGGCAGTGGCAGTACTTAATGCGCGTTAATGTGAATTAACCTTTAGTAAACATACTCCTATGTTACTTCAAGAAATCACTTAACCTCTCTGTCCAAACGGTGCTTGTAAGTTCTTTGAGGAAGAGCCCTGGCAATCATGTTTCCTGTCAGGTACAATGAGCTGGTGATCAGTACCAGCTGTATTTGAGTAATAATTCAGTCCCTAGTGTGTACTGCATAAAGTTGTTGTGTAAATATGATGGTGTATTAAATATGAGCATTCCAAGATGAATTTTTCTTTATTAGGAAAGATCAGCTTCCCTGCCATACAAGCAGCTCCATCATTTAGTACTTCATTTTCACACATCTTCCGGGACAGAAAGGACATTCAGTGTCTCATCCCCTGTGCTATTGATCAGGTTAGTGAGTTTTTCTACATGTCACTTGCAAGGTTTCAGTTTGGCCCACTGATTGTGACAATGGGATATTCAAATGGCAATTATCACGGGGGATTTTTCTGAAGAGGGATAGCTCTAGAACACATTTGAGAAGATGAAAAGAAGCTGATCCTGTCTGAAGATCTGCCAAGCCAAAACGATGTTGTAGTTATGTACTTTAGTTCATAGGGTGTCAATCAGCAATCGTTGAGAGCAAGAAACCATTTTAGTTTTCAGGATGTCCCTAATGAATATGCAGTGTATGCAAATATCTCATGCATATTCATTAGTGTGCCTTGAAAACCAGGCCGGTTTGTGACCCTCAGTTAGGAGCTGACAGCCCTGCTTCAGTGGATTAGAAATGCTGCTTCTGCGAAAAATGAACCAACACATCCTGTTTTGATTTCTCGCCTGTTTTAGGATCCTTATTTTAGGATGACGAGAGATGTGGCCCCTAGGATTGGCTACCCCAAGCCTGCTTTATTGCACTCGACCTTCTTTCCAGCTCTGCAAGGAGCACAGACAAAAATGAGTGCCAGTGACCCTAATTCATCCATCTTCCTCACAGACACACCGAAGCAGATCAAAACCAAGGTAAACCTCTTAGAAGTAACTGGCTCATAAAGCCAGAGGTACATTGTCCACAGCTATAACTTTCATTGCATCTTGAACATCCTTATTTAGGCCCTGCGCCCAAGCTGATAATGGCATGGAGAATCCTAGGGTCTTAGTGGTGCCCGTTCAGAGGGGCAGTAAAACAAGTCAAACCATGAACCTCTAGAGCAGTGATTCTCAAACCCAGTCCTCTGAATCCACCAGCTAGTATGGCTTTCAGGATATCCATAATAAATATATATATATATATATATGAGAGATTTGCATACATTATTCACAATTTTCTGGCAGTGTTTGAAGTTAGGTGACTATATAGCTACTGTTCTCTCCTTGTGTTTTAGATCAATAAGCATGCTTTCTCGGGAGGGAAAGACACCATTGAGGACCACAGAAAATATGGCGGCAACTGTGAAGTTGATGTTTCTTACATGTACTTAACCTTCTTCCTTGAGGATGATGAAAGACTTGAAAAAATTCAGCAGGTACGCAAATTCTTCTACTGTGGAGCAAAGCCAAAACAGCTACCATGTTCCTCATTAGTTTAACTTAGTGTGAGAGAACTTGCAGACTGGTGCAAGAAGTAGCTGAGTGGACTGGATCAGTACCTGTGCGCTTGGGTCACTGTTTTTTTTAAATCTGTAGGAAGCAGTAGTGTTGAATCTGGGTCAAGTGTTAGGCCAGGTAGGTGGAGGTGAGCAGTGAAGGCACAGTGTGCTCCGGCTGGTGTAGTGAATTGTAAGCTGTGCTCTGTACTGTATATTTAAAACTGAGGAATTGTCATCCCAACTGTGAGCGCACAGAGTTGTGTACTGAGGTAAAAGCACCCAGAAAGATTGGTGAGCAGAGCTTTGAAAACCAGAGTGATCCCTGCTGCTATCTAAGATGCTGTTTTTATTGGTCTGAGATTTTCCCCTGGAATACCAGGTGCTGTATATTTGCTGCTGAAAGAAAGGCCTGGCAATCTACTTTGTCACAACTTGCCAAAAAGACCCAGGTTGGGTTGCCAGGAGTTAGCATTGACTCGACGGCAGACACTTTCCTTTCCCCTGAGAAGCTCAGTCTCATTAAACAGTGCATGTTTGTAGAATTTCTTAGCTCTGCAGGAAACTTGTCACAGTCGGGACAGGCTGCAGGCAGAACTGGGTACTCCTGGGTGTGTGTTTTGCCTTTTTAAGATGACCTATCTTTGGGAAGCACTTTGGGCACCTCTTCCTGCCTACTGATTGCAGCAAGAGGCTTTATGGATGTCAGTGAGGCATAACCTAGTGGCTAGAGGAGCAGGCTGGGTACTAGCAAAGGCTGGGTTCAGGCAGGACCGTACCAAGCTTTAAACTGACTAATCTGGTGCCCCCTCCCTCCACCCAGCCGTGTTCAGTAACTCGCTCTTTTTGAGCTTCTTGGAAGCCCGGTGATGGTATCGGTGCAACTTCTGTACTACTCGCACAGCTCTTGGTATGGCCCCGAGTTCAAATCCCACTGCTGCTTCTCTCTTAGCTCTCCATTGCCTCAGGTATGAACTTACAGTGTAAATCCTGTGGAGAGAGGGAAATACCAGCTGTACCTGACTGTGACTTGACTTTCAGCCACTTCTGAAAAAGGCATTAGCTAAATCCAAAATGATGGTAACCGATTTTTGTGAAGGACAGTATATGAAATACCTACAAATAAATACTCCCTCTTACTGTTAATGTTAGTTATGGGAAAGAGCCCTTATTAACCCCTTAGCCTCATATATCCCAAAATCAGACTTTGAGTGGTTTTCCTGCTTATAGAATTAGGATTGGAAATGTGTAAGAATTTGTTCCCTCGGTTTCACAGCACTGAAGACACCATTCAGCCCCGTACAGGGTTTACAGACCTCCTCAGCACTGCCCCTGCAGTGTTTCCTCTCTGGTTCTGAAGGAGACTTGTCTGGGTGCCCAGAAGGTGGAAGGTCGGCTTGTTGCCATACACATCCACTTTTAGACTTATCTGCTAATACTAGCATTGGGAGGTTAGTGAGTTTCACTCACACAATAAGAAACAGAGAAAAGTGACCATACAGCTGATCCAGTCTAGTATTCATACCAAGGACTAAGCTCTACAATACCCTCCTTTCCCTAAGTCGATGTGCTTGTCCCAGGCTCTCTTGAATTCAAATATCTTCCTCGGCTCTACCACCTCCAGTGGGGGCTATTCCACTCATCCAACACTTTTTTCATAAAGACTCGCTTTGAATATCAGGCCCATAGATTTCTAGATATGCTTCTTTTTTTTTTTTTTTTTTTTACATTTAACTTTTTATTAATATTTTCCAATACTGTAACAAACATTTTCTGCCTTCTCATTATACATCTTGTATGACTTTTACACATCCCAATATATATTATTCACCTCTGGCTATTACAACTGCCATGGTGTCTCTTCGTCTACCTTCCCCTTCCCCTCCCGCCTCCCTTCCCATCCCTCTCCCCCCATCCTCTAGTTTTTATTAGATATGCATTTTTAAGAAAAGACTTCTTGTTTGCTTGCAGAGTATTGCAATTTTAAGTGCATCTTTTGGGCAAACAAAAATCTCTTCCTTTCCTCTATAGGATTACACAAGTGGAGCCCTTTTAACAGGAGAATTGAAGAAAATACTGATTGAAACCTTGCAGCCAATGATCTCAGCACATCAAGAGAGAAGGAAACAAATCACGGACGAAACAGTGAAACTCTTCATGACTCCAAGAAAACTGGCATTTGATTTCTAATGATCTACATAGATATATAATTTATCACAAAAGAAATAGTATGATTTATCAATAAATCTGCCAAACTATTACCTGCCAGTAAATCTCTTTCTCTGTATGGGTTTTGAGCAGTTATCACTTACAAAATGTAACAGTGCACAGCAGTAGGCTTATTAAAGTGGAGCAGGAAAAATAGTTGCATTTATATTGAGAAAACTGATGGTGATTAGTAACTAAGACCAGAATGTGTGGTGTGTTTGTGTCTTAAGTTCACTTCTGCAGGTTAGGAGAGGTGATAGACAGCGGAGGGTGCAGTTTTACTGCAAAGGCTTTACAGTAGAAGAAACACAAATTCAGCTCAGTTATAATTGTAAGAGCCCACAGATACACTTCTGCAATCCACCTGCTGTGACATCATGTAATTCGATGGGCAGACTAACTTAAATTTGTCAGCTGCAAACAAGTTTTTCTATGTTGCATCGTTGAGCTCTCAGTATGGAAGGTAGCAGAGGTGGTTTGCGGTTGCACCAGTAAGTCCTCCGCTTCTTTAAACCTCATTCCTGTAGGTGTGGTAATTGGCACGTTAACATGTCTATCCTTGGACAAGCAGATTTGGCAGCTAATACTGTTTAGAGGTTCGCACAACCTACTCGGTGCTTTGAAGGCCCAGATGTCAGAATGGTGAACACACAGCTGTCTTTTCGATGGCACACGCCAGGGATCTTTCTCTTAATTTTGATTTTTAAAATTTGGAAATGTCCAGCATCACCAATTTAAGTGCTGCAGATGGCATTTGCTGCCATGTTTAGCATTTAAAATGCATTATCTAAGGGACTGTGTCTATACCGTAGACTGATGAACCTCCTACGTGGCAGTATCTTTGCCGTTTTAGCTGATATTTTTAGCATTCTAAATTAATTCACTGCTAATCTTAAATCTCGCCGCATGTTGGAATTCAAGTATGTAATATACAAAAACGTCATGGTATGGAAAGGCTAAACCAAGGCGCATCCTTTAAGCAAAGCAGTTCTTTTAGGACTGTGTATCACATCAGGACAGAACTGTGTGAGGCTACACAGAGTGTTAAAAAAAAGAAGTTGAAACACTCATATGTGCAGAACACATCCTCTCTTCATACACATGCAAAAACTGACAAATTAGACACAACTTGGACTCATTTAATGCAGAAGTATTTTCGCTTCTATGTCAGATTAGGTAGTATCTTAACAGAATCCATGTATATTATTTATAACTTCATGTTCAAAATTATATATATGTACATACATATTTTCAACCAGTGAAGTATAAAATTAAAGTTTCTTATACAAATATTTATTTTGTTGTACTTTTGTTAATTCAGTGCAAGCAGGATACGTATTCAAATGATCACGGAATGCTTTTTCCCATTTTCTGCATAAAATTGTAAGACCAGAAATGTGTGCTAGTCTATAAAAAGCCCTTTTTTCAACCGCTGGTCGCATCAAGGGTCTTCGACCTCGTGGGGGTCCTTTTTGCCCCAATGGCCACTAGTTTCAAAAAATATGATCGGTGCTCTAGAAACATGTCCCTCACTGACACTCACAACTGTTGTCTCTGGTGTCTAAGCGCCGATCATGACCTGGAGCAGTGCTCCTTGTGCAAAAAGATGTCCACTAAGGCCATCCAGAGTCACCAGCAGAAGCAGGACGACATCTTCCACAAGGCAGACTCAACCCCACTATCCCCAATAGCCTCGCGCTCAAAGGCCCTGCAACCCTCAGAGTTGCCTAAAGTTCCCATGGGTTGAGCTTGCAGGCACTCTGACCAAGGATTCCCAGAGCATGAGCGTAAGAAGAAGGCGGCCTCACAGACGTCTGGGGAGATGGACAAGCGGGAGTGGCCATGGAAACTTCCCAGGACTGTTACTGAGGCTTCTGGCAAATGGCACCTGGTCTCCCCAGGGTTGTCCCGGCGAGGACCACCTCTCCTCCTCCTCGACGCCTGACCTGGTGACTCCGACGTCAGTGTCACAGGCCCCCATTCCTGAGTGGAAGGCCCTAATGCTGGTTCTATCTAGAATGCAGCGTTTCTGCGTTCATCTGTCTGCCCCCCGGATAAAAGGTAAGATTTTTGATTTTTGATCCACAAAATATTTTTTAAATCAATATTTTAAAAAAAAAAAACTTTTTTTTTCTCTACCCTTTTCACACTCTTTACTGCTAGTGGTCTTTTGGCATTGAGCCGTTTTCTGGGAAATAGTTTTCAGAAGCCAGAGCATACTGGAAAATGTGCAGCGGAAATAAATTTTAATATTTGTTATTTTTTCAGCAATACTGGAATGCTATAACCCTTAACAGGCCAAAGCCATATGATTTGATCAGCTATGCTGAAATGGTCCCTTAATAATAAACCATTTCCCTCTGTGACAAAGCCTGGATAGAGTCTGAGGGTTATTTAGAAGGTGATGGAGGTCCAGTTTCTTGATTTCCATGTTTGTTTTCTGTGTGTAGTTTTGTTTTGAAGAACCAAAAGACAGTGCAGTTCAGTGCCTTTGTCCTCGTGGGTGCAAAAGACAGCTGAACCTTGCAATTCCACCATAGCCACTTAAAATGGGACAAGCAAAGTATATCTAATACCACTTTATTAATACAAAACAGGAATAAGGTTATAGTATGCCTGTGACTTCCTGATTAGCTGCCCTCACGGGCATTTTTATTTATAGCATACTATGACTTTATACAGAAAATCTTTAAAACAGCAAGGACCTAGTTCAAACTGTTTTTCCTATTCTCTTTCTATGGAAAAAAAATCTTAGTGAATCAGGGCTAAAGAGTGCATAATATCCTCAATTTAAATCATCACCTTATCTTCATACATGATAAGCACTCAAGAGTGCCATGTTGACAATCTAGCAATATTATCTCTGTTTTGACCTGCTCTTCATGGAGCCATCAAAATTTACTATCTCCAGTAAAATTAGACCATTTATTATAATTCTCTTTTAACTTTTATTACATATCTGTTTTAGTTTAGATTTCTCCCAATACCAGAATAAGCAGTGAGGAAAAAATACATTTAAAAGAACAGTTGAATTATTTTATAAAACCAGGAAAGTGGGTTCCTATTAAAAAATTTTTAAAAAATGTGATTTTTGGAAGAACTTTCTCATAAGGAAGGACCAGATTTTACATTTCATAATCTATTTTTTCAGCCCACATTTCCCTTTTTTTTTTTTTTTTTTTTTTTTTTTTTTTTAAGACTCCATCTCAGATGGTGGACCTGATTGGAGGGAAATTTGCACAGAGTGACCTTTAGCAATATTTCTTCAGCCAGCACAGATCAGTAGCAGCAGCCACCTTTTATTTATTTATTTGCTTTTATATACCGCATTCTTTAGTATCAGCACGGTTTACATAGACCGTGAACAGTCAAGCAACTTTACATAGAACAGGCATTAACATAGAATCTAGTTTACATAGAACAAGTCATGAATAGAAACAAGCGGTAATGTCTTCCCTCTGTCACTGAGATTAAGAATGTTACTTTTTCAGTGTCAGACAGAAATTTTGAATGCAATAATTAAATAGCATAGGTCAACTTAAACCATTTGGATTCTTACCTAGCAGCAATACACAAGAGGGCTCTAGGCATTGAATTATTATCAGATACATAGAGCGGGGAGTTAGATCATTTTATTACATAATTAGATGCTTCTAAATACATAAGGGGATTTGTATTTATAGTGAGATAAATGTAAATGTATCCAATAATAGACTGCAATCTAAAGAATTTTGTTTTGCATTTCTCATATATGTTCTACCCCCAATATACTCTGCAATGCCTTTGAATCAGCGGCAGGTGGAAAACTGAAGGAGGCGTTCAGGGCCCTGAGAGTGCCGCACAAGATTCAGTTTAGGCTTCAGGTCCAGTAGCGAAAAGTAACAGAAGCAACCCACCATCCCAGACACAATGGAGGTAAAAAGTGCGCACTGTGACGAGAAGGCACATACCATTATGCGACCCAGATTTAGCCATGAGGAGTCATTTATGGGTCAACATTTACGTCTGCTTCAGAGCAAGTGTAAATGTTTGCGGTTTCAATCTACCTGCGGTTTCTGCTGGTTTACCTCTGGTATTTTATAAAGATACACAGGGGCCCTTTTACTAAAGGTGTGCACTTACTGCATGCTAGTTCTGCCATAATTGCACAGTAAGCGCAGCCCTTTTGTGCTAAGTGTCAGGGGCATGCCCAGCAAGTTCCTGGAAGTTAGCACATGATCATGCAATGCAATTGGCGTGGGTGCACTTAACGATGCCCATACAGGTCTCGTGCACTCACACTGATTGCTACATTGCCACCATGGCAGTTGCCCTTGCATTATCAGCAATGTGCTCTCCATGCACATACTCCACCCCTAACCCACCCATTCTCCCCTCTAGCACACAATGGCCATTTAACATGCAATTTGCTGGCTGGTAGCTGCCATGTATGCATGTTAGCATGCTCGGCTGTCAATTACCACACCCTAAAACATACATTAACCCATTAGCGGCCTTTAGTCAAAGTGCCCCATAAACACCTAAGATAGGTGCTTACTTTAAAGCCAGTTTGACTACTGAACTAGGTATCACGTTACCCTCGAGGCTTTTTCTCCTTGTCATTGGCTATCCATGACCATCTCTACCTTAGTTCCAGCACAGTCCTACTCGCACCCTGTTTCTAACACTTCTAGCCAAGAGAAGTCTTCCGTTGCTCCGAGATCTCTCTGGCTTCCACCCACTCCACAACTGCTACACACATTACCTCTTGAGGGTTAGCCCCTCTTTATCTTTTATATTTAGAGACGGTGACCATCTAACGGCAAAGGTTTGCAACATGCTTTCATAGTGAAAGTTGCTTTGTGAGAGTCAGTATGAATTCATAGGTGAGAAATACCACCATGTTCACAGGAAAGGCACGTAGGCAGTTCAGTCCAAGTCCTTTGAAAAGAACTCTTATGCCCTCTTGTCTCACGCTTTTTGCGATACAGTCTATGACTCCTCTGTATTTAGGATCTGATGTTTCAACTTGCAGTCTGGATTTAATGACATCCATTGGAGTAGCAACTGTCCACGCCAACGTTCCTGCAAACCCACCAGAAAGAAGCACGCCCAGTGTTTCTACAGAAGAAAACAAAGATAGAGGTAGTGTCACTTTATCGGTTTAAAGATTGTTAGTTAAATCAGGAAAGGGCATCTCGGTCCTTGGGGGCTACCAACCAGTCGGGTTTTCTAGATAATCTTAAGGAATATGCATGAGATAGGTTTGCATATATCTGAGGTAGTGTATGAAAATCTATTGCATACCTGTTAGAATCATCTGTAAACACCTGGTCAGTTGGTAACCCAAGGACCAGCGTGCCTAAATAATATATCAATGCATCATTTTTACTCATTTAATCTATGCCAAAAACAAAATGCAGAAAATAAGTCCTATACAAACCTCCTTTTTTTGCTAACGCCCTCTACGTTCCATACAAATGCATTCTTTCATTGCACAGTTCTTTCAAGAGCTCTGGGTGTTTTTAGGTGTTGATTTTTTTCCCCAAGGTAAAGATATCCAGAACTTAAGAGGTGTGAAATTTGCGCTGACACTGGCCTTTCCAAAATAGTTCTAGTGCCCTAGCCATCTTAAGAAACTACTTTTTAAAATGTCTGGGGATGCTGACTCTACACAATTTTCCTTCCCTGGACACGGTGCAGGACTTTGCTCAGTATTTGGAGTACTTGAGCACCCCAAATACTGAGCCAACCGGATGTAATTTTTGGAGATGTGAATTATCACTTTTGTTTAATTTCATGCCTTTGTTTAGGGTTGTGCCTGCTGTTCCTCAATGGTAAATAGAAAAAGGGTTTCCAGAAAAATTTTCACGTCAGACTTTATCAGAAAAACACACATCTTTGCTTACAATATATATTTTTTTACATATTCAATTTTCAGATAGTTTCTCATCCATTAGGACTCGATCAGCAATAACATTCTCTTACTGCCTGTTAAAACGGTTCTATCCAGAACACTGTTTAAATGCACTGCAAGCATGTACCTGGTTTGCTTTGCCCAGCTGGGACAAGCCGTTCGCGTAAAACCGCATACGTGAGAAAATATGTTGCAAAAGAGGGGCCATCTCTGAACATTAATGCAGAGCAGCCTTTGTACAGTCCAAGAAATCCTTCCTCCTGTACCACCGTCCTCAGGCAGTGAACGGTGCTGTGATACTTCGGCTTGGAGAGAAGACAAGAACACGGGACGGAATGATATCTCTGCATCTGAGTCTGTAGTCGGACTTTGGCCATGTCAGTAGGTGATGTTACCAAGACCTGAAAATACATAAAAATTAAAAGAATTAGAGGAAAATGAAGAATTCACCACATTCCTGAACATTTTCTTTACTCCTCTGGTAGTTTCAGATTCGGACTCATGGGACATTCCTTAAAAGGACAGACTAGAGAGCACTGAATCCTGAACTGTGGGAACGGATAACCATCGGCCTGAGGCAAGGGAGCCATGTACTGTGGACTTCTTCAGCGGTACATTACTCCCACTAAAATTCTTATGCCTTAAATATTTTTGACATGTTTTCTTTTTATATTCAGTGCGGTAGAATTTAGCACAGCTGCAAGATATTTTGGTTATGTTGAACTCTTGAAGCCAGATGGTGATATGTTGTGTAATTCTGAGATATGGGAAAGTACATGAAAAAGCAACACTTTGGGCGCATTAGATGGCACCAGGCCAAATGCTGAACAACCAAAGCGTTCAGAAAGTTCTGTCCAATTGTATTGTAATAGGGATCATTTTTGATTATTTTATTATTTTGATTCTCATTATAAAGACTTGCGATGTCACACTTTTAGCTGTCCTGATATTGCCCAGTTGTTGACTTTAGCCCCCTCTGTTGCATCCTGGAGATTTTGTGAATTCAAGGAAATTTTACAGATATTTTTCACCAGATTACTCATTAGTTATAGTGGTGTGGTAGCTGTTTTAGTCCACTTCAAAATTTAATAAAGAAAGATAATACTGAACTAAAAAAAAGTATCAGAATAGCTTTTGGAAATTAAAATTCAATGTTAAAACTCTTGAAAGGTAGTCAGAAATTGTATTGTTAGGCCAATAAACAGTGTCACTTTTTTTTTTTTTGCTTTGTTTTTATCTCTCATTAGTTTATGGTTTCAGCTCACCCGAACAGCCCCAGCAGCATATCCAGACAGAAAAATGTCGAGATTTGATGGTTTCACTTCTGCGCTGCCATATCTTAATTTGCACAGGTTTGTCAGACAGCTTTTGTATGTGCCAAATGAAATGGAAGAGCTGATAGAAACAGTGGACATGGACATAGAGAGCCCTCTGAAAAATCCAGACATCTGAAGCAGAAAAAACACTTTGTTAGAACGTCAGATATGCGATATTGGGTCAGACCAAAGGTCAATCAAGCCCAGTGTCCTGTTTCTAACAGTGGCCAATCCAGGTCACAGGTACCTAGCAGTTTCTCAAAGAGACACACAAGTTCCTTAATGCTTGTATTGGGGCAAACAGTGGATTACCCAGGTCCTCTTTTAATAATGGTTTATGGACTTTTCCTCCAGGAACTTGTCCAAACCATTTTTTAAACCCAGCTACACTAACCACTTTTACTATATCCTCCGGTAACGAATTACAGAATTTGATTACATGTTGAGTGAGAAAAACTTTCTCTTATTAATCTTAAACGGGTTACACTGTAGCTTCATTGCATGCCCCCTAGTCTTTCTACTTCATCTCTCCCCTCAGCCGTCTCTGATATTCAAGGTGCAGTTGCACCCTGGAACAATACAGGGTCAAGCTAAAAGTTCATCATGCCCTGTATCCCGACTGGGCCCAAAAGGTAGCAAGCCCAGTGCACCGAAGTGGCTAATTATGTTTTAATAAAATATAAAAACTATAAGAATACACACCTTTTCCATTTTGTATGTGTAATAAATGCACTGCCACATTCCATTGAAGTTTTTCTGAGTCTGAATTCGCACCTGTTTAAAAATACACAAAAAAACTTACAATTCTTGAAACACAAGCTTGTGGAGGAGAAACAATGATTTGGGCTGGTCTGTGATTCAATGGCAGTGTGGTGGGACTAAAACTCAATTCTCAGCTCAAGCCTTCCACTCCGCAGTATGCTTAGGGCTCAGAGCTCGGGATTAGGGCCTATACCAAGGACTGTGTGAGCGGTGCAGCTGCACAGGGCACAAATACAGAAGAGTTTCCAGAAATCCCAAGAAGACCTACGTTTCTGTGTGCAATTGAGTGGAGTGTAGGGGGGAGTGGGGCACCAGGTCTGTGAATCGCAGAGGCTGCATTTCTAGCTTGCTACAGTCCTGCTTGGGATGCTGTGGAGGGGGGGGGGGGGGATATCATAGGAATCATGTAACTGACATTTAGTGGCCAGATTTGTGACCCCTGACTGCAGAGTTCCATAAATAGTCCAGGTGCATGGACCTCTGTGGATGGTCACTGCAGCAAATAACTTAAGTTGCGGTTGTGAATATAAACTATGAGGGAAAAAATCCCTGGGTAGTTATGAAGGCTCATGGCACTGGACCCCAGTCTAATTCTGGCTGAGTCTTAACCCTAAAGGAGCAAAAGGAAAACTGCAGGGTGAAAAATCCCATATTAAGAAGACTGAATAAAAATAAATACCTTTACTGTATCCAAGGGATAGCCAACCATAATGCCAAAGGCACCTGAAATAGAAAATTAAGAAAGCTCTGTTTATTTTGGAATATTTTTGTTTCCGCAGTGCACAATGTTTAGACTCAAGGTGACACATTCCATGTCACAAAACAAAGAAAGCTTCCTAGGCTCAGAGGTTCCAGGATTGAAAGCTTTTCTACAAGGAAGATGCTGTTATTTAAGAACTTAAAGTACAACATAGCAGAGTGCTTCATTTAGCCCAGATGTGTTTTGATTTCTAAAGGGCATAGGACACCTCAGACACAGTAACAGCAAATAATGACAGATAGACTGAAAAGGCCGTTCCTGTCTGTCCAATAAGGTGGTTAGGGTTGTAGCTGTCGATGTAACCCTCCCATGCCTTCATTTAGGGTTGTAGCAGACACCCCAGAATAGTACATTGTGAGGTGTGGTTTGTAATGATACATGTGGTCCAGGACAAAGTGTTCTAAACTAGTAGGAAAAATTCTGCTCCACTGCTTCTGGAGGTTCCATCCTATATTGTATCCCATCTTAATAATGATTGTGTTATGTGACATTATAGACCTCTTTCCTTGGGCAACGTTTACTCTTAAATGGCCGTTTTAGAATTACAGCAAGTCTTTCCAGGGTCTCTCTACATCATAGGCGTGAACAGCAGTCAAAACGTCTTCTACTCACACCATACCCAGTACCCACCCATGTTCCCCGAAAGTGTCTTCCCAACCAGTCTGATTTGGTGGAAGAAAGAAGCGTGAATACCTTGATTCTTTGGCTTAACTGTTTGGAAACTTCATGCCTCCTTCTACTTTTCAAAAAAGCATTATAAACCTATAAATTGTATTTGACAATGTGGATAATCTCGCCTTCACAAGGGGAGTCCGCGGAGCATTTAAGTGAAATGTTTCTTTCTAAATGGCCCCCAGCAGTTACTGTATTTGTAGTCTGACAGATGAGAGCTCATATTTGAAACTGATCTAAGCTCCCAGATTTGTTGCAAGAGTCCAGCAAAGTATTATGGAGATGTTCTATATAAGTGCAACAAAATATATAAACATATGTGACCTCCATCTCTTAAATGGGCTCATGCGGCTTCCCTTTTTCCCGCCCCACCGAACCATTCTCTAATGCTTTATAGTTGTCATGAGCAAGGGTCCTATTTTCAAAATACCTTGAGGGTGTCGTGGCTTTCTTGCTTAGATATAGATGTGTGTTTGTGTTGTGTATACATACACACAATCGGGTACTTTTACCTATGCAAATTTAGAAAATGTGGCTTGTTAGCTTTAGAGTCATCTAAACTTATTTGAGCATCTGGGGTTGGCTCTCTACCCTTAGCCAGTTAGCCCTCGAAATCAGAGCTAACCAGCTCACTTGTAAGCCCTCCCTAGGAATACACCTGGAGGCAGCCATTTTTTGACCTGCGCAATTTATCCACCTTATGAATTTAGCTGGCTGAATCTAATCGCTCAGTGGGAGATAGTTTTTAAAAAAAAGGTTTCACAAGCTGACTTCTAAAGTTATCCAGTTAAATCCTATAGAACGTAAATATCTAATTTTCTCCTCACTTCTGTTTCTCAAAAAAATCACTTCCGAGGAACGAGTCTCTCCTGAATTTAGACCTCGGGACCTATCCAAACTTCAAGTAATTTCTAGTGCAAGCTACAGAAAACAAGGGTTAAAACAGCATTCTGAATTTGCCTGTGATGCAAAGTGAAAGCAAGGGTTTCATAACGGCACAGTCATCTGTTTTCAGATAGAAAGCAGGACCGCCTTTGGTTCCAAGAGCTCCTAGCTATAGAGGTTAGTGTAATATCTCGAAATGTGAAGCTGTTTGATTTGTACAACTCTAATTATTTTTGCAAGATAAAAATACCTTTTAAAATGATTTTTTTTAAATGAACATTGTCTCTGCTCTTTTCATCATTTCTGCTTTGTGACAAGGGCTGGAGCAGTGAGGGAAAGAGAATCACCAGAGGGAGTGGAGTGTTAGGTTTTTGGTAGAGATTTTATGTGTTTATGATTGACGTATGTCTAATACAAGCCCTCACAGTGTAACAACGTAATTATTTTGCTGGCTTGAAGCCAAGAATTTTATTTATGTACTTATTTATTCAAGAACATTTCTTGTCTGCACCCTCCATTCTCCAGGCGGATTACAGCAGTACACACACGGTCCATGACTCTGTGAATCGCGTGGAGAGGCAGAAGATTCTGAAATACCAGGAAATGCAGTCAGAGACCAAGAAAATGTGGCAGAAAGATATAGAAATATTTCCCTTGTGTTGGGTGCCACAGGTTCCTAAAGAAGAATTTCCAAGCCCATCTTGACAAACTACTTTTACATGTTACATCTTACGAACTCGAGCAGGAGGCGCTCTTTGGCACGATGCAAGTATTACGCTGAGCCTTAGTAAATTTGAGAGACTGAGATCTTACTCCCCATACCCTGGCTTAGAAGTGAGGTTCACGCCTGTCACAGTATGTGCAAAACTAACCCATCCACTAGCACACAATACAACACATCCATTTAGATGCAACATGCATTGACAAGAGTACAAGAGGGAGGTGATTTTACAACTGACTGTGTATGTATCATGATCTATCCTTTCTACCGATGTTGCTTGTGGAGAGGATATTCTTAAGCCCAAGGGACACATATCTGGAACAGGCAGAAATAATGCGTTTGGATGTCTGCCAGGTTATGCAACACATACTTTTTATGTAGGTGGAGTTTGGGGTTTGCATGCATACTTTAACTTCATTTTCCTTTCATAGACCTGGTGAAGAGAGTATAGCTCTAGAAAGCTTGTCCAAAATATATTAGTTCAGTACAAAGGTATCACTTGCAACTTGCTTGTTGACTTTTATCTGCACATAGAATTAAACTCTTGTATCCACCATCCACTCATGGCGGCCTTTCAAAACCCTCCAATTCCAAAAGACAGTGCTTAAACCGTGCTGAACTGCAGCTTAAAGAAGTGAGCAACCCCATTTTTAAATTTAATACAAATTCTGGTTTCTCCTGCTGCTTATCATTACAGTGCTTTATAGCATGCTTCTGTAAGCCAAAATATAGTTCAGAGTACTGAATATTTCATAGATTTTAGTAATGTATTAGTTGTGACATTTTTTGTCATGCATGCTGCCATTGTTTTGTTTTTTTTTAAATCAAAATATGACTGTGTCTTGGGATTTATTACTAATCTATTAACGTTTGCTCTGCTTTTGTAGTTTGCCGACTGTAACTGCATTGTTTTAATTTTGTTGTATGTATGTGTGTGTGTGGTTTTTTTGGACCTGTTTTTAGTAGTTTAGTTATAGTGTGACTGTAATTTTTTTTCTGTTTATTTACATAATCTTAGGTGCAGCTGTAATACTGAAGTGGCAAACGAAACCTGTCCTGTTCCAACTTTCAAACCGATTGAAATGTGTAACGTTTAAAAACATTTACAGTTAGCTTTCAAGGAAACTGTACTGCAGGTGACACGATTGAACAATGAAATTAGATGGTTCCAAATGGCAAAAAGCCTCTGATCCAAAAAATATTTAATTTTTGAGATAAATTCCTTCTAGGTATTAGTATGATCTATCTGAAAACAATAATTTGGCAGAAAATGAACATTTTTGTGTCAAAACAATTGAAACGTATCTTTACCTCCAATGGCTCCAGCAATGAAGTCGGTCATGATGAGTGTGCTGCCAACTTGCTTGCGCTTAAAGCTGCGGCTCTGCTTCCTTGCCACCAGTTTCCAAAGCTGATGAATGAGAGTATCAGTTGCGGCCACCAATGTTCTGTCCTGCTCATCCTCCCAGTGTTTATATACACGCCATACTCTGCACAGCCCTGAATTTTAGCCTCCAGAAGAACCGGAGAAGCTGCCAGGTCAGTGAAACTGGTAAATAAATAATCCCTTGGGTGAACGGCCTTTTTTTTTTCTGCGTTTTGCACTCTCTCACCCTGAAACACATCAGATGGCATCGATTCTCAGTATGCTAAAGTTGAAGCTTTGTTTGCTAATGTCTCGTATGCAGAAGGCATGCATCACAATCTAGATGGCTTTTTTTTTTTGTTTCAAAACATTTATTGGGAAAGTGTTCACAGTACTCTGGACATTCAGCCGTGCGCTTTTAAGCATGTCCTGCTGTGATACCTGAAAAACAGAATCTGGACGGCAGTTGTCCATGATGTTTGTGTCTGCCTATCACAGAACATCCCTTTCTAGAAAGCTGCAAGGCCCATAGATTCATTCCAGGTGGAGCAAGGCTTAATATCACCTCCTCCTTCTCCTGTTAACTAATGCAGACAAACCTTTGACATTCTCATATCCTGGAGAATTAACAGAAAATTACAGACTAAAGCATTTTCATACATTTACCTTAATATGACTACCAATGCGCTCTGTTGATTTTCTGGCATGATTTGTCACTTAAGTGTTAAAGGGTGGGAGGTGGCATCTCTTAATTCAACTGTCAGTCCAAGTCATCCTAGCCAGAAAGAAAACATAAGTCCTAAAAGGAGCCACCAAGCCCCCCAATAAGTGGAAAAATGCACACTGACAGCGTAACACAATGGTGCATTTCCTCTGTACATGACTTTCACGCTCATGCTGGACATCATGGAGCAATTGCTGCACACTCCGAGGGTAAGGAGGAGGTCAGGGCAGGGGAGATGTTGCTCTCAAGCTTCAAACTGGTGGGGCTTAAGGAGTCCCACTGGCAATTTTTCTCCAGAGCCCTGCTTTTCAGACTGGTGGGACCATGACCCTGCCAGCTCTCCGTCCTCCTGTTTCATGGGAGAAGGCATAGACGTCTGTTTGCACATGCATAAACATACATGTGTATGAACAGATAACACCTATTTCTTTTCGTTACTGAGTTTATCGCTTACGAGAAACGTGCCTAAAAACATTTTTATCAACAGTGGTACAGAGTTCTACTGATAGTCAAAGTTGTTTTACTAATGACAAAGACTGTCCATAAAAATGCTTTTCAGATATAGTGAGGAAGAGGGGGATTCCCTTTGAATCTTCATGTTGTCTGGGCAGGAGTCATATGGGTCTAGGAGAGCATGGGCCACTGCTCAAGCATAAGTCACTTCTGTGTCCTGCCTATACTTCAGTAAGGTCAGCATAGGCAGGTTGGACAGAGAAAGCAAATTTACGGCCTTTCCAGATGTCTTCTGCTGCCCCCATACTGAGGGCAACAATATCTCCAGAAGGTCATCCGTTGTAACTTATTAGACCCACTATGGTCAATGAGAAGAATTCTTTTCCTTTCATAACAAAGATGGGAAATTAATGCAAACAAGCCCTTCTTTTTATTTTTATCAAATGCCATAAGATGGAGCGGCGATAAATCCATGTTTAATGCCCGCTAGCTGCGCTTTCTTATGGTATAACTTTCTCCACAGTAGGTGCCAGAACTGAACTAGACCTGCCTCCTACACATCATTCCTAAAACAATCACATCATGCTTCCCTCATGAAAGTTTTCCTCATCTTGCATCTTGTCTCACACAAGCGTAGCCTAATGGTTAGAGCAGTAGCCTGGAACTGAGAATCCCACTGACGCTCCTTGTAGCCTTAGGCAAGCCACTTAACTCTCCACTGCCTGAAGTGGAAGCTTAGACTGCAAGCCCTCTGGGGATAGGAAACTCCTTACAGTACCTGATGTAACTTACCTTGAACTACCACTGGAAAGGTGCGAGCTAAGTACAAGTAAATAAAACACCTGTACCTACACTACATGTATGCAACAACATTCCTGCATGCACACCTATCCCTCACGTAACTCAGCTGACAAACAACACACCTGGTATTTACACAGAGAAGTAAATCATTCCCTAGTGTCTAGTGGGGCTGAAGCACGATTGGTCCCCTACAGCTGTCGTGGCTTTTAAATGGTGACACTCACCACTTGAGGTGATTTCACGGTACTACCACTAGGTATCTCCTGGGTAAGCCCAGGGTTGGGTCAGGTGGGATGATGGAAGGGGAAGTCGGATGATTGGGGGATTCTTTTTGTCCCAAACGTCTATCCAGAGGAGGAGGGCTCTGGATTGGGGAGGGGGGTTCCTGGTGCAGAAGTCTTTGCTGACTGCTTTTGTACTGTCCAGAGAGGAAGGTGGGGGGGGGGGGGCAATGAAGAGCTATTGATCTAGGGTGTTTCATGCATGCAGGTTGGGTGATAAGACCTGGTGGGGTTAATTTGGCAGTTGGGGAGAATCGGATCTGGAGAGTTATTTAAACAGGGAGATGTGATTGGAGGGGGCTCTGTGGTAATCGCACCTGTAGTTTCTTTTGAAATGGCCTGACAGCTGCCGTGCTACTGGACTGCTAGTAGTCTGGCTGCACTTACATCACTTCTTAATGTAGCATTAGATGCAGCTGTGCTATCAGCAGTTGTGACAGCCACCCTGCACACTGGCTGTCACCGGTCACCACTCCTACTCTCCAACCTGCACGCTGGCTGTCACTGGCCGCCACTCCTACTCTCCACCCATCACGCTGGCTGTCACCGGATGCCACTCCAACTCTCCACCCATCACGCTGGCTGTCACCGGATGCCACTCCAACTCTCCACCCATCACGCTGGCTGCCACTCCTACTCCACCCTGCATACTGGCTGTCTCTGGTCGCCACTCCTACTCTCCACCCATCACGCTGGCTGTCACCGGACACCACTCCTACTCTCCACCCATCACACTGGCTGTCACTGGCTGCCACTCCCACTCTCCACCCATCACACTGGCTGTCACTGGCTGCCACTCCTACTCTCCACCCATCACGCTGGAAACAGCACAGGACTTTTACCATGCCATGCTAACAGCACACACTAAAATGCATACGGACCATAATCACACGTTAGCAAACATACCTCACTCAGCTCACAAAAAACCATTGCACAGAGCCTAAAAATCTAGGCACCTCATATTTTTAAAAAATCAGAACTTCTACATTTGTGCCATATTTTCAGCCATACTTAGGTGCCTATGTTTTCAGCTGAACCTAATCTTTATTTAGGAGCCAACATTATGCTTATAAATTTAGGCCTGCCATTCATTTCCCTAGATTTGAGGCTAATTTATGAGCCTAATGCAGAAAATCCGTGCTAAGCTCCTATCTTTCATCTTCATCCTAAATCTCTCCCTGTTCTCATCCACTTTTTATGCTGCTAAATTTAGGAGTTTAGTGAACTTTAAGCAGGGCTTTTTTTTGAGGGCGTACTCGATGGTATTGAGTACAGGTACCTTTTTCTATGTCTGCTAAAACTGACCCATGGTCCTCACGTAGTAAAGAAAGAGCCCTGGTGAAATGCACTGACTTTAAGTATAAAGTTAGGAACCCAACCCTATTTAAAGAAGTCTATTTAGAGCCTAAATCCTTTGGAGTTGATAATCAAAAGCCCCCGCTAATTAGGTAAGTGCCAGCCAGTGAGTATCTGGACACTGCCGCTGGAGATTTTCTCTGATCACCTTGACGTTGTCTGGATAGTACTGGGACAGACCGGGGGCAGAGTTTGGTGGAACCGGTACTTATCCAGATAGCAACTATATTTAGCCATTATCTGGATCAATTTAGGACATCTAAAAGGCTGTTCTAAATGTATCCAGTTTACTATCTGGTTAGCAGGCTTAATATCACTGCTATCCAGATAGCACTAGGTGTTAGCAGTGAATTCAGATATTCAGCACAAGTCACTATCCAGATACCAGGACTGAATATTTAGAATTTTTCAGCCATGTCAACTAGAATTACAAAAAAATGAACAACCATCAACCCTCAAGGCTGAATATCGCTATCTGAATATCGGTCCAATAGAGTGGAGGGAGCACATACACTTCACGTTCAAACAGATCGTCTCTTCCGCTCCATGGTCCAGCTCGCATACGCAGGCATCAACTGAGGTAGATCTTAGACTGGCAAAATCAGTCAGTTTAGAGAAGGAGCTATAATGTTTCTCTACACTCCACGAATCCCACTACAGAAGTATAAACAGTCTAGCTGGACGCCGCAGAAAGGAACTGTAATGCCCTATAACAAAAGACATGACAGGGGTTAGGTGCTATGTACAGGAATGACACGCGGCACACAGATATCTGCCTTTCCATTGCATAGAAGTATGAACCTCACCCAAAGCATAGAAGCAAACCTGTGAAGCAGGTTATGCACTTAATCATGAAGGACAGAAATGACAACCACCAGCTATGCAATGTAGAACAGTTCAAACAAATTGCGTACGAAACTAGCAGCATGTCAGATGTACATATACGAAAGTAAATTTGCACCCAACTTTACAAGCTGCTATGATGAGCAACGAATAATGGAAAATACAGAACGATCATTCAGAATACACCTCAACTGGCCTTCTGGCTCGTGCAATGGCTTGGGCCCCTCCGGCAGTCTGCAGTCTCTTTAGACCTCTCATCGGCTTTTGATCTAGTGGATCCACTCTATCCTGCTCTCGCCTTCACGACTTTGCACTCCGGGACTCCGTTCTTTTGTGGTTTCAGTCTTTCCTATCCTGTCGCTCCTTTGCTGTGACCTGTGGAACAGCCATCTCCCCGACTGTTCCTCTCACGTATGGTGTTCCCCCAGGGTCTGTGTTGGCCCCCTCCTCTTTAATATCCTCCTAGCCCCTGTAACCCTCATAATCCTACAGTCCAGCATCTCTGCCTATTTCCATGCTGATGATGATATCCTTCTACATCAAACCAGCTCTCACTCCTCTGATTTATCTCTCCTGAGCTCCTGCCTATCAGATGACTCCTCCTGGCTTATTATGAATCATTTGCACCTTAACCGCTCCAAGAGTGCCACAATTTGGCTCACTTTTAATATCCTGTGTCCTACTATAGCTCCCCTCTTGGCTCATTCCCCCATCCCACTAGTACAATTGCTCCGGTATCTCAGTCATTATTGATCCCTCATTATTACACGTACTTGGCCTCCTAACTTCAATGTTCCTTTTTTGCCCTCCGCCATATCAGCTTTCTCGATACCCATTCCCTCACAACCATTCTTTTGTCACTGGTAATATCCAGACTTGATTATTGCAACTCTGCACTTGCTGGCCTCCCTCACCTCTAGCTTTGCCGTCTCCAACTACTGCACGGTTACTTACCTCTTCCCGCCATGACTATATCACACCCCTTCTCATCAACCTCCACTGGATACCCCTTAAATTCTTACTGTGGTTCACCATGCTCTTCACATTGACATACCCTGATATCTAGCTGACCTCCTTCAATTCCACATCTCTTCCTCCGCCCCACCCCCTGTCTCCTTAGGTCACTCCATATCCATCATCTGGCACTTCCCTCAGTATCTTGGGAACGCTTAGAACAAACACGGCATCCTGCCTTCTTTTTTCTTGACTTTACTCTATGGAACTCTGCCACTCACCTTACGCTCTGAACTGTCATTCTCCAGATTCAAATCCATGCTAAAGACCCACCAATTCCAACTTGCCTTTGACCTCCCCCTCCCCCTCCCCCCAACTCTAGCTGACTGCCCTCTATCCTGCTTTGCCTACCCTTCTCTGCTTCTCTCCTCATTCTGTCCTGTCTGATTATGGCATTCTTTTCTATTTTCTATACAGCTGTTTTTGGAAATTGCAAACCGCTCTGCTACCCTAACGTCTAGGGTGGTATATCAAGTGTTAATAAAGGTAAAGATAAAGATACCACTACTGCAGTGGATCCAGAAGGGCTTGAGAGCAAAGAAAGTCAAGACAATGGCAGTGAACTGCTCATTCAAGTAGTTCTGAAGCAAAGCAGAGGAGAGGATAGGCCGATAGCTGGAAGGACAGGTAGGGTCTAGTGAGGGCTTTTTGAGGAGAGATCTGAATATGTTTGAAGGCCACAGGAACAGTTGCAGTGGAAAGTAATAGGTTAAGGATATGACAGATGGAAGGCATGACGGCAGAAGAGATAGAGCTTAGTAGAGGGGTGGGAATGGGATCAGAGGAGCAGGTTGTCAATTTGGAGGAGAAAAGATTTGCAGTTAGCTGAAAAATTCATATAAAAATTGATAGTTCCCTAACTCAATATTTAATACACCCACGCACAGATGAGAAGCTGCTTGGTGATTCCACAGTTTGAAAATAAGTTCTCATCTGTACATGAGCATATTATATTTGTGATAACTGAAAAATTCATCAAAATATGATGTACCAGAAATAAGAGATGATTTGTCCACCAGTAAGGTTCATAGGGATTGTTTTGACCTATGAGGAGCAGTCTTGGTAACCTTTGGCAATATCCAACAGGAATCACTCATGGTTAAAACAGTATCATTGAAAGGACTCATTCTGAGGTCCTTCCTGCCGTGTTTAATTTATGTGAATATATTTTAGCATTGATGTGATTTTTATCTGTTCAGTGATTTGGGGTATGTCAAATGGTTGATGTCACTGAATTCTACCGTGTGTAGGTGGTTTTTGGAACAATATATAAATCATCCATTTACCCTTGTGACTTTTTGAAATCTCTTTCATTATATATATATTTACAAAACAACATTTAATATTTAAAAGTGTGATGTACATATATGCATTTTTATAGGATTGTTATGGAAGAGATCTTGGAGATGGAAGATGATAGGTGTTTAAAAGCTAACTGCAAGGGGACGCAAGGTTGAAGTTTATCCTAGGGAGCCTAATACCCTTGCAGTGGCCCAGCCTCAAGCCCTTCCAGCCTCTGGTTGGGCTTTCAGTGCTTCCCTAGCTTTCGTTTGGCCATATGGGTCTTCTTCCACATCCACACTGCCTGCTCCATGGAGATTGACGTGCCACACAACAATTTTGAAAATATTGGTGTTCTTTGGGCTTGAAAAGTTTGAAAAACACTGAAGTGAGCTAACATGGCAACCACATTACTTTCATCATGATTTGGAGACTGAATGCTCTGTACCCCCCTGCAGAGCCTATCCTGTGGGCTCTGCGGTATTGCAGAAATCAGAAGGAGAGAAGTAAGCTTGGATTTGGGATAGGGGGATTGCCTATACTGTAGGACTGGCTCCTCATGAGTAACAACTGAGCCCTCTCTGGTAGATTTGTGGTAACATTCATGATGGTTACTGTCATGCAGATATAGCAGGTCAGTAGTGTATTAATAGATAAAGGTATTTGCCTTGGCCTAGATCAAACAATTTACTCACTGTGGAAACAGCCAAAAATCAAATAAAGTTGCTAAGTACACATACCAGACACAAATCCAGTGCGAACTTTGGGTTTCTTCCTGTGAATGGAGTTCAATAATGAAATTGCTTACCTGTAATGGGAGTTCTGTGTGCACAAAGGGAAAATGAAGTCACATCCTTGGGGTGATGTCTCCCACATTGCATTGAGCTGGAATCCATAGCTCTCCATAAGCTCAGGAGAGTCAAGTGGTCCTTCCTGAGCAAATGCGGGCATTCCCACGTCCCTGCCAGTCCCATGTTCTCCTCAATAGTTAACATAGCATGTCATGTCACAGTGGGGAAGGAGAGCGGGATTATGTGGCTCTGTTCTCCTGCTGTCCATGGAGAACCCCATTACAGGTAAGCAATTTTTCTTTCTTCATGGACAAGCAGGGAGTAATGGAGACACATCTTTGGGTGATTTCCAAACTGGTCTTTGTTCTCTGGTGACCCGGTGACAAAGAAGGATGGTGGCTGCAATTCAAAAGGTGTAGATTGTCCAAAAATGTTGCCTCTGAAAGAAGAGACATCCAAAGCATAATGACTGATAAAAGTATGGATAGAAGACCTTGTTACTTCTCTACATATGTTCACTATTAGATAGATCGGAGATGAGCAACAATCGCAGACTTTGCATGTACTTTTGGAATAGAGATTTGTCCTGGTGGAGGTTCTTCAGCTTGGCAAAAACAAAAATCTTTACCCAATGAAAAGAGTCTGTTTGGAAACTGCATGCCCTGTATGATTAGTGTCATAGGAGACAGAGCTATGATTCTGTATGAATTTGCTGCATGACCCTTAGTACTGAAGAGCTCTTCTGCAGTTCGGTGAATGCAGAGCTATCTCAGCTAGGTGTGAATGTGGCTTTGGATAAAATACTAGCAGGATGATAGGTTGGTTAAGGTGGAATTCAGACACTACCTTTGATAAACAATTATGATGAATTCTGAGTACCACACAGTTGGGGGAAAATTGATTATATGCATAGTAGGATCAGAGCATTAAGTTCACTCACTCACTTAGCCAAAGTGACAGCAACAAGGAAAAGAAAATAACTTTCCAGAATAGATTTGGTAGTATTGCCTGGCTCATAGGCTCAAATGGAGCTTGTGTAAGTTCAGAAAAGATGACATTAAAGTGGAGGAGGACATTGAACAGGTGACTCAGTATGCGTAAGACCCTTTATAAAATCAAGAGTGCAAGGGGTGGAGAAAGATTGGTTTCCCATCTACCAGTAAGTACATGGTATGCTACCAAAGCCAACAAATGGACATATTGAAGTGGTCTGCAAGCCTTTGTCAGAAAGTTCAAGGAGGTAGTCCATCAATGCAGGAACAGGATACTTAGTGGGGTCATGGTTATGATTTGCACACCAGACAGCAAACTGTTGAAGGACAACAAAAGGGGACTGCTATTTCTGGAGAGAGATCTGCAATTGTAAGTATTTACTTCTGGGAATTTTTCTAAATTTATTTATTTATTTATTTAACAGTTTTTATATACCGCGCTATTTATCATCAGTGCGGTTTACATTGAACATAAATTACCTAGACAGAAAAACTGAAATAGGTTTACAGATAACAGGAAGCATGAACTAGGTTTGAACTGGGGAAAACTATATATATTTACACAAATTATTATTTACAATAATGCAGATTAAGGATGTTCATAGTTAGAGAGTGCATTGATAGAAATAGTTGTGGTGCTAAGGTAGGTGGAAGTGCAGAGTGAATAAGTGGTGCTTAATGGCCTTTCTGAATTGACTGATGTCCCTAATTGATCTAATACTGGGGGGGAGATTGTTCCAGCACCTGGGGGCGTAAGATACAAAAGCTCTGTTAGTGGTTAACTGGGTCCATTTTTGTCCATTTGTAAATCTTGGGGAAAAAGGAATTCTTTAGATTAAAGCTGATTAATCTGTGAACTCAGTGTATTTGTTAAATCAATCTGGGCCTAGTAGCAGCAAAGAGCTTTCAGTTTAAATTTAAAACACAGCAGAGAGCTTTCTGGTTAAATTTAGACCCCAAGACTCCCTCTATCCAAGCAAGGGCTGTGGGACGACTCCTGGAAATTGGTCACAGATTACCTTAGAAGCACAGGACAGGGTACTCTATAGCAGCCTGCTTTTCATAGGTCTTCTTTCCCTACCCCCCTCCCCAACACCCACCCACCCATGGGATAATCGTAGTTTTATAGGTGCTTAAACCTCTTAAAAGAAAGGAGGTGTCATATTCACTCTAAGGTGCAGCTGTTTATCCTCATCAGGGATACATTAAGGACCTGAGATTAATTAAGCTTCAGGTGAACAAAGTACATTAAACATATTAGGTACAGTTTTATTGGTATAAATATCTCCAGCAACCCTTAGTAAGTAAAGAACTTAAATATCTAAACACTACCTTAAAACTAAAATGCAGACAGCAATCCAGCAGCAAGATGGGGGCTTTCCAGTCTTTTGCATTGAGTGTCACATGTATGATTTTCTCCCATTTGGTGAGGCGTCTTACGTGTGCACTAGGTGCAAGGAGCTCTTTGCTCTCAGGGACTGAGTCGGTTCTCTGGAGGCTAGAGTAGCAGACTTGAAGGACATAAGGAAAACAGGTACATAGATGAGACCTACAGGGATATAGTCTTGAAGTCCCCCCTCCAGTCTGGCAACATTTCTGTTGCCATGGAGAAGAGAGGTCACATGACAGGAGAGCATCACTCTGGTAACATAGTAACATAGTATTTGTGGCAGGAAGTGATCCTTTAGCTAGGACCTGTCCTCCACATGATGTAAAACCCTCTCACACCAAGAAAGTTTCTCCTGGGCCATGTGCCCATGAGAGAAGGTTTAGGACAGCCGTTATAGTTGGTGATTCGATAATTAGGCATGTAGATAGCTAGGTGGCTGGTGGACATGAGGATCGCCTGGTAAAATGCTTGCCTGGTGCAAAGGTAGCAGACCTTACGTGCTACCTAGACAAGGTCTTAGATCAGGGGTTTTCAACCCAGTCCTCGGGGAACCCTAGGCCAGTCAGGGTTTCAGTATTCCTACAATGAATATGCATAAGATAGATTTGCATACAATGAAGGCAGAACATGCAAATTTTTCTCATGCATATTCATTCTGGGAATCCTGAAAACCTGAATGGCCTAGGGTTCCCCGAGGACTGGGTTGAAAACCCCTGTCTTAGATAGTGCTGGGGAGAAATCTGCTGTCTTGGTACATGTCAGTACCAATGACATAGGAAAATGTGGTAGGGAGGTTCTAGAGGCTAAATTTAGGCTTTTAGGTAGGAAGTTGAAATCCAGAACTTCGAGGGTAGCATTCTCCGAAATGTTTCCTGTCCTACACGCATGACCCAAAAGGCAGGCAGAGCTCCGGAGTCTCAATGTGTGGATGAGACAATGGTGCAAGGCAGAGGGTTTTGGATTTGTTAGGAACTGGGGAATATTCTGGGGAAAGGAGGGGCTCTTCCGAAGGGATGGGCTTCACCTTAACCGGGATGGAACCAGGCTGTTGGTATTAACCTTTAAAAAGGAGATAGAGCAGTTTTTAAACTAGATAATAGGGGTGAGCCGACTATCGCCCAAGAGCACATGATTCGGAATAATGTATCCTTGAAGGATACTACCAAAAGAATGAAGTTAAGGCATATCAGCAGAGAGGTTCAAATAAAGACAAAAGTAGCCCAAATTCCCTCAAGTATGGAGCAGACAGAGCTTAAATATTCCAAATTACCCCGGCCTACCAATAGCCAGATTAATATGAATAAAGTACAGTCTCTAAAATGCTTGTATGCAAATGCTAGAAGTCTAAAAAATAAGACGGGAGAGTTAGAATATATAGCACCAAATAAGAGGTTAGATGTGATTGGTATCTCAGAGACATGGTGGAAGGAGGACAACTAGTGGGACACTGTGATACCTGGGTACAAACTATATCGCAATGATAGAGTTGATCAAATTTGGTGGAGAAGTTGTGCTCTTTGTTAGAGAGGGCATTGAGTCACAAAGGATTAAAGTTTTGCAGGAAACAAAATTTGATGTAGACTTTCTATGGATTGAAATTCCATGTAAAAAGGGGAAAGCGATGGTAGTGGGGGTGTACTATCGACCGCCTGGCCAGAATGAACAAATAGATGATGAAATGCTCAAAGAAATCGGGGAAGCTAACAAAAATTGCAGCACAGTAATAATAATGGGTGATTTAAATTACCCTGGTATTAACTGGGTCAGTGTCATGGAAGGACATGCTAGGGAGACTAAGGGGCTTGTTTACAAAGCCGCGGTAGTGGTTCGCGATCGCGATCGCAGCCGCGGCCCCATTGAAATCAATGGGGCCGCGGCTCTGATTACGATCGCAAACCGCTACCGCGGCTTTGTAAACAAGCCCCTAAGTTTCAAGATGAAATAAATGACTGCTTCTTGGAGCAGCTGGTTCATGAACTGACCAGAGGGGAAGCCATTTTGGAACTTAGTGGAACATCAGATCTGGTACAAGAGATAAGGATGCTGGGGCCACTTGGCAATAGTGATCATAGCATGATCACGTTTGATTTAATTAATGGAGGAGGGATGGTAAGGAAATCCACAGTACTACCTTTTAACTTTCGAAAGGGAGACTATGATAAAATGAGGAATATAGTTAAGAAAAAACTAAAAGGGGCAGTTACAAAGGTTAAAGATTTACATCAAGCTTGGGTGTTGTTTAAAAATACTATCTTGGAAGCCCAGACCAGCTGTATTCCATACTTTAAGAAAAGAGGAAGGAAGTCCAAAAAACTGCCAGCATGGTTTAAAGGTGAGGTCAGAGAAGCTGTTGTTGCCCAAAAAGCATCTTTCAGGAAATGGAAAAAAGAGCCAAATGATGAAAACTGGAAACAGCACAAGCACTGGCAAGTTAAATGCAATGCATTGATAAGGCAGGCAAAGAGAGAATTTGATAAAAAGCTTGCTGTGGAAAGAAAAATGCATAATAAAGACTTTTCCAAGTACATTTGTAGCTAAAAACCTGTGAGAGAGTCAGTTGGACTATTAGATGATAGAGGGGTAAAAGGGAAACTAAGAGGGAACAAGGCCATAGCGGAGAGACTGAATGAATTCTTTGCTGCGGTCTTTACTGAGGAAGATGTAGGGATGTTACTCATGAGTGAAATGGTATTTAAAGGTGATTCTGCGAAAGAATTGAAAGAAATATTGATACACCAGGAAGATGTATTACAACTATTTGATAAACTGAAGAGTAGCAAATCCACCTGGACTGAATGATATACATTCAAGGGTGTTGAAAGAACTGAAATATGAGATTGCAGACCTGCTATTAGTAATCTGTGAACTATCATTAAAATCATCTGTAATACCTGAAGATTGGAGGATGGCCCATATAATGCCAATTTTTAAAAAGGGTTCCAGGGGTGATCCATGAAACTACAGACCGGTGAGCCTGACGTCAGTACTGGGAAAAATGGTAGAAACCATATTAAGGAACAAAATTACTGAACATGTAAATAGTTATGGCTTAATGGGAAGACAGCCAACATGACTTTAGACAAGGAAGATCTTGTCTTACTAATCTGTTATATTTTTTTGAAGGTGTGAATAAACAGACAAAGGTAAGTCGGTTGATATAGTGTATCTGGACTTTCAGAAAGCCTTTGACAAGGTCCCTTATCAGAGATTTGTGGCAAAACTAAAAAGTCATGGGATAGGAGGCAGTGTACTATAGTGGATCAGGAACTGGTTAAAAGATAGAAAGCAGAGGGTAGAGCTAAATGGCCAATTTTCCCAATGGAGAAAGGTGAATAGTGGAGTACCCCAAGGATCTGTGCTGGGTCTGCTGTTCTGACATATTCATAAATGACCTTGAAAAGGGAATAATGAGTGAGGTCATCAAATTTGCAGATGACACAAAACTATTTAAAGTTGTTAAAACCCATGAGGAGTGCGGAAAATTGCAAGAGGATCTTGATAAATTGCAAGACTGGGCATCCAAATGGCAGATGAAATTTAATGGAGTAGAGGAGTGGCCTAGTGGTTGGGGCAAGGTACTTCAGGCCGGAAGTTTGGGAGTTCAAATCCCACTAGAGGACAGCAACCTTGGGCTGGAAGGACTGGGGTTTCTAGTCCCACAGGTGCTCCTTGTGGTCTTGGGCAAGCCACTTAACCCTCCATAGCCCACGTTCCCTGTAAAATAGTTATCTCCAAGTTATAATTCCCTGTTCAATGTAATTTCAGTTTGTTCAATGTAAACCGCACTGATGCAGAATAGCACGGTATATAAGAGAAATAAATAAATAAAATAAATGTGGACAAGTGCAAAGTTGTGCACCTAGGAAAGAACAACCCAAACTATGGTTACACGATGCAAGGTTCCACATTAGGAATCACCACCCAGGAAAAAGATTTAGGCGTCATCGTGGATAACATGTTAAAACCTTCCGCCCAGTGTGCAGCGGCAGCCTAGAGAGCAAATAGAATGCTAGTTATCATAAGGAAAGGAATGGAAAATAAAACAAAGGATATTATAATGCCTCTGCATCGTTCCATGGTGTGACCGCACCTTGAATATTGTGTGAAATTCTGGTCATCGTATCTTAAAAAGGATATAGCGTTATTAGAAAAGATACAGATAAGAGCCACCAAAATGGTTTATGTTTATTTGAATTTGATATACCGCCCTTTATTACATCAGGGTGGTTTACATGTACCAAGTCAAATTGGGATGGGCACAAGGCCCCATAGCAGGAAAAGAACTACAAAAACTAAGACAGGAAAGAGGAGAATAATAAGACATAGGACAAGACGTAAAGTGAGAGGGAGACAGGACATAGGTAAACAAGGATAAACCAGATCAGCTGGGTGTGGCCGGAAGGTTGTAAGCAGAGGTAAAGAAGTGAGTTTTGAGTAGTGTCCTAAAGGTAGTGTAGTTTTCTTCTAGATGGAGTGTATTGGGCAAAGAGTTCCAAAGGGCTGGACCATGAAAGAAGAAGGTAGAGTGAAGGGTAGATTGTAAATGCGCACGAGACTGTGGGGGGAGGTGGTCAATTGATATGGAGGGAGCGAAGACTACGTGTGGGGGTGTGAAAGTGAAGAAGATCAGCGAGATAAAGGGGATGGACGGATACCCCTATGAAGAGAGGCTAAAAAGGTTAGGGCTCTTTAACCTGGAAAAGAGATGGCTGAGGGGAGATATGATAGAGGTCTATAAATTAATGAATGGAGTGGAACGGGTATACATGGATCAATTGTTTACGCCATCAGAATATAGAAAGACCGGGGACATGCAATGAAGCTACAGGGTAAACTATTTAAAACTAATAAGAGAAAATATTTTTTCACGCAACGTGTAATCAAACTCTGGAATTTGTTACCGGAAGATGTAGCAAAAGCTGTTAGTGTAACTGGGTTTAAAAAAGGTTTGGACAAGTTCCTGGAGGAAAGGTCCATAAACCATTATTAAAAGGGACTCAGGATATCACTGCTTGACCCAATACAAGCATTGTGGAACCTGTCTTTTAGGGAAACTGCTAGGTACTTATGACCTAGATTGGCCACTGTTGGAAACAGGATACTGAGCTTGATGGACCTTGGTCTGACCCAGTATGGCATATCTTATGCTCTTATGTTTCCACTACAAAATATTGAATTTAACTAGACAACTTCCTTGAGGCTAATATGACTTGTTGTACCTCTTCGGAGACAGGTAAAGATGTGATTATTTGGCTTTCAATATTTATGCCATCAGTGAGAGGGACGTGATGTTGGGATGAAGCAGAGTACCATTTTGATGAGTAAGGAGAGTTGGCTGGGTTCCAAGAGAGAAGAGTAGCTGCTGGGCTAGATTAACAAGCCCTGGAAACCAAAGCCAGCATGGCCAATATAGGGCTACTAGTATAATTTGGGCCTTGTTGTAAAGGACTTTCTGCACCATCCCTTTGACAGAAGAGGAAACAGTTGAAAAGCACAGTGGAGATCCTAAGTGCATGAGAAAAAGAATGCATTGTAAGAGAGCCTGTGCTTGGCCAGTGTTCATGAGAGGACATTTATGATTTTGCTTGGAAGCAAACAACTTAATTGAGAGCCTAATCCATCTCCTGAAAAAGAATTGTACCTCTTTATCATCGAGAGTCCTTTCATGAGGGTTTAACTGGCATCTGGGGTTGTCTGCAAGTTGATTGTGAAGATGGTATACTACAGAATGAAGAGAGTTGGACACGAGTCAGCAGAGCCTGCAGAATCAACAATCCAACTCCTCTAGCCCTCAAATTGAAGAACCAGTATGCAGCCCTGGAAGTGGAGGAGATGAAAGCATTCCAAGAAAAGGAAGAACCAAGCACCACAAAGTTGCAGAATCAGTGACCACAAGGTAGCGAAGGGTAGTGGTAGTTGATGACTCTCTTCTGAGGGGTAATGAGGCGTCCATCTGCTGACCAGATTTGATGTCTAGAGAGGTATGCTGTCTACCAGGTACCAAAATCCGAGATGTTATAGTTTCCCAAGACTCATCAAGCCTACTGACTTATTATTCAATGTTTCTCATCCATATTGGAACAAATTATACTGCTAGGTATCCCTCCAAGCATATCAAAAGTGATTTCATGGCTCTGGGCCAGAGGGTGAAGCAGATAGGTGCACAAGTGATCTTCTCTTCAATCCTCCCTGTTGCGAGTAAAGACTGATACAGAGAAGCTCGCATCCTGGAGATGAATGCAAGACTGCGTGGATGGTATCATTGAGAACAGTTTGGTTTCCTGAACTATGGGATGATTTTCCAAGAGCTGTAGAGCAGAGATGGTGTCTACCTATCCATGAATGTTTGATTGTCTTCCGCAGCAGACTGACTAACCTACTGAAGAGGGCTTTAAACTAGATTCATTGGGGATGGGTGAAGAAAGCCCCCATTTAAATGAAAGCCCTCAGGTAAGTTAAACACCTCTGAAATGGGTAAAAGGATCAACACCTGGAAAGCAGTCTACATAAATGCCCGTAGTATGGGAAATAAGATCTCAGATGCTGAGGTTTTAATAGGAGAAGCTGACTTGGATTTTGTGGCAGTTACGGAGACATGGTTCATGGACAACCATGACTGGAATGTAATTTTACCAGGCTATACTTTATTCAGAAAGGACAGGGTAAGAAGAAGGGGAAGAGGAGTGGCATGATATGTAAAAAAATAATATGAAAACTATAGAATTACAGGACTTAAAAGGGAGCAAGGAGGCACTGTGGATTAAACTAGAAAGAGGGAACAGGAAATCCATTTGCTTTAGTGTGATATACAGATCTCCCTCACAGGGAGAAGTGGATGGGGTTTTCATAGAAGACATATGCAGTATTGCCATGAAAGGAGAATATACTGGATGTTGATTGGCACATCCCTGCTGCAGTATCTTCTAGAAGTAAGGAGATCCTGGATTTTCTATAGGGAGAACTATTCCAGCAACAGGTAACAGAACTCACACATGAAGGGGCCATACCTAGACTTGGTGCTTACCAATGGGGAAAGTGTTTCTGTTGTAGAGGGAGATCATCTCACATCCAGTGATCACCATATGGTGTTCAGTATTAGGACTAGGGCTGGTAAAATCCATTCAAAAATGAGAGTCTTAGACTTTAGGAAAACTAATTTTGATGAGATGAGAAAATACCTCAAGGAGTCGTTAGTGGGATGGGAACAGCTGGAGGATGTAGACAAGCAATGGGAAAAACTGAAAGGGGATATTTTAAGAGCAATAAACCTCTTTCTTAGAAAGGTAAGTAAATGTAAAAGGAAAAGGAGGCTACTATAGTTCTCTAAAGAAGTAGCTGAAAAGGAGAAGAAAAAGAGGGTGGCCTTCATAAAATACAAGCATCAATATTTGGGAAAACTTTTAGAAGCTAGGAAAGTAGTCAGGAAAGCAAAGATACAAATAGAAGAAGAAATAGCCAATGCAATAAAATGGAGGGACACAACTTTTTTAGATATGTTAGCGAGAGAAGGAAGTGCAAAGGTGGTATTATCAGACTGAAGCGGGTAGACGAGGAATATGTAGAAGCTGATGAGGATAAAGTGGAATTGCTTAAGAAAATATTTTTGTTCTATGTTCATAGATAAAGGGCCAGGAGCAGGTCCTCAGAAGTAGGAGCAGAAGTGGAGGGCATCTTGAACGATTTTCAGAAGATTGTGTTCATGAGGAACTAGTTAAACTAAAAGTAGATAAAGCAATGGGGCAGGATGGGATTCATCTGAGAATATTGAAGGAATTTGGGGACATTCTAGCAGCACCACTGACTGACCTTTTCAATGCTTCTTTAGAGGCAGGAGTGGTCCCAGAAGACTGGAGAAAAGCAAATGTGGTCCCATTACACAAAAGTGGAAGTACAAATGAGGTTGAGAACTACAGACCAGTTAATCTGACCTCTGTGGTGAGTAAATTAATGGAAATGCTGCTAAAACAGAGGATAGTGAGGTTTCTGGAGTCCAATGGATTGCAGGATCTGAGGCATCATAGATTTACCAGAGGCAGGGCTTGTCAGACAAATCTGATAGATTTCTTTGACTGGGTGACCAGGGAGTTGGACCGAGGGAGAGCCCTAGATGTGGTGTACTTGGTCTTTGACACCGTTCCACACAGGCAACTTATTAATAAATTGAGCACCCTAGAGATGCACCCTAAAGTAACTGTCTGAGTAAGAAATTGATTGAGTGGGAGGTGATAAAGTGTACAGGTAAATGGAGCTCACTCTGAGGAAAGGGATGATACCAGTGGTGTGCTGCAGGGATCTGTCCTTGGTTCAATTCTTTTTAACATCTTTGTTACTGATATTGCAGAAGGTCTTTTGGGTAAGGTTCGCCAATTTGTGGATGATACCAAAATCTGCAATAGAGTAGACTCCCAGGAAGGAGTAGATAACATGAGGAGGGATTTATCTAAGCTTGAAGAATGGTTAAGAATTTGGCAGCTGAGATTTAAAGCTAAAAAATGCAGGATCTTGTATTAAGGCTGCAAAAGTCCAAGGGAGCGGTACAGTGTAGGGGGCGAAGTACGTCTGTTCACGAAAGAAGAGCGGGACCTGGGCATGATTGTTTCTGATTATCTTAAAGTAGCTAAACAGGTAGAAAAGGTGATAGCAAAAGCCAGAAGAATGCTTGGGTGCATAGGGAGAGGAATGGCCAGCAGAAAAAAGGAAGTGATAGTGCCTCTGTATGTCTCTGCTGCAATCTTATTTGGAGTATTGTGTGCACTTCCCGAGACCACACCTTCAAAAGGATATAAACAAGATGGAGTCAGTGAAGAGGGGCTACTGAAATGGTGAGTGGTCTTCATTCTAAAACATATGGGGACATCTTGTAGATCTTACTATCTATATGTTAGACGGAAGGCAGGATAGAGGAGATATGTAAAAGATGTTTAAATACTTCCATGGCATAAATGCACAGGGGGAGAGCCTCTTTCGATTGAAAGTAGCTCTGCAATGAGGGAACATAGGATGAGGGTGAAAGAGGATAGAGTCAAAAATAATATGCAGAAGTATTTCTTTACGGAAAGAGTGGAGGATGTGTGGAATAGTCTACCAGTGGAGGTAGTAGAGACGAGGACAGTACCTGAATTCAATAAAGCATGGGACAAACACAGAATATCTCTAAAGGAAAATAAAAGGACAATAGCATTTGATATGGAATGGCAAACTAGATAGGCCGTATGGTCTTTTTCTGCTGACATGTTTCTATATTTCCAGGAAGATAAACGGCTTGCAATATCACAGACATATCAATAGCTAGGTTTCATATTCTGACAGCTTTGCAGCAGAGAAGAAGGGAACCTGAGTTACTTATTTGCTTAAATAAATAGCGCAACTTGATTGTTGGTCTGAATCTGAATAACATTCACTATGGGGTATGTTTACTAAACTGCGGTAACGGTACATAACACGCGTAATGTAACGTTAACGATCGTTTGCGCATCATAACGCGCGTTATGATGTGCGAACGATCGTTAACGTTACATAATGCGCGTTAACCGTAGTTAACGATCGTAAACTCCCGTGGCGCGGTAAACACCGCAGAAGGTGGAGAGAGGGCGGAGAGAAGGGGTCAATGGGCGGAGAGTGGGCGGGGAGAGGCTCCCTTCACACTAACGCGCTGATCTGAAGAGCTCAATTCCAACGCGAATGAAAACCTGCCGTTAAATGCACATTACAGGGGAGAGAAACCATTTCAGTGTCAGCAATGTACAGCCCAGGCAGGGAAACCTAAAACACGTGATAGGTGTGATACATGTGCACAGAACAAAAGGGCATATAAACACTGAAAATGACCCCAACAAACTGGAAAAAAACATAACCAAGCTGGCCAATAGTGGTATCAATGAGAAACATCAACCCCTCCCCCCCCCCGAGTAATCTCCATAGAAAAGATATAAATCGTGGAAGGGTCTATACTCCGTCCCCATACAAGGTGAATGAGCCCACAGTGAAATAGCGCTGCTCAGGGTTTTCCCCACCATCGGACAGGGTTCCTATGGTGTGCACATGCCCCGCAACATCAGGGCGGGCATGTCGGAACGGCAACTGGACAGATGCCGGAGAAGGGGATACAGTGGGCCGCAGGCGGCACATGCTGTGGTGGAGCTGGGCCACAGTGCGGACTAGGGTGATGCCTAGGTGGCCCATACGAATGCTGAAGCAGCAGAGCAGCCAGACAGCAACTGCTGAAGACCAACATGGGCACGAGTGTGTTTACCACAGTGTCACAGGGGATAGTACCCAACAGCCACCCCCAAGGGCACGGAACATTGGCAGGTGGGGCTGGGGGAAGCGTCGACGTCCATGCAGGCACCCCTACCCCAGAACCCGCACCATAGGCAGCCGCCTACCTGCACACCGCACCACCAGCAGAAGGGCATGTCAGCATGGTGGCTGAGGGATATTGGTGGTGGAGGGGGCAGTGGCAGCTGCCCAGAGCAGACCGTAGCCTAGCCCTGTGTAGGTGGGTGCCGTGTACTGCAACAGACGGGCCCTGTCTGATGAACAGTCATGGTATCACCAAGGAATATATTGACTCTGTGACAACAAGGTGGTGCAGTGCACAAAACCAGTGTATTCAGAACCAGAGAGTCACAGGTGTGGTTCCTGCCAACCCAGTCCCCATATTTTACCCACTACTACAACTTGCTAATACAGACAGCATCTTTATTGCAGATGACGTAAACATGCCCAAAACACCTACATTCTACCCTACAGAGCACAGACACCATAAATATGCACATTACCTAGAGCAGAGTCTCCCAAATACAGTCCTGGAGGGCCAAACACCATTCTAGATCCATGCTGCCTCTGATAAAGATGCCTGTGCTGCATTTCTATGTGCCACCCCCATGGTATGCAGATATACCTCATGCATATTCATGAGGGACAGCATGAAAACCCGAACAGTGTTTGGCACCGCAGGACTGGAGTTGGGAACCTCTGCCGTAAAGCAGCAGCCAACAGGGGCAGACACACCCGCACCCACAGGTCCCATTATCCAAAGCCTCCTGGAGAGGCAGGACTTTGGGCTCTGCATGCATCTCCCAATACTAGCACTTGCATACCTTAGTAATGCCACCCTAAACCGGGGAATATGGTACACATCTATCAAAAGGTTGCTATGATTACTGGCAGATAGCAATTCCTAGGTTAAGTACAATTTTCTGAGTGAGCTGCATTATAGCAACCTTTCTGATGTCTGTGGAGTGTGCTACAGGTCTTGTGTCTGACAGTGTTTACCAATCTGGGGAGTGACTCCTACAGTATTGCGTACCATAGCCATGCCTGCACTGTGCCCAGGACTGCTGTGGTGGCCTGGGCTTCCCAACACCTCTATAGTTGCACAATGCTGGCATAGGTGTGGGGAGTGTGTGTCTGTCTATCCAGTGTGTGGTGGCTGCCAACACCCTCCACAGCCCTCACTGCTAGCACTGTTGCCAGTATTGGCTTGCCAATGTGCATAATGAGGAGCAAGGTACGGTGGGAATAGCCTGGATAGGGTGGCCTGACCTGGATGCATCTGCACACAGCATAGGGCAATGGCTCGGACATTGTAGTGCCTAGCCACCACCTGCACAGACAGGGTGGCCATAGCATGTCCTGCTGGGAGGTCACTCTCACCCTGACTGAGCAGTGACCATTGCATGGCTAGGTTCCCCCATAGTGCTATATGTCGTTTCTTTCATGTGATATTTATGGGTTCTCTTTTGGGGCCCAATCACTGACTTATCTGCTTGGTGTGTATGCTGACATCCCTGTTCTGGGTGCATGCATCTACCCCCAGGACCTTGCAATATGGACTAGCTGGTGGACTGTCTGCAGCTAGTATGTGTCTTGCTGGAACACCTTGCAGGGTGCAGCGGCTGGAGGCTTGTTGCTGGAGAATGTCAGATAATGGTGGGGGGCAGCTGAGCATTTCCAGGCCTGCCGTCTGTCTGCCATTGTGTTATGGATGTGTAGCGCTCTGTCTGTTCCCCAGCAGGACTGGGGTTGATGGTCCCCTCTACTGCTACCATTGCAGGGAGGTAGACTGTGGCTCTATTGGTGGGTGCTCCTGTTTCCCACCCTGAGCCCCAGAGGTTGGGTTGTGTGGTGGTACATAATCTGCCTATGGGTCCATACACTCTGCCTCCCCTCCCTTCACCTACAGCAGATAACCATGGCACCAACACAGGATATGCACTATTCTGGGTGTATCATCGCCCATAGGGACTGGACATGACCGAGACATACAGCAGAACACAGATGTATCCTAGGTGTGTCTAACGGAACTACCTATCACACACTGATGGGGACCTGCAGCATGGCGTATTTCAGCCATGAAAGGTGCTGTGGACCTGGTGCTGGGCGCCCCACCTCAACCTCAGGGTAGGCACAGTACCCGCACAATGTGACTGTCTGTGGCTACTCTGTGGCAGTGCCACACACGGTCATCTCGCCCTACCAGGCCAGGGTGCTGTGGGGGTGCATACCCCATCTTGTGTTCATCTCTGGACTGCTGATCTGCATGTGCAGTGCACCATGGGTATGGGTGCGTTGACCCAGATCCTGGCCAACACAGTGGGCGGTTTGGGTGGTGGCCTGACGCCCTTCAGTAGGCAGCCAGGGGGTTGTTAGCAGCTATGGGGCTGTAGCCCAGTGGTTCCTTCACTATCTGTGGGGCCAGTGGTCATGGGTTCAAACCCACCATGGGGTTATTTTATAGGGCTGTCTGCAGCATTGTCTATTTTTAATGTACATTAGTGCTGCCAGCGACAACCCCTCAGCGTACTGTAACCTTACAGTGCCTCATAAGGCGCCCCATGCGGCACCTTATATGGCACCCTATAAGGTGCCTTATAGGGTGTTCTATAGGGGACATTGTGGGGTGCCTCAACGGACAGTGCACTTTATAATGTAGCCTATGGAGTGCCTTATGGGGTGCCTTATGCGGCACCTTAGGTTACGCCACTGTGAGGGTGTGTTTGCTGGCAACACTACTGAAAATAAACGTAAAATGCCTCCTCATTCACTATTTAAATGTACAGGGTGATGCCTCAGCCAGCCTTATGCATTAGGCAGACTGGGGAATCAAACCTATGATGCTTGTATCATCAGTCAGTGCAGTAACCATTGTGCTACAGCTCTGTTTCAGTGTTTTGTGTCTGTGCGCCTTCTTAAGTTTAACGCGCGGTAATGCGCCACGGCGCCCTCTAACGCTCGTTAATTTCTGTAACGCGCATTATCGGTAACGATGTACCACCCATGTCCTTATTTGGGATTTCTGTCTCTACCGCGGCTCCTAACGCGAATCAAACTAACGCAGTTTAGTAAACATACCCCTATGAGTCATTTGTGAAAGGTTGTTAGCATAAATTGATAGGAAAGTCTTTCTCTCAGTCTATCCAGACCCTGAGTGAGAAGGTGAGTGAGGTGCTGCCCACATCCTGTGATGAAGACATCTGTTGTCAAAACATTGTGATGAGATGGTGGTGAAAAAGCATAATCCTCTGTCAGGTTGAAAAGATGGCTCTACCAGTGTAGAGTGGCGTATAAGTTCTGTGTTTTGGACTTTCATAGATAGAGGCTGGCCATGTTGATTCCATGAAAAGTTGCAATGAGAGCATTCCTAGCCTTGCTAGATGAAGAATGTATTCTGCAACTGCCATTTGACCTAGTATCTAAAGAATGGTATGCATTAATGCAAAATATCTTTTGGCTAAATGCTGACAGAGAAAAAGCAGATGGAGTGGCATTCCTTGTGAAGAAATGCCTTGCTTTGCTGAATCTGAAGGTGCACTTCTATGAAAGGTAGATCCTCGAAAGGAATTAGGGAAGAGTTTTAAAAGTTGTTTAGGAATCCCAACTTGTATATGATACATATAGTAATATGAAGTGTCCCTCTCGCACTTTGTGATTCTGTGGAAAAACATTTGTCATCCAATTAAGACAAAACATACACCATAACTGGAGCTAGGCACTTGGTGAAGACCCTGTATACTAACAAAAGTTCAAAGGGAAGTATCATAAACCGTAAATCGTGTAAATGCCGCTTAGAGGAATATTCAGTGGCACTTTTTCTGGCAATGGCCACCTTTGTAATTTACTTATTGTACACCGCTCTGGTTTTTTGTGAAGGGCAGTATATCAAATGCAATAAACATAAGCATAATACGGTTAGTGCCACTGAATATCTGCAGGTTCTCCTGCTACACGCTCCGATACTTACCGTGTAACATCGAAGCGTGAGCATTCCAGGGCAGAGCAGACGCACCACTCATTGCTAACCGGGCAGCAGCGATATTGAACCACTGCCTGGTTAGTGACCCGCTGGTAAAGATAGGTGTGGGAAAAGCTGGCCTATCTTAACTCCTTCGAGCTAACCGGGCAGCAGTTCAATATCACCACTCCTAAAATAAAAAAAGTGGCCAGTGAAATGGCTTTGGACTATATAAGCATACATATTTGACACACAAAATAATCAAATAAAACAAGACCAATTAAAATAGGAAACAGTATAAGAACTGGGACACTGCCAGAACATGATTATTGACACCCTTATGAACAATTCAAATCTGTTTGAACAGAAGAACCACATTCCCAATGCAGTAAAATTAGACGCACCTAAATGACATGAATCAATGAACGATGGCTCTAATTTTTAAAATGGCCACATTCGCTCCCTGTTCCATTTTCACAATGGTGAAGACAAGAGAGCTGCCTGAGACCATCAGAAAAGCCATTATCACCAAACATCAAACTTCAAAGGGGTACAAAGCCATCTCCAAAGCCTTGGGCTTCCTATGTCTACAGCTTGCAATGTTATTAAGAGGTTTTCTGCTCATGGAACTGTCATAATGAGAAGAGGAAAATTAATCCAAGAAGTCTTTGATGGTTAGCATACTGTTGGAAAAACACCACATATAACATCCAAAGAGCTTAAGGCTGACCTGGAATGGTGCTTTCAACTTATACCATACGCTGCACCCTAAACAAAGAAGGACTTCATGGGTGAAAGCCAAGGAGGACGTCACTTCTGAAAGGCAGACATAAAAAGGCGCACTTGATCTTTGTCCAAACCCACCTTGAGCAACCACAATCCTTCTGGGAAAATGTTCTGTGGACAGATGAAACCAAACTTGAGCTCTTTGGCAATGCAGACCAGCATTAACAGGTGAAAAATGAAGCTTATAAGGAAAGAAACACCCTTCCTACAGTTAAATATGGTGGAGGTTCCATAATGTTGTGGGGCTGTTTTGCTGTCTCAGGACGTGGAGGCCTGAAATGTATTAAAGGAATCATGAAGTCAGAGGACTACCAAAGTATTTTGGAGCAAAATGTGCTACCTAATGTCAGAAATCTAGGTCTCGGTTGAAAGTCATGGGTCTTCTAGCAGGATAATGACCCAAAACATATATCCAAAAGTACAAAGAAATGATTAGAAATGAACAAATAGATTGTTTTAAACTGGCCAGCAATGAGTCCTCAATCCAATCAAGAACCTTTCGAAAGAGATGAAATCTGCCATTAGTAAAAGGAATCCTGGAAACATTTATGAGCTGGAACAATTGCAGTTGAAGAGTGAGCAGATAGACGTACAAAACTTATAGATGGCTACAAAAACGTTTGGAGGCTGTCATCACTGCCAAAGGTTGTACAACCAAATATTAGTGAAGGGTGTCATTAATCCTGTCCAGGTTATATTTTGTTTTTTTCTCAGAAATTACTGTCTAAGTTGACATACAGTTGGAATATTTCCTATTATTTCTCAAAATATTGTACACAATATACCTAAATGCAAGGGTGCCAATAATGTTCACCACAACTGTATTCCTTTTTATAATTGTGGAGGAGTGGCACTATATGTAAAAAATTATATTAAAGCTATGGAACTACAGAGCTTAAAAGGGAGAGAGGAGGCACTGTGGGTTAAACTAGAAAGAGGGGAAAAAATCTATTTGCATTGGTGTGATATATAGACCTCCCTCACAGGAGGAAGAGGTAGATGGAGAGTTAATTGAAGACATATGCAGCATTGCTAGGAAAGGGGAAGTGCTACTGATAGGGGATTTCAATATGCCAGATGTTGATTGGCAGGTTCCTGCTGCAGTTTCATCTAGAAGTAAGGAGATCCTAGACTCTCTACAGGGAGAACTATTCAGGCAACTGTTACAGAGCCAATACGTGCAGGGGCCATACTGGACTTGGTGCTTACCAATGGTGAAAGTGTTTCTGATGTTATAGTGGAAAAACATTTTGCATCCAGAGATCACCAGATGGTGTTGTTCAGAATTCGGACTAGGGCTGTTAAAATCCATTCAAAAGCGAGGGTCTTAGACTTTAGGAAAGCTAACTGCCAGATGAAGAACCAGGAACAGGACCTCAGAAAACACTCACAAACAGGAACAGAAGCGAGGGGTATCTTGAACAATTTTCAGAAGACTGTGTTCGTGAGAAACTAGCTAAACTTAAAGTAGACAACGCGATGGGACCAGATACACCCTAAAATACCGAGGGAACTTGGGGATGTTCTAGCAGCTCCACTGACTGACTTTTTCAATGCCTCGTTGGAGTCGGGAGTGGTGCCAAAGGAATGGAGAGAGGTACATGTGGTCCTTTTACACAAAAGCGGAAGTAAGGATGTGGTTGAAAACTACAGGCTGGTTAATTTAACTTCGGTGGTGAGTAAATTATTTGAAGCACTGCTGAAAGAGAAAATAGTGAGGTTTCTGGAATCCAGCGGATTACAGGATCAGAAGCAGCATGGATTCACCAGAGGCAGGTCCTGTCAGACAAATCTGATTGATTTCTTTGACTGGGTGACCAGGGAGTTGGACCGAGGGAGAACCCTAGATGTGGTGTATTTAGATTTCAGTATAGCCTTTGACAGCGTTCCTCACAGGCGACTTATAAACAAACTGAGCACCCTAGGGATGGACCCTAAAGTTATTGCTTGGGTTAGAAATTGGTTGAGTGGGAGGCAACAAAGGGTACAGGCAAATGGAGCTCACTATGAGGAGAAGGAGGTTAACAATGGTGTGCCCCAGGGATCTGTCCTTGGTCCGATTCTTTTTAACATCTTTGTTAGTGATATAGCAGAAGGGCTGTCGGGTAAGGTTTGTCTCTTTGCGGATGATACAATAGACACCCAAGAAGGTATAGATAACATGAGGAGGGATCTAGCTAAGCTTGAAGAATGGTCTAGAATTTGGCAACTGAGATTTAATGTTAAAAAATGCAAGGTCATGCATTTGGGCTGCAGCAATCCAAGGGAGCAATATAGTATAGGGGGTGAAGTGCTTTTGTCCACTAAAGAATAGCGGGACTTAGGTGTGTTTGTGTCTGATTATCTTAAAGTAGCTAAACAGGTAGAAAAGGCAATGGCAAAAGCTAGAAGGATGCTTGGGTGCATAGGGAGAGGAATGGCCAGCAGAAGAAAGAAAGTGATTGTGCCTCTGTATAAGTCTTTGGTGTGACCTCATTTGGAGTATTGTGTGCAATTCTGGAGACCGCACCTTCAAAAGGATATAAACAGGCTTGAGTCCGTACAGAGGGTGGCTACTAAAATGGTTAGTGGTCTTCATTATAAAGCATATGAGGCAGACTTAAGGATCTTAATATGTACACCTTAGAGAAAAGGCGGGATAGAGGTGATATGATTGAGACGTTTAAATACCTCCATGGCATAAATGCACAGGAGGAAAGCCTCTTTCAATTGAAAGCAATCTCTGCTATGAGTGGACATGGGTTGAGGGGGAAAGGGGGAAATATTTCTTTATGGAAAGAGTGGTGGATCCATGGAATAGTCTTCCAGTGGAGGTGGCAGAGATGAGGACAGTATCTGAATTCAAAGAAGCATGGGACAAACACAAAGGACCTCTAAAGGACAAAAGGGTAATGTTGTAGTGGTTGATATGGAAGGACAGACTAGATAGGCCATGTGGCCTTTTTCTGTCATCATATTTCTATGTTGTTATATTATGCAAAACTCTATTCAGCTGCCATTGATGTTTCTGGAAGCCATGCCTCCTGGAATCTACCGAAACCTCGGCTTTTTACATCTTGGCCTCTCAACTGTGAAATTCTCTTCCACACAGTCTTAGGGAAGAATTATCTCTAAGGAAGTTTAAGAAAAACCTAAAGGCTTATTAGTTTGAACTAGTGTATTATTAACCCATGCATTGCTGGTGTGATGGCCCTTTTGAGGGGATAAGACAGCAATATTTACCCCTTGTTGTAATTCTAACCATCTCTATTCCTTTCTTGGTTTGCAGCTTGTCGTGCTGTGAGGGCTTGTGTGCATCAGTGATGCTGAGAGCTAAACTATCGGTAGTTTAACTACTGGCAGGGTCTCCCAAGATGGACAGGTCTCGGCTGAGGTGCCAGACCAAGACAAACCACCCATCTGGGCAGCAGCAAAATGGGATAGTGTTGACGGCGGAGGATCACATTTTTGTGACAACGGCAACAACACCAAACTTAAACTGCGCAGAAGAAAGGCCCGGCAATCTACTTCTGTATCCTGCCATGAAAACCCAATGGATAGTTACAACAAAACAAATTGTGCTATGGTGCTGGAAGATGAGACCCCCAGGTCGGAAGGCACTCAACTAGCTACTGGGGAAGAGCTGAAGACTTTTCAGAGTAAAGCCAGCATTTATGATGTGGTTGGATCAAAGCCCTTGGGAAGTCTGACTGCTGATGTAGCTGCACATGAAATGAGAGTCAGAAGCTGTAAAGATGTCTTACACATTGGAACATGGAACGTACGAAGCATGAACCAAGGGAAGTTGGAGGTGGTCAAGAATGAAATGGAACGTGTACAACTTGATCTGTTGGGTGTCAGCGAACTGAAATGGACTGGCATCGGGCACTTTGCATCAGATGATCACATGATCTACTATGCTGGAAATGAAAGACAAAGAAGAAATGGTGTTGCATTTATAATAAAGAAGAAACTTGCAAGAACTGTAATGAAATACAATGCAGTCAGCGAACGCTTAATCTCTATTCGTCTACGAGGATTGCCTATCAACACAACTATAATTCAAGTATATGCCCCAACAACAGCTGCAGAAGAGAATGAAATTGAAGAGTTCTATGAACAAGTACAAGCTGAAATTGACAGAACATGCAAACAGGATATCCTGTTAGTCATGGGTGACTGGAATGCAAAAGTTGGCAACAAAGAAGAAAGCAAAGTAGTTGGAAAATATGGACTTGGCAACAGAAATGAAGCTGGAGAAAGACTGATAGAATTCTGCAAGACCAATGATCTATTCATCTCAAACACCTTCTTCCAGCAACACAAGCGGCGACTGTACACATGGACTTCACCCAATGGTTTGTATAAAAATCAAATTGACTACATCTGTGGAAGTCAACGATGGAAAAGCTCTATAACATCAACAAAGACAAAACCTGGAGCTGACTGTGGTACAGATCATCAACTACTAGTATGCAAACTCAAGCTAAAGTTGAAAAAGAGCAAACCACTCATGAATGCAGCAAAATATGACCTTGAGAATATACCACTGGAATTTAAAGACTGCCTGCAAAATCGATTTGCTGCTTTAGATACAAATGACAGAGCTCCGGAAGAGTTATGGAATGACATCAAGAAGGTTGGGTTGGAAGAAAGCGAGAAATCTCTACAAAAGGTGAAAAAGCAAAAATGGCCAAAATGGATGACGGAAGAAACTCTGAAAATTGCCCAGAAACGCAAAGAAGCTAAAGCCAGAGGAGAAAGAAACAGTATCACAAAAAACTTGTTCCACTCTCTAACCAGAAAAGAAGTATCAATATTTTTTGTGGGAAATGGGTCTCAGACTTGATCAGGGAAAACGTCAGAGAGGAGCTCTGCCTCTATAACCGACTAACCCCTCTATTGCATCAACGACCCAATAATATCCCTTTATTTCCCTTTTTTTTGTTATAAAATGAGTTTAACAACGTTCAATGCGCTTGAATCTTCAAGTAATAAGTAATTTCAAAATAAAGCTGAACGCTTATCTGTAAAGTCCAATGAGGACTGTAATCTCATCCCTGTGATCGCATCCCAACGCAAGTTGACAGCGCCAGTGCGTTTCACCGCTTATGCGGTTTCATCGGGGGAATATTGCCTGAGATTAGCTTTCAAACCGCTTGACCTGGTGAGTTCTAAAAAGACAATAAGATGCAATCAATACTTCAATATCAAATGGAATTATTCAACTGTGTCAATCTCACGAAGGTTACTTTCTGCAGTTGGTAACTATACCTTATACATCATTCTCACCAGACCCGTCTCTCATCCAAAAGACGCCAGCGTATGCATGGTAAAAAACTATCATGGACTTATATCCTCAAACCCTCCTGTGACGTCAGTTCACTATATTTGAGGAGAGCAGAAAAGTTTAAAGGGCTCATGCTCCCCCAGCTTCTTCTTTACTACAGAGGACGTCAGTTCCCTTAGTAATTTTAACGGAGAACTAATAGACTTAACATCCTGTTTTTAAAAAAATCTTGGGCTTTTTTTTAAAGTAAACCAAAACATGGTATGATGGAAAAAAGTCTTCTCACATTTAAAATTATTCAGAGACACACTGACCAATCAATTTGGGCATTTAGCCCTTCTGGATATACCGTTCGCAAAGTGTAAATCCATCGTTGTTCACACAGAAGAAGGCTTTGATCTCTAGTTTTGTTAAAGGAACCGGTTGTCACTTGATCTATACAAAATGCCCGTAATTGTTCAAATTGATGATCACGTTCTAAACAGTGGGACACTATAGGTGCTTCTAACTTTTTACATCGGAGACGACTACGATGTTCATTCATCCGAATCCGAAATGAGCGGATGGTTTTGCCGATGTAAAGAAGATGACACGGGCACTGGATTGCATACACCACTCCACTGGAATCACATGTGGTCTGTCGTTTTAAAACATACTTTGTATCATGGTAGCTAAACTCTGTCAGCTCCAGCGAAACCGAACAGATATTGCATTGCCCACAGGGTACGTGGCCCTTGTATGTAGTTACAGCTGTTATCAAAGGTCGCAACGCCGCCAGACTCAACAGTTCCTTCAAATTCTTGTGGCGTTGCCAAACGCAACGAATAGATCTAGTTTCCAAACCTGGAACACTTTTGAGGATATTACTATGACGTTTCATAATTTTCTTCATTTGGCCACTGAAAAGAGAATATTTGGTTATCAAATTTACTGATGTTTCATCAAAGCCTCCCCTTGATGTGGCTGACCCTAACAGTAGTTCCCGATTATTAAATTTTGCTTGTGTATATGCCCGTTTTATTATTGGCCTTGGATATCCTCTCGCCATAAAATTTTGTTGTAGAATTTTCGATCATTCCTTAAAAACAGTCTCAGCAGAGCAGTTACGTCGATACCTCAAAAATTGCGAAAAAGGGAGACTGTTTTTCAACTGTATTGGGTGAGCGCTATGGTAATGAAGCATAGCATTCTTCTCAACCTCCTTCCGGTGGATCGAGGTGGCCCAATGGTTCTCCTGTCTGGTCACTGCCACATCCAAATACGTGATACGTTCTTTATGATAACAGTGAGTGAATTGTATATACACATCTTGTTGATTAAGCCAGCCAAAAAATGTAGCAAGCAAGGTCTCCGAGCCCGACCATATCATGAAAATATCATCTATGTACCGTCCCCACAGTGAAATGTTATGCTGAAAAGGAGATGATGTCAGCCATTTCTGTTTGAATTCTCCCATATACAGGTTAGCTATTGAGGGGGCGCAAGTAGCCCCCATTGCCACACCTGAAATTTGCTGATATATTGCATCCCCAAAAATGAAAAAATTCTCAAAAATTACCAACTTCGTTAATTCAGCCAAAAAATCTAAATGAGAATCTGTTAACTCACTCCGTCTCCTCAATGCTTATCTATTCACCAAACACTATAACACCATGCAAAACCTTGCACTCAACTTAGATAATGGCTAAACAAGTAACTGACAACTTAAAGCACAACCCTTCAACCTATATAGACCACACACATAGCGCAAACGAAAAGACTATCCAATCTCTTATGCCCTATTACCTTCCTCTTGTATATAGTTGCATCTGTTATGCACTATTATGTACATAGACACCACTTTCTTTTAGTTAATTGTTTTAACTCAGTTCCAGTTAAATTTGTTTAATTTATGATACTTTAAGACGTTCTATGTATATCTAAGATGTTCTATGTAAAACAAACTTCGATTTGTTAATAGTTGTTATTTGTACACCGCAACTGATCTCTGGAAGATGCGGTATAAAAATGAGTGTTAAATAAAAATAAATAAATAAATAAAAATGCTGACATAGTACTCTGGAAGGCAGCTGATTGTGGGATGCTCGTGTAAAGTGAGGTTACATCCAACGTAACTAAAAAAACATCCTTGTCGTTAGCCAATCGAGAATGCTGTGCTAGTAACTGTAGAACGTTAGTGGTGTCTTTGATGTAAGAAGGAATGGATGGAAGTAGAGGTCTCAGGAAAGAATCCAGATAGGTGGAAAGAGGCTCCAATAGTGTCCCTCTAGTGGACACTATTGGGCGGCCTGGTGGATTGTCCAAACGTTTGTGCACCTTGGGCACCAAATACAACTTGGCTAATGTTGGATTCATTACATTAAGATAATTCCATTCCTTCTTAGATATCAGATGGTTCTGTAATGCTTTAGTGGTTAAATCTTTGACACGTTGTTGTATCGAGCTCGTAGGATCTTGTGTCAAGATCTTATAAGTAGTCTCCTCCGATAGCTGTCTATTAGCTTCCACTAGATATTGTTCCCGATCTTGCACCACCACTGCCCCTCCCTTGTCAGCTCTCCTGATTACCAATTCGGGGCAGGATAAGAGGGATTGCAGTGCCAAATGCTCTTTACATGTCAAAGTATTACTCATTCCTCTACCATGTTCAGCTTTATTTTGAAATTACTTATTCCTTGAAGATTCAAGCGCATTGAACGTTGTGTTAAACTCATTTTATAACAAAAAAAAGGGAAATAAAGGGATATTATTGGGTCGTTGATGCAATAGAGGGGTTAGTTGGTTATAGAGGCAGAGCTCTTCTCCGACGTTTTCCCCGATCAAGTCTGAGACCCATTTCCCACAAAAAATAGTAATACTTCTTTTCTGGTTAGAGAGTGGAACAAGTTTTTTGTGATACTGTTTTATCATTGTTCCAACAAACCCGTTGAATTTTTGTTGTTTTTCACAATTATAGAGGAGAAAGAAAGACAATCATAGAACTCAACAGAGATTTCCAATGTGCAGCAAGAAAGGACAAGGAAAAGTACTACAACGACGCATGCAAGGAAATAGAAGCAGAAACTATTAGAGGAAGAACAAGATCGGCTTTCCTAAAGCTACGAGAGTTAAAGAAAAAGTTCCAGCCTCAAACTGGAATGTTACAAGATGCTCAAGGTTCTATGTTGAATGATGCTGATAACATCAAGAAAAGGTGGAAGGAATATACAGAGTTTTTATATGATAAAGATCAAGTGGACCAACAGCCGTTTCAACCTGTACCTTATGATCGGGAAACATTGGTGATGAAAGAAGAAGTTGAAGCAGCATTGAAAGCCTTATCAAAGAACAAAGCACCAGGCATTGATGGCATTCCTATAGAAGTATTGCAGCAATCTGATGCAGCTGTTACCATACTTACAAGGCTCTGCCAAGAAATATGGAAGACAACAACATGGCCAACTGACTGGAAAAGATCTGTGTTTATACCAATACTAAAGAAAGGTGATCCAACTGACTGTGGAAATTATCGAACAATCGCTCTGATCCCACATGCCAGCAAGATTCTACTGAAGATTATTCAAAAGAGACTACAACCATACCTGGAACAAGAACTACCTGAAGTGCAAGCAGGGTTCAGGAAAGGGCGAGGAACGAGAGACATCATTGCGGATGTGAGATGGATCCTTGAAAAGACTAAAGAATACCAAAAGGATATCTATTTGTGCTTTATCGACTTAAGCAAGGCTTTTGACTGTGTAAACCATGAGAAACTCTGGGCCACATTAAGAAGCATGGGTATACTAGAACACCTGCTCGTTCTCTTGTGCAATCTGTACATTGATCAAGAAGCAAAAGTTCGAACGGAACAAGGAGAAACAGAATGGTTTAAAATAAGCAAAGGTGTAAGACAAGGCTGCATACTTTCCCCCTACCTGTTTAATTTATATGCAGAACAAATCATCAGAGAAGCAGGATTGTATGAAGACAACAGAGGTGTGTAGATTGGTGGAAGACTCATCAACAACCTTCGCTATGCTGATGATACTACATTACTGGCTGAAAGCGAAGATGATCTGAAACATTCGCTTCTCACAGTCAAAGAACATAGTCTCAAAATGGGCCTGCACCTTAATGTAAAGAAGACAAAGATCATGACAACTGGCATAATCACAGGTTCATCGTTGAAGGAGAAGAAATTGAAATTGTGAACAACTTTAACCTACTTGGATCAACTATCAATAAAGAAGCAACAAGCAGTCAAGAAATCAAACGACGCATTGCTCTTGGCAGAATGGCTATGAAAGACCTAGATAAGATTCTCAAGAGCAGAGATGTCTCTCTCCATACAAAGATTCGACTTGTTCAAGCCATGGTATTTTCAATAACATCATATGGATGTGAAAGCTGGACAGTGAAAAAGACAGACAGGAAGAAAATTGATGCCTTTGAATTATGGTGCTGGCGACGAATACTGTGTATACCATGGACTGCCCGAAGAACAAACCAGTCGGTACTAGAGGAGATCAAACCTAAGCTTTCTTTAGAAGCTCAGATGACAAGACTTCGACTTTCATACTTTGGACACATCATGCGAAGAGAGAGATCATTAGAGAAAGACATCATGCTTGGCAAGATAGAAGGTCAACGCAAAAGAGGAAGGCCAGCAATGAGATGGATCGATACAATAACAGCAGCTACGGGTACCAGTCTGTCAACAATGAGCCGCCTGACTGAAGACCGAACACAATTTAGGATAGCTATCCAGAGGGTCGCCATGAGTCGACTCCGACTCGATGGCACTTAACAACAAAAATTCCTTTCTTACATGTATTTTCTCATTCTTCATTGATTATAACTTTTTAATTGTAAACCGCCCTGATCCTTTATGATAGCTATGAATAAATTATAAACTATAATTGAACTCCTTAGTTCTATTTGCTTATTATCAACTCCTGGACTGCAGAACACTGTATGCAACAAGGCTAACATTATAGTATTACCATGGTCAGTGCTGATTTCCTGCCAGATTACTGACCTGTAACCTTTTTGAACTACCTCAAGTTGTTTCCTTTACTAAATGCAGACCCTGACCCAGTACATTTTTAAGATGCATTTCACTCCAGCAATAGCACTTGTTGTGGAGGGTCTGTCCAGCTGTCTGTTTGCCCATCCATCTGTATGTACTTACAAAACTAAAAGCTCAGCAGCTGAAGAGGGAGAAGAGGCTTAAGTGACGAAAGAGAACCAGGTTCACTGTTCCCACTGGCAGGCAAAGCCAAGACCTAGAACAGTAGTGGCAGCAGAAGGATAGTGTGTTGGTGGGGACCCCAACCCCTGCCAGCATAATGACTTGACTTCCTTTTCTTCACCAGTACAATACTACTAGATTCATACAGACTTTACATTCTGGCATCAAGCTGCCAGTAGCAGAGAGCAACCCAGTCTGCTTTGTCCTCTCTCTCAGCCTGGACCTTGGCCCTGACAGATGTGTGCTTGCGGCTCCCCAGAGAAGGCAAGTATTAGGGGTGCACCAGGCTCACACTCAGCCTCTCTCTCTCCCTGCACACTTCTCACCCAAGCATTACATGCTTCAGTCCCCACTGCTCCACACCCTCTCCCCATGCCACAAGCAAGGCAGAGCCTCCAGGAACCCTGGCCGGCGAGCAGGAAATGGAGCAAGGGCAGACAGGAAATGGACAGGTAGAGCAACAGCCTCAATTTGAGCCAACCCAGTCCACAGTGAGAGTGGCAGCTGAAGGCAGGCGTGAGAGACCGAGAGACAGCAACAGGCAGAGAAAAGACAGAAAGAGAGAAGAGAGCCCTCTCAACCTTCTGTAAGAACAACTAAGGCCAGATTTAAGACTTTGGTACTCAAAGACAAGACCAGAGAGCAGGTCCCAGAGAGTGGGGGTGAAGGGGAGGGTGTCAGAGATCCCAGAGATTGAAGACCCATAAGAAGAGCAGGAGATAACCGTAATGCCAAACTGGCACCCCTTTGAAGTAACACATGCACATGACCCTAAAGTAAGCAGGAGGAGGCGCCTTCAAAACGTTGCACCTAGGCAATTGCCTATGCCTGAATTGAGGCCCGAAAGCAACAACTGCTGGGGTCAGCAGCTGGAGGTAAGTGTAAGAAACTCAGATGGAAACACAGAGGAAGCAAAACAGAGAGAAAGAGAGAGAGAGAGAGAATCTCTAGAGGGAGGAGTGGCCTAGTGGTGGGGGCAAAGTTACCTCAAGCTGGAGGGCCAGGGGGTTCACATCCCACTAGAGGACAGCAACCTTGGGCTGGAAGTGTAGCGGCAGAGCGCAAACAATCCAATAATACCAGGAGTCTGTTCTGAAGGTCCAAATCATTTATTGTGCACAAGACTCAAGCAGAATCACATTCAAAATGGCTGAGCAATGGTTTCTAGCAAAACAACAACTTTTATACCTTTCTTCTCCATTCTGTACATAGGCAAACTTCTCATTGGTCCCAGTAACCCCTTCTACCCCATCTATTGGTCCCGGTACCACTACGTAGTCATCCAATGAGGACCTTGGTCTGGGCTCAGCACCTGCTTGCCCCCCTTACAGTCCCCATTACAATGGACAGTTCTTAGACTCTTGATACAATTCTCCTCCAAGGTCACTTAGCTGACTAGAACATGTGGGAAAGCAGGGCACTGTAACCCTTCTCTCAACAGAATTAATTAGTTCACAAAAGTTTTCACACTCTTATCAGTACCAATTAAAGCTTGTTTTTCTGTCTTTTGTAAGTTTCGATTCTGCTTAGCTATGCTTGGTTATGCTTAGTTAAGTTTCGATTCTATGGAAGCAGCATTCGGGGGGGGGGGGGGTTCACTCCTCTGGGCCTAACCACAGGCTTTACGTACAGGTCAAGCTGCTTAGGCCTGTCTGTTTAGTTCAAGCAGCGTGGATCATAGGCCTTCGCCTACCACATTCCCCCCTTTGATTAATCTCACCCTATTTTCAATAAGGTGTGAGAGTTAAATCACTCAATTACACTGGAGTCGGATTACGACCATACATACTAGGATTAGGGTGCCATAAGGCCAAAATCTTAGTGGCAGTCTTGCGTTCTACGGTATTTTCGATAACACTGTTAATAGAGCGCATACAGCATGGGATTATACATGGTAACAACAGAAACAAGGCTACAAATACTAATATTATCATAGCAAAAGTAGTAAGTCACCCCAGGCCAGAGAAGATAGATTCGAACCAGTTAGGTATCTTAAGACCATGCCAGGTCTGTACTGGCACATAAGCTTGTTTTCGCATGTTTTCAGCAATCTCTTCAACTACTTGACCCTTGTCATCTATCTTCAAACAACAATTGGTTAAATTCAACTTACCACATACTCCTCCTTCAGCTGCTAATAAGTAATCTAGTGCCAAGTGATTCTGATATATTGCAGTATGCATTTGTGTGCTTTGTCTAGCTAGAAGTGTAAGTGCTTGGCTAGTCTCATTAGTAATTAGTTCAACTACTGCTTGTAAGCGTATGATACGGTTTATCATATACACAGGGGTCCGGTATCCCCAGGTGCCATCTTGCTCCCAAGTGGCTGGTCCATAATAGGCAATAATTCTCTCAGGTGGCCAATCTTCCCCATCCCATCTCTCCCATTTGCCTATCTTCAAGGCTGCTCTTTTCTGTCTCTTGGTATAGACTGGGTAACCTAATTGTTCTCCATGTTCTGTGGGTAACAGAAAGAAAGAAGGTCGGATGGTTCCTGAGACACATGCCCCTCCCCAGTGAAGAGGGAGTCGAGCATATGCTCGGGTTCCACAGATCCAATACAAGCCAGGTGGGGCTTGCCAGGCATGAGGCTGGGCAAGGTTAGTCCATAAATCGGCGAGCTCAGGGAATTTCGCTAATGGGTTGGTAGGTTCAGGTTCATTAACCCCTGACCACCAAGACGTCTGTTTTATGGTATCATTATAAAACTTCTGGCTAAGACAGACAAGCTGTCCTACTTTCAAGGTGAACTGGGGGCCAGTCCGAGCATAACACAGACGTCCTACTATTGGGTGTGCTAATACCCATTCACTGGTGGTCTTATGCAGTTCAGTATGATTGTAAGCTATTGAGTAATTCAATTCTTGGGCCTCCCAGGGCCACTGATCACCCATTCTAGTTCCTCCGCAGAAGTAACAATCTGAAATGTGGAGACTGGATACGACTGCTCCAGCTAATTCTAAGAACAGATTTTGTGAAGGATGGGGAATGTCAAACTTGTTTACATGCATAGTTTCATAGAAAGTATTATGTATATGATACCGTGATGAACAATGGGCCTGGGTATTCAGTCTTATATATACTATGGTTCCGGGATCTGATCCAGTGCCCGCAATACGTAGTCCAAATTTATATCCTTGCTTCCAAGCACTAGGGTTTATTATGTGTAACTCTAACGGGTTACAAGCACCCTTCTTACATTTTTCTGGATTCTTTAGATAGGGCTTAAACAGGGCTGCCATTCGATTATCCCTGGTATTCTCTACCATACCAGTTTTCCATGTAGCATAGAACACACATTCCCACTTTGGACAATAGTAGTCTTTAACTGGTGCTGTGCTATATTCATTTGCTAAAACTCGTTTACCTGTACATGCCCCCCACCCGGTTGTTCCTTCCGGACACATATACTTATGATCATGAGAATATGCTTTCTCCCAATTGGCACAACTAGAACGACCATCTCTATTTATAGCATCAGAGGCATCAAAATACAAAATGGTACCCTTTGTAGGATCAATGAGTGGGGGTGTGGCATTAAGTAAAGCTCCATCTGCATCATCCCATCGTATTTCTAGAGTATAATAGGATGGGTTCTGATGTGGGTTAAAACAAACTTTAGTATCTCCCTTAGTACAAACGTTCAGTTCAGTGGTGTTGTATATACACCGGCTTATTGTACCAGTGCAGGTATAGTAAGAATGATAAAGCAAAGTCTGAGTTACTTTCATTCCAGTCCGAGTGGAAGTAATGCAGGCAGTACATGGGGGTAAAGCAAGAACAAGTTCAAATCCCCCCAGGCAGGCAACCAGAACAAAGTAGAAACAAAGATGCATGTTGATTGTAGTCCTTCTGAATCTCCGCTGAAAGATCTTGACCTCGACGTTCACTACTTCTTGACACAATGCTGACCCGTTTGCTAATGAAGCAATTCAACGGGTGTCAATGTTGATTGAAGATCCTCAAGGTTTTGATGTATGCCAACTTACCAACCGTAGTTGGCCTGAAGAAAGTCTGTGGAGGCACAGTCATTCGATGAAGAAAACAAATGTCTTTGCTGTATTGGAAACAGCAATCCTCTTCGAAAGACTTGTCTGTTGTGCAATACCGTAGTTCTTGGGTGGCCCAGAGGAACTCTAGGCCGCTGGTTGCCGCCTCAAAGTGAGTCGCAAAGGAATATCAGGATGCGGCACTGCTGTCCACTGATCTGGCTCTGGAACTGCTGCTGGCTTGACTCTGCTATGATGGATCCAGGATTCGATTTCTGCGACCTTGACAGCTGTTGGTGTAGACAGGATAATGGTGTATGGTCCCTTCTAATGAGGTTCCAGCGGTGTCTTCTTCCAATCTTTGATCCACACCGAGGGCCAGGCTTGTAGGGATGCAAGGATTCCGTCAAGTTGATGGGTAACTGGTCCTGTATCCACGCATGAAGAGTCTGCAGAACAGAACTAAGAGCTAGGAGTTCTTGTCTGGTTATTTCTGAACCAATTTGTGTCAAACTCCCTTTTACCCCCTGCACTATTGGTGGGGGCCTACCATACATGACTTCAAAGGGAGAAAATCCTGATGATTTCACAGGGGCTGAGCGTATTCTAAGTAAAGCTATTGGGAGAACTTGGGGCCACTTCAGGTGAGTCTCCTGACACAACTTGGACAGCTGGGATTTTAGAGTGCGATTCATTCGCTCAGCTTTCCCTGAACTTTGGGGTCTGTATGCAGTGTGTAACTTCCACTGTATCTGTAGAGCACTTGCTAACTGTTGGGTAATTTGGGACACAAATGAGGGCCCATTGTCTGACCCTATTACTGCAGGAATTCCATATCAGGGGATAATTTCTCTCAGCAATACCTTGGTGACTTCTCTGGCCTTTTCAGTCCTGGTGGGAAAAGCTTCCACCCACCCAGGGAAGGTGCAAACTAAAACTAACAAGTAGCGATATCCACTGACTTTTGGAATTTCAGTAAAGTCTATTTGTAGGTTGTGCGTAGGGGTTACACCACCTGACTGAGCTCGGGGTGGCGGTGTAGGACCCTGTTTGGCATTGTTCTTTGCACAAGTTACGCACTGGCGAGCTACTGAGGCTGACAAGGCTCCCAACACTGAAATGCAAAAATGGGGTCTGAGTGCTTTTTCCATTGCATTTTTTCCATAATGTGTGGCTTGATGAAAGGCCTTTACAAAGGCTGGTCCCAATGACTCAGGGATCACTATTCGTCCTGGAGGTTGGCTACCCTCTGCTGGTGGCAGCTCAATCCATCCATCCTTCAGTACCCCCTTTTCTGCAGTGCAATAATAGTCCAACTCCCTTGTGGTATATCGTGGCGTCCACAAGTTGAGGGGTACTGGAAACAATGCTGCTTGTACTGGTGTTGCTTGTGGTGAAATTTGGCCTGTCATGGCTGCTTTGCGCGCTGAAACATCAGCAAATCTGTTTCCTTGGGCAACTTCTCCTTTTCCTGTTTGGTGTCCTTGGCAGTGCATAACAGCGACTTGTTTTGGGGCCCATACTGCATCTAGTAACATTAATATTTCTGGGCCGTACTTAATTGATTTGCCTCCAGAGGTGATGAGTCCTCGTTCTTTATACAGAGCTCCATGAGCATGTAAAGTTGTGAAAGCGTACTTTGAGTCTGTATATACGTTCAACTGAAGTCCGGCACCTAATACTAGTGCCCTTGTTAGCGCTATCAATTCTGCTTTCTGTGCTGATGTTCCTGAGGCAAGAGCTGATGATTCAATGACTTTCTCCCGGGTGACCACTGCATACCCAGCACAACGTCGTCCATTGATGATGAGGCTGCTTCCATCCATGAAATAAGTCTGGTCAGGGTTTTCTATAGGTACGTCAGTTAGATCAGGTCGACTTGAAAACACAGTGTCCATGACCTCCATACAGTCATGCTCTGGTGGATCTTTGCTAATTGGTATCAATGTAGCTGACCAGTTGTATCCGAGGATTTTTGCATAACATGCTCTGGTACTTCAGCATTCGAGAATTGGTGAACCAGTGATTTCCTTTTTGTTCCATAAGGGCAAGTACTGCATGGGGTACTGTCACACACAGGTTCTGTCCTAAGGTGAGTTTGTCTGCTTCACTCACTAACAATGCTGTGGCTGCCACAGCTCTCAAACATGGTGGCCATCCTTTGGCTACAGTGTCCAATTGTTTTGATAAGTATGCTACGGGTCGCTCCCAATGTCCTAAGATCTGGGTTAACATTCCCAGAGCATTCCCTTGCATTTCATGTACAAACAAATGAAAAGGCTTCTGGACATCTGGTAGTCCAAGTGCTGGTGATGACATTAACGCTTCCTTCAAAGTTTTGAAAGCTTCATCTTGATCAGGTCCCCACTCTAGTGGTGATTTCTCTTCTCCTTTGGTGGCTTCATATAGTGGTTTAGCAATCTGAGCAAAGTTGGGTATCCATATTCGGCAGTATCCTGCTGCTCCCAGGAAGGCTCTGACTTGTCTCCTGGTGGTTGGGGTTGGGATACTGCACACAGCTTCTTTTCTCTCTGGTCCTAATTGCCGGCTTCCTTTGGTCAGCCGGAATCCCAGGTACTTTACTTCTGTTTGGCATAGCTGCGCTTTTGCTCTGGAAACTTTGTATCCAGCTTCATCTAGTAGTTGTAAAAGGTCATTTGTGGCTTGTACACATTCACTCTCCGATGTGGTAGCTATCAACAGATCATCCACATACTGGAGAAGCACTCGTGTTCCAGGGGTTACAGGATAGCTGGAAAGATCTTGGTTCAGTGCTGCACTGAAAATAGTGGGTGAGTTCTTGAATCCTTGAGGCAATCGTGTCCAAGTAAGTTGGCCCCGTCTCCCTGAGACAGGGTCCTGCCATTCAAAGGCAAACAACAATTGGCTAATTGGGGCTAATCTGACGCAGAAAAAAGCATCTTTTAAATCCAGGACAGTAAAGTGGGTAGCTTCAGCAGGTATCAGTCCTAAGAGTGTATAAGGATTTGGCACAACTGGATGTATGGTTTCAACTGCTTCGTTCACTCTCCTCAAATCTTGTACTGGGCGGTAATCACCTGTCCCAGGCTTCTTGACTGGCAGGAGAGGCGTATTCCATGGTGATTGACATACTCTGAGAAGGCCATACTCCAGTAATCTTAATAAATGACGATGGATGCCCTCAATGGCTGGTCTTGGGAGTGGGTATTGTTTAACATGTACTGGTGCTGCTCCAGGCTTAAGGGTCACAATCACTGGGGCTATGTGTTTGGCTAGACCTGGTGGGTTACCTTCTGCCCATACTCCAGGAGGAGCCATAATGTTGGCTGGCATGCTGAAATTGGTATCAGGAACTGGTTTAGTACTGTAATATCTCCACTCTTCTTCTCGGGGAACAGTAAGCACCATTAGTCCTGCAGGCTTGGAATTTACAGTCATTTGCATTTCTCCTTTCTCAGTAAAGGATATTTGGGCCTGCAGTTTGGCTAACATATCTCGTCCCAGTAGTGGCACTGGGCATTCAGGCATATACAGGAATTGGTGCGCTATTTGCTGTCCTCCTAATTCACATACGCGGTCTTTCAGAAAAGACTTGGTGGCTCTGGCACCAGTTGCTCCCATCATAGTGACTGCTCTCGTGGACAAGGGAGCTATTTGCTTATCTACTACAGAATGTTCTGCTCCAGTATCAACCATAAAGTCCATGAATTGGTCCCTTATCTTTAAGCAGACCATAGGCTCCTGGGGACCTAAAGCGAATTCGGAGCCCGGTCTGTCCTAATCTGTTTCATCTAAATCATAGTCCGTTGCGGTTGCAACTCCTTTTATGGCCTCCTCTCTTTCCCGTTGGAAATGTACTCGATTTGTCCCTCTGCGATTCTGTGATCGGCCTCTCTCCCTCTCTCCCCGAGGGGCATTTTCTTCTTCTTCATGCGAGGCGCCTTCGAGTTGCGGGCATGCATTCCTCCAATGTCCTTCTTCCTTGCAATAAGCGCATTGATTCACGCCTAGCAGGGGCCGGCTATCTCCTCGGCCCCGCCCTCTACCTCTGCTCCTTCGGTTAGGGAAACCTCCCCGTTTCTGTTCAACTAAAGCGGCAGCCAAAAAATCAGCTTTCTTCTTCATTTTACGCTCACTTTCTTTCTGTCTTTCATTATCACGGTTCACAAACACTTTCTGGGCGACTTCCATTAGCTGTGACGTATTCATGCCCGCAAACCCTTCTAATTTCTGTAACTTGCGTCTAATATCTGGTTGGGACTGGCTGACAAAAGCGGCGTTCACCATGCATAGGCTTCCGGGTGCAGCTGGGTCATAGGGAGTATACATTCTATATGCTTCAGCTAGTCTCTCATAGAACACTGCTGGGCTTTCATCTACACCCTGGATAACTTCGGCTACCTTGGAGAAGTTCATGGCTTTCTGACCCCCCTTTCGCAGACCTTGCATAAGGCCTTGGCGAAACCGAGTTAGGGATCTGGATCCTTCATCGGTGTTCGGATCCCACTGAGGATCTTCATTGGGAAACTCTTTCTTTGCTGCTTCGCGGTTATCTATTCCTTCTCCTCCCGCTACTAGGGGGTTTTCTGCTAGCCAATTTACAGCTGCTCGCATAATTCTTGTCCGCTCCTCAGTAGTAAATAGAGTGGACAGGAGTTGACGGCAATCTGCCCAAGTAGGCTGGTGGGTTTGCATAATTGTATTCATTACTTCTGTTAATTCTTGGGGCTTATCAGTATAGGAAGCATAATGCATTTTCCAATTCAACAAATCAGTGGTGGAGAAGGGCACATAAACTAGACTCGTGGGTCCCGCTACTATCTGGTTCTCTTCGTTCGTTACGGGCATTCCCGGGACCTGACGTAGTGGCATTACTTTCTTGATAGGGCCCCTCTTTCTCAATTTAAGCTTAATCTGGGATTTCTTACTTGCAACAGATGAACTGGTACTAACAGCTGATTTTACACTTTCAGTCTCGCACCGGGAAGATGTTCCTTCTTCCTCTTCTTCTTTTGACTCAGAATTCTCCTCAGTCTCAAGCTGATCAGTCTCTTCAGGGGGTGGATCATCTAACTGAGCTTCTGGTGGGTCGAGGGGTGAAACTCTCCGGTCCCGGGGGCCTGCCGCGGGACGCGGTGGTACTTTTACTGGGTGCTGAGCTTGGGGCTGTCTAGTAACAACTTCCGGGGACTCGGGATCAACATAAACAGACTTCTTTTCTATCCCTGTCTTCTGTGTCTGTTCTGTCAGAGCTACCATTATTCTGCACTGTTCTTCATAACAGCTCCGGGCCCAAGGGGGCGGGCTTTCACAAATACTTAACCAGGAATCTATATAGGGATACTGGTCGGGGTGCGCTGCTCGCACCTTCCGATGAACTGACTTAATAATTCCTATGTTAAATGTTCCATCTCGGGGCCACATGGGGTCTAAGGTGGGCCACTCCCTAGTACACAAGAGTTGCAGTCGTGACGCAGTCATTTTCACCCCATAATCTCCTGAATATCCTTTATTAAAATACTTAATCATACATTCTAGTGGAGTGTGCACAGTAGACCCCGCCCCTCCCATATCGATGTGTGCGCGCAACAACAGACAGAAGGGAAAAGGAGGGCGGACCGTGGGTGAGGGGTCCTCACGGTCCTAGAAACATTTAAGGGAAACAAATAACAAGACAAGACGACAGTCGCTTCCTCCTTTTTACGACCTGGACGCGGTCGCCCGGCCAGGAACTGCGTTACTCAGGAGTCCGCCTTCGCTTGTTCTGTGTCACCAGACCTCTCAACCACACTTCATTCACACAATCATGCTAGCAACGTACTCCCAACAAGCCCAATCCTGTCTATTCTGACTAGGCTATACCAAAGTTATACAAGTTATGCCGGCTTTTTCCAAGTTCCAAGAAGACGGTAGTTTTCACCCCGCGAATACACTATGCAAGGTTAATCGGACCGTCTTGAGAGGTGATCAAGCTCTCTTACCAAAATTCCAAGTTCCAAGTTCCAAGTGGCCAGTTACTAGTTCCAAGTTACAAACTGCAGTTCTGACTCATCTGTCTAGACATACCAAAAACTATACTCACCGGATCCGGTCCCCGTTCCTGAGCAAGCGCATGAGTTGGACCTTGGACTCCCCTCACGGGTTCGAGGTGTTGGCTCCATCCGGGTCCAGCACCCGCCGAGGCCTGGCCCAACTCCCTCTGATGCAACTGGACCGGTGGCTCCTGGGAGCCGAGCCCACGTCGGGAGGGCACGATCCCGGCAGGACCAAACCTATAGAGGCGGAAAGTCGTGGTATATCAGCTTGTATACCCTCTACTCACCACACCTTCCTGGCCAACGCACCAAGAATATGTAGCGGCAGAGCACAAACAATCCAATAATACCAGGAGTCTGTTCTGAAGGTCCAAATCATTTATTGTGCACAAGACTCAAGCAGAATCACATTCAAAATGGCTGAGCAATGGTTTCTAGCAAAACAACAACTTTTATACCTTTCTTCTCCATTCTGTACATAGGCAAACTTCTCATTGGTCCCGGTAACCCCTTCTACCCCATCTATTGGTCCCGGTACCACTACGTAGTCATCCAATGAGGACCTTGGTCTGGGCTCAGCACCTGCTTGCCCCCCTTACAGTCCCCATTGCAATGGACAGTTCTTAGACTCTTGATACAATTCTCCTCCAAGGTCACTTAGCTGACTAGAACATGTGGGAAAGCAGGGCACTGTAACCCTTCTCTCAGCAGAATTAATTAGTTCACAAAAGTTTTCACACTCTTATCAGTACCAATTAAAGCTTGTTTTTCTGTCTTTTGTAAGTTTCGATTCTGCTTAGCTATGCTTGGTTATGCTTAGTTAAGTTTCGATTCTATGGAAGCAGCATTCCGGGGGGGGGGGGGGGTTCACTCCTCTGGGCCTAACCACAGGCTTTACGTACAGGTCAAGCTGTCTGTTTGGTTCAAGCAGCGCCTGTCTGTTTAGTTCAAGCAGCGTGGATCATAGGTCTTTGCCTACCACAGAAGAACTGGGGTTTCTAGTTCCACAGGTGCTCCTTGTGGCCTTGGGCAAGCCACTTAACCCTACATTGCCTGAGGTACAAAAAACACAGATTGTGAACCCTTTGGGGACAAGGGAAACATATATATACAGTACCTGAATGTGCACCACTTTGACTCATAGAAAAGCAGTATATAAGCCTAGCCAAATAAATCTGCCCACTTTGCAGTGAGAGCAGGGGTCATTTCAACCATTTTGGTGGGGCCTCCTGGACAAGATGAATGTGTTGTATTAAAAACAAAATATCTATATTTATTAGCTTATATTTTGACGTCTTTCTTGCTTTCTGTTCTGCAAACTTTCAAAATCCAGTAGCTCTCCTAACCCTAGTGCATGGCCCCATATGAACGCAGGGCCTCATTGGGCCAAATAGGTTCAACTTGCCAAAAGCCGGCCCTGGATACAGGGGAGGGAGAGAGACAGCCTACCCAGCTTGCAACAAGAGCAGAGTCCAAGCCACCTCTCTCCTCCCCTGCTATTTACATTCCTCCTCCGTCTGCTCAAATACAAACAAATGTAATCACACATAGCCCACCCACCCACTTACTAAAGGAAACACACCATTGGGAGAGACTCAGTGTGCACTATTAGATTTTATTAATCATTTCTGATCATAGTCTACAGACTAATCAACAGAGAATCATGATGAACTGAGGAATTAGGCTTCACGATATGCAGTGCAATAGCTTAGAAAGAGAAACACAGATCAAGGGGCACATGGTTGGCATGGGATGATAATCTGCTCCAAAGGGCAAATGCATGAAGAGAGAATCTTGTGGCAAGATGCGTCCTCCAGTTTAGTGCAGGGGTCACAGAGAAGCATGGGGGAGAGAGAACAGTGAACAAGGCAAAGATTATCGATGGAGAAGAGGGGTTATGGGAAGCCAGACCATGTATGTATTTATGAGAGCAGGAGTCTGAATACTGTACACTGCTCGGCCGGCAGGCAGAAGAGAGTTATTAAAGAATTCCCGGAGGCAGCCATGCATGGCACACTGACACGGATATCTCACAGGATGGCATTGGTTCATTTTCTAAGTGGTGCTCTGTATAGTCTAGTTGTAAATTTGATATACCGCTTTATATCCCAAAGTGTGTTTCAAAGCGGTTTACAATATAAAATCAAAGAAACGAGAACATCGAAGTTACAGTCATCATAAGAAGAAAAGTTAAATAGCAATTTAAGGAATGAGGACAGAAAGAGAAAGCAAAGAGGGCCGGGGTGGAGGGGTGGCGGCTCTGAGAGTCATCCCAGAGGCATATCCAGCTCCTCCCCAAAAGGTTAAATGCAAAAATGGGTTTTTAATGCTGACTTGAACTGAGCCCGGTTGAGTTCATTTCTCAAGTGAAGGGGAAGGGAATTCTATAGATACATGACTCTCAAAGAAAAGGGTCTACCAAGCCAAACCAAAGTCAGGACACTGAAAAATGGAAAGAAGATTTTAGAACCCATTCATAAACAAAATTTAGCAAAAGACACTTGCAATTCTGGCTGCATTAATCGCAGACCTCTTTAAAGACGAAACGGTAAGTGGACGCACACACATCCATGCCCTCCAGTCTTCAACCAACATGTTTCCACCAGAGATTTGATCTGTCCCAAGAGAATATTAGTGAACTGGCATCACCTCAATGTTAACAATCATTTTCTCTTGTTTTTTTTTTCAAATTTCAGTCAAAGAAACAGATACAACAGCCATCAGCCACAGAAATCGGTAGCTCAAGAATTTAATCACTGTTCTCCCAATCTCCTCTGTCTGTCTTCTCATGCTTCAATGAACCTGTCTCAGGGAGAGGGGTTTGTTCTTGCCATCTGATCACAAGAATATCTGGTCCATCTCTAGTTTCTAAATTCTACTTCTTAAATGTTCTAGAATTTGCCATTTTTGTCACTGCAAAATTCAGGACTTTGGATCCCATAATGTTTAGAGTTGAACTTTGGAAACCCAGACAGGATCCCCTCATAGCTAATTGTTCAAACGTGTGCCATACTGCTATTCAAATAATTGTAAATATCTTTTGCACTTTTTGATGCTGTATTAAGCATCCAGTTGATATACAGTACTGTGGTATTGCAGCCTACTTTATTAACCAATAGGCAGATAAGATTTAATATCACCCATTCTAATCAATACATTTCTACCAAAGTTCATGTTAGTGATGTGTTCAGTCAAACAGATCTCAGTTCGTTTTCAGCTTGGCATTTTTCCCAACTTTTGTACTTTTTTGGTCTGACTTTACATGTATTAATTTGTAAGTTAACACACATTAAATCAATTTTGTGCAAACAGAATTTTTAAGGCACGCTAATCATGCAAATTCCTAATTCATGTTACTTGATTTATGCTGCTGTTAAACCTTCTATCCTTATTGTGACATCAGTGTTAATATTTGAGACAGTATTCAAAGAACGTTATGGAAGTTACTAAAGTGGGGTAAAATATGGCACTTCTTTATACCCAAGGTACTCTTGTTCACTACTTATATGCATCATATCATACTTTAGTCCCCCGTTTCACTATGGAGGTCATTCCATAAAACGATTAAGACAGTTAAACATGTGCAGTAGACGGTCAATTGAAAATGTCCCATATCGTATTCTGATACCCTACTACTACTACTACTACTACTGAGCATTTGTATAGCGCTACAAGACATATACAGCACTGCACAAACATGTAAGAGACAGTCCCTGCTCATTAGAGCTTACAATCTAGTCAGCCTGCACATACATGCCTGTAGCACGGGGATCGCAGACCGTGGGCGAGAAGGGGCAGAATGGGGGCAGAGCCAGCAACAGAGACACAAAATGTATTCAGGGATGGCATATGTACGTACTCGGAACTTCTCCTGGATGTCCCCGTTATATCAGGGGAAGGGTGAAATAAGGCCTGGATTTAGAGACGTTTGTGCTCTGTGCTGCAATGTGTCCCATCATAGCGAATAGTGTGTGTGTAACTTGAGGGTAGCTCAGGAAGTTATGGTGTGCTCAGTTGCACTTCCCAAGGAACGATGCCAAGTATGGCCTGCACAGTTGGATGAGGGTCTCTGCAGCGGTCTGTTGGAACATATCCTGTCAATACGAAGGGACCGTCGGATTAAGAGCATGTAACAGTGCAGGCGGCACTCATATATGCCACATGGCAACATCATTGGTCTCAACAAATGTGCACAGATATATATATTTTCCGGTCAATGTGCTTATGGACATGTAGTAGTGCCGCTTGCACTGTTGAATGCTCTTATTCCAATGGTCCCTTTATATTCGCCAGGTATGTACACACACCTCCCTGTAGGGAACCTCCTCCGATTGTTCTGATCCATAACTTCCATTGTTCAGAATATTTTCCGAGCTGCCCAGCACTTGGATATGTAAACTGTTCCTCCACTGCCATGTCCGTTCCACTGCTAGGTATTGCAGGATGAATATCCAGCTTTCAGCTTGCTCTTTGATTATCCTGGCATGCACTATGATTACTTGGCAGTGTGCATGCCATGCAACAGACCTGTACATATGGTCTAGTATGCATCAACATGTCTTTAGCAGCCATTTCCATGTGCAGTGCCATCAGCACATCACTATCAGTGAGAGGTAGAGTTGGGGATATGTACGACCAGAATCGGAAACGTACAACCTTATAGAATGCACTGAGCACTGGGACATCATGGTCGTTAGCTGCATATCCCCGCATGTAGTACTGTCAGGGAGGGCCTGCCTTTCTCAATTGTGGTTTGTGCTTGCTGCCCTTGCTGCGTCTAGGTCCTGGTTGTGAAATTGGGTGTAGATCGGGCCTGTCTTCATTTTGGCTGTGCCCGCAGGCCGGATGTTCATGTTTTGGAACTGGGCTCCACGCGTTTTGTCTTGATTAGACTGTAAGCTCTGATGAGCAGGGACTGTGTCTTACATCTCTATGTACAGTGCTGTGTACGCCTAATAGTGCCATACAAATGATTAATAGTAGTAGTAGTAATGGCAAAGCCTCTGCATTAATTGCTGGAGATGTTCCCAACATCTGCCCATGCAGTTAACGCAGAGAAACTGCAGGCCTAATAGTCAATGCGATTAAAGCAGTTAGCACACCTGTTAAGCACGTTAATTGCGGTGACTGGGATATTCAGCAGCACTAACTGGGTTACTGTTGCTAAATATCCCCTGGGTGCCTCCGCTGAATGGCTGATACTAGCTGGCTGGTATCAGGACATTCATGGAACGCAGCGGAGGCAGCGCCTGCGGATAACCAGGAAATGGCGATATTCCGCCCCTGTCCGTTCTCCTGCATAAGGGTGGCCTAACCTTAGCTGCAGAAGCTAACCGGCCAACTCGGATATTCAAAGCCAATGGCCACTTTACAATGGCTAGCCACCGCAGCTGAATATTGGGCCCTACATTCACTATGCATAAAGTGCATGACGGTAATGTGAATGCACGTACCATCTACTGAAATGGCATTAAGTGATCTGCACAATCTGCCGCAATAGCAGTTAGCATGTGGTAAGTCACCGTGCTTCACTGCAAGGCATAGTCTACACCTACTCCTCACCCCTTCCTCTCTCATTCCTCACCCCAGTCCATGCTATTCACTTAACATGTGAATTAGCATACGGTAAGTGTCAAGCCGCTGTGGTAATTGTTGGTGCAGCCATACAGTAACATTTAGCCAGCACTAATTCACACATTATTGAAAATTCACTGGTAGCACTGGTGAGCACAGCTTCCTTATCCATATTGCTTCTTTTATACGGATATAATTGGGCTGAAAATCCATCTAAACGGCCTTACATTCTCCATATAGTAAATGGGCAGTTTGAGGACAGGCAGTGCAATTAGCCAGACAGTGGCAATACTCAGCCACTATCTGGATAGCTTACACATTTAGAAGTCAGTATTCAAAGCACTTAACTGGCCGGCCAATGGGAGGCCATTGCATTGGCTAAGGGCGCTCATTGTGATATTCAACTGTACTGAGGGCTGGTCCCTGAGTTGGTTCAGGGTGTTCGCACCCTAGGCAAACCTTAAGTCGAACACCCTACCTGGCTGTCGGAATTTATTGTTTTGTTTGGAATGTTCTGCTCTTTGCCATCCCCCAGAAGATGTCACCCTAGGTGACCCCCTAGTTAGCCTAATGGCTGGTATGATGGGGTATATAGTAACATAGTATACGATGGCAGATGAAGGCTAGTATGGCCCATCTAGTCTATCTCATCACAGGGGAAATCCCTAGAGCAATGGGTCAGGAGAACACACACAGGTTCCCAGAGTCATCCCCAAACCTAGGATCCCAACATTGACAGGAGGGTTTCTGGTCCCTGGGATGGGGGGGGGGGGAGCAAGAAGAGGGAAAGCCCCTTCAAAACAGAGCAAGGGGATAGTTGGGTCCCCGACAATAGGTAATACGGAACCAGCAGTATAGGAGGAAATCCCTGCCTCCGACATGGACATAGAGATCAAACTCTCTTCAGGGGACTCTAATGAAGTGGAGTGGGATCAGGAAAACCCACTTGATATTCAAAACCCCCATGGATGTCTCCTTGATGGCCACCAGGTAAGGTATGCCAGAGGGTAGCAGTGGCTTTAATCGCTATGTGGGAGGAGGCAGGCTGACTCAGAGGCGGCTCTATAATTAGGCGGAATGAGGTGGTGGTCTCAGGCGGCAAACTTTTGGGGGCGGCAGAAATGCCCCCAAAAGAGCCGCCTCACTCTGCCTTTAAAAAAAAAAACCCTGATCGAAAGAGCCGCAGCAGCAGAAAGGGCCCCTCGGCCGCCCCGGCAGAGCCCTCTTCACTCCCTCAGCGCCGCCGGCTTTACAGAACCATGAAGGGAGAGTTTCCTTTTCTCGCGGCTCTGTTAAGCCCGCCGATGCTGATGGGAAACAGCATTTCCTGTTTCCCATCAGCGCCGGCGGGCTTAGCAGAGCCGCAAGAAAGGGAAACTCTCCCTTCGCGGCTCTGTAAAGCCGGCGCTGAGGGAGTGAGGAGAACTCTGCCGGGGTGGCCGTGGGGCCCTTTCTTCTGCTGCTGCCGTGGCGGGAGCCAGGTTTTTAAATTTCAGTTTCCCGGGGGGGGGGGGGGTTAGGACTGGAAGTTGGCTGATGGGGGGGGGTAAGACTGGTAATGGGTTATGGGGGGGCTAGGACTGGAAATGGGCTAATGGGGGGGTTAGGACTGGAAGTGGGTTGCTGGGGGGGTTAGGACTGGACTGGGGCTATGGGGGGCTAGGACTGGAAATGGGCTGATGTGGGGGTTGGGACTGGAAGTGGGCTGATGGGGGGGTTGGGACTGGTAATGGGCTATGGGAGGGGCTAGGACTGGTAATAGGCTATGGGGGGGTTGGGACTGGAAGTTGGCTAATGGGGCAGGGGGTTAGGACTGGAAGCAGGCTGATGGGGGGTTAGGACTGGTAATGGGCTATGGGGGGCTGGGACTGGAAATGGGCTGATCGGGAGGGGAGCTAGGGCTGGTAATGGGCTTTTGGGGGTGACTAGGACTGGAAATGGGCTGATGGGGGGGTTAGGACTGGAAGTGGGCTGATGGGGGAGTTAGGACTGGTAATGGACTATGGGGGGGTTAGAACTGGAAATGAGCTGATCTGGAGGGGGGCTAGGGTTGGTAATGTGCTATTGGGGGTGGCTAAGGCTAGAAATGGGCTGACGGGGGGTTAGAACTGGAAATGGGCTGTTTGGGAGGGGGGCTAGGACTGGAAATGGGCTGATGGGGGTGTTAGAACTGGAAATTTGCTGATCGGGGGGGGGCTAGGACTGGTAATGGACTGATTGGTGGAGTAAGGCCTAGAAATGAGCTGATTAGGGGGGCTAGGACAGGAAATGGGCTGATTGGGGGCTAGGACTGGAAATGGACTTATAGGGGGGGGGGTAGGACTGGTAATGGGCAGATGGGGGGCTAGCACCGGAAATGAGCTAGGACTGGTAATGGGCTGATTGGAGGGCTAGGACTAGAGTGGGCTGATAAGGGGGATAGGACTGGAAATGGGCTGGGACTGGAAATGGGCTAATGGGGGAGGGGAGGAGAGTGCTGATGGCCCTGGAAGAAAACTAGGGGCTAGGGCTACAAATGGGCTGATGCAGGAGGATGGTAGAATAGGACTGGAAGGGAGCGGATAATGAGAGGGTCTGTCAGGAGAAGGGGGGGCTGGAAAGGAGCTGACACCTGGGATGTATTGAAGGGGGACTGGAATGGAGCTGACACTTGGGGATGGGAGTGGTAGGTGGTTGGGTAATGGGGAGGAGGCTGGAAGGGAGCTGACATGCAAATGGCATTGGAAGGGGGATGGACAGAGGGTAGGGTGACTGAAAGAGAGCTGACTCGGGGGGTGGCACTGAGAATGAACATGAGCTGATATCTGGGATGGTATTTGGACTAGAAGGGCTGGACAGTGGGGAAGGAGGGGGACTGGAAGGGAATGGACACCAGTGGCAGTCATGGGAATGCAAGGCGGTTGACAATGGAAGGTACTTGGAGGGGAGGACTGGAAAGTGGGCTGATACTGGGGAGGGTTACTGGAACTGGAAATGGGCTGATGGAAGGAAGTGAAGAAAACAAAAGAAGAGATAAGAAATGGCAGATGGACCATAGACCACAGAAAGAGAGCTAAGAGAAGACAGGAAAGCAGAAGCCTCAGATCGGGACCGGGATGATCAGAGAATAAAATGGTCAGAAAACAAAGGTAGAAAAAATAATTTTATTTCATTTTAGTGATTGGATTCTGTGCTACTTTTATATTTTACACAGTATTGGGGAACTGCATCTCTTATTTATCTGATGTTGCACTTCATGTGGACTCTGGCTTCTTGGGGTTTCAATTTAAATTTTGTCTACATATTTTTATTTTTGCTTTAGGTTGTGGTCATTTATTCTGTACTTGGTGAGGGTCTGTGTTCTGAGTGTGCGACCAAGGCCAGGTGTTCTGTTAATATGGAGTTTGTACGTAGGGATCTGTACTGTAGTAATTTGACTTGTTCAGCTTTTGAAATAGGTGTATGGATGTTTTGGGGCCCATTGCAGTGTTTATAGTGCTGCTTTATTCTTGGTAGGCCCCTTATTGTATGAGTTTTGGAAGTGTATGCTGGTATGGTATTGTAGATTTGGCCTTGCAGATCTTAGTGACTTTAGTAGAGTTTTATATTAGTTCCCAATATGCCTGGTACTGGAGAATGTTTGTTGTTGGTGAGATGACCAGAATCAGATTTTTTTTTATTTTTTATATATATTGAGTTCTGTGGGTGAATGTCCTATCTCTGCTCTGCACCCATTGTTGAGGAGGGGGTTCTGCGAATGCAAAATGTATGTTCAAAAAGAAAAAGCAAGCACCATAACAGTTTATAACAAAATACAAATGAATTATAATTTGGAGTTATAAACTGCTGTGGTTCTCGCTCTTTCTTTTAGTTCCGTGGTGTGGAAACATCTTGCATTTGCTCCACATTATCTAATTGACTTTCTGATTTGGTTCAGTCCCTGACTGGAGTTTTGAGAAAGATCCCCACCCGGGGGAGGGGAGGGGACTCCGGGGGGGGGGGGTGCCGCGCCGGGAGGGGGGCACCATCTCATCCCTCGCCTCAGGCAGAAGATTGCCCTGAGCCGCCCCTGGGCTGACTAGACAACTGGGTGCCTGAGTCAATTACCTAGGTGGACTTGGAACTGTTAGAGACAGTGTTTAAGCGGCTTGAGAGAAATCCACCTGCTTGTGAAGAGGTACAATCTCATATATATATAGCAACTAGACCATAAGCTTATAAGGGAGGGTATCCCCGGACTTGGAAGAAGCAAGGGAGTCACAGAATCTGGTTCAGAGAAGAAAAGTGATGGAACTCTTTTGTTGACCTGTATTGCGGGCTATAACTGTTAGTTTGTCTCTTCACCCTGAGCATACAAAGATGACTACCGATAGACTCCTGAGCTTTGGAGACCTCAAGATATGAGCACTCCAGCTTCTCCTAGTGGCGTGGCGAGGCTGGGGCTGGGGCTGGGGCTGGGGCTGGAAGATGACTCACTGGTGTCAGTACTATCATACAGAGGAATTGCAAAGGCAGGAGATGACTAGGATACCAGTTCCAAGCCAGTAGAGATAGACAATTGGGCTGGCCCTGGCTGCACTATCTATATAGTGCCACTGAATATCTCCACAGACTGCCCCAGCACTATCCAGCTAGTGCAGGGCTGGTCCGTGGGCAGGGAAAGGGCAATGTTGCCACTAAGTGTATAAATAGCACCTTTATCCAGTTGACCTTATATACAACCAGCACTAATCTGTTGAACCTAGACTGCTTGAAAAGCAAGTTTCAGTTGCAAGACACATAGGTAGAGGCTGAATATCAACGCTAACCGAATAATTTCACCATTTATCCAGTTAGCACCACGCAACCTGGATATTCAGTGACAGCTCTTCTCCAGATACTATCACTGAATATCACACTGGTAACGCAGCTAACCACCGTGGTCTGACCACCCTTATATGTAACGCCGCTTTGACCCGGTGAAAAGCGGGATATAAATACAGTTAAATAAATAAATAAATAGACCTGTTGAATGACCGGCGGCAGCAGTGCCTTCATTACGTACATTTATTTATTTATTTTTATTTATTTATTTAACCAGTTTTATATACCACCTTTTCCTTCAATCAAAGTGGTTTACATGTAGTTAAGTTGTGTACATTTATGGGGTTAGGGTGAGGATAGATACTTGGGAAGGAATGGGTACTAGGGGAGGTAGAATGCGACATTGACAATTTGCAATAACTTATAAGGCCGTTGCATGTTGTTTGCGATCATGTTCATATCTTGGTTTGTAGGCTCTGGGAGGGTCCATAGTATTGTACAAATAGTATGGTTTTGAGCATATGTTTGAAATCCTTTATGTCGCTCATGGATCTCCTGCTGTCAGGTAGGATGTTCCATAATTCTGGTGCATAGAGAGATGGTGCCCTTCTGGATGTTGCTTGATTTGTTCTTTGGTATTCAGGTGGGGTGGCTATCTTGTTATCCATGCTGCTTCTCAGTGGTCTCGTGCTGGTGTGTCTGGTTATTAAGTTCTGGAGGACATTAGCTGACATGCTGTTAATGATTTTGAAAATGTTTAGTCGCCTTGAATCTTGTACGAGCTTGCATGGGCAACCAGTGGAGGTTCTGGAGCACTGGAGTGATGTGCTTGTTTTTTGATGTGTTTGTGATGATCCTGGCTGCTGTGTTCTGCATCAATTGGAGAGGGTGCATGGTTTGTTTAGGGAGTCCAAGATATAGTGAGTTACCGTAGTCTAATATAGGCATGATGATTGCCTGACATACTGTTCTGAAGTGGTCTTGGCTTAGGATTGGTTTGAGTCTCCTTATGAGTTTTAATTTATAGTATGCCTTAGCAGCGGTTTTGCTAATGTGTGAATGGAGGTTTAGCTTGCTGTCTAGGGTGATACCAATGTATCTCACCTCATCCTTCACACTGATGGATTTGTCTCGGATGCTGATTGTGGGTGGTGGGTTGAAGTTGGTTCCTCTGGTTATAAACATGGCTTCCGTCTTGCTATAGTTTACCGACAAGTTGTTAGTGAGCCACGTGATCATCTCATCTAGGCAGTTGGTTATGGGGGTGAGGTCCGGTGCCTGTATATTTATGTGGATCTTTGGATTATACATATAGCGGTGCAGAATATTAGTATGAATTTAATTATCAGCACCCAGGATTTAAATTTAGGTTGCTACTGCTGCTGAAAATTGACCCTATTGGTTTTAAGGTAGCAGGATTTACATAGAGAATCTCTCATGCTGTAATATGTAGGTGAGCGTTACGGGATGTTAACATCAGCCTTTGGAGAAAACTGTATCCTAAGGGGTCTGGATGGCTATTTGGTTGCATGTGAACTAGAATCCAATTTCAAAATGCTATCTTTGGTCTTTAACCTCCCATTTGCCTCCAAACTTCTGGAAAAATTTGTGTTCTCCCAGCTTTCTCACTATCTCGATGATATTAATTTCCTCCACCCACGTCAGTCTGGTTTTCGTCAGGGTCACAGTGTGGAAACTATCCTTCTTGCCTTCACTAATGCTCTTCACGTAGCTCACGATCGGGGTGATATCTCGGTGGCGTTTGCTCTTGACCTATCTGCAGCCTTCGATCTTGTGGATCACTCTCTTCTTCTTCTTCGTCTTCAGGAAGCAGGTCTCTGTCACACGGTACTTCATTGGTTTCACTCTTTTCTGTCCTCACGGTCCTGTTCTGTCCTTTCCTCCTCCCCATCTATCCCAGCTTCTGACCCTTTTCCTCTGGTATGTGGTGTCCCTCAGGGTTCTGTTCTTGCCCCTCTTCTTTTCAACCTCTTTCTAGCTCCCCTCACTCTCCAGATTCAGCAAACTGGGATTAGCGCTTTCTACTATGCCGACGATATTGTACTTCTCCACCACACCTCTCCCTCTCACCCGGATCTCTTTCCTCTTAATTCCTGTCTCTCTATGGTTGCTGATTGGCTATCACAAAACTGCTTGCATCTTAATCTTACAAAAACCACGGCCATCTGGTTTTCCCGTGGTGATCCTCCTCCTCTCCTGGCCCCTTCTTTCTTAGGTTCTCCCATATCATTGGTTCCCTCCTTCCGCTATCTTGGAGTCATTTTCGATTCTCACCTTTCTTTTCAAGACCATATCTCTCATGTCACTAAAACCTCCTTCTTTTTCCTCCATCAAATTCGTGCTATCCGTCCGTTTCTTACTTCCTCTGCGCTTGCCACATTACTTCTCTCTCTGGTTATCTCTCGTATTGATTTCGCAAACTCTCTTTTTCTTGGTCTTTCTAAATCACAGCTATATCGTCTTCAGCGCATTCAGTATACAGCCGCTCGCATTGCCACTCACTCTTCCATTCGCGATCATGTTTCACCTCTGCTTTCCCATCTTCACTGGCTCCCTCTACCATATCGCTTCCACTACAAACTGCTTACGTTGGTTCATCGAGCTTTTCATACCAATACTCCGCAATATTTGGCTGACCTTCTGACTTATCACACTCCCAGACGCACTCCTCGTTCATTTCATCTCAATCGCCTCACGCTTCCCTCCCCTTCTCTGGCCCATTTACAATCTACCCGCTCCTCCGCCTTCTTTTTCACAGCCCCTGCCCTCTGGAACTCTCTCCCTCCCGCCCTCCGTCTCGAGCCTCAGCACACTACTTTTAAATGTAACCTAAAAACCCACCTCTTCTCTCTTGCTCTGGACCTCCCCTCCCCTTTTGTGTCATCTCCTTCCCTTTAATTGTTGTGTTGTGTTCTTTAATTCCCCCGCTCTATACTTGAAATTGTAACTTCTTTTCTTCTCTTCTGGTTATTGTTTTGACTGTTTTTATACAATTTTATTTGTTTTTATATTGTACACCGCTCTGATCTTTTTGAATGAGCGGTATATCAAATTTTAATAAACATAAACATAAACTTGAACATGTAGAAGAGCACTTTACACATTCAAATAGACGTGTACAAAATTCCCAAAGGTATATATGTGCAGAAAGTAGGGTCACAGCAACATAGCACTTGCTTTGATGTGATATACATGTAGATGTTCCCACTCATGGGATTAGCACTCATGTGCAGATTCTTACTGGTACATACACCCACACTCAGTGACATTTGCTTGGAGCCCCTTGTGTGCCCCTATTTTCCTCTAGGATAACTTGTAAAGGCAACTCGGCGTATATATTGCCTTTATACCATATGTTGTGCCTATGAGCCATGTTTACTAAACAGTGTGCTATCTGCTGCAGTGCCCATGCTATACCTATGGGCATAGTGAGAGCGTGCACTAATGTTTACTAAGCGTGGCCCTATGTGCCTTAGTAGCCTAGGAGCCCTGCTTTAAAATTACCCTCTAAGAAGGAAAGATACTAGGTGCACTATGGGAATAATAAACATTTTTACTAAATAGCATGCGCTAATTGGGAAAAACATTCTGGGTTTTTTTTAAGTGCTTTCATGTCAATGCTGAGTCCTGGTGACCCAGCAGCCCCTGGGCTTTCTTGGCAAGGCATGACTGAAAGTAGATTGCCAGGCCTTTTCTTCCGAGGCAATGAAGGGTAAAGTGACTTTCCCAAGGCCACAAGGAGGGTCAGTGAGAATTCTGGGTAGTAGGCTGTTGCTCTAACCAATATTTGCCCTAGTGCATAGTAAATAGCAATGAGATGCAAAGCATGCAAATGCCCCCAAAGCGGTTTATTGCGACCCGGTGAAAAGCAGTCTGTAAGTCTAGTTAAATAAATAAAATTAATTGAATACAGCTTGCGTTTAACCCTGGGTTGTCAGTCAGGCAATGACTAATGCTCCTGGAGAGCCTCTTATAGGGGCTGGTGCTGAAAACAATTACCCACAATCCTCAATTCCCTTTCCATACAACCCCTAACCTGCTGATACATACCAGGGGGTCTCCCTGGTGGCTGTTGGGGGAGCAGGAGTGATCCCCAGGCATACCTGTTCCAGCTGCTCCAATTTTTAAAAAGCCCATTGTGGCCCCGTAGTGGAAGCTTCATGTTTACTGCTAGGAAGTTATGCTGCCAAACAAGGCAGCAGTCCCTCATTTGTCTGTTTGATCCCCTAGAGCAGAGGTTCCCAACTCCAGTCCTGGAGGGCCAAACACCAGGGCCGGATTTAACTTGAGTGAGGCCCTACGCCAACAAAAATTGTGGGCCCCCAGAAAAGATAAAAATGAGCACGCCGGATCAGCTGCGCGCTGTTGGCCCTGACGTCATAATTAAACTGGGAATCCCAAAAGCCAAACTTGGAATGTACAACACTGTAGAAATAAAACTATACATTAATTTGCTCTTGTACTAAACAAAGCGCAGACGTTAATGATGCACATTTACCAGAGCTGACATATTCCAATTACCGTATTTTCCGGCGTATAAGACGACTGGGCGTATAAGACGACCCCCTACTTTTCCTGTTAAAATATAGGGTTTGGCCTATACTCGCCGTATAAGACTACCCCTCTTCCAGCGCACACCAAAAAAAAATTCGGTGCTATCAGCTTTACTCCTCCCATCCCAACCCCAGTCAGCGGAGCAGTCCTTCGTGCTCTCAAGTCAGTAACCGAAGAGCTATTTCTCCACCCTTCCTGGGCAAATATATATAGGAGGAAGGGGACAGAACAAATAAAAACGACATCGAGAGTCTGCGATATGTTGCGGACTGTCAACCTTTGTACAAAGCCCAGCGGGGATTTTTTTTTAAATGATGGAATATCTTCTATGAAAAAAAATGCTTTCATTTTTACAGAACCCATTGCATGCAATGCGTGCCTTCAAGTCAGTCCTGACTCCTGGTGACCCAGACGTTCCTGGGTTTTCTTGGCAGTGTCATTGGAAGTAGATTGCCAGGCCTTTCTTCCAAGGCAATGGAGGGTTAAGTGACTTGCCCAAGGCCACAAGGAGTGCTAGTGGGAATTGAACCCATTTTTACAGAACCCATTGCATACCTTCACCAAACTCCTTCTTACTATTTGTGTTTTAGTGCCCTAAAATATGGAAAAAGTGAATAGAAAAGCTGGGTGACATCGCCAGCTGCTAGCCTCCCAATGTATCAGCTTAGTAAACATTTACAGTTCTGCGATTGTAACGCAAATATAATGGGGAGGGGGAAGGAAAGAAGATCCACTTAATTAGCCAATTATCACCCCAAACCTGCTGCTTCATTTCACATAGGTGATAAAATTTCAGCACACCCAGCGCCTCCCTTCTGTCCCGTGCTTGTCTGGTTAAGACCTTCCTACATGCTTTCTATGCACAGTAAAAAAAAAAGAAACAAACACACAAGGGACTATAAAAGAATACTTCCCCGTTCCAGCGTGACACAACCTCCCAACCGCCCCCACCCGCATTACCATAACGGAGAAGATATGGAGCATTCCCAAAGCAACCACATAAATCATCCAGCAGCTTGAGATCCAATGCACTCGGCAGCATGCCGCCAGGCACACAAACTTCCTCCTGCCATGAAGTGGCTGCAGCCAGCGATACCCCCTCCCCAAAGCGGGCGCGCCCCGGTTCGCATCACCCACCTGGCAGCGCTTGCCCGTTGACAGTGACGGGGCCGGCGGTGTGTTTAGTCCACGGGTTCACCTTGGGCGGGGGGGCCTCGATGAACTCCTTGCGCCCGCCTTCCTCCTGCTCCTGCTGTAAGCTCTCTTTTTGCAGCTGATTGCTATCCTCCTTCTGCTGCTTGCTGCTGAGGGGCCTAGCGGCGGCCACCGCCTCCTTAGGGCTCAGACCCTCCTCGGCCTGTCGCTTCTCCCCCTGGCCGTCGTTGCTCTTCACGATCTTGCCCGCAAGCCTGTGCTCGTCGGCGGGCGTGAGGGGGTTGCTGGGTGGGAGGGCCTCTACCTGAGTAGCCTTTTCCCCCTCCCCCTCCCCCTCCCCCTCCCCCTGGGAAGAAAAGCTTAAAAACAAAAGCAAAGAATGTAAAACCGCGAGTGCCAGGCTGTGGCTGCCACTTTAACTCCAGCGAGACTGCCTCGGCTCGCCTTCCCCGAGCCGCAGCAATATGGAAGGAAGGAGAGACCACGCGTTTTTTTTTTTTTAATTTAATTTTAAAAAAGCTAAGAATTTGTTCAGTTTTTGTGGGCCCTTACCAGCTGTGGGCCCTACGCCACGGCGTAGTTGGCGTATAGGTAAATCCGGCCCTGCCAAACACCATTCAGGTTTTCAGGCTGTCCCTAATAAATATGCATGAGATGTATTTGCATGCACTGCCCCCATTGTATTCAAATGTATATCATGTATATTCAATAGGGACAGCCTGAAAACCTGAATGGTGTTTGGCCCTCCAGGACTGGAGTTGGGAACCTCTGCCCTAGAGGTAGTGGTGATATCAATCCTTACATCTTTGACAATAGTGGCTGGTGTTCTAACAGCGGTAGGATGTTGCATAATACCATGTGTCAGAGGGTTGGTACAGAGGCTGAAAGAAACAGTTGTAACTAAACAAATGACAATTAAACCTCCACCATATAAGGACACCCTACTACAGAGCTACTCAAATCCAGTCCTGGAGGTCCGCAAACCAGTCAGGTTTTTGGGATATCCCTAATGAATATGTATAAGATATATATGCATTAGAGATATCCTGCCAACCTGACTGGTTTGTGGCTCTCCAGGGCTGGATTTGGAGACCCCTGCCTTATACCTCTGTCATTTAAGATTCTGAATGGGCAAGGTACAGATATCCTAGATATCAAAAGGGTAGATAGAATGTGTCACATGCCTCCTCGATTCTCACCACCACCAAAACGTTGTCTAATAGACAATGGGGTATGTTTACTAAACCATCTTAATGTGCGCTCTGACACGTTAGCGTGCGATAAGCTGCTTTACCGTGCGATAAGGTACCTTATCGCACGCTCAGCGGCGCAAATGAGCGCTGAAGGCGGAGTAAAGGCTCCTTGAGGGTGGAGAAAGGCTCCCAGGGGCGGAGAGAAGGGGTCAATGGGTGGAGAGTGGGAGGGAATAGGCTCCCTGCACACTAACGCTGTGGATTTCAGGGCTGAAAACTAACGCCAGTGAAACCCTGGCGTTAGAGTAGATTTAAAGGGAAGAGAAACCATTTCCGTCAGCAATGTACAGTAAAGCCAGGGAAATCTACAAAAAGTGATAAGTGTGATACATGTGCACAGAACAAAAGGGCAGATAAACATTGAAAATGACCTGAACAAACTGGAAAAAAAACATAACTTAGCCGGGCAATAGTGATATCAATGGGAAACATCAAAAAACACTACCGAGAAAGCTCCAAAAAAAAGATATCAATTTTGGAAGGGGCTATGCTCTGTCCCCATACAAGTTGAATGATCCCACAGTGAAATAACGCTGATCATGGCTTTCCCTTGTTACTGGACAGGTTTCCTATGGCATGCACATGTCCTGCAACAGCAGGGTGGGCATGTCGGAATGGGAAACTGGACAGATGCTGGAAAAGGAGACACAGAGGGCTGTAGGCGGCACATGCTGTGGTGCAGCTGGGCCACAGTGAAGACTAGGGTGATGCCTAGGTGGCCCATAGGAATGCTGAAACAGTAGAGCAGCCAGACAGCAACTGATGAGGGCCCAACATGGGCACGAGTGTGTTTCCCACAGTGTCACAGGGGATAGTACCCAGCAGGTACCCCCAAGGGTACAGAACATTTGCAGGCGGTGCTGGGGGGAAGCGTGGACATCTATGCAGGCACCCCTACCCCAGAACACGCACCATAGGCAGCCGCATACCCGCACACTGGATGGCCCGAGACTGTGCACCACCAGCACCACCAGCAGAAGGGCATGTCAGCATGGTGACAGAGGGGTACTGGTGGTGGAGGGGGCAGTGGCTGCTGCCCACAGCAGACCATGGCCCAGCCCTGTTTAGGTGGGTGCCGTGCACTGCAACAGACAGGCTCTGTCTGACAAACAGTCATGGTATCTTCAGGGAATGCACTGTCTCTGTGGCAACATGGTGGTGCAGGGCACACAGCCAGTGTGTTCAGGAGCAGAAGGTCACAGGTTCAAGTCCCAGCTGTGGTTCCTGCCAACCCAGTCCCCATATTTTACCCACTACTAAAATGCAGTAATACAGACAGAACCTTTAGTGCAGATAACGTAAACATGCCCAAAACGCCTACATTTTACCCTACAGAGCACAGACACCATAAACATGCGCATTACCTAGAGCAGAGTCTCCCAAAAGCAGTCCTGGAGGGCCAAACACCATTCAGGTCCCATGCTGTCTCCAATAACTATGGCTGTGCTGCATTTCTATGCACCGCCCCCATGGTATGCAGATGTATCTCATGCATATTAATTAGGGACAGCATGAAAACCCAAACAGGGTTTGGCCCACCAGGACCGGAGTTGGGAACCTCTGCCCTAGAGCAGCGGCCAACAGGGACAGACTCACCCGCACCCACAGGCTCCATCATCCAAAGCCACCTGGAGAGGCAGGATTTTGAGCCCTGTGTGCATCTCCCAATACTAGCACTTGCATACCTTAGCAATGCCACCCTAAACCTGGGAATATGGTACACATCTATCAAAAGGTTGCTATGATTACTGGCAGATAGCAATTCCTAGGTTAAGTACAATTTTCGGAGTGAGCTGCATCATAGCAACCTTTCTGATGTCTGTGGAGTGTGCTACAGGTCTTGTGTCTGACAGTGTTTACCAATCTGGGGAGTGACTCCTACAGTATTGCGTACCATAGCCATGCCTGCACTGTGCCCAGGACTGGTGCGGTGGCCAGGGCTGCCAAACACCTCTATAGTTGCACAATGCTGGCATAGGTGTGGGGAGTGTGTGTCTGTCTATCCAGTGTGTGGTGGCTGCCAACACCCTCCTCAGCCCACACTGCTAGCACTGTTGCCAGTATTGGCCTGCCAATGTACATAATGAGGAGCAAGGTACTGTGGGTATAGCCCAGACAGGGCGGCCTGGGCAGGATGCATCTGCACAGGGCACAGGGCACTGGCTGGGACATTGTAGTGCCCGGTCACCACCTGCACAGACAGGGTGGCTACAGCATGTCCTGCTGGGAGGTCACTCTCACCCTGACTCAGCAGTGACCATGGCATGGCTAGGTTCCCCCATAGTGCTACATAGTATTTCTCTCAAGTAATATATATGGGTTCTTCTTTTGGGGGACCAATCACTGACTTATCTGCTTGGTGGGTGTGCTCACATTTCCTCCAGGAACATGCACTGTGGACTAGCTAGCAGACTGTTTGCAGTTAGTATGTGTATGGCTGGAATACCTTGCAGGGTGCAGTGGCTGGAGGCTCACTATGCTCGCTGCTGGAGAATGTCAGACAGTGGTGGGGGCAGCTGAGCATTTTCAGGCCTACTGTCTGTCTGCCTTTGCCTTATGAAATGCTACAGATCTGCACTGACTGCCCTGTAGTGCATCTGTTTCCCAGCAGGACTGGGGTTGTTGGTCTCCTCTACTGCCACCATGGCAGGGCTGTAGAATGTGGATCTGTTGGGGGGAAGATCCTGTCCCCCACCCTGATCCCCAGAGAGCAAGTTTGGTGGAACTACATAATCTGCCTATGGGTCCAAACACCACCACCACCCTTGAATCATGTGGCCATGGCACCCACAGAGAATATGCACTATTCTGGTGCATCATAGTCCACAAGGGCTACACGTGACTGGGATATACATATGGGCACAGGTGTATCGTAGGTTTGTCTGAAAGAACTACCTATCACACACTGGCACTAATGGGGACCTGCAGCATAGTCTATCTCAGGGAGGGAAGGTGCTGTGGACCTGGTGCTGGGCGCCCCACCTCACCCTCAGGGTGAGCACAGTACCCGCACAACGTGACAGTCTGTAGCTACTCTGTGCCAGTAACGCGCACGGTCAGTACCCCCTACCAGGCCTAGGTGCCGTGGGGGTGCATACCCCATCTTGTGATCATCTGTAGACTGCTGCTTTGCATGTGCAGTGCATCATGGGTACGAGTGGCTTAACTCTATCCTGGTAACAACAGCAGACAGTTTGTGTGGTGACCTGCAGTCCTTCTGTGGCCAGCCAGAGGTTTGTTTGTAGCTGTAGAGCTGTAGCCTACTGGTTACTTCACTGCCTGTAGAGCCAGAGGATGTGGGTTTGATCCCACAGTGGGATTATTTATTGGGGCAGTTTCTTTTTTTAATCTAAATTAATACTGCCAGCAAAAACACCCTCACAGTGCTATAACCTTAAGGTGCCTTATAAGGCACCTTATGGGGCACCTGAGGATTACAGCACTGTGAGGGTGTTTTTGCTGGCAGTACTAATTTAAATTAAAAAAAGAAACTGCCCCAGACAGCTCCAATAAATAACCCCACTGTGGGATCAAGCCCACAACCTTTGGCTCTATAGGCAGTGAAGTAACCAGTGGGCTACAGCTCTGAACAAACCCCTGGCTGGCTACAGAAGGACTGCAGGTCACCACACAAACTGTCTTCTGTGGTTACCAGGATAGGGTTAATCCACTCGTACCCATGATGCACTGCACATGAAGATTACAGCACTGTGAGGGTGTTTTTGCTGGCAGCACTGCTTTAAAGTAAAAAGGAAAATGCCTCCAGCAGCACTGCTTTAAAGTAAAAAGGAAAATGCCTCTAGCAGCACTGCTTTATAGTAAAGGGCAATGCCTCAGACAGCCTTACTCATTAACACCACTGGGGGATTAAACTCATGACCCGTGGTTCAGTAGTCAATGTATTAACCATTGTGCTACCCCTCTCTTGCTGTGTTTGTTGGTCAGCACGCCTACTTCAGGCTAATGTGCATTGACGTGCCACGGCTCCCTTTATCGCACGGTAACCAGAAATGCTACGTTAAGACCGACATGCTCACTCCTTATATGGCATCCTGCCCACTAACGCCGGCTGCACATTAAAACTGCTTAGTAAACATACCCCAATATTTTGTTGGTGGTGAGAAGCAAGGCGGAATGTGACACATTGCCCTCCATGCCCATGTTCCCTGTAAAATAGTTATCTCCATGTTATAATGCCCTTTTCAATGTAAACCACCTTGATATCATGAAAGGCATAAGAACATAAGATATGCCATACTGGGTCAGACCAAGGTCCATCAAGCCCAGTATTCTGTTTCCAACAGTGGCCAATCTAGGTCATATGTACCTAGCAGTTTCCCCAAGGGACACAGGTTCCACAATGCTTGTATTGGTTCAAGCATTGATATCTTGGGTCCCTTCTTAATAATGGTTTATGGACCTTTCCTCCAGGAACTTGTCCAAATTTTTTTTAAACCCAGCTACACTAACAGCCTTTACTACATTCTCCGGTAACAAATTCCAGAGTTTGATTACACGTTGAGTGAAAAAATATTTTCTTTTATTAGTCTTAAATAGTTTACCCTGTAGCTTCATTTCATGTCCCCTAGTCTTTCTATATTCTGATAAGGTAAACAATCAATCTACGTTTACCCGTTTCACTCCGTTCATTAATTTATAGACTTCTATCATATCTCCCCTCAGCCGTCTCTTTTCCAGGTTAAAGAGCCCTAACCTTTTTAGCCTTTCTTCATAGGAGTATCCTTCCATCCCCTTTACCATTTTGGTGGCTCTTCTCTGAACCTTTTCTAAAATCGCTATATCCTTTTTAAGATACGGCGACCAGAATTGCACACAATATTCAAGGTGCGGTCTCACCATGGAACGATATAGAGGCATTATAATATCTTTAGTTTTATTTTCCATTCCTTTCCTTATCATACCTAGCATTCTATTTGCTCTCTTGGCCACTGCTGCACACTGGGCCAAGGGTTTTAACATGGTATCCACAATGACGCCTAAATCTTTTTCCTGGGTGGTGGTTCCTAATGTGGAACCTTGCATCGTGTAACCATAGTTTGGGTTGTTCTTCCTTAGGTGCATAACCTTGCACTTGTCCACATTAAATTTCATCTGCCATTTTGATGCCCAGTCTTCCAATTTATCAAGATCCTCTTGCAATTTTCCACAATCCTCTTGGGTTTTAACAACTTTAAATAGTTTTGTGTCATCTGCAAATTTGATAACCTCACTTGTTATTCCACTTTCCAGGTCATTTATGAATATGTCAAAAAGCAGCGGACCCAGCACAGATCCCTGGGGTACACCACTATTCATTCACCTTTCTCCATTGGGAAAATTGGCCATTTAGCCCCACCCTCTGCTTTCTATCTTTTAACCAGTTCCTGATCCACAATAGTACACTGCCTCCTATCCCATGACTCTTTAGTTTTGCCAAAAGTCTCTCATGAGGAACCTTGTCAAAGGCTTTCTGAAAGTCCAGATACACAATATCAACCGACTCACCTTTGTCCACCTGATTATTCACACCTTCAAAAAAACATAACAGATTAGTAAGACAAGATCTTCCTTGTCTAAAGCCATGTTGGCTGTCTCCCATTAGGTCATTAAATATTTCAAAAAACTCTGTAGTGCAACGTGAAAGTGTCAAGCCACTTGCAATGACAATAGATTGATTTATACTATTTATGTTTGGCTAACAGGTCTCAGAATATCCGGGCTGTTATGACGACCATTTAAACTGTGGTCAACCAAGCCCTTCATACATCAATGACCTTAAATGTGGCCATAATACACATAACATTTTCCATTTTTTTGATCCTTTTTTCCTAAATGTTATTTGTAAAACATATTTGACTTAACTGAAAGACAATGGGCTTCTAACGCAAGTGTTCCAGCTCCAGGTGTGGTTATTTCCGACGCTATACTGCGCGCTATAGGAATGCGTTTCACCTCAAGTGGTTTCTTCAGGGGAATGCGGAAACACTAGAACAAAATTTGTCGAATTAGTGCACACTTCCAATAAACTAATACATTCATCTCAGTTCTAAATACCGCAAAAAAGATAAGAAAATGGTAAAAAGACCACCTGAAGCTTCTACCGTGACTCCTCTGATGTTGTTGCCCAAAATTTTTCTTTCGTAACTGTGAAGAAACGCCGCGCATGCGGGTTAGATTAAGTGGAATTTCTCTTCGCGCTCATTCTAAAAAATGTCCAATCAGGTACACAGCTCCCATTCAATACGGGCATTTAACCCTGTCGGTGCAACAGTGTTGAGTTTGTAAACCCATTGTTGCTCTCTATATATTAACGCTCGTTCTCTAGATCTTCCATGACAGGATGTTAAGAGTTTATTTATTTATTTATTTATTTATTTAACATTTTTATATACCGCACTATTTATTATCAGCGCGGTTTACATAGAACTACAAAACATCAGATAAGATAAGTTGATCTATGCAGAAACATTGCAAATCTTGATAAGTGTGATGTGCCTCTATACAATGGTCTACTATTGGTGCTTCCCGTCGGTTGCATTTTAACCTGCTTTTATGTTCATTCATACAAACTCTGAACTGCCTTGTAGTTTTTCCTACATATAATAAATTGCATGGGCACCGTATGCAATAAACCACGTGGGTTGATGAACATGTGGTAGAACTATAGATCCGATATTGTGTACCTTGATTGGAGAATTCACATATTTCCTGGGTAATGTCACACACATTGCACATTCCGCATTTAAAGTGACCTCTTTTTAAATGATCTGTGGGGAAAGACAGGGGACGCAACACTGCCGGACTTAACAATTCTTTAAAATTCTCCTGTCTTTGCCATACACAACGAGTGTGTGCATTTTCCAAACTTCCCAAGGTGGATAATACATTCTGATGTCGTTTTAAACTTTTTTTAAGATGATAACTAAGGGGAGAGAAAGCAGTTATTAAATTAATTTGTTGTTCTGCTTGAATCGCACTAACCTGCTCAGGGGGATGGATTAATAAATCTCTATTAATAAACAACGCTCGCTTGTATGCTTTGTTGATTATTGCAGAGGGGTACCCTCGATTATAAAAATTGCTTTTCAAAATTTTCGATTGTTCCTTAAATTCTTGAATGACTGTGCAGTTGCGTCTGTAACGGACAAATTGAGATATTGGTAGACTGTCTCTTAACTGTGGAGGATGTGCACTTGTATAGTGCAAATAGGTGTTTCTATCAGTAGCTTTCCGAAACACCGATGTGATCCAGCCTTCGGTGGTCTTTGTAATTGTTACATCCAGAAAAGTAATTTGTTCTCGGTGGTGATTCATAGTAAATTTGATATTATCATCTATGATGTTAAGCCAGTTGTAAAATCCACCTTGGGAAGTTTGGAAAATGGCGAAGACAGGAGAATTTTAAAGAATTGTTAAGTCCGGCAGTGTTGCGTCCCCTGCCTTTCCCCACAGATCATTTAAAAATAGGTCACTTTAAATGCGGAATGTACAATGTGTGTGACATTACAATTTATTATATGTAGGAAAAACTACAAGGCAGTTCCGAGTTCGTATGAATGAACATAAAAGCGTTTGTTCACAGTTACGAAAGAAAAATTTTGGGCAACAACATCAGAGGAGTCACGGTAGAAGCTTCAGGTGGTCTTTTTACCATTTTCTTATCATTTTTGCGGTATTTAGAACTGAGATGAATGTATTAGTTTATTGGAAGTGTGCACTAATTCGACAAATTTTGTTCTAGTGTTTCCGCATTCCCCTGAAGAAACCACTTGAGGTGAAACACATTCCTATAGCGCGCAGTATAGCGTCGGGAATAACCACACCTGGAGCTGGAACACTTGCGTTAGAAGCCCATTGTCTTTCAGTTAAGTCAAATATGTTTTACAAATAACATTTAGGAAAAAAGGATCAAAAAAATGGAAAAGGTTATGTGTATTATGGCTACATTTAAGGTCATTGATGTATGTAGGGCTTGGTTGACCACAGTTTAAATGGTCGTCATAATAGCCCGGATATTCTGAGACCTGTTAGCCAAACATAAATAGTATAAATCAATCTATTGTCATTGCAAGTCGCTTGACACTTTCACGTTGCACTACAGAGTTTTTTGAAATATTTAGTTATTAGGACTCTGAAAAAAGGATCACAGTTATTCTTGTAGGTCCCATTAGGTCATGACTATCTACATGCTGAGTAATTTTATTCTTTATGATGGTTTCTATCATTTTTCCCGGTACTGATGTCAGGCTCACCGGTCTGTAGTTTCCCGGATCACCCCTGGAACCCTTTTTAAAAATTGGTGTTACATTGGCGATCCTCCAATCTTCAGGTATTAGAGATGATTTTAATGATAGTTCACAGATTACTAATAGCAGGTCTGCAATCTCGTATTTCAGTTCTTTCAACACCCTTGGATGTATACCATCCGGCCCAGGTGATTTGCTACTCTTCAGTTTATCTAATAGTTGCAATACATCTTCCCGATGTATCGATATTTCCTTCAATTCTTCCACACCTTTAAATACCACTTCAGTCATGGGTAACATCCCTACATCTTCCTCAGTAAAGACCGAAGCAAAGAATTCAATCAGTCTCTCCGCTATTGCCTTGTCGCCTCTTAGTGCTCCTTTAACCCCTTTATCATCTAATGGACCAACTAACTCTCTCACAGGTTTTTTGCTATGAATGTACTTGAAAAGGTCTTTACTTCGCATTTTTGCTTCCGCAGCAAGCTTCTTCTCAAATTCTCCCTTTGCCTGCCTTATCAATGCCTTGCATTTGACTTGCCAGTGCTTGTGCTGTTTCCAGGTTTCGTCATTTGGCTCTTTTTTCCATTTCCTGAAAAATGCTTTTTTGGCAACAACAGCCTCTCTGACCTCACCTTTAAATCATGCTGGCAGTTTTTTGGACTTCCTTCCACTTTTCTTAAAGTGTGGAATACAGCTGGTCTGGGCTTCCAAGATAGTATTTTTCAACAACAGCCAAGCCTGATGTACCTCTTTAACCTTTGCAAGTGATCCTTTTAGTTTTTTCTTAACTGTTTTCCTCATTTTATCATAGTCTCCCTTTCGAAAGTTAAAAGGTAGTACTGTGGATTTCCTTACTATCCCTCCTCCACTAATTAAATCAAAGGCGATCATGCTATGATCACTTTTGCCAAGTGGCCCGAACAACCTTATCTCTTGCACTAGATCTGGTGTTCCACTAAGGATTAGGTCTAATATGGCTTCCCCTCTGGTCTGTTCATGAACCAGCTGCTCCAAGAAGCAGTCATTTATTTCATGTAGGAACTTTATCTCCCTAGCATGTCCTGACATGACACTGACCCAGTCGATACCAGGGTAGTTGAAATCACCCATTATTATTACTGTGCTGTAACTTTTGTTAGCTTCCTTGATTTCTTTGAGCATTTCATCATCCATTTGGTCATTCTGGCCAGGCGCTCGATAGTACACCCCCACTGCCATTGCCTTCCCCCTTTTACATGGAATTTCAATCCATATAGATTCTATAGCAGATTTTGTTTCCTGCAAAACTTTAATCCTTTCTGACTCAATGCCCTCTCTAACATAGAGAGCAACCCCTCCACCAATTTGATCAGCTCTATCATTACGATATAGTTTGTACCCAGGTATCACAGTGTCCCACTGGTTGTCCTCCTTCCACCATGTCTCTGATATTCCAATCATATCTAACCTTTCATTTAGTGCTATATATTCTAACTCTCCCATCTTATTTTTTAGACTTCTAGCATTTGCATACAAGCATTTTAGAGAATGTATTTTATTCATATTAATTTGGCTATTGTTAGACATGGGTAATTTAGGATCTTTAAGCTCTGTCTGCTCCATACTTGAGGGCATTTGGGCTACTTTACTCTTTTGTGGAAACTCTCTGCTTTTGGTAGTATCCTTCAAAGATACATTCTTCCGAACCATCCGCTCTTGGGCGAGTGTCGGCTTTCCCCTAATATCTAGTTTAAAAGCTGCTCTATCTCCTTTTTAAAGGTTAATGCCAGCAGCCTGGTTCCATCCCGGTTAAGGTGAAGCCCATCCCTTCGGAAGGCAGTATATAAGAAATGTGAAATAAATAATAACGTTGTCTAGATTAGAAGCTTCATATAAGATTGTATAGTAAGTGTAAAAACACAAAATTGGTATAGAAAGAAGAGAAAGGGGGGAATTGTCAGAAATGTTTTAAAAGTTTATTTGTTGTTTTTACAAAATATATGTAGAACTCAAAGTAGAAACAGAACTCTATAGGATGCTATTTGCTTGCCACAATATATTGGCTCGCATGTTAATGTTTTGCACCTGGTAAAAACATTTTCTTTTGGGCCTTGCAAATTTTAGGTTTCCCCGACACCCACCCACACACCCACACACACATACCCCTTAGCTTCTAGGTTATAGCACATAAGTAACAATAAGTAGAATTAAAAGCTCAAGGACAGGAGGAACACTGAGTCATGTTGATAAAGAATTGCTCTTTTTGCAAAGGACCTGGAAAATGAGAAACGAAACAAGGCAAGTTAAAGGAACATGAAAGTTAAGACCCTAGGCAGAGAGAAATCATGTGACTGGTCATACAACCATAAAAGGAATGAGGTAAATAAGGGAAGAGGGAGAAAAGGGGCAAGTAAACAGAAGCGGAGATTCACATGACCTGAATAAAGATCACTAAGAGGTAGGAGATTAGTAGTACCTGTACCGATAGAATAATAGGGGAGGAATTTGTAGGAGAAATGGATGTAATAAATATGGATCTGTTTGTATGTCAAAGTGTGCTCACTTATCAAGCAATATGACATTTGGCCACCCGTCTTGCAAGATTGAAAAATAAATAAATAAAAGAAAAACTTTGGTTTCACTGAGGTGTCTGTTATTGTGACAAAAATTATTATTATTATTGTTTATTATTTATTTATTTATTTATTTTTCTTATATACCGCACTCTTTTAATCAGTGGGGTTTACATATGAACAAATATAAACACAATGACACAGACAGCATTGGTTTTTTACAAAGAACAGGGTACATAAACTTGGCGGTAAACAGGGTTAACTATATACAAAAAACATGGCTAACTATATACATGGTATTTTTGGTTAATTAGATGGGGGTGGTAAATAAGTTAAAACTACAAGTACGGAGAAAAAGTTATTACAAGTACAGTATAAATACGGAATGGATAGAGTGAGCAAGTGAGAACCATCAAGATTAACCATTTTCTACCGGGGTCAAGTATGAAAGACCAGCATGAGGGCTATGTTCAGTTGGAGAAGCTTCAGGGTAGTATATTAGGAACAAATAATGTTTTAATGCCTTTCTGAATGTCATTAGACTTGAGATGGCTCTGATTTCGGGTGGAAGGGCATTCCAGGCTCTGGGTGAAAATAGTGAGAAGGCTCTAGAGGCTGTTGATTTAGAGCATTTTGTGAGGAGTTTCGGGAGGTCAATGGAGTTTAATGTAACAGATCTCCTGGATCTGTTATTTGGAGTGATATGTATCATATTGCTGATAGGTGATAGAGATGGGCACTTTGAGGCTTTAAAAGTCATAACCAGGGTCTTGTATAGGGTTCTGGCCTGGAGGGGTAACCAGTGTAAACTCATCAGTATTGGAGTTATGTGCTCTGAACATGGAGCACCTACGAGAATTCTCGCGGCTGCATTCATGGCCAGACGGAGGGGATTTAGAGTGGATTGCGGGAGACCGTGTAGAATGATATTGGCGAAATCTAAGTGTGGTAATACCAAGGCTTGGAAGATAGTGCGGAAGTCGGAGTAGTTAAGTATAGGTTGGAGATTACGTAGGGATCGAATCTTGTGGTAAATTGCACTCGTTGTTTTCTTAATATGTGCTGACATATCAAGCTGCTGATCTAATATGATCCCTAAGTATTATTACACAGAGAAGCTAAATTGCTCTTATTTCAAGACTTCTCATCAGCTATATGAGCAGATCATCGTTAGGGTTGCCAACCAACTGGTTTTAGGTTGGCCCGGCCAGTTTTGTGAGCTGCAGACCGGAGGTTGGTAGAACAGTAAAAGCGGCCAATGAAGGGCCGGTTTCCTGTCGACCAGCAGCCTCAGCTCCCCTCTCGCCTTCTGCCCAACATGTCCTTGCCCTGCTGCTGCTTTTCCTGTTCACTAGGCAGCTGCATCGAACCTCCAATTTAAAAAAAAAATAAAGGCGGGTCTTTGTGACTCTGCGTTTGCATGACTGGTATGGTCCGTCCCTCCTTTGAAGCAAGATCAGAGGATGGAGGGACCAGACCAGCCATGCAAGTGCAGAGTCACAAAGATCCATGTTGTTTTTTTTAAATTGGCGTTTCGATGCTGCCGCCAAGGGAACAGGAAAAGTTGTGGCGGAGCAAGGGTAGGTGGCACGGGGGGGGGGGGGGGACTGACTGGACATGAGGAGGTGGGGGAGATGGCAAGATACTGGACATAGGGGATAGGGACAGAAGGAATATACTGGACATGGGGGATAGGGTCAGAAAGGCTATGCTGGGCATGGAGGAGATGCTGGACATGATGGGATGGGGCAGAAGGGCTATTTTGAATATGGGGGTATGGGGCAGAAGGGTTATGCTGGACATGGGGAGGATAAGGGGGTTTGCTGAACATGGAGGTAAAGATACACATGAAGAAATGCTGGACATGGAGGGGATAGGGGTAGAAGGGGTATGTTGGACATGGTGGAAGAGGGACAGAGGGGGTATGCTGGACATGGGGGTAAGATACAGAGGAGATGCTGGGCATGAGTGGGGATAGGGACAGATGGAGTATGCTAGACATGGGGGTAGAGATGATCATGAGGAGATGCTGGACATGGGGGGAGGAAGAAGGGACAAAGAGGGGAGATATTGGACATGAGGGATAGGGACATAGAAAGAAGATGGTGGACATGGAGGAAGGGATAGGAAAATACTGGATGGAGAAAGGGAAGTCAGGATGGGGAGAGGGGTTGATACTGGACATGGGAGAGAGAGGGGGAGAGTTAGTGAAAGAATAAGAGGCTGGGGAAGGAGAGTGGGGGTTGGAGTGAGGGAAAGAGATCGAAAGCTATAGCAAGATACAGTAAAAAGGGTGAACTTGAGGAGTGTTTGGTAAGAAGAGGGAATGAAATCTGGATAGAGAAGCAGAAAGATGTAGTAAAAGCTGTCAGTATAGCTGGTTTTAAAAAAGGTTTGGACAAGTTCCTGGAGGAAAAGTCCATAAACCATTATTAAAGAGGACCCGTGAAATCCATTGCTCACGCCAGGACAAGCATTGTGGACCCTCTGTGCCTTCTTAGGAACCTGCCAGGTACTTGAGACTTGGATTGGCCACTGTTGGAAACAGGACACTGGGCTTGATGGACCTTGGTCTGACTCAGTATGGCATTTTTTATGGTCTTAATAAACGGAAGAAAACTGAAAAAAGATCAGTGTTAAAAATTGTTATAAGGGAGGAAGTGAAGACAGGAGGAGAAAGAAGAAATGTCAGATGAAGCGGAGACCATGAAAAGAGAGCTAAGAGAAGACAGAGGAAAATAAAAAACAGAAACTGGGACCAATACCATTAGAAAAACAAAATGACACAATAACAAAGATAGAAAAAAGAATTTTATTTTCTGTTTCGTAACTGGAAAATGTCGGTATTTGGAAAGTACATCTGCCAGGAATTGGGATTGGTGTCAGACATAACTGGGACCTAGCCCAAGGCAAAAATCTGAGAAGGGACCCTAAAGCGCACTAGCAAGCTGGGCCCTTTTCAGACAGATCTAAGGCTCTTTCTGGCTTGGGGCAATTGCCCCGGTTGCTTCCCAGTGGCTTCCCTCTTAATGCCAATCCTGATATCTGCTGTCTTTTATTTTGTACAATATAGGGGGAAATGCATTTCTTTCAGTTTCTCTGGTGTTGCTCTGCATGTAGCATCTGCCTTTCTGAGGTTTTAGTTTAATTTTTGTCTACATATTTCTATTTTCACTTTGTGGTCACATTGGTGAAGGCCTATCTGTAATGTGTGTGGGTGACCAAGACTGGGTATTCTGTTAGCATGGAATTTCTCTTTAAGAGTGTGTAGTAATCTGGCTTGTTCAGCTTTCCTAATAGGTTTATTGATGTTTTAGGGCCCACTGCAATGTTTATGGTGCTTCCTTTGTTAGGTAGGGTCCTTGTGTGAGGTTTGGAAGTTGGCACTGGCATGGTAGATTTGCTCTTGGTCCCAAATGACTTTTTTGTATTAATTCCAGGGCCAACCCAACCATCAGGCAACCTAGGCGATCGCTTCTGGGGGTCAGCAAAGAGTAGGGCATTCAACGCTAAACAATAAATTCTGACAGCTGGGGGGACATACGGGTTAAGATTTGCTGAGGATCCAACACTTTGAATCAACTCTGGGGCTGGCCTGATTAATTAACAATATGCTTGGTATTGAGAGGGATTTTTTCTCATATTGTAAGGTTTTTTTATGGAGAAGGTTCCAACTCTGCTCTGCACAGATTGTCGGGGTAGGGTGCGGGGTTCAGTAGATGCAGAACATATGTTTGGATTTAATGCCATATGGGAGAGAATATGTGTGTTTTAGGGTCTTGAGAAGGAATTGTGACTGAATAGGTACTGAAGAGACCAACCTCTTGTACCACCCCTCCCCCCACCCTTGATATTGCCTGCAGACACTAAAGCCTGCACAGTTGCCCTCTCTGAAATTAGATTTTATGGGCGGAGCAGGGGCGGGCATGGGTGGATCATGGCTAGCCACAGGTAGCAGGTTTTTCTCTTTCAAAATGTTGGCAATCCTAATCATTGTGGAATGGTTCCACACTACATGAACGTAAACAAAAGAGGCCTCCGATTCATGCTGCAATACCCGGCAAAGGTATGAGTGACTTACCATGACAAGGTGCTATAATTTAACAAGCTGGCAGAGCTAAAAGACTTTATTACACGATTGCCAGAGTCGGAAGAAGGCTTGGCCTGTTCGCCTCCTTCATAAGGCACCAAGAACAGGAGAAGAACTGTATGAGACTCTATTTATCTCCTTCAAGAGATCAGACAGTTGTTCATTTGGGCAGTCAACCATTATTGGATTTTTCTTTTTGGAACTCCAGTGTGTAAGGGGCTAATTAAGGGAGGTAGCTTGTTATTCATTTCTTTTTTTTTATTTAAGAGTTTTCTATACTGCCTAATGTAATCAAAGCGGTTTACAAAGAATGTAAACTTGTACAGCGAACAAGGATAACAAGATAACAAATTAAGTAAATTAGAAGGTGATTAACATAAGTAAGAACTTGCATTTTGTTAACCTTATTTACATAGTTACACGAAAAATTGCTACAGAGGTAAAAGCCAATTTGGATTTAGAGCACTTCAGGTGAACAGAGACGTTATGGATGAATAGAGTTGAAACGGACCTATGGATGAATGGGATTATTAATGATCTAAAAAGTTACAAAATCTGTTTTTATATGTGTGGACAGGGGTTGTGAGACGTTCATATGGAGAGATATTGTGACTGGAGGGGCATTCCCTTCCCCCAAGTAAAATAGAGAGGAAATTCACAGTAAGGTATGTGAATGAGGAGGTTTGCACTGAATGTAACTGGAACGTCCTGGCATACAGAGGGACCTGACATAGATAGCATTGAGAGTCACACCTGTTCAAAATGGTGATGACTGCCATAGCGACCCATTGACTCTTTGCTGGCTAGGTGGGCATCTTTTGGGGAATCGCAGCTGATTGAGAATTGTGATTAGATGCTCTCATGGATGGAATGGATCTTCGTCTTAAAGGGTACAAAAACACTGATAGTGCAGTGGGGCTGATACTCGACAGACTTCACTCGTGAAGTGTTCTGTGATGGCCTTCTGGGAATATTCAAAAATTGGATCCTGGTGAAATCTAAAACAGACAAGCTCTTTATAGGAAACAAAGTGTTGTTGGTTGGACAGAGGATAACTAAAAGCAATCTGGTCATTGCTGTTCCAGGGAAGTGACCTGCAGACGGGTCTTTCTTGATGGACTTTTCTACGGTATCTATAGTCTTGTATTCACTATTCGCTTGTTTGAGTGCTGTTATGAATTTCTCAAAATGATAACGCTAAGAGTGATTGGTGATACAAAATGATGAGAGAATGAACCATGTGAGATATTTAAACTGGACTCTGTTATTTCTGCTATGGTTCCCCACTAGTTTAAGGGTATGTGCCTCTGGGTTTGGCTCATGTAAATTAAATGTGGCTGGGGAAGCAAGAGAATTCTGTCAAGGTGCTGGATTTAGTTTGGAGACCCATGGGGCACCTCCAGAATGGCTAGGATTGGTGGTAGAGTGTGTAGAAGAGGGCAGGGAGGTTGTAGAGGAGCAAAGAAGAGTTGATTCAAAGGAGGGGAGGTATGAGTGTATGGTGTGTGTGATATTTGTGGTATGGTATCTGGATGTTTATGAGGTGGATATATGATGTGTGGAGGAAGAGAGATGGAGGTTTGGAATCCTGGATATTGGATGATGAAAGGAGATTGGGAGGTCTTTGGTATCCTGGGGTTTAATATTGCTACCTGAAAATATGTCAGCAAACAGAAACTAAAAACCTCTCCAAGCATGTGAAGCACTACAAAAAAATCATTTCACCACTCTTCTTCGCAAAAATGATGCTGTCACATGTCTAGTTCAGAGCTGTTGGCATTCGAAATGTGTCCAAAGTGTATCTAAAGTGTTTCAATGCTTCGAAAGTACTGCAAAATATTGCCAAAGATACTTAGCTCAGATCATTTAGATTCTGCAGTGAATGAGATGATAGAGAAAAAATCCCGCTGGTCGTATGGAGCCGATAAAAACAAACAACAGCAATGCAAGAGTAAGCAGCACCAATGTTCGATTCAGTTCTAAAATTCTCAAGGTACTTAGCTTAATTTAACGTCTCCGTTGTTCTGTATTCTCCATTGGTCATCGATGCCCTGACACCAGGTGTTTCGCCATCCATGGCTTCTTCAGGGAGCGCGACAATTGAAATGACCAACCAAGAAACAGGAGAATCATATGAACAATACATGATGCTATTCCAAGCTGTGAATCCAGTGCCAAAAAAAATAAAATACAGAACAGCTGTCTAATGTTCAACGGCAGTGGCTAGCCACATTAGATCAACTAGCTGCCGATGCTGAATATTATGCCCATACTTAACACAGAATTGTGTAATCTATGGAAGTCATAACAGAAGAGATCCAGCAACAAACAGAATGGACTTATGAATTGTTGCTACTGGGTGGGTGAGTGTCAGCCTTTTCAAGAAAAATGATTGACAAAAATTAAAGAAAATGTTATTTTGGTGGCTCTGCTTATACTGAGGAGGTTAATTTTGCGATACTGAACTCCCACATGTGTAGAGTGGATTAATTCAATGAAAGAATGGGAGTTATTTGAACTTAGGGATTGTGAGGTGAATCCTAAACCAGAGTTGAAATCTTATGTGCAATTGTGGGTTCTCCCAAGAGCGTTATACATGGATTCCAGACACCATTTCTCATAACGATAGCAGCATGATGTGAGTGATGTTGGTGTGATTGTTGGTGCGGGTGAGATAAGTATAGGTGTGGATGAATGAATGTTAGGGGATTGGAGGGAAAGGAGATAAAGGGGGAAAAGCATTCAAAAGAAGATGTTATGAGATTCACTTTTGAATTTGCTCTTTCCCTTGAAGAATTGGTCGAAAGCTTTGGGGTATGTTTACTAAACCCTCTTAACGTGCGCGCCGCAGTAGTCTGCAGGATGCCATATAAGGAGTGGGCAGTCCGGTCAAAAATAGCAAAACGGGATTAGCGTGTGTGCTCTTGTGCGCCGCGCACATTAGCGCATGAGTAACGCGCGCGGGAAGCTTAAGCAGGCGCGCTGATGTGCCAACAGAGGAACAGGGCTGCAGTACAATGGTGAAGACACTGACAGATGGTGCAGGGGTCATGGGTTCAATCCCCCACTGTGCCCAATGAATAAGGCTGGTTGAGGCACTACCATTTATGTGTAATATTGCATTATGAGGCTTTTTAGTTTTATTTTAATTACTGCTGCTAGCGAACGCACTCTCAAAGCACTGTAACATAAAGTGCTGCATAAGGCACCCCATAAGGTACCCCAGAGGGCACATTTTAAAGTGCACTGTCTGCCACGGCACCCTACAATGTTGCTGAAAGGGTGGGGAATAGGCGCCATATAGGGTGCCCTATGAGGCACAGCAAGGTCATAGCACTGTTTTTGATGGCAGCACTGTGCATTTAAATGCAGAAAATCTTAAGTAGGTGCGCTGAAATGCAAGGAGGAACAGCAGTGTAGCACAATGGTTAAGGCACTGACTGATGATACAGGGGTCATAAGTTTGATCCCCAGTGTGCCCAATATGTAAGGCTGGCTGAGGCATCAACTTTGACATGTAAGTATTGCTTCCTGAGGCAGTTTATTTGTATTTTAATTATTGCTGCCAGCAAACACACCCTCACGTGCCATAACCTAAGGTGCCGCATAAGGAACCCTATAAGGCACTCCATAGGGCACATTATAAAGTGCACTGTCTGCCACGGCACCCTATAATGTCCCCTATAGGGCACCCTATAAGGCGCTCCATAGGACACCTTATAAGGCACCTTATACTGACTGGCACCCTATCAGTCACTCCATAGCATACTGTATAGTGCACCTTATATGGACGGTAACCATAAGGTGCCCTATAGGGCGCCCTATAAAGCGCCCTCTGAGGCACCTTATGGGTACAGTATGCTGAGGGTGTTATTGCTGGCAGCACTAATGTACTTTAAAAATAGATAATGCTTTGGACAGCCCTATCAAATAACCCCACTGTGGGTTTGAACCCATGCCCTCTGGCTCCACTGGTAGTGAAGTAACCAGTGGGCTACAGCTCTATAGCTGCTAGCAAGCCCCTGGCTGGCTGCAGAAGGACTGCAAGTCACCACACAAACAGTCTGCTGTGGTCACCAGGATAGGGTTAATCCACCCATACCCATGATGCACTGCACATGCAAATCAGCAGTCTACAGATGATCACAAGATGGGGTATGCACCCCCACAGCACCTCGGTCTGGTAGGGGGAACTGACCGTGTGTGGTACTGGCACAGAGTAGCTACACACCGTCACATTGTGCAGGTACTGCACTCACCCTGAGGGTGAGGTGGGGCGCCCAGCACCAGGTCCCCAGCAGTGCTAATGTGTGAGATAGGTAGTTTCTGCAGACATACCTTGGATATATCTGTATGTTTCAGTCAGGTGTATCCCCTATGGACCCCTAGGAGGATTATGTACCACCATCCTCCTCCTCCAGGGCTGAGGGTTGTAAACAGGGTCTCCCACCAACAGATCCACATTCTACCTACCTGCAATGGTGGCAGTAGAGGGGACCATCAACCACAGTCCTGCTGGGGAACAGACACCCTACAGGGCAGTCAATGCAGCTCTGTACACATCCATAACGCAATAGCTAGCAGGCAGACATTAGGCCCAGATATGCTAAGCTGTACCCCACCACTATCTGATATTCTCCTGCAGCAAGCCTTCAGCCGCTGCACCCTGCAAGGCGCTCCATCAGGACACATACCAGCTGCAGACAGTCTGCTAGCTAGTCCATAGTGCATGTTCCTGGTGTAAATGCATGCACCCAGAACTGGGATGTCAGTGACTGGCCCCCAAAAGGAAACCCATAAATATCACATGAGAGAAAAACTATATAGCACTATGGGGGTACCTAGCCATGCTGTGGTCACTGCACAGTCAGGGTGAGAGTGATCTCCCAGCAGGACATGCTGTGGCCACCCTGTCTGTGCAGGTGGTGGCTGGGCACTACAATGTCCCAGCCAGTGCCCTATGCCCTGTGCAGATGCACCCTGGCCAGGCCACCCTGTCCGGCCTATACCCATGGTACCTTGCTCCTCATTATGCACATTGGCAAGCCAATACTGGCAACAGTGCTGGCAGTGTGGGCTGTGGAGGGTGTTTGCAGCCACCACACACTGGATAGACAGACACACACTCCCATACCTATGCCAGCATTGTGCTACTCTAGAGGAGTTTAGCAGCCCTGGCCACCACACAAGTCCTTGGCACAGTGCAGGCATGGATATGGTACGCAATACTGTTGGGGGTCACTCCCCAGGGTGGTAAACACTGTCAGAGACCAGACCTGAAGCACACTCCACAGACAGCAGAAAGATTGCTATGATGGAGCTCAATCAGCAAACTGTGCTTAACATTGGAATTGGTATCTGCCAGTAATCATAGCAAACGTTTGATAGCTGTGTACCATATTCCCAGGTGTAGGGTGGCATTGCTAAGATATGCAAGGGCTAGTATTGGGAGATGCATGCAGGCCCCAATTTCCTGCCTCTCCAGGAGGCATTGGCTAATGGAGCCTGTGGGTGTGGGTGTGGGTGTGTCTGCCCCTGTTGGCTGCTGCTTTACAGCAGAGGTTCCCAACTCCAGTCCTGTTGTGCCAAACACTGTTCGGGTTTTCATGCTGTCCGTCATGAATATTGTGATGTAGGAGACTCTTGTGAAGCAATGGAAACTGATAGTGATCCGGTGGAGAGAACCGGTACTGCAAGGGAATGCAGGATTTTCTCTTTTGAGATAGAAAAACACAGAGCTAATCAGGAACCACACCTCACCTCAAAGCAGGAGAGAAGCCAAGTCCCTGATTGGGCACGCCCAAGCAGGAGGCGGGCAGTGCAGTACTCAAGCAGCTTGTTAAGAACCCAGAAACAGAAACAGTTAGATCGACAAGGAGATCAGCAAGGAGAGGAGGAGTCAGGACACAAGCACCTGGATGAGGACAGGTCAGATGATCAGGAACAGGAACCGTTGGAGAGAGAACCACTAAGCAGCTGTGATCCACGAAGGAGCAGACAGGACCTGGGAGACTCAGGGGCAAAGAAAGACTTCTGTAAGCAGAAGAATTCAAAGGCACTGAGAGACCCAAGGCTACAGCTCAGGAGTTTAAAGGACCAAGCAGAACCTTGGAACAGGAGGCAGTGGGAGAAAGAAAAACCCTGGAAGAAGCCCCAGCACAAGGTATCTGGTGGGTTTAGAATGGCTAGCAAGCTTAACAGTGGGAAGCCAGAAAGAGTGAACTTTAATTGTGAAAGACAGGACAAAGGCAGAAAGTTTGGTAGTAATTGGTGGAACCAAGAGAAGCCTGACTGTTTTCCTTTTAAAACTCTGAAAAACTCTCCAAGCACAGCTGAAGCGTTTTACCCTGCACTTTCATTTGGAGATAGGTGGGGGAAGGGAAATGCTTACACGCTGAACTCTTGTCCCAGTAGAAGCACTGATAATTGCCAAGAGATAAGAACAGTAAACAAGCATTTACCTGAAGGAGGATATTCTCAGCCTAGCTCAGAAAATACCCAGGCTGAATTACTTCTCACTGAATTCAGGGAGTTCCTTAAGAGCAGAGCAGTTTCTCCTCATAACGTAACAAAGCCCATGAGCAGCTGTGAGGAAGAAATGCCTTTAATTTCTCTGCCATCTACAGAGCAGGAAGTCCCGATGGACTGCTCTACATGTGTGATTCAAAAGGACATTTAAGTGATATGCTTGCCAATGTTTTATAAAGGAATATAACAAAGTTACCTCACTGATTGCTATGCTAAAGAAGCTTATGTGAAGAGAATAAGTGAAAGCATATTGTGTGCAATTCAGGAGCATTGCTGTTACCAGAGTTTTCTGTTACGTTAATGAAAGGAGGTCACATGACAAATGAATGTGATCCAGAATGGACATTTAGCCTAGCAGTGAAAAGCCTTGTTTAGTTAAGTTTCTCAGCCTTGTTTTATGCTACATTATTTCCTTTACGTCTGCTGCATTTGAACTGCGAAAGCGGGAAATAAACCTCACAAAAGAAATTGTCTTTGCCTTACCTTACTACTTGAGCACCTACACAACTACAACCTTAACCTTCAAGGGCATTCAAGGCCAGCCCCTCCCTTAACCCTCAAGGTCCAGGGAGTGGGTGGGTGGCAATATGCATGAGATACATCTGCATACCATTGGGGGTGGTGCATAGATATGCAGCACAGGCATCTTTATTAGAGGCAGCAAGGAACCTGAATGGTGTATGGTCCTCCAGGACTGCATTTGGGAGACTCTGCTCTAGGTAATGCGCCTGTTTATGGTGTCTTTGCTCTGTAGGGTAAAATGTAGGTGTTTTGGGCATGTTTACGTCATCTGCAATAAAGGTTCTGTCTGTATTAGCACGTTGTAGTAGTGGGTAAAATATGGGGACTGGGTTGGCAGGCACCATAGCTGGGACTTGAACCTGTGACCTTCTGCCTCCAAACACACTGGTTGTGTGCACTGCACCACCGTGTTGCCACAGAGACAGTGCATTCCCTGGTGATACCATGACTGTTTGTCCGGCAGGGCCTGTCTGTTTCAGTGCATGGCACCCACCTACACAGGGCTAGGCCATGGTCTGCTCTGGGCAGCTGCCATTGCCCCCTCCACCAACAGTACCCCTCCGCCACCATGCTGACATGGCCTTATATTGGAGACAGCATAAAACCTGAATGATTTGTGGGCCTCCAGGACTGAATTTGGGGGACTCTGCTCTAGGTAATGCGCATGTTTCTGGTGTCTGTGTTCGGTGGGGTAAAATATAGGCGTTTGAACCATGCGTATGTTCTCTGCAATAAAGGTTTGTCCTTACTATCACGGTTTGGTAGCGGGTAAAATATGGGGACTGGATTGGCAGTAGCCCCAGCTGGGACTTGAACTTGTGACTTTCTGCTCCTGAACACACTGGCTGTGCTCACCGCACCACACTGTACTCACAGAGACAGTGCAGTCCCTGGAGATACCATGGTTGTATGTCAGACACAGCCTGTCTGTTGCAGTGCATGGCACCCACCTACACAGGGCTAGGCCATGGTCGGCTCTGGGCAGCTGCCACTGCCCCCCTGCACCACCAGTACCCCTCTGCCATCATGCTGACATGCCCTTCTGCTGGTGGTGCTGGTGGTGTGCAGTCTCAAGCCATCCAGTGTGCAGGTAGGCGGCTGCCTATGGTGCGTGTTCTGCGGAAGGGGTGCCTGCATAGGCGTCCACGCTTCCCCCCAACACTGCCTGCCAATGTTCTGTGCCCTTGGGGGTACCTGCTGGGTACTATCCCCTGTGACACTGTGATAAACACTCTTGTGCCCATGTTGGGCCCTCATCAGTTGCTATCTGGCTGCTGTTCAGTTTCAGCATTCCTAAGTGCCATCTAGGCATCTGCCTAGTCCGCACTGTGTCCCAGCTGCACCACCGCATGTGCCGCCTGCAGCCCTCTGTATCCCCTTTCCCAGCATCTGTCCAGTTGCCCATTCTGACATGCCCGCCCTGCTGTTGTGGAACATGTACATGCCATAGGTAACCTGTCCAATGGAGAGGGAAACCCTGATCAGTGCTATTTCACTGTGGGATCATTCACCTTGTATGGGGACGGAGCGTAGACCCTTCCAAAATTCATATTTATTTTTTGGGGCTTTCTTGGGAGTGTTTTTTGATGTTTCCCATTACTATCAGTATTGCCCAGCTTGATTATAATTTTTTTTTATTTTGTTGGGGTCCTTTTCAGTTTATTTGTACTTTTGTTCTGTGCACATGTATCACACTTATCACTTTTTGTAGGTTTCCCTAGTTTTGCTGTACATTGCTGACAGAAATGGTTTCTCTTCCCTTTAAATCGGCTCTAACGCGAGGTTTTCACTCGCGTTATTTTTAGCCTCAAATTTCACCTCGCTAGTGTGCGGGGAGCCTCTCCCCTCCCACTCTCCACCCATTGACCCCTTCTCTCCGCCCCTGGGGAGCCTTCCTCTGCCCTCCGGGAGCCTTTCCCCGCCTTCAGCGCTCGTGTGCGCTGCTGCGCGCACTAAAGCGCATTTTTGTCCCGTAAAGCATCATTAGCGTGCGCTCATGCGTGCCGCGCACGTTAAGAACCTTTAGTAAACATACCCCTTTGTCTTTGTTTAGAAGAAATATTATTTTGTCAGAGACGTGGTTCCTCATTGCACTGTCTTCTGAACAGTTAATAAAGGCTACGTCAAAAAATTAATATATAAATAAAATTGTGCCAGTGGTATTCAAAGACTGACCTAAGGAAATAAAGAATCTTTTCTACTTATGACTAGTTTTTAATTAGTTCATTTTTAATTCTTCTCTTAGCATAGAAATTTCATTCAGTCCAGGCTCTGACTCCCAACAACAACAAGAAAGCCCTCATTTAGTGAGGTGGAGGTGGAGTGACAAGTCACTTCCCCGACTCCCAGCTTAGATAAAAGCAGGCCCATGTGCTACTCAGTCGCTCCACCTCGACTTGAGTCCAGAAACATAGTGCGTGGCTATGTAACCATCTGCCAAGTCACACCACCTGTGTGGGAAAAATACCTCAAAGGATTCAGGAGTGCTATGTGGGGCCACGGGGCCAGCAGGGCACACGATATAGCAGGCGGTGTGATGGACAGTGGGTTGGGGTTGGGGCTGAGGACTGGCAAGTGTGAAACGGTGTCTTGGCACACTGGTAGCAGCACTGTGCACAGAGCAGCTTGTAGGCCTGCTGGTCACTGTGCAAATACAGGATAAATCAAGGATTAAAAAAAGTACACGTCGAGTTCGATTCTATAATGTGCACGTCCGACCCGCGGACACGTCTAAATGAAAAACGGTCCCCCTTTGAACCTAATTCTACATTCGTTGGTCTGGACGTGCCCATGGTTCCAAAATCGGGGAGACAGATGTGTTCATCACGGCACATACAAGCGCTATTCAGCATTTGGGGCATGACCCGCACACGGATGCAGGCACGGCCCATGCAGTCTAATGGAGAAACACATCCCTGTCAATATAATCAGACGCAGGTAAATGTTTTGGACGTCCCCGTGCCAACCATATCTGAAACATTACATGTTTCGGATCCTGCTCGTCCCCGCGATGTACCCATAAATGCCACGTCCCTTGGGGAAAATGTCCATCTCCTAAGCTGCTCATCACACAGTACTTTGCTAATGCACTCTAGACATAAATACCAATGAGAAATGACAACTGCTGCAGCCAAGACCATATACCCGTCCCGCCTCATTCCCTGAAAAGTGCTAGATAATCCCAGTGCACCCCAATATGGTATCAGAGAATGTAATATGAACATGTATGTCAGGACATGCCTTGCATGATATGGTACTTATTAGAAAATCCTATAAAAAATAATCCAGAAGGAATCAGCATAGGTTCCCTAAGGCTAAATATCAAAACATATCCCTGTCAATAATAAGGGACTCTCAGAAATAGAGAATTCAGCAGGGCAAACAGCACTAGTACATGCTCAAAACAACACCATCGATCCCACAAAATGTGCATTATGGGCTTGCATTAATGCTGTTTTCACTGTTGAATGCCCTTATTCTGAGGGTTCCTTATTATGAACAGCGATATGATTTGAAACTTAGCTATAGTGAACCCTCTCTGATTTTGACTGCCCGATCACACTGGCACCTGGTGACGCTGCAGTCATCCATACGGTCCAGGTACTGGCCAGGCTTTCTTGTCCCCCCTGCATTGCAGATGAGCACACCAGATCCCTCCAGGCACCCCTCAAACCACATTCATACACACTCTCTCACTTTCTGTCACAACATAATTGTGTCAAAATGATGCTCTGAACCTATACATAGCAGTTATGACATAACAGAATAGCATGGGGTACCAGGACTAAAAATATGATCTCTGTTTCTCACCCAAAGAAGAATCCTTTCCCTACTCACACCCATACTATCCCTACATCAGCAGTCCCATTTTTCAGAATATGGGAATTGTTAGGGCCCCCTAGATTGACTCCTTTAGCACAAATGGCACATTTAAGCATAGCCAGAACAAACACTATTGCTCTTCTTAATATTTCTGTAAGGGTGTTTAATAATGTGTCCATACCTTCCAACATTCCCTCACCTCTGCCCTCTGTACCTTAAAGCTGTATCTTGTGATTTTCCAGACTGCAGTCACACCAGTTCGAAACATACTTTCACAACCATTCTTCAATATGGGATGCATTGCAGAGAAGAGCAGAATTTTTTCTAAGTCTTGGCCTTATTCCACGTTTCAGCAGGAATAACGTGGATGTTTCTTGGAAACTCTTAATATATACACGGGCCTTTCCTGAATATGCTTTATACATTTTTGTGGCTGACCAGGGTCCCCTTCCGCCCCTTCTGGGCTCGTTCTGAGATCCCTGTGCTAGTGCCATGGACATGCATGTCAGTAGTGTTCAGAATGCGGTCGAGGACGTTTTCGGCACATATTCTCCCATAATAAATTGCACCTGAGAAAACTATAGACAGCAAAATGAAGACCTGCACCTGATTTATAAAAGTTGATGTTATTAAATGGAGGTTTTGTAATGACCAATGGATGAGAAATCAAACTATGGTATGAAAGGGGAATATACCATATACATATAGATTGGTGTAAGTGCTGGGCTTTTTCCTACTTTATTAACTCCAGCCTTGTAAAATGCAATGGGTGCTGACCTAGAAGCTCCAGGGTGTTTTTGGCAGGCCTTTCTTCAGAGGTCATGGAGAGTTAAGTGACTTGCTCAAGGTAAGCTAGTGAGAATTGAACTGTAGTTGCTTGCTTACTAAGCCAGTGCTCTAACCACTAGGCTGCTCTTCCACTTTTGTTCCAGTTTTCTCTACATATTATTTTGGTGTATTCTAATAGGCTGGTTCCTCATTTTGATTAAGATTATTTTAAGAAGAGCCAATATGCAAAATTAACTCTAAAGAACATGTATTTAATATGGCCTTCCAACTACCAATAAATGTCCTGCCTTCCACAGACATCTTTGGGGGTCTTTTTAATGATGCCCAAAGCTCTGAGTATGCTTTTCACCTAGCAGCATTCCATGAGCATGGCATAATGAAGTTCTATATGTATTTGAAGCTCATTATCTTGCCCAATTCAGTTCAGTCACATCCTCCATTCAGATTGGTTTAGTGACAAACTACAGGCCAGTAAGCTTTACCTCAGTGGCGGGAAAGGTATTGGAGGCGCTCCTCAAAAAGCGAATAGTAGACTCTCTCAAAACCAGCAGGTTGCATGATCCGAGGCAACATGGTTTTACCAAAGGACAATCTTGACAAACAAATCTGATTGAGTTCTTTGACTGGATGACCAGAGAACTAAATCAAGGGCATGTGAAGGATGTGATCTACCTATATTTCAGCAAAGCCTTTGATACTGTTCCTCATAGGAGGCTTATCAATAAACTGGGCAGCCTGGGGATGGGTCCCAAGGTGGAGAACTGGATCAAAAATTGGTTGACTGACAGACAACAGAAGGTGAAGGTAAATGTAACTCACTCGGATGAAAGGAAGGTGATTAGCAGTGTGTCCCAGGGTTCAGTCCTGGGACTGGTACTATTCAATGTATTTGTGAGTGATTATTGCTGAAGGACTGAATGGAAAAGTTTGTCTTTTTGCAGATGACATGAAAATTTGCAACAGAGTGGACTCCCCCGAGGGAGTGGATAACATGAAGAAAGATCTACAAAAACTGGAAGAATGATCTAATGCTTGGCAGTTAATATTTAATGTGAAGACATGCCGTGTCACGCACTTGGGAAGCAGAAATCCAAGGAAATTGTATGCAATAGGAGGCAAGAGGTTGGTGTGCACAGACCAGGAGAAGGACCTCAGAGTGCTTGTTTCTGAGAATCTCAAGGTGGCGAAATAGTGTGACAAGGGGGGTGGCAAAAGCCAGAAGGATGCTGGGTTGTATACAAAGAAGAATTACCAGCAGAAAGGAAGAGATACTAATGCCACTGTACATGTTGCTGGTGAGGCCTCACTTGGAATATTCCAAGTGTTCAGTTTTGGAGACCATATCTTGCAAAGGATATAAAAAGACTGGAAACAGTTCAGAGGAAGGCGACCAAAATGATTTGGAACCACGTCAGAAGACTTATGAGAAGAGACCTAAATATGTACACTCTGGAGGAAAGGAGGGATAGGGGAGATATGATTCAGACCTTTAAATACTTAAGAGTATTAATGAACAAACAAACCTCTTCCAAAGACGGGGAAGCTGTAAAACTAGAGGGCATAGCATGAAGCCGCAAGAGGATAAACTGCCCCACACACTACACTTCTCAGTTCTCACACTGCATGCTACAAACCACACTTTATTACTGATTTTGATTGATGTGCCACACCGCCTTGATTTAACGATAAGGCGGTATACTAAATCCTTCTAAATAAATAAATAAATAAATAAAACTGAAAGGCAATGTCATGAAATACTTTTGGTGGATGCTTGAAATGTCCTCCCGATGGAAGTGGTGGGGGCAAATACAGTGACAGAATACAAAATGGCATGGGACAGACACAGTGGATCCCTTTATAGCAACAGGACAAAATCAAAATAAACATAACTCTCTCTTATATCTCAACAAATAGGGGTGACCTACACGGCGTGGTGGGTACACCCCTAAACAAAGGCACGGGCAGGGGTGACCTGCACAGAGCGACAGGTGCACCTACTCTTGCTGCCTTGCTGGGCATACTAGATGGACCATACTGGTCTTTATCTGCCGTCATATCCTATGTTACTATGTGGGAGAGACAATGTTAGCATAATCATGAATGTTGAGTTTAATTATCAGAATCTTGGGGTGATGGTGTAAGGCTGAAGGTCTGCCTTGGTGCTCATCCTGATATTTCTAGAAGGGTCTCTAGGATGATATTTGTAGTGTTCTGTTGGTGTTGCTGCTGGTTTATTTGAAATCATTGCTATGGGTCTGTGACTGATGGAATAACACAGAAGGGAAAATAATTTAGGTCAAGAATGTGCCTGTGTCACAGTTTTGGTTCCAGTGAACACACAGATTAGATCGGGCAATAGTACTGGATGAATCTGTGAGTCATTTTATCTGCAGGTCATTTTGCTTTAACCTGGTTAATATTTATCTGACTGCAAATAAATAACCAGAAATACCTACTAATAATGAGGTAAAGGTGCAAAACTTGGCTTAAAGGCCTGACCTCTAGCTTTAATCAAATCTAGGCTAAAAAAAAAAACACACCTCTTTGAGGCTGCCTTTAGATCCTGATGCCCCTCACTCTCTTGTTCACCACTTATGTGTATCTTACCATACGCAGTCCCCAGTTTTGCGATGTTCTTCATCTTGATTAGACTGTAAGCTCTGATGAGTAGGGATGGTCTCTTACATCTATATGCACAGCACTGCGTGCGCCTTGTTAACTCTATACATATGATAAGTAGCAGTGACCTGGTAAGACACACATGCACTGCATAGGTGAATGGATACAAAACTGTTTGGGGAATTTCTATGAGATCTTTTGAGCGCATGGCGACAGCCCTCTGAATCTGGCACATACACCGTGTTTGTTCACACAAGTCTGTTAATTCCTTTTTAGGTTAATCTGTCAAGACCAAAGTGCTTTGACTTGAAATAGAACAAGAATATGTGGTGCTGGGTCAGGATGAGATCTGTAAATGCAAAGAGAGAGCTGAATGTCCTTCTCCAGAATCCCCGATATCTGTAGCTTAAATCTTCTCTAGCTTTATATAGAATGTAGCAAGCATTAATTAAAATTACAAAAGAATTGAATTTTGAAGTGCTAAAATGGAATTGACAAGGGCGGGGCCTCTACATTTTCTTAATGACCTTTTGTGAATGGGAATTGCATATTTTGTTTAGAAATTCCAGGTGTGACGGTGAAGAATATAGCAATGGAGGTACAATACTGTCCTCTGATCACACTTTAGAAGTACTGAAATGCTGACAGAAAGTAGAAAAGCAAATAACATTTGCAGCACAATTACCCCGGTATTGACTGGATAAATGTCTCATCAGGACACGCTAGGGAAGTGAAGTTTCTAGAAGCCTTAAATGGCTGCATCATGGAACAGATGGTCTTGGCACTATCAAGAGAGTGAAGTACTCTAGATCTAGCCTTTACTGCAAAGTGGGACTTGCTGCAAGAGCTAACATTATGCGAACTAAGCGGTCGCCTAGACACCAGTGTTTCAAGGGCAGCCCATTCCTGTCGCTGTGGTCCTTCTCCAGGACCTGCAAAGGCAGCAACAGTGCCAGAGGCTTTGGGTAAGTGTCACGTTGCTGTTTTAATGTCATTGTTGCTTTTGCAGGTCCTGGAGAGGGGTGGCAGTGGGAGTGGGGGTGGGAGCGGGGGGCAGCAGGAATGAGGGTTCACCTACAGCAATTCATATCCTTGCACCAGCCAGGCACAAGAGACAACAGTGATGGGGTCACTTGGCAATTACAATGCAATCAAATTTGGCATAATCATAGGAGAGAGAACATTAAGACAAAGTACAGCAGTAACTTTCAAAAAGGAGTCCTTGATAAAATGAAGAAATTAGTTAGAAAAAAAAGGAGCAATTAGAAAAATTAAGTTTGCATGTGGCATGGACACTGTTTAAAAATACCATCTTAGAAATGCAGAGCAAACGTATTCCACACAATAGAAATTTTTGAAAGAAGACCAAACAACTGCCAGCATGGCTAAGTGGCAAGGTGAAAGGCTATTAAAGCTGGACATCTTTCTAAAAAGTGGAAAGCACATTCAAACAAACAAAATATCAACTTTGAAGTAAACCTTTACTAAGGAAGGCCATTTGGAAAAGAAGCTTGCCATGAAGCCCAGAATTCATAATAAAAACTTTTCAAAAATGTTTAAAGCAAGACGCCTGTAAGGGGCACTTAGAGAGGACAGACTCATAGCAGAAAAGCTAACTGAATTCTTTGTCTTGGCCTTTGCTAAACAGAATGTCAGGATTACATAACACCACACCAGAAACTTTCTTTGATGTTGATACTGTAATTCAGAGGAAATGAGGCAAATTATAGTAAACCAGGAAGAAGTAATCAAGCAAATTGACAAACTAAAGAGTAACAAATCACCAATACTGGATGGTTTTCCCCTGTGTTCTGAAAGAACCCAAACATGAATTGCAGACCTATTATTAATCATTTATAATATATTATTGAAATCAAGCATAGAAGGGTGGCCAATGTGATATCAATGTTTAACAAGTAGGGTGTCCTTGGGGACAAAGCTAGACACAGAGTTGATTCAAAGTGTTGGCACCCTAGACAAACCTTAAACCTTATACCCTAAATTTTTTTCCTGGAAAAAAAGACTTAGGCGTCACCGTAGATAATACATTGAAACCACCTGCCCAGTGTGCAGCAGTGGCCAAAAAAACAAACAGAATGCTAGGAATCATAAGGAAAGAAATGGAGAATAAGACAAAGGATACTGTAATGCCTCAGTATTGTTCCATGGTGCGACCGCACCTTGAATATTGTGTGCAATTCTGGTCGCCATATCTTAAAAAGGATATAGCTGAATTAGAAAAGGTACAAAGAAGAGCAACAAAAATGGTAAAGGGGTTAGAAGAATACTCCTATAAGGAGAGGCCAAAAAATGTTGGGGGCTCTTCAACTTGGAAAAGAGATGGCTGAGGGGAGATATGATAGAGGTCTATAAATTAATGAATGGAGTGAAACAGGTAAACATAGATTAGTTGTTTATGCCATCAAAAGTAGAAAGACTAGGGGACATGCAATGAAGCTGCATTTAAGATTAATAAGAAAATATTTTTTTACTCAATGCGCAATTAAACTCTGGAATTCGTTACCGGAGGCTATAGTAAAAGCTATTAGTGTAGCTGGGTTTAAAAAAGGTTTGGACAAGTTCCTGGAGGAAGGGTCCATAAACCATTATTAAAGAGGATACTGGGCTTGATGGACCTTGTTCTGACACAATATGGCATTTCTTATATTCTTATGCCTTGCAACCCTCCCCACGGTTGTCAGAATCTAGCTTTCAATGCCTTGTTCTTTGCCCCCCCCGCCCCCTCCAGAAGCAACCAACCTAGGCATCAACCTTGTTTGCCCAGTAGTTGACAATAAAGAAAAAATTACTCCAGTATCGCACCAGAATTTATAGTACAAACTGAGGAACATAAAATGTGAATAAAAGAGGAGCAAGTCTCAGAAAAACAAGAGTGCAAATGAACCACAAAAATTTTAAACTTGTAGCCACTGCCTCAAACATCAAGAATCAATGCTCACCCTCATAATTTTACCCCTTCACAACTTTCAAAAATATATAATTTCCACATCTCTTATTGCAAGCAAGATATTGAGCTATGAGACAACCTTACTTAACTTCAGCAAAATCTTCAATGTCTCAATACAGCAACCCCAACGCCTCTTTCTGGTGCCCACTTAGCGTTTTGCTTCAAATGCTTCCTTGGACACTCACCCAGTGACTCTGAAGTGTTGGGGAATTACCGAGGATAGACCTCCCCTCCCCCCTCAGGCACACATACACATGCTAGCAAGCAGACAAAACCAATAACTGCAGTGCTTAAAAAGAAGTCTTTATAGAAGCTTGAGTATATTATCTAATTCCACCTAGCAAGCAGATAGCATAAGCTTACCTAATAAGAAAGAGAGAGGTCGGTACAGTCCACCTCCGTGATCTGTTCCCACAAACTCTCCGCTGTACACTTCTTCTCCTACTTACTTTATAGGCCTTCCAGCACGTACCTGCGTGCGAACACACATATAGGGGTATGTTTACTAAACTGCGGTAATCGTGAATAACGCACGTTATGTAATGTTAACGATCGTTAGTGCATCATAACGCGCGTTATGATGTCCTAACGATCATTAGCGCATCATAACGCGCGTTATGATGCGCTAACGATCGTAATGCTCCGCGGCGCAGTAAAACACCGCAGAAGGTGGAGAGAGGGCGGAGAGAAGGGGTCAGTGGGCAGAGAGTGGGCAGGGAGAGGCTCCCCTCACACTAACGCGCTGATTTTCAGAACTGAATTCCAACGCGAATGAAAACCTGCCGTTAAATGCACATTACAGGGGAGAGAAACCATTTCAGTGTCAGCAATGTACAGCCCAGGCAGGGAAACCAAAATACAGTGATAAGTGTGATACATGTGCACAGAACAAAAGGGCACAGAAACACTGAAAATGACCCCAACAAACAGGAAAAAAACAATAACCAAGCTGGACAATAGTGGTATCAATGAGAAAAATCAACCCCTCCCCCCCCCCCGAGTAAGCTCCATAGAACAGATATAAATCGTGGAAGGGTCTATACGCCGTTCCCATACAAGGTGAATGAGCCCACAGTGAAATAACGCTGCTCAGGGTTTTCCCCACCATCGGACAGGTGCACATTTCCCGCAACATCAGGGCGGGCATGTCGGAACGGCAACTGGACAGATGCCGGAGAAGGGGATACAGAGGGCCGCAGGCGGCACATGCTGTGGTGGAGCTGGGCTATAGTGCGGACTAGGGTGATGCCTAGGTGGCCCATACGAATGCTGAAACAGCGGAGCAGCCAGATAGCAACTGCTGAAGGCCCAACATGGGCAAGAGTGTGTTTCCCAATGTGTCACAGGGGATAGTACCCAACAGCTACCCCCAAGGGCACGGAACATTGGCAGGCGGGGCTGGGGGGGAGCGTGGACGTCTATGCAGGCACCTCTACCCCAGAACCCGCACCATAGGCAGCCACCTACCTGCACACTGGATGGCCTGAGACTGCGCACCACCAGCTCCACCAGCAGAAGGGCATGTCAGCATGGTGGCTGAGGGATACTGGTTGTGGAGGGGGCAGTGGCACTTGCCCAGAGCAGACCGTGGCCTAGCCCTGTGTAGGTGGGTGCCATGCACTGCAACAGACAGGCCCTGTCTGACCAACAGTCATGGTATCACCAGGGAATGCACCATCTCTGTGATAACATGGTGGTGCAGTGCATAAAACCAGTGTATTCAGAAGGTCACAGGTTCAAGTCCCAGCTGTGGTTTCCGCCAACCCAGTCCCCATATTTTACCCACTACTATAACGTGCTAATACAGACAGAACCTTTCTTGCAGATGATGTAAACATGCCCAAAACACCTACATTTTACCCTACAGAGCACAGACACCATAAACATGCACATTACCTAGAGCAGAGCCTCCCAAATGCAGTCCTGGAGGGCCAAACACCATTCAGGTTCCATGCTGCCTCTGATAAAGATGCCTGTGCTGCATTTCTATGCGCCACCTCCATGGTATGCAGATGTATCTCATGCATATTCATGAGGGACAGCATGAAAACCCGAACAGTGTTTGGCACCGCAGGACTGGAGTTGGGAACCTCTGCTGTAAAGCAGCAGCCAACAGGGGCGGACACACCCGCACCCACAGGCCCCATTATCCAAAGCCTCCTGGAGAGGCAGGACTTTGGGCTCTGCGTGCATCTCCCAATACTAGCACTTGCATACCTTAGTAATGCCACCCTAAATCTGGGAATATGGTACACATCTATCAAAAGGTTGCTATGATTACTGGCAGATAGCAATTCCTAGGTTAAGTACAATTTTCGGAGTGATCTGCATCATAGCAACCTTTCTGATGTCTGTGGAGTGTGCTACAGGTCTTGTGTCTGACAGTGTTTACCAATCTGGGGAGTGACTCCTACAGTATTGCGTACCATAGCCATGCCTGCACTGTGCCCAGGACTGGTGTGGTGGCCTGGGCTGCCCAACACCTCTATAGATGCACAATGCTGGCATAGGTGTGGGGAGTGTGTGTCTGTCTATCCAGTGTGTGGTGGCTGCAAACACCCTCCACAGCCCACACCGCTAGCACTGTTGCCAGTATTGGCCTGCCAATGTGCATAATAAGGAGCAAGGTACTGTGGGAATAGCCTGGATAGGGTGGCCTGGCCTGGCCGCATCTGCACAGGGCATAGGGCAATGGCCGGACATTGTAGTGCCCGGTACCACCTGCACAGACAGGGTGGCCATAGCATGTCCTGCTGGGTGGTCACTCTCACCCTGACTGAGCAGTGACCATGGCATGGCTAGGTTCCCCCCATAGTGCTATATAGTATTTCTCTCATGTGATATTTATGGGTTTTCTTTTGGGGCCCAATCACCGACCTATCTGCTTGGTGTGTATGCTGATAATCCCCATTCTGGGTACATGCATCTCCTCCAGGACTATGGACTAGCTGGCGGACTGTCTGCAGCTAGTATGTGTCTTGCTGGAACACCTTGCAGGGTGCAGCGGCTGGAGGCTTGCAGCTGGAGAATGTCAGATAATGGTGGGGGCAGCTGAGCATTTCCAGACCTGCCATCTGTCTGCTATTGCGTTATGGATGTGTACTGCTCTGCATTGCCTGCCCTGTAGGGTGTTTGATCCCTAGCAGGATTGGGGTGATGGTCCCCTCTACTGTCACCATTGCAGGGGGGTAGAAAGTGGATCTGTTGGTGGGAGATCCTCTCCCCCACCCTGAGCCCCAGAGGGTGCGTTGGGTGGTGGTATGTAATCTCCCTGTGGGTCCCAACACCCCCCCCCCCTTCACTTACATCATGTGACCATGGCACCCACACAGGATATGCACTTTTCTGGGTGCATCATAGTCCACAAGGACTAGATGTGACATACAAATGAACACACGCGTTGGGGTTTCAACCAATAAAAGATCTTGAACATCCAACCTTCGATCTTGCTTGTTTGTGTAACCTGAGGTTTGTGCAAGACTCGCTGCTCTCTGCTGTGTTTATACAGATGAACACAGGCATATCCTAGGGGTGTTTGCAAGGACTACACATTGGCACTGATGGGGACATGCAGCATAGCCTATCTCAGCACAGCCAGGTGCTGTGCGAATGATGCAGGGCACCATACCTCTCCCTCAGGATGAGCACAGGACCCGCACACTGTGACAGTCTGTAGCTACTCTGTGCCACTAACACACACTGTTGGCACTCCCTACCAGGCTGAGGTGCTGTGGGGTGCATACCCCATCTTGTGATCATCTGTAGACTGCTGATTTACATATGCTGTGCATCCTGGGTACGGATGGGTTGATCCTATCCTGGTAACCACAGCAGAATGTGGGTGTGGTGCTGTGCAGTCCTCCTGTAGCCAGTCAGGTGTTTATTAGCAGCTCTAGCCCACTGGTTACTTCACTGCCCATGGAGCCAGAGGTCATGGGTTCAAAACCCACAGTGGGGTTCATCAATAGGGCTGTCTTAGGCATGGTCTATTTTTATTGTATATTAGTGCTGCCAGCAGAACCACCCTCAGGGTACTGTTACCTTAGGGTGGCTCATAAGGCGCCCTATAGGGCCCTATAAAGCGCCTTATAAGGTGCCTTATATGGTGTCTTATAGGGGACATTATAGGGTGCCTTGGCAGACAGCGCACTTTATAATGTGCCCTACGGAGTGCCTTCTAGGGTGCCTTATGTGGCACCTTAGGTTACGCCACTGTGAGGGTGTTTTTGCTGGCAGCACTATTAAAGTACAACTAAACTTCCTCACAGCCCAATACTTAACCCTTTCCAGGCCATGTCCTTTTTTGGCATTTCTTCCACTAACGCGGCTCCTAACGCGAATCACACTAACGCAGTTTAGTAAACATACCCCATAGTCTTGCCTCTATTTTTCTCTCAATCTCTTCCCTTTGTAGTTCATTCCCAGACTTCATGACTCATTTTTTTCTCTATTAACCCTTATGCTGATGTCATAGCCAACAGATTGGTAGGCCCGAACAAAAACATAAAATAATAGATAACGACATAACCATACACAGTGGCACAGAATAATTTCTTCACTACTCCACTCCATATTCTTGCTATTTGATCCATGTAAGGAAATATCAAGCATTTCATTCTCATCTCATCTGCATACGTCATGAGAAGTAAGGCTTGGCTTTGACATTCCCTACCTGGGACTTCTCAAAATCAAAAGTGGCAAAGGACATAGAATGATGGAAGACTGTTTCATAAGATGAGTTCATGCAGTCCGGTGCCCCTTTAGTTCTCTAAGCTAGCCAGTGATGTGCAGACAGCTTATGGAGCCTGTTCTGTTAGCAACTCAAGCTGCATATCATGGACCACAAACCTGAAATGCAACACTTAACTCTTCTGCAAAGTTTCTGTTATCCCACAGCAGATATCGTAACTGGACTTTCATTCGGAATACAATTTAAAATATAGGACCATATGTTTCAAAATCCTAAAACATAGGGAACTGCTACCCACGCCCCCTCTCCTCCTCCCCCCCCCCCTCCACCCGAATTGGTTCAGGTGCTAGGTATCCTTCTAGACAGCACCATTTGGTCCTCATATTATATTGTTAACAATCGCAGGACTTCACTCAGGAGAGAAAGAAGAGTCAGCCTGCATTGGAAGCCACCTGTCTTTCAGGTATGTTTGCTGCACCGCCTCCAAACTCAGTGTGTGCCTGGCAGGATTCACCCCCTCCCAGCTGGCACCTGGGCAGGCCGCACCCACTACCCCACCCTTGGTACGCCACTGGTTATGAGATTTAAATTGACATTCTATGCATTATGGTGGTCCTTGTGGTCTTGGGCAAGCCACTTAACCCTCCATTGCCCATGTTCCCTGTAAGTATTAGTGTATGTGTCTCATATCCCCGCGTGTTAAATGTATCCCCCAATTGTGTTGTGACCACTTTGATTGAAGGATAAGGTGGTATACAAAACTGTCGAAATAAATAAATTATACCACTTACTCTCTTTGTGTGTCAGTCTTATTTGTTTATAGTAGAGTTCTATTTTTTATTATTTTTATAATATAATTATTCTGGATTATAAATTACAGTGACAGCAATTCATTCTCAAATGGCAATATATAAAGTCAATTAAACTAAAATACTAAAGTGCAAGTAAAGTTGTGCACCTATTGCACAGTAAGGGACATGTTTCCTAAAGTTCCCTACCTGATAGAGTGGGGTTTAGCGTTCAGTAGCATAGGGCTCGATTGCAAAAATCCCATGCTAACCAGGTAGTGTGTGATGGGATGGGGACTGGCTGGATCAAGGGTAGAACAGAGGTGTTGATGGCAAGTTGTGGCTACCGTGGGCATTAGGAGCTCATGCTAACTTTGCTTGCATTAAGTGTGCCTGTGTCCTGGCTTATGCAATGCTGTGCATGTTAGCTCAGGCTGCATGTGTGTTACCTGGCATAGATTTTAGTAAACATGCCCTGGTACAAATCCTGTGTGTTAACTACTGGGGGCACACCTAGCATCTTCCCATTTAGTGGTTAGGGCAGCAGCTTAGTCAGAAAGACCAGGGTTCAAATCCCACTTGCGCAAGTCACTTAACCCCCTATTGCCTCAGGTACAAACTTAATTGTGAGTCCTATGGGGACAGGGAAATGAATGTAACCCACCTTGATCTTCTCCTGGAAAGATGTGAACTAAATAATAATAAATATCTTATGTTCATATGGTAAGACTGGCCCTGAACACAGCACCCCCCCCCCCCTCCTCACACACACTGCTCCTGCAGGTCTGACAGAGAGCAAAGGAAATCAGCAGGGCTCAGAGTGCCTACTTTGAGTTTTGAAGGACTACCAAAAGGAACTGCTACAGCTGGAAAAAAACTGCACTTCTAAGTATTTGTCTTTTGGAATATACTCTAAAACTTGGGGAAGAGGGGAACTCTTTGCATTAAAGCTAATAAATCTGTGTATTTTAGAATTCAGTGTTTTTGCTAAGTCAGGTCTTAGTACCACCAGCAAACTTAAGTAAGTAAACAAAATCTTAAAACTAAGATGCAGGCAGCAGTCCAGCAGCGAAATGGGGGCCTTCCAGTCTTTGAGTGTCACTTGTATGATTTTCCCCTAGTTGGTGAGGGGTCTTTCATGTGCCCTAGATGCAAGGAGCTCTTTGCTCTCAGGGAACGAGTCCGATCTCTGCAGTTTAGAGTAGCAGACTTGGAGGACATAAGGACGATAGAGAGGTATATAGATGAGACCTACAGTGATGCACTACTGAAGTCCCACCTCCAGTCTGGCAGCCTCCCTGTTGCCATGGAGGAGAGAAGTCACGTGACAGGAGAGCATCACCCTGTAGTAGAAGGAAATGAAACTGTAACTAGGACCTGTCCTCCAGGTGATGTAAAACCCTCTTGCACCGAGGAGGTTTCTCTAGAGCCATGTGCCCATGAGGGAAGGGTTAGGACAGCCGTTATAGTTGGTGATTCAATCATTAGGCATGTAGATATCTGGGTGGCTGATGGACATGAGGATCACCTGGTAACATGCCTGCTTGGTGTGAAGGTAAAGGACCTCATGCACCAACTAGACAAGATTTTAGATAGTGCTGGGAAGGAGTCTGCTGTCTTGGAACAAGTTGGTACCAATGACATAGGAAAGTGTGGTAGTGAGGTTCTGGAGGCCAAATTAGGCTTTTAGTTAGGAAGTTGAAATCCACAACTTCCAGGGTAGCATTTACAGAAATGCTTCCTGTTCCATGCACAGGACCAAAAAGGCAGGCAGAGTTTCAGAGTCTCAGTGCGTGGATGAGACAATGGTGCAAGGAAGAGGGTTTTGGATTTGTTAGGAACTGGGCAACATTCTGGGAAAAGGAGGGATTTTTCCGAAGAGATAGGCTCCACCTTAACCATGATGGAACCCGACTGCTGGCTTTAACCTTTAAAAAGGAGATAGAAGAGCTTTAAAACTAGATAATAGGGGAAAGCCAAATTACCCTTGTCTTCTGATAACCAGATTAATATGAATAAAATACAACCTCTAAAATGCTTGTATACAAATGCTAGAAGTCTAAAAAATAAGATTGGAGAGTTAGAATATATAGCTCTAAACGAGAGGTTAGATATGATTGATATCTCAGAGACCTGGTGAAAGGAGGACAAATAATGATATCTGGGTACAAATTATATTGCAATGATAGAGCAGATCTAATTGGGGGTTGCATTCTGTGTTAGAGATGGTGTTGAGTCACACAGGATTAAAGTTTTGCAGGAAACAAAATATACTGTAGAATCTCTATGGATCAAAATTCCATGTAATAAGGGGAGGGCAATGGCAGTGGGGGTGTACTATTGACTGCCGGCCAGAATGAACAAATGGATGATGAAATGCTAAAAGAAATCATGGAAGCTAATAAAAGTTATAACACAGTAATAATAATGGGCGATTTCAATTACCCCGGTATTGACTGGGTCAGTGTCAGGCAGGACGTGCTAGGGAGATAAATTTCTAGATGAAATAAATGCCTGCTTCTTGGAGCAACTGGTTCATGAACCGACCAGAGGGGAAGTTATTTTGGACCTAGTCCTTAGTGAAACACAAGATCTAGTGTAAGAGATAAGGGTGTTGGGGCCACTTGGCAATAGTGATCATAGCATGGTCACGTTTGATTTAATAAATGGAGGAAGGACAGCAAGGAAATCTACAGTACTACCTTTTAACTTTCAAAAGGGAGACTATGATAAAATGAGGAAAATAGTTAAGAAAAAACTAAAAAGGGCAGCTGCAAAGGTTAAAGATTTACATCAAGCATGAGTGTTTAAAAATACTATCTTGGAAGCCCAGACCAGCTGTATTCCACTCTTTATGAAAGCTGAAAGGAAGGCCAAAAAACTGCCAGCATGGTTTAAAGGTGAGGTCAGAGGCTGTTGTAGCCAAAAAAGCATCTTTCAGGAAATGGAAAAAGGAGCCAAATGATAAAAATGGGAAACAAAATAAGCATTGGCAAGTTAGATGCATGGCATTGATAAGGCAGGCATAGAGGATTTGTAAAAAGGCTTGCCATGAAAGCAAAAAAAAACTTTTTATTTTTATTTTTTTTAATTAAGCTTTAAATTGCTACAATAAGCAAATATTACAATTAATTATACCAAGGCCACATTAACTATGAAGGGGGATACATATATTCAAAAGTAAAAAAAAAAAAATACCCTTTAGTAAGATTATTATAACCCACATTTTACATAACCAGTGAAACAAATACTCCCAAAACACATGCAGAGAAGAAATTAATCACGCCTTACCACTAAGAAATATTTCCAATTGGTCAGCATCAAAGGACATATCGCACACCCTGCAAAGACACTAAACACACGGATATTTTATCAAAAAGGAAGCTCCTATGGTTAGGTCATGAGGTCTCAATGCCAAAAGAGACGGCTGAGGGGAGATATGATAGAGGTCTGTAAATTAATGAATGGAGTGGAACAGGTAAACGTAGATCGATTGTTTACGCTATCAAAATATATTAAGACTAGAGGACATGTAATGAAGCTACAGTATTACCTATTTAAGACTAATAAGAGAAAATATTTTTTCACTCAACACGTAATCAAACTCTGGAATTCATTACCAGAGGATGTAGTAAAAGCTGTTAGTGTAGCTAGTTTAAAAAAGGTTAGGAGAAGTTCCTGGAGGAAAAGTCCATAAACCATTATTAAAGAAGACCCGGGAAATCCACTGTTTGCTCCAATACAAGCGTTATAGAACCTGTGTGTCTTTTGGGGAACTTGCTAGATACCTGTGACCTGGTTGGCCACTGTTAGAAATAGGATACTGGGCTTGATGTTTGATCTGACCCAGTATTACACATCTTATGTTCTTATGTTCAGTTACTACACAGAAATAAACCTTACCACATGGTTAGATTGGTGACAAAGTATGGATGCACTTACCCTCTCCCATGTAGGAGACAGTACGTGCATCCATGCTGTTTCCATCAGTGGCAGCACATGGTAAGTCAGCATGCACTAATTGCAAGATCCAGTCCACGTCTGTTCCCCCCATTCCAGTGTACACAGTTAACCATATAGTCATGTCAGTGCAGTAACTGTTACTGAGGCTAACAGTTATCATTTTGTAGTTCACACAGGTTAGTTAAAGGGTCGCAGTGTTTTGTTTCTTTTATGGAAGACTTTGACTCTATTTGGCCAACTCTCTGATGACATCACCAAAACAAAGACCAAGTATCGCACTCTCTCTGGCTGAGCTCTTAGATAAGAACAGGTTCTTGCTGCAATTTGGAAAAAAAAGAACTTTATACAGGTAATGCACAATAAATAAACCTGATCTGATTGACTGTGTATTTTGCAAAATTCAATTGAAAAGTAAAACAGTATGACATGGGGACATAGTAGTTTCCCTCAGGTAAGGACTTCATGGCCAATCCAGTCTCCCCTTCTCCCTTCTATACTTTGAGTGGAGGAGGGAGGAGAGAAGATAGTGTTTTCTTTCCTGTCTGATTCATCAGGGTTACTTCATTTCATTTTTATTATTTTCATTTTCTTTCAATTTGGTTTTAGTGCACTACTGGCAAATAGCATGCAATAAAGAAAAGAAAAACAGGAAATGAAATATAATATAAACGAAACGAAGCCAAAAACACCAATGAAACAAAATGGACACTTTCTCCCTCCTTGGCACACCCCTATGACATAGCCGATAGGGGAAACTGGGCAATCTTGGGGAGCATGAGGACAACTAATCTTTCACATCTCCTCTGCTTTCAATTTGTTTTATTTCTCACATTTTTAATTGAGCAAAATAGACAATAACGTCAGCTTTATGTGTTATTTCAGGATATGGCACTGGTAGGACAGGAGTGACTGGGAATTGCTCCTGTCCCCTCTGGACTCCAGAGATGGAGTAAGTGAAAGCGAGTTGGAACCTGGGAGGCAAGATGGAGGCAGGGAGTTGCCTCCGAGTGGTTGCCTTGAGTTGAGATCCTTACCGGAGCTCTGTTGTGGCTTTCAGAGGTGGAGATGGGGCACAGAAAATGGAAGCAGGCCAGCCTTCCCTGGGGTCTGGCCGGGAGTATTCAGAGCGGGAGGAGGACTTTGACTTCGGGTGGCTTTTCCACTTCTGGGGTTGGAGCAGCATCTTCAGCAGGATCTCAGAGTGAGGTTTCCGCGTGTTGCTTTCTCTGGAGCAGTGAACCTCCTCTCTAGACCCAGATGTTCAGCCACGCCTGACGGAGTGCTTCCCCCCAATCTGCCGACGAGCACTCTGGTTGAGGGAAGTGAAGAGGGCTCTGTTGGCGCAATGGGGTCCATTTCACCCACCTCAACTGTTGTGAGGCCTGCTGGATGTCCAGCGGGGTTTCCTCCTCTTTTGTGTGAGAACTATGCAGCTGTGAGAGATGGCGTTGTGCAAATTCCGGTCTCTGGAGTGTCGGTTAAACCTGCAATGATAACTTTAGAATCGCCGTTGGATGCATTGGCTACAATGAGCTCCTCTCTTCAAACTATTTTGGGGGCCTGTATGGAGTTATCATCTATGAAAACTTTAATAATAGAGGCCTCTCAGATGCACGAGGAACAAGCTGGGAATATTGGTGCTTTGGAAGAAAATCTTGTCCAACTTTGTGGACTGTGTGCTACCCAAGTTAGGACAGTACTTTGCTTGCTAGGAAGATAGAATACTTGGACAATCAGGTTAGGAGGAAAAATGTTAGGTTGTTAAATTTTCCAAAATCTCCTATTCTGTTTCTCATAGAGATGGTGCGCAAATATTTTCGGGAGGTACTTAAATTGCCTCCCCAGAATTTGCCTCCACTAGTTAATCCCCAAGGTATTGGTCTCAGTGATGCCTCTCAGGTTTCTGGGAACCTGATGGGATTTCTAGAAGGTTCCCTTGAGGTGATCACTGAGTGCACCACCCTTCTTGTGGCTCTTGTTTTGGAGTCTGATAAATCTGTGATATTGTGATTTTATTTCTGGAATTTTAATGAGCAATTTTTGGGTTCTTATGTTCATAGTTTTCCTGTTCTGTCACGTGTCACCCAACAGAGGAGGAAAGAATTCCTGGGTCTTAGACCAAGGGTCTTCTCTCTGGGTGGGACGTTTGTATTGAGATTTCCTTCAAGGTGCATAATTACTTTTTTTGGACCTAAACAGTTCTTAGAATTCCTGGTTGCTGGAGAGGGGATGGTTGTTACTATTGCATCTCATACGGCCAATGCTTAAGACTTTACCCTGTTTGTTGAAAGTTTTTCTTTTGTAATGAAGGGTTTTTTTGCTTCTTTTCCTTTGTTTTTCCTGGTGCCTCCTCTGTTTCCTAAAATTGTGGTCTAAAATGCAAGGAGAATGACTATGGGTGTATTTTCTTTTGATATGGTATCATTGCATTTTCTTTTGATGTGTCTTTGGATATATATTGGTAAAACTCAATAAATATAAAATTAAAATGAAAGTGGGTCTGAGGGAGTAGAAGAGGGCATAAGAAACCCTATTGTTTAAAGTTTAAAGTGTTTCACTAGTGGGTTTAATCATCTGAAGGAGAACAGATCAGCAGAAAGTAAAGCAAATGAGAGAAAAAGGAATATGATTCTGCTTGTTTTTCTTCCATTTCACAGCCCTATTGTGCCCTCCCAGACTTTGGTCACTTTCCTTCCCTTGTCTTTACCAGTGCCTTTTGTACAGTATTTGTCCTAAACCTCTTGTAGTTCTTTCACTCTTTTGATTCTTCTCGGTAGGCAATTCCAGACATCCGCTTCTCTCTCACCGAAGAAGTATTTCCACATATGTCCTCTCAGCCTTTCTTCCTTCTTATTGTACCCTTGTATTTCTTTTTCTATAGAAGAGGATAAACCTTCCTATATCTCATGGAACATGACAGATGTTTCACTGTGTCTTTTTCTTACCATTCTTTCTTCTAAACAATACCTTATAAGCTATTATTGTAATACCTCCAAGGCCGGCACCATTAGGTGAACTAGGCAGCTGCTTAGAGCATCAATGTTCCAGGGGCACTCCATCGAGACCACTGCTGCCCGTCTCTGAGACCTGCAGAACATCAATGTCATGGAAACCCCAAAGTAGCACTTACCTAAACTCTCGAGCGCTGCATCACAGCTCCTACCTTCTAAGTCCCAGCGCTTCTACCCCCTCAGGTTCAGACTTCTGCTTTTTGCGGAGGTGGGCAGAAGCAGCAGGTCTTAGCAGGCAGGAACCACGATGCAGCACTGGAGAGTTTAGGTAAGTGCTGCGTTGCGGTTTCCATGACACTGCTACTGCCGCAGGCCCTGGAGAGAGGCGGCAGGAGTAGGCGGCAGGATGGAGGGCTCACCTAGGGCACATCCAGTCCTTGCACTGGCCCTGAATGTTTCCTTGGTACTTCCTTGATGTCTGGATTCAAGGAGGATATGTATTGAAGGGGACGAGGGCTTTTGTGGGATGGGGACAAGGATTCTCTTCAACTCCTGGACCCTGTGTTCAATGGACGCATTCTTTCAACAGTCACAAAACTCTCACCCAAAGGAAGCTTCAAGCCAGTCCAGATTTTGGTTCAATAGAAAGTAACAGGTCAGTTTTCAAAGGCACTAGTCCAGTTACCAGTATCTTCTAACCACACAAATGCCATGGAGAGCCATCTGCAGCAGCACTATATGGATAGTGCTGCTGAATATTCTCTGCCTTGGTACTATACAGGCAATGCAGGGGATGGAGTTGGGGTGGAGAAAGAAATTGACTGTATACTAGCAATGTTCAGCACCGCTTTACGGATAGCTTAGGACAGAAAAGAATCTGAATGATAAACTCAAAAACTGGAAGAAATACTATCAGATCTCATTTAAGAGATTAAAACGCTTTGGCTAAGTCCTCTGGAGCTTTGGTCTCTGTTTCCCCCCTGAATCTTTGAAGCTCCCTCCAGTGTTCAGACAGATGCTTCTCCGCTGCCCCTCCTGTAGTTTCACATCTGGATGCTGCAGCTTCTGGAATCTGTAGGACACTTCTTCACAAGCACGATCTCAACATCTTTTCCACTTCCTCTACGTTCTATGAACCTACTGGGGACTTCCCCACTGAGAGTCTAGAGGTGATGGGACAACTCCCCCCCCCCACCCCCAAATCCAAAAACACAGAACTCCAAAAAAAAAAAAATCACAAAATTATACTCTTCCGTTCATCAGTTATCTTAGATCTCAGGATCCTCTCCCAGTAGACTAGTTACTCCAACATTGAATGCTGACCCTATCCAAAAAAGCTTTTAGAGAAAAAATAGCCACTCTTCCAAACCCTTTGGACTGCTTCTTCCAACTTGCAGCCTTCCAGCCACAGACTCGCACTCCACTGGCAGCTCCAGTTGGGAGCTCTAATCCTCACCTGTCGGAGAAGGACAACTATTCTACTCTTTTTATCCTTAGATTGATTTGGTACCTCAGTATTCAACACCGAATAAGCCAGAAATTCCTTTTCCTGAGTTCTATGTCCTCTGCAGAGTGACAGAAAAGATGGACGAAAAAGACCGATACATCTTTTTCCTTTATCCCAAGACCTCTTTGATGCTTAGGAGTCAACCCCTTGAAGATTCAGGCACTCATGCTGCTTCAGCCCAAACTCTCAGGAGCCTGGCAGAAAAGCAAAAAAAAAAAAAAAAAAAGACAAAAATCCCTCCGACTCAGAGGGTCCTGCATTCTTATGTGACCTCTTCTCATTTTACTAGCTCCTCCCATGATATTCCAAGTAGGGGCATCCATCTGCATGTACATTCCAAAATACAGTACAAGGCTTAATTTGTACACAAAAAGGAAGTGGAATTGTAGAGCTGGTGGACAGGTAGGTGGGTCAGGCATAACAGCAACCAGAGAAGAAGGGCTGGATTAGGAAGTAGAATAAAAATTTGCTGTTTAGCTCCAGGCTCAGCCCCTTTCCTCCTCTTCCCTAAGCCTGCCTGGAAGAGAGGAACGGGAGGAGCACCTCTGCTGCTCTGAAATCCGAAAAGAAGTGGTAGAAATGGGCCCTGGGCCGTTCCTCCAGAAATTAGCCCCTGCTCACATAATACATCTCATGCTGCTGGAGGTAAGCGATACCCTTGTAGCAGACAAACACATATTGCCAGCAGATATAGAGTTAATCTCTTAAGCAGAAATTCAGTTCATCAGATTCTCTTACGTCCTCTTTTATTATTATCTGCAAAAGATGTTTATTTATTTGAAATAATTTACAATCTGTCAGTCCAATTGTCTAGTTCTCAGCAGAGTACAGCAAAAACAGTAATACCATTAAATTCAACAAAACAAAATACAATCAAAAAGAGCAATACAACCAAGCACAATCTAAAACAACCAGATGTACACAGAGCAGTACTGAGACACACGGATGTAATTTTATAAAGCATTATCTACATGTTTTACATGGAGAAAAGGGGTTTTGTAAATTGCATGATCACATGGATGCATGAAAAGTGCACAGTGAAAGTGTCTGCCTTCTTTAATGTGATTTGTGTGTAGACATTCCCAGAGGCATAGTATGGATGTAGCAGAGGCTGAGTTTATTTATTTATTTTATTTAGCTATGCTTATATACCGCGTTTCACCGGGTCAAAGCAATTTACATTAAACAACAAGAGATACATCGAACAGGTCATAACATATTTACAGGGGCTTAAACATTCAACATGGGCTCAATTTATTTACAGTCCTAATTGGGTATGCATCAGGCTTTCTTAACTTATTTACAATTCTTATATGTCTCTGTCTCAAATTTGATATGCAACGTGGTCGTGCATTCATTGAATGTTGCTCAGATCTGTGCCAAAGTGTTCTCTGAATAAATGGGTCTTTAATTTTTTTTTGAAATGAGGAGAGGTCCTTGTTGTTCCAGATTGTGGTTGGGAGAGAGTTCCATAGGGAAAGGGCATAGAGGTCAAATGCAAGGGTACAGGTTTTGAGATTGTATTTTGTCCTTGCATGTGGTTCAGTCAAAACATTGTTAGTGGCCTGCCTTATGGATCTTCCAGAATTCAGTTGTGGTAGTAGAGTGTGAAGATGTGATGTTTGTTAATGGTGTAGTGCTTTGTGAAGCAGTATTAAGGATTTGTACTTGATCCAAACTTTCCAATGGGTGGATGTGGAGATGCTTCAGTACTGGGATGATGTGGTCATATTTCTGCACGCTTTGAATGATCCTGGTGTTGTGTTAAGGGCTGTCCATAGCAGGCTGAGAGTGGAGAGTGGGAGTCCTTGATATATCACATTACAGTAGTCCAGGTGGGGGACCATCATTGCTGGCAGAACTGATCTGAAGTCGGGTGGTCTGAGGTGCTGTATCATTTTGGTTTTGATGAATATTTTTCTTGCAATATTTGCAATCTGTTTGGTCGAGAATTACTCTCAGGTACTTTATTTGTGTTTGAACTCTTGAGTTGTTCCCAGAGCGAGGTGAGTTGCAATGTGCATGTTTATGTTATAGCACGTGCACACCTTCTTTGGACACTATTGAAGCTGGATATGGAAGCCTGTTTTATAAAAGTGCATTAGTATTTTTATTGCCTTTACAAAACGGGCTTAAAATAGGCACCTTTCTGGACTTTTCATATAAGCGTCCTGTTATAAAATCAGCCTTATAATAGAGTTTCTTGGGGACAAAGGAAAATGATCGCAATGGGAACAGTGAAAGACCCAAGGTTTCCATTCAGTAAATGCTCAAAAATCTGAAAGTGGTTTGTCAATAGATATGAAGTCGCACAGCTAGACTAGGCTAATAGAGTGTAACCACATATAGAATGACTTTTTTGTTGGACCTTTCATAAGGAGAGCAAAACCCTCTTGAAACAAAGGGGTATGTTTACTAAACTGCGGTAATGTTACATACCGCGTGTTATGTAACGTTAACGATCGTTAGGTAACGTTAACGCACGGTATGTAACGTTAATGCGTGTTAACGTTACTTAACAATCGTTAACGTCCCCAGCCACGGTAAACACCGCAGAAGGTGAAGAGAGGGCGGAGAGAAGGGGTCAATGGGCGGAGAGTGGGCGGGGAGAGGCCCCTTTCACACTAACGCGCTGAACTGAAGGGCTGAATCCTACCGCGAATGAAAACCTGCCGTTAGATGCACATTTGCAGGAGAGAGAAACCATTATAGTGTCAGCAATGTACAGCCTAGGCAGGGAGCCCAAAAAATATGATAGTAGTGCTCCATTTTCAGCAACACCATAGTGCCAAAGTATGAATGGCCACTATGGCGATGGTGCAAATGGGGCATAGGGGGCTGCAGGCGGGACATGTAGTATGGGCAGCTGGGGCACAGGGTGGACCAGGCAGGCGCCTAGGTGGCACATAGGAACATAGAAACCGGAAATCAGCAAGGCAGCAGCTTACCAAGGCCAAACACAATCCACCTATATCTACCTGGTTCACCCTAGCCAATAGTTGCTAGGGCACTGACCTGACATCCCCCCAGCCATCCTGCCCCCATGTGGAAGGGACATAATAGTGGTAGGCAGTGATGGGGGGGGGATGTGAGGATGTCCATGTATGCCCCCCCACCCCGGGATCCGCTCCCTAGGCGGGCGCCTACCTACACAGTGGATGGCCTGGGACTGCGCACTACCAGCACCGACAGCAAATGGCCATGTCAGCTTGGCAGGGGGGGTGTGCCCATGCTGGAGGGGGCAGTGCCACCTCCCTGCAGTGGACCTAGGCCATGCCCTGCATCAGTACGTGGTGTGCAGTGCAACATACAAAGTCTGGCTGAGGAAAAGTACAGGTAGCCCCAGGGACTATTGTGCCTCTGTGGCAACAGTGTGGTGCAGTACACACAGCCAGTATGTCCAGAAGCAGAGGGTCACAGGTTCAAGCCCCAGCTGTGGTTCCTGCAGAGCATGTCCCTATGTTTTACCCTACACTGCAGATACAACAGCAACATGTGCAAAGCCCAAAGCAGAAGCGAACAGGGGTACAAACACCCACCCACACAGGCTCCACAATCCAAAGATGCATGGAGAGTCAGGCTGTTGGCCCCAGCATTGAGCTGAAGTTATCACCAGAGCACTACTACTACCCCCTGCACAGTTTAGCAATGTCAGCACTGTGATCAGGACCAGTGTGGCAGGCAGGGTTGCCAACCACCCCTATCTTTATACAATGCTGCAATAGGAGTGAGCGTGTGTGTATGTCTATCCATTGTTCTGTGGCTGCCAACCCTTCACTGGCCCCAAAATGTCCCACTGTTACCAGCGTTAGTCTGAATAGGTGCATAATGAGGAGCAAGGTATTGGCCAGGATGCATCTTCATAGGGTGTGGGGCAATGGCTGGGACACTGTAGTGCCTGACCACCACCTGCATGGACAGGGTGGCCACAGCATGGCATGCTGGGAGGGCACTCACTCTGACCGAGCAGTGACCATGGCAGGTCTAGGTTCCCACATAGCGCTCTACACTATCTGCCTCCAGTGACATATTTGCGTTCCCCAGTGCTGTGGTCCTAATCACTAAGATGCCTGTTTACTGCACATAGTTCCTCTGTGAGCATGCACTATGGACTGGCTTGTGGACTGTCTGCAGTTAGACTGTGCATGGTCAGAACACCTATAAGGTACAGTCTGACTGTGCTTTTTGCTGGTGACTGGCAGACAGTGGTGGGAGGCAGTTGGGGTTTTCCAGACCTAACCCCAGCATTGCTGCTGGTCTGCCACTGCCCCAGTCATAGGTATGGCTCTGGCCCCACCAACACTGGAGGGCTGTCTCATACAAACAGGATGGAGGGTGCTTCCCCCGGGACAGGGGCACCTGTTCTTTACCTACAAAAAGGATGATGTGGGCCCTTTGGGGTATGTAGTGTATACCACTGTGACCTATAAAGGCACTGCTACACACACCTTATGCAATTCTAGGAACCCCTCTGCCCTGATAACAGCTGCCCATGTCAGCCAAACCCTAACAAGGGGTACACACCAATCTGGCTGGTTTCTGGTCCCACAGGTCACATGCGACTGCAGGATACAGAGGAACACCAAATTACCTTCAGCTGTACTGCAAGGAACACCTGTCACACACTGGTAGTGGTGGGAAAGTACAGCAGGACCTATCTCTAGCACCACATGTACTGTGGACCTAGTGCTGGGCACCCATCCTATTCCTCAGGGTGAACACAGAACCTGCACAATGGCATGGTGTGTAGCTACTCTGTCCCAGTATCATGCACTGTCAGTTCGTCTTTCCAAGCTGAGGTACTGGAGAGGTGCAGACACCATTTGGTGATCAGCTGTAGACTGCTATTCAGCATGTGCATTGCATCATGGGTACTGGTGGGGTTACCCTATCCTGGCACTCAGAGCAGACAGTTTGTGCGGTGACCTGCAGTCCTTCTGTACCCAGACATTGCTGTGACATACACCATGGAGGTATAGCCTACTGGTTAATGCAATGCCATTCTTGGCAGTGTTCATGGGTTCAGTTCCTCATTGTTCTCTCCTCTCATGCCTGTCCTACTCAAATAGTGTGCATGCCTGTAGAGGTCATATTTTTGCAGATCTGTGCTTCCAGCCCATAATACCCTCGCCACAATTGCCAACATTCCCTCGGTCCATCTATCTGCATCTGTCAACTGTGGAGAGTCCTGTCTGCCAGTGCAGGCTGCCACCCCATGTAATGCACTGCTACCCTTTCCTGCATTGCGCCTCTTCATGTTTGCCTCACCTGTGCCTTATCTGCATGGCACCACCACTCCTCTGTCCACCCATCATTGTAACTATCCTGCCACCTCCGCCTCCACTGGGGGACATGTATTCCCATCGTCTGCCACCAGCTGTTTTTCCAGTACTTTACATTGCCAACACCCTGTGCTGTGGTACAGCTGCCCCACCATGTTTGTCATCATTACTGGCAGGCACATGGGATGCTCGCAGATATGGCAGGTCCGGCGGCTCCCACTTCTCCCTCCTTCACTCACCTGTTCATTGCCTTTCCTGAGTGCTCTATCTAGTGTTAGGGCTACTGTTCTGCACAGGTCATGCATGTCATCCTGAGGCACCTTGCAGTCCCTAGGGCACACTAACCTAGGACACCATAACCTTGTTAGGCCACCTTAACCTATGGTTCCATAGCCCAGGGTGCCTTCTGCGGTGCCTTGTCCAAGGGTACCTAATATGGCGCTTAGCCTAGGAGGCCCTATAGGGTGCCTTATGAGGCACCTTACTGGGCACCTTACTGGGCACTTTACAAGGCACCTTACAAGGCGCCTTGCAAGGTGCCTTACAAGGCGCCTTGTAATGCTCGTTAGTCTAAGGCACCTTGTAACGCCCGTTAGCTGCTACAGCTTGCTGTAACGATGCAACACCCACGCCTTTATATGGGCATCTCTACCTTTACCGCGGAACCTAACGCGAATGACATTACCGCAGTTTAGTAAACATAACCCAAAGTGTTCTTTTTAATCATTTGAAAGTAAAATAGCTTAATAAGTGGAAACCAAGTAGCTTTTGTAGAAGTGAGGCTTGAAGATCAATCCAACAATAAACATGACCAGTTCCAACAAGTAGGCAATCCCAATGGTCGGTCAAGCCCCATTTCTACAAAAGCTAAGTGCTACTTTGTTTCCACTTATTACCTATTTTACTGTCAAATTTGTAAAAAGGACTGTTTGTTTCAAGAGGGTTTTGGCCTCCTTATGAACAGTCTGACAAAAAATGTCTTTCTGTATGTTATTACACTCTATTAGCTTAGTCTACCTGTGCTGATTCATATACTTTGACTACAATAAGGGTATAGTTTTTCAGAATAGATATGAAGTAGCATTTTAGAAAGGATCTCCAGGTGCAATCTGGGACATCCAGGGCAAAACATCCAAAAAACGGAGATGTTTACATTTCAGCCCCATTTTAGCAACTTGAACATCCCTGAAATGGACATCACGCAGGGGGCCACATAGATTTATTTATTTTTATTTATTTTAAAACTAGATGTCCCCATCACAAACATTTGGGGTGGGGATGTCCATCCTATGCTGAATGTATGCATGCAGGGACATGCATTAGGGGAGTGCTCCTCAGCGTTTTTAGATTTTATGGCACACTTATTGAGTTTGTTCAATCTTTGTGGCATGCCAAACCCAGTTTTGCATAATCCTCACTCTCAGTCTCTCCCACTAGCAGAAGAGGGGCAGCACATTGATCCTGTGTGTGTTCAGTCTGATGTGTGAATATGTGAAGTCGGCAAAGACACACACGGGAAAGAAGTACTGTCTTTTTCCCACCAAGGGAAGTATAGTGGGGGGAGTAAGATTACCTGATAATCTGTGCTAGTACTAAGCAGGTGGTTCAGTTTAGAAAGCAGAGGGGGGGGTTTTGGGACACTGTCCAGTAGGAAAGCGGCAATACACTCATGAACCCATTCCTAACCATGCCCCTATCAGTCTCTCCAAGGCACACCAAGGACTTCCCAAAGGCACACCAGTGTGCCATGGCGTACTGGTTGGGAAGCACTGCATTCGCGGACCGAACTATAAACAAGTGGCTTCGTTTTCCTGCCGTTTCATTATCATCATGAAAAGTATAGGGGATATCAGAGACCTTTGTCTCTATACCCTCTAGGGGGCATGTTTACTAAACTGCGGTAATGTCATTCCGCGGTAAAGGTAGAGATGCCCATATAAAGGAGTGGGCGGGGCAGCAGTAAAGCTGTGTGTCAGATAAGGCGCGTTAGAAGGTGCGTTAAAAGGCTCGTTAGAAGGCACCGTAGAAGGCACTGCCTACGTGCCTTACGTGCCTTATAAAACGCCGTATAAGGCGCGTTATAAGGCGCCTTGTACTGTGCCTAATTAGGAGCCTTGTAACGTATTTTAAGGAGTATTGATAGCTGTGGAGAGGGATCTGTGGCTGGCAGCACAGATCTGCAAAGATATGACTGTCACAGGCAAGCAAAATATCTGCCCTGGACAGGAGGGAACAACAAGGAATTGAACCTATGATCTCTGCCTCCACAGTCATCAACGTAACCAGTGGGCTACAGCTCTATAGTGTCTAACACACAGCTGGCTGGCTACAGAAAGACTGCAGGTGACCACGCAAGCTGTCTGCTGTGGTTATCAGGATAGAGAAGACCCACCCATACCCATGATGCACTGCACATGCAGATCAGCAGCCTATGTCTGATCACAAGATGGGGTATGCGCCCCGGCCTGGTAGGGGGAGCTGACCATGTGTGATACTGGCACAGAGTAGCTACAGACCGTGACAGCATGCGGTTCCTGTGCTCACCCTGAGGGTGAAGTGGGGGGCCCAGCACCAGGTCCACAGCACATGGCATATCTGAAATAGGCTGTGCTGCAGGTCCTCATTAGTGTCAGTGTGTGATAGGTAGTCCTTGCAGACACAACTAGGATACACCTGTGTCCATCTGTATTCTGCAGTCATGTTTAGCCCTTGTGGACTATGATGTACCCAGAATAGTGCATGTCCTGTGTGGGTGCCATGGTCACAGAATGCACAAAGGGTGGTATGCAGACTCTAAAGCAGATTATATGAGCATCACCCAACCCGCCCCTGGGGTCAGGATGGGGAACAGGATCCCCCCACCAACAGATCCACAGACTACATCCCTGCAATGGTGGCAGTAGAGGGGACCATCGACCCCAGTCTTGCTGGGTAACAGATACCCCCTACAGGGCAGACAATGCAGATCTGTATGCATCCATAAGGCAATGGCAGACAGACAGTAGGCCTGGAGATGCTCAGCTGCTCCCCACCACTATCTGACATTCTCCAGCAGCAAGCCCAGCGAGCCTCTAGCCACTGCACCCTGCAAGGTGTTCCAGCCATACACATACTAACTACAGACAGTCTGCTAGCTAGTCCAAAGTGCATGTTCCTGGAGGGGATGTGAGCACACACACCAAGCAGCTAAGTCAGTGATTGGGCCCCAGAAAAAAGAACCCATAAATATCACTTGAGAGAAATACTATATAGCACTATGGGGGAACCTGGCCATGCCGTGGTCACTGCTCAGTCAGGATGAGAGTGACCCCCCCCCCTTGCAGGACATGCTGTGGCCACCCTATCCGTGCAGGTTGTGGCCGGGCACTACAATGTCCCAGCCATTGCCCTATGACCTGTGCAGATGCATCCAGGCCAGACCACCCTGTCCAGGCTATACCCACGGTACCTTACTCCTCATTATGCACATTGGCAGGCTTACACTGGCAACAGTGCAAGCAGTGTGGGCTGAGGAAGGTGTTGGCAGACACCACACACTGGATAGACAGACACACACTCCCACACCTATGCCAGCATTGTGCAACTATAGAGGCTCTTGGCAGCCCTGGCCACTGCACCAGTCCTGGGCACAGTGCAGGCATGGCTATGGTACGCAATACTGTTGGGGTCAATCCCCAGGGTGGTGAACACTGTCAGACATCAGACCTGAAACACACTCCACAGACATCAAAGAGGTTGGTATGATACAGCTCAATGAGCAGATTGTGCTTAACTTAGGAATTGCTATCTGCCAGTAATCACAGCAACCTCTTGATATATGTGTACCGTATTCCCAGGTTTAGGGTGGCATTGCTAGAGTATGTAAGTGCTAGTATTGGGAGATGCACGCAGGGCCCAACATCCTGCCTCCAGGAGGCTTTGGATACTGGAGCCTGTGGGTGCAGGTGTGTCTGCCACTGTTGGCCGCTCTAGCGCAGAGGTTCACAACTCCATTCCTGGTGGGCCAAGCACTGTTCAGGTTTTCATGCTGTCCCTAATGAATGTGCATGAGATATATCGGCATACCATGGGGTGGCGCATAGAAATGCAGCACAGACATCTGTATTAGAGACAGCATGACACCTGAATGGTGTTTGGCCCTCCAGGACTGCAGTTGGGAAACTCTCTCTAGGTATTGCGCATGTTTATGGTGTCTGTGCTCTGTAGGGTAAAATATAGGCATTTAAGGCATGTTTATGTTATCTGCAATAAAGGTTCCATCTTTATTACCATGTTTTAGTAGTGGGTAAAATATGAGGACTGGGTTGGCAGGAACCACAGCTGGGACTTGAACCTGTGACCTTCTGCTCCTGAACACACTAGCTGGGTGTACTACACCACTGTGTTGCCACAGAGATAGTGTATTCCCTGGGGATACCATGACTGTTCGTCAGACAGGACCTGTCTGTTGCAATGCATGGCATCCACCTACACAGGGCTAGGCCATGGTCTGCTGTGGGCAGCTGCCAGTGCCCCCTCCACCGCCAGTACCCCTCTGCCACCATGCTGACATGCCCTTCTTCTGGTGGTGCTGGTGGTGTGCAGTCACAGGCCATCCAGTGTGCTGGTAGACGGCTGCCTATGGTGCAGGTTCTGGGGTAGGGGTGCCCGCATAGATGTCCACGCTTCCCCCCAGCACCGCCTGCCAATGTTCTGTGCCCTTGGGGGTACCTGCTGGGTACTATCCCCTGTGACACTGTGGGAAACATACTCGTGCCCATGTTGGGCCCTCATCAGTTGCTGTCTGACTGCTCTACTGTTTCAGCATTCCTATGGGCCACCTAGGCATCACCCTGGGCCACACTGTGGCCTAGCTGCACCACAGCATGTGCCGCCTGCAGTCCTCTTTATCCCCTTTTCCAGCATCTGTCCAGTTGCCCATTCTGACATGCCCACCCTGCTGTTGCGGAACATGTGTACGCCATAGAAAACCTGTCCAATAACAAGGGGAAACCGTGATCAGCGCTATTTCACTATGGGATCATTCACCTTGTATGGGGACAGAGCATAGACCCTTCCAAAATTAATATCCTTTTTTGGAGCTTTCTCAGTAGTGTTTTTTTATGTTTCCCATTCATATCACTATTGGCCAGCTTGGTTATGTTTGTTTTACATTTTGTTCAGGTCATTTTCAGTGTTTATTTGCCCTTTTGTTCTGTGCACATGTATCACACTTATCACTTTTTGTAGGTTTCCCTGGCTTTGCTGTACATTGCTGACTGAAATGGTTTCTCTCTCCTGCAATTGTGTGCTAACGCCTGGTTTTCAGTTGCGTTAGGATTCAGCCCTTAATTCCTCCGCGTTAGTGTGAAAGGGGCCTCTCCCCGCCCACTCCCTGCCCATTGACCCCTTCTCCCCGCCCTCTCTCCACCCTTTTCTGCACTTAACGCGGCCGGGAAAGTTAAGGCGCCTTAACGTAGCCGCTGCTATGTTAACACAGTTTAGTAAACATGCCCCTAGGTGTCCGAGCCTTCTCTTTATTAACTACTTTCCGATGCGCCTTCAGCTTTACCCTAGTGAACTCTAATGCACTTTTTTCTCCTTTTTCCAAGCTAGCCCGCCAGAAATGTGTTGCCTTTTCTATGCTTCAGTTTGTTGTTGCCCAGATTAGAGTGTTATTTCCCGTTAGGTCTCTCCTTCATCACAATCACTTGTCATCTTCAGGTCAGCCTTCTTAAAGTAGAGACCCATTGCCTTAGAATACTTCCGGTCTAGTGTGAGCCGAGAACAAAAGTGCAATGATCACTACACTCTAAATTACCACCTATTAGGATTCAACAGCACTGTACCCATGTCAGAACCAGGTCCAGTGATTACGCTCTAGTCCTAACCAACAGGCTCTTCAGTAGGGATTCAAGGCTTCTCTGCTTCTAGATGAATCTGAGCTGGTGAACTTTAGCCCATATCTGGTACACTGAAATCCTCTGCAAACAGAATTTCTCCTGTGTGTTCCAACGTTTGGATCCCTTCCGGTCGAAAATACTGTATTGATTTGAAACATAAGGGGAAATACAAATACAGAACAATTAAATTTAAACACAACTTGTACAGGAGAAAAGATCAGAAATATTACGTAGATCTGGTATGTGCATCCAGTCTTTCAGATCAGATGGTGCCTTCAAAAGTAATCATATTTTTCAACTGCCGTGCTATTATATGTATCAGCCAGAGAGTATGCATGCCCCCAATACTTAACTGGGTCAATATTTAAACCTGGTGGCAAATGATATATTTTTTTAAAAGCCAGCTGTAATATTGAAGAAAAATATGGGGAAGATAGTCAAAGCCATTTAGGAAGTCTGCAGACCTGAAAAACACCTAAATTGCACTCAGCGGGATATTTAATGCACGGCCGCTAAATCTCTCTCTGAACGTAGCTGGCGAGCGTCCGGGCATTTCAGGGGCGGAGAGGAGGCAGCAGCTGGGGGTAACTGGCTAGCAGTAATATTCAGCTGCTAGCCAATTATCTCAAAGAGGCAAATGTTAGGCACCTGAAAGGCTCGCCTAACTTTCACCGCTTTAGCTAACCGGGCAGTGGCTAAATATTGTGGCTGTTCAGGTTAGCTGTGGCGTTATCCCCAATGTGGAATATCTGAGTTCAAAGTTCAGCGGTGCTAGCTGCCACCCCTGAATATCCTCCCCTCCCCCCTCCCCATGTCTATTCAGCATCACTATCTGGATAAGTGGTGGCACTGAATATATACCAGTAGCGGGTTTTTTTGTAAAAGTTTATTTTCAAATTAAAAAGGACAATAGCAATAGTATAAATAGAAGAACATCAAATTTTCACAATACAGAAACAAAACAACAACTACAGAGGTCTATTTAAAAATAAAATGATAAACATTATTAATAGAAAAAGGGTTTAGATATTAGCTAAATACACATCCAGAGTTCTCCATACTCTCTCCACCTTGTCAATACAATGAAGCGACACAGATGCAGTACCTTCCATTCTCCTAATGATGCAGATCACATGCCACTGAAAGGTAACACTTAAGGAAAACAAGTCTTTCCAGTTATGAAGGATGTGCTGTACTGCTACCGAAATCAAAATATCAAATAGCCTCTTGCCGTGCCTCTCCAGAACCACCTGATTGCATAAGGATCTTAGCATAACGATCTGTAAAAATGTGTGAAATTCCACATAGAAACCCCCAGACCCCATCCCAAAAGGGCTTTATGCATTAACACTCAAATATTATATGCATCAATGTACTGAGCATGCTCGAGCAGTGTCAACACATTCCGCAGCCCTGAACAATCGTAAAGGGGGCCACACGGCTCAGTGGGCAACAAAATACAGAGATTGCACCAGCCAGACTGCTCAACATGGTCGGCCTCAGTGTATTTTATACCTGGCAATACCCAATGGAAGGGAAATTCCTCCATATCCTTCTGCATGGCAAGATCATTAAGCGGCAAAACCTCACACTTGCCCCAATTGACCTTAAAACCAGAGAGACAAATAAACCAGTTGACAAGCTTATAGAACACACAGGATGTGAAAGGAAAAGCAGGGTATCATTCGCATATAGGAAAACATCCAACAGCTCTCACCAGACACTATTATCAAATCTCATTTTCCTTTTTAATAAAAAGAAGCAAAGGCTCCAGAGCTAAAACAAAAAGCAGCAGAGAGAGAGGACATCCCTGTCTAAGAACATAACAAATGTATTTAGCTAGGCTTATATACTGCTTTCTACCAATCAAACTGGTGCACATTCATGTACTGTATGTATATATTTTTCCCCTTGTCCCTGAAGGGATTGCAATCTATGTTTTTGTACCTGAGACAATGGAGAGTTAAGTGGTTAGCCCAAGGCCACATAGATCACCCCAGTCCCTCTGGCCAAGGATTGTTGTCCTCTAATGGGATTTGAACCCCTGGCCCTAGGTAACTTGCCCCAACCATTAGGCCACTCCTCCCTCCCATACTGGATCAGATCAAGGTCCATCAAGCCCAGTATCCTGTTTCCAACAACGGTCAAACCAGGCCACAAGTACCTAGCAGGTTCCCAAAAGGCACACAGGTTCTGCAAAGCTCGTCCTGGGGTAAGCGGTGGACTTCCTGCGTCCTCTTTAATAATGGTTTATGGACCTTTCCTCCAGCTTTTACTACATCCTCCAGTAACAAATTCCAGAGTTTGATTACACGTTAAGTGAAAAAAATATTTTCTCTTATTAGTTTTAAATGAGCTACATTGTAGCTTCATTGCATGTTCTCTAGTCTTTCTACTTTTTGATGGTATAAACAACCAATCTACTTTAACCCATTCCACTCCATTCATTAATTTATAGACCTATCATATCTCCCCTCAGCCATCTCTTTTCCAGGTTGAAGAGCCCTAACCTTTTAAGTCTTTCCTCAAAGGGGTATCCTTCCATTCCCTTTACCATTTTGGTAGCTGTTCTCTGTACCTTTTATAATTCCACTATAACCTTTTTTAAGATAGGGCGATCAGAATTGCACATAATATTCAAGGTGCGGTCCCACAATGGAACGGTGCAGAGGCAATATAATATCCTTGGTTTTATTCTCCATTCCTTTTCTTTTGATTCCTAGCATTCTATTTGCTTTCTTAAGTGCCGCTGCACACTGATGGAGGGTTTCAATGCATTATTCATAGAAACATAGAAACATGATGACAGAAAAAGACCACAAGGTCCATCTAGTCTGTCCTTCCATAACAACAACTACAACAGTCCACTTTTTACCTTTAGAGATCCTCTGTGTTGGTCCCATGCTTTTTTGAATTCAGTTACTGTCCTCATCTCTACTACCTCCACTGGGAGACTATTCCACGGATCCACTACTCTTTCCGTAAAGAAATATTTCCGCATATCACTCCTGAATCTATCTCCCTTCACCCTCATCCCATGTCCCCTCATCGCAGAACTTGCTTTCAATTGAAAGAGGCTCTCTCCCTGAACATTTATGCCACGGAGGTATTTAAACATCTCAATCATATCACCTCTATCCCGCCATGATGACGCTTAAATCTTTCTACTGGGTAGTGGTTTCTAAAGTAGTACCTTGCATCATGTAACTAAAGTTTGGGTTTTTCTTTCCTAGATGCATAACTTTGCACTTCTCCACATTAAGGGGTATGTTTACTAAAACCCCGCTAATGTGCGAGCCGCGGTAGTGTGCGGGTGCCATATAAGGAGTGGGCGTTTCGCACTGAAAAAGAAAATCCGTGAGTGACAGATGCGCTAAGGTGCACGGCGCCCATGTGCACCCCGCACATTAGCGCATGAGATTGCTGCGCGTGAGGCACAAGTGGCGCGCTGATGTGTAAGCAGAAGAGTAGAGCCACAGCACAATGGTGTAGGGATCAAGGGTTCTCTCCCCTGCAGTGCCCAATGAACAAGGCTGTATGAGGCATTACATATTATGGGGAGGATGGATGTAGGAGGCATTTCATGTTTATTTTAATTAGCACTACTAGCAAACGCACTCTCAAAGCGTGTTAACAGAAGGCGCCCTATAAGGCACGCCATAGGGCACATTATAAAGTGCACTGTCTGCCACAGCACCCTAAAATGTCCCCTATAGGGCACCCTATAAGTTGCATCACAGGATAATGTATAGTGCACCTTATATGGACGGAAACCATAAGGTGCCCTATAGTGCACCCTATAAAGCACCCTCAGGGGCACCTTATGGGTACAGTACACTGAGGGTGGTTTTGCTGGCATCAAAATATGTACATTAAAAAAGATAATGCATTGGACAACTCTATCAAATAACCCCACTGTGGGTTTGAACCCATGACCTCTGGCATCACAGGCAGTGAAGTAACCATTGGGCTACAGCTGCTAGCAAGCCCCTGGCTGGCTGCAGAGAGCCTGCATGCTACCACACAGACAGTCTGCTGTGGTCACCAGGATAGGGTTAGCCCACCCGTACCCATGATGCACTGCACATGCAAATCAGCTGTCCACAGATGAACACAAGATGGGGAATGCACCCCTACAGCACCGCGGCCTGGTAGGGGGAAGTGACCATGTGCACCCACACAGAACCCGGCCTGGTAGGGGGTACTGACTGTGTGTTTTACTAGCACAGAGTAGCTACACACCGTCACATTGTGCGGGTACTGTGTTCACCTTGAGTGTGCGATGAGGCGGCCAGGGCCACATCCACAACACCTTCCATGGCTGAAAGAGGCCATGCTGGAGGTCCAAAGCAGTGTTAATGTTTCAGATACATAGTTTCTGCAGAAACACCTTGGATATCTCTGTCTGTTTCAATGAGGTGTAGCCCCCATGGACTCCTGGGTGGGCCATGCTCCACCACCCCCCTCCCGGGCCAAGGGTGGCAAACAGAGTCTCCCAGCAATAGATCCACATTGTACCTCCCTGCAAAGGTGGCAGTAGAGAGGAACATCAACCCCAGTCCTGTTGAGGCACAGACACCCCACAGGGCAGTCAACATAGCTCTATACAAATCCATAACACAATACCAGGCAGACATTAGGCCTGTATATGCTAAGCTGCACCCCACCACTATCTGATATTCTCCTGCAACACTCCATCAGAACACATACCAGCTGCATACCATCTGCTAGTTTGTCCATAGTGCATGTTCCCAATGGAAATGCATGCACCCAGAACTTGGATGTCAGCATACACAGCAAGCAGATAAATCAGTGACTGGGCCCCAAAAGAAAACTCATATCTATCACATGAGAGAAATACTATATAGCACTATGGGGGTGCCTAGCCATGCTGTGGTCACTGCACAGTCAGGGTGAGAGTGATCTCTCAGCAGGACATACTGAGGTCACCCTGTCTGTGTAGGTGGTGGCCGGGCACTAGAATGTCCCAGTCAGTGCCCTATGCCCTGTGCAGATGCACCCTGGCCAGGCCACCCTGTCCGGCCCATACCCATGGTACCTTGCTCCTCATTATGCACATTGGCAGCCCAATACTGGCAACATTGCTGGCAGTGTGGGCTATGGAAGGTGTTTGCAGCCACCACACACTGGAGAGACAGACAGCCACCCCCACACCTATGCCAGCATTGTGCTACTATAGAGGAGTTAAGCAGCCATACCCACCACACCAGTCCTGGGCACAGTACAGGCATGGATATGGTAAGCAATACTGTTGGGGGTCACTCCCCAGGGTGGTAAACACTGTCAGAGACCAGACCTGCAGCACACACGGCAGACATCAGAATGGTTGTTATGGTGGAGCTCATTGAGCAAACTGTGCTTAACGTAGGAATTGATATCTGCCAGTTATCATAGGAAACGTTTGATAGCTGTGTACCATATACCCAGGTGTAGGGTGGCATTGCTAAGGTATGCAAGTGCTAGTATTGGGAGATACAGGCAGGGCCCAATGTCCTGCCTCTCCAGGAGGCATTGGCCAATGAGGCCTGTGGGTGTGTGTGTGGGTGTGTCTGGCCCTGTTGCCTGCTGCTTTACGGCAGAGTTTCCCAACTCCAGTCCTGGTGTTCCAAACACTGTTCGGGTTTTCATGCTGTCCCTCATAAATATGCATGAGCTACATCTGCATACCATGGGGGTGGTGCATAGATATGCAGCACAGGCATCTTTATTAGAGGCAGCATGGAACCTGAATGGTGTGGGGCCCTCCAGGAATGCATTTGGGAGACTCTGCTCTAGGTAATGCGCCTGTTTATGGTGTCTGTGTTTGGTGTGGTAAAATATAGGCGTATTAACCATGCGTATGTTCTCAGCAATAAAGGTTTGTCCTTACTATCACGGTTTAGTTGTGGGAAAAATATGTGGACAGGATTGGCAGTAGCCCCAGCTGGCCTTTGAACCTGTGACCTTCTGTTCTTGCACACACTGTCTGTGTGCACTGCACCACCATGTTGCCACAGATCTGCTGCATTCCCTGGGGGGGTCCATGACTGTACATCCAACAGAGCCTGTCTGTTGCGGTGGACGGTGCCAGCCTGCACAGGCCTGGGCCACTGTCTGCTGTGGCTTGCAGCCACTGCCCCCTCCACCACCTGTACCCTTCCGCCAACATGCAGACATGTCCTTATCTGGGAAAAAGCAAATGACCTGATTGAGTTGTGGCACTCCAGGACTGAATTTGGGGTACTCGGCTGTAGGTAATGCCCATTGTTATGGTTTGTGTGCGGTGTAGGGTAAAATATGGGTGTTTGAATCATGCTTATATTCTCTGCAATACAGGAGTGTCTTTACTATCACTGTTTAGTGGTGGATAAAACTATGGGGACTGAGTTGGTGGGAGCCCCAGCTGGGATCTGAACCTGTGACCCTCTGGTCTTACAGCGGCTGGCTGTGTCCATTGCACCACACTGTGGCCACAGAGACAGTGTAGTCCCCGGAGATAGGAAACCTGGTCTGACGAGTCAGAAACCCTGCTCTGCACAATTTTATTGCTGGCTCATTCACCTTACATGGGGACAAAAGGGCAAATAAACCTCAAATTCACCTTGAAAAAATGGGGACAAAACACATAACCACACTGGGCAACATTGATATCAATGGGCAGCATTAATAACACTCCCAGGAAAACTCCAAAACACGAAATGAGTTTTGGAAGGGTCTATAGAGCGTAGACCCTTCCAAAAATCATTTCTTTTTCTGGGGGCTTTCCTGGGAGTGTTTTTTATTGTTGCCCATTGATATCAATGTTGCCCAGGTAGATTATAATTTATTAGAATTTTGTTGTGGTCATTTTCACTTTTTATTTGCAATTTTGTTCTGTGCACATGTATCACACTGCTCACGTTTTGTAGGTTTCCCCGATTTTGCTGTACATTGCTGACGGAAATGGTTTCTCTTCCCTTTAAATCGGCTCTAACGCGAGGTTTTCACTCGCGGTATTTTTTGGGTCTATTTTCAGCCCCGCTCCTGTGCGGGGAGCCTCTCCCCTCCCACTTTCCACCCATTGACCCCCGTCTCTCCGCCCCTCAGGGGCCTTCCTCCGCCCTCCGTACGCCTTTCCCCGCCTCTATCGCACATGAGCGCACCGCACACTTGCGCGAGCCCGTTAGTGTGACGCACACGTGTGCAGGGCACTTAAGAACACTTAAGTGCATCATTAGCGTACGCTACTGTGCGCCGCGCACGTGTGCGCGGTTTAGTAAACATACCCCTAAATTTCATCTGTCATTTGGATGCCCAGTCTTCTATTTTTTCAAGGTCCTCTTGCAATTTTTCACAACCCTCTGGGGTTTTAACAACCTTGAATAATTTTGTGTCATTTTCAGGATTTGATCATCTCATTCATTATTCCCATTTCCAGGTCATTTATGAATAAGTTAAAAAGCAGTGGGACCAGCAGAGCGGGACTCCACTATTTACTTTTCTCCAGTGAGAAAATAGGCCATTTAACCCTATTCTCTGCTTTCTATCTTTTAACCAGTTCCTGATCCACAATACTACACTGCTTCCAATCCCATGACTTTTTAATTTTGTCATGAGTCTCTCATCAGGGACCTTGTCAAAGGCTTTCTGAAAATCCAGTTACACTATATCAACTGACTCACCTTTGTCTACCTGTTTATTCACACCTTCAAAAAAATATAACAGATTAGTAAGACAAAACTTTCCTTGGTTAAATCCATGTTGGCTTTCTCCCATTAAACCATGACTATATACATGATCAGTAATTTTATTCTTTATAATGGTTTCTATCATTTTGCCTGATACTGATGTCAGACTCGCTGGTCTGTAGTTTCCCAGATCACCCCTGGAACCCTTTTTAAATATTGGTGTTGTTGCATTGGCCATCCTCCACTCTTCAGGTACTACAGATGATTTTAATGATAGTTCACAGATTACTAATAGTAGGTCTGAAATCTTGTATTTCAGTTCTTTCAATACTCTCTGATGTATACCATCTGGTCAAGGTGATTTGCTACTCTTCAATTTATCTAAGCACACAGGATTGACAACAAAATATGACTTAGGGGAGGAGTACAGCACCTCAACCCAATGAACAAAGTCAATGCCACATCTGAACCACTTTAATACCTGAAACAAATATGGCCATTCCACACAGTCAAATGCCTTTTCAGCATCTAAAGATAATACAACTGCAGGACTGCTCATTCACTGAGAAAGCTCCAACAAGTTATGAAAGAACCTTCAGTAAATCTCCCTCTAATGAAACCTCTCTGCTGTTGTCCATTTAGACAATAAATTATCTTACTAAGGGGCATGTTTACTAAACACCGTTGCTGTGCGGGTTCCCGTTAGTGTGCGGGTGCCATATAAGGAGTGGGCGGGCCAGCCAGAAAAAAGGAAAAAACGGACCGTACCTGTGCGCATCGCGCTAATGTGCGGGTCCCACATTAGCGCGTGGGAAGGCTAAGCGGGGCGCTGCCAGGCACATAGAAGAATACAGCCGTAGCACAATGTTGAAGACAAAAATCAATGGTGCAGGGGCCATGGGTTCAATCCCCCAGTGTGCGCAACCAAAGAAGGCAGGGTGAGGCATGAATATTAATGGTAAAATATCATTTTAGGAGGTATACCACATTAGGGCGGCTGTCGGTGTTGCGCTGTTACGTTTTTGCGGCAGTAATTAATATGTTGCGTTATGAATTTCGCTGTAAAATCTGTGGTGCATTAGGCGGCGCGCTGTACGTCGCTTGCGTTACGTGCGTCGTTAGGCTGTGCGCGGGACATCTTTTGCGTATTGTGAGGCAGTAGGTGGTGCTGTGTGAGTTGTTGACGGCATGAAGCGGTGGGAAAATATCCAAACACAGGACCCGAGACGTAGCACAATGGGGAAGACACCAACCAATGGTGCAGGGCCCACGGGTTCAATACCCCATTGTGTGCAATACAGAAAGGCTGGCCGAGGCATAACTAGTACTGCTGGACAAGAAAGTTGCTGGAGGCACACTAATTTTGGCCGTCACCAGGCGTCGCGCGGGTAAGTTTTTGCGGCAGTAACTAATATTGATCCACATTATGCGTCTCGCTGGCAGATGTGGGGGTCGTGAGTTGATGCGCTGGAAATGTGGGCGGCATCGGGCGTCGCGCTGTTACGCTTGTGCGGGTCTGGCAGCAGTAGGCGTCGCGCTGTTAGTTGTGAATGGCATAAGGCTGTGCGCAAATGTCCATACACAGGAACTGAGCCGTAGCACAATGGCGAAGACATTAACCAATGGTGCAGGGGCTATGGGTGCAATCACCCAGTGTGTGCAAGCCAACAATTCTGGCTGAACCATGCCTAGTAATGTTTTAAAAAATATATTTAGGAGGCATACCACATTAGGGCGGCTGTCGGTGTTACGTTGTTGCGCCAGTAATTAATATGTTGCGTTATGAATTTCGCTGTAAAATCTGTGGTGCATTAGGCGGCGCGCTGTACGTCGCTTGCGTGTCGTGCGTCGTTAGGCTGTGCGCGGGACATCTTTTGCGTATTGTGAGGCAGTAGGTGGTGCTGTGTGAGTTGTTGACGGCATGAAGCGTTGGGAAAATATCTAAACACAGGACTCGAGACGTAGCACAATGGGGAAGACACCAACCAATGGTGCAGGGCCCACGGGTTCAATACCCCATTTTGTGCAATACAGAAAGGCTGGCCGAGGCATAACTAGTACTGCTGGACAAGAAAGTTGATGGAGGCACACTAATTTTGGGCGTCGCGCGGGTAAGTTTTTGCGGCAGTAACTAATATTGATCCGCATTATGCGTCTCGCTGGCAGATGTGGGGGTCGTGAGTTGATGCGGTGGAAATGTGGGCGGCATCAGGCGTCGCGCTGTTACTCTTGTGCGGGTCTGGCAGCAGTAGGCGTCGCGCTGTTAATTGTGAACGGCATAAGGCTGTGCGCACATGTCCATACACAGGAACTGAGCCATAGCACAATGGCGAAGACATTAACCAATAGTGTAGGGAGCATGTCCCCAATCACCCACAGTGTTAGTCCACAACGAGGCATATGTTTAGGGGTGAGAGAACCAATGTTCAGCATAAGGCGTTGCGTTGATGGGCATGAGGCGGTGAAAAATATCCTTTTGGAGGCACTGTAATAGTAGCCTGCAGAAGTGGCGCATTGATGGGTATGCACAGGAACAGACCCACAGCACAATGATGATGACACTGACCAATGGTGCATTGATCAGGGGTTGTATACACGGCTGTGCAGAAATAGAAAAAGGCTGGGTGATGCATCACCTGTCCTAGGTAATATTGCCACATGAGGGGCATGAAGTTATTGCCCACATAATGTGTAAGAGGCAAAAGGCGCTGTGCTTATATCAGAGCCAAATGAACAGAGCCACAGCAGAAGGGTTAGCACACTGCCCAATGGTGCTGGCATCATGGGTCCGATCCCCTGCTGTGTTCAATGAATAAGGCTGGTTGAGCCATCACCTGTCATGAACTAGGAGCTATGTAACCCTCAATTGTATGTACTACTGATAGCAAATGAACTATGGAAGTACTGTAATAGCAGGTAATGCATAAGGTGCCCATCAAGGTACCTCAGAGGTCAAATTGTAGCGTACACTCTCCACAAACGAAACACACAATGATGTGTATAGGGTGCGTTTTGTGTGCCGTAGGAGGCAGGGCATTGACCAAACACAGTCAGTGCTAGTACCATTGTGTATTGTAATGTATGGAAATCCAAAGTAGGTGAGCAGACATGCAAGATGGAACAGCAGTGTAGCAGAATGGTCATGGCACTGACTGAACGTGAAGGGGTCATGTGTCAAATTGAGCAGTGACTAAGCCTGGGTTACCTACATCTGCGTACAGCATGCAATTGGACAGCGATCTGTGTTGCCAGCTAAACACAAGCCCACCCCAGTGCACAGGAGTATGTCACCCTTTAGGGTGTCACTGAATGCACATCATAAACCACCATTTCAGTGATGGCGAGTTCACATATAACCCAAACACTGCACAGAGCTGAAAGGAAACGTCAAGCAGAACGACAAGAACCACAGACAGCACATGTGCTGCAGTACAATAATGACATCCAGGACATGTGGCATCTACATAAATACACACACAAATTGGGTCTAGCTGGAGCTATGTACAGAGTGATGCAAATGTAACATCCAATCATGATCGTGTGCGACAGACAACGTGAAGATGTGTCCAGCAGATGCGCCTGAAATAGCACAACAGGTGAAATCTCATGATGATAGTGGACCAGCGGTTATAGGCAGAGCACACACACACGAGCCAACCATGGAGAGATGAAATGCAGGAAGGTGTAGGAGTGCAGGATGGCTTGTAGCAGCATGCACATCAGGGCAGGATGACACAAGAGCTGGGAGTCAGAAGATGGACAGAACCATGGGTCAAAACTCAGATGAGGGTACAATGTGCTTACATCACAAACCTGCCAACATCTGGCCGCCAAAAAAATGGAAACGACATCTGCACGACAAGCAGACACAGCCAACAGAACAGAGATTAATCACACCGAGGACCACTCCCAAAAAACAAAAAGCAACCAAAGGTAGCACAGAACAACAACTTCCACGTCATAGCAAAGGCTGCATTCACAAGCAGTCAAGCCACCCACACAGCACGCGTGCTGGTTGTAAGGACAGGCAAACCCACAGGAGAAAGCGGGAATAAATGCACCTGGTGATCTGCTGTGATCAGATCACATCACATATTGTATATGGTACCAGCGACACATGCACACACACACAAGGATATGTTATGCAGTGGATACAGCATGCAAAAGGAACAGAACACATCACCCCAATTGTAAAGGACCCACACATACCCCTACTTGAAACACTGACTAAATGCAAAGCCAACCCACCCACCCACCAATCAAACACAGAAACACCAAATCACAACCCAACAGTAATGAAACGCACATGGAAGAACTACCAGACCAGACGCTTCCAAAGGCTTCAATGTACCTCTGAAATTTAACTAATGCCTGTAATGGACGTGACATCTAGCGTCCTAACTGTATGCCTCCTCTTTACGCAAAACCCTACCAAGCAGCCCCGGAAATAAGACAGGCCAAATAACTTCTAGAATATAGCTTGAAAAAAAGCATTACCAGGAATCCCCCAAACCCCCACACATAATCAACCCTAGACGAATCAGACACTGTTCACAATCTGTCAATGTCCATAGCATGTCCTATGTGCCCTGTGGTCACCCTTAATGTAGCCTCCCTGGGGATGGCCCTGCCCTACCTGTAAACCCCACCCCTTGTAATGTAATGCAGATATGACCCGCAGAAATGTTGCATCAACATACACCTACATAAATGAATAAAACAAAAAAAACCCAGAGGAAAGTAAATAACCAACAAGGGCAGTGCTTGCTGTGTGGTTGAGCTGCCCAGCAATTGCGGACAGGATAGGAGCCAATTCAACATGAGAAAAGGTGCAGCACACACCTGCTCAACCTCAATATTACCACACCCCCAGGTGTAGTGCTGTGCAAACAACATTAAGAAAGAGACCCATGCAACAGCTAATATGTGCTGCCTTGTCAACACAGAGTGAACACCTTGCTGTACACTGACGACAGACAAGGGTGTGTGTAGAGGTGATGAAGCAGCTGTAAAATAATGTTTCCGTTTCCAGATATTCCATAAAAAAATACGATGTTGTGAGGCAAACTGCTAAGCACTGTGTGAACAAACATGCCCCCAACCATACACACAAACAACACACTGAGGGCAAGCCAAACATTACATTCCAAAGGGAGGGCCTGTATGGGGATGTGCCGCACTCAGTGATGTGCCAAATTGCAGACACATACACAGCTGTCATCAAACACCAATGTGAGCACAGGGGTCCATGGAAATTACCATCAAATCCGTAGACAAACGTGTAAATGTGGTCCATGAGTGGAGGAGCAGTCTAGTGTTCACATAAATGTCTTGCACACAAGGCAAACACGCACCATATCACAACAGCACACCATGCGCCCTGGGGCAAATCAGTGGAGGTACATGTGCAAGAAAAGCCAGGATTCCCATGGTCCCAAGGAGTCATGTGTGATGGAATGTTAAACATTGTAATGCATGTATGTCACAGAGATAAAGTACAGAAAGAGACACATGTCTGAACAATGAACATATTTATTTTTTCTAACACGTCTCATACATACCATACACAGTGTAAACAGAATTGCAAGGTGTGTCCCACCCTGGCAAATGATGGGAACACAGTCAGCAATGTCAAAATGCACATGCCATGCAAAGGTCAACTCAAGAGCAAAACATAATGGCACGAGAATAAATGTTCATCAGGTGCATGATATGCACTGTGTAGCAGGGCCACACAACACAGCAGATGCTGCATGCCCACAATGTGTCACACACATATGCGTGCATGTAGACAACAGGTGTGGCAGAATGAGAAACCAAAACACATAACATGTCCCCCCAAACATAGCCCTCATGCAACAGAGGAGGTCACCAAATTAAAAATACATATGCTGCCAATATGTTGTAATGTGACAAACACATCTGCAAGCGAATGTCATAACTCCCACATAATGGCAGATCACCACATCAGCAATGTGTCAATGTACACCCCAAATATTATCTCAAACTGACTGACTATATGCTAACAGGTAGCAGGGACACATGAACACAGAGTGAATACAAACCACAAAACAGGCAGAAATGTGTACACATAACACCATACAGGAGGCCCCCTTGCATTGTCTGTTGGTTACACAGTCGCTGGCCACATATAGCAGGTTACATGGAATGCAGATGTGTAGCACGAAAATGGTCACCCACAATAACACACCCCAAATACAATGTCCTAATGAGAGTGTGGTAAATGCAGGGGGTAACACAGGACTGTGCAGACGTGCAATGCAAGGCGTGGCCATACATGCAGAGTGTCATGTCTGAACATCAAACAAACACAATAATTAGCATGTGAATATGCAAAGAATGGCACATAATCTCACACTGCAACACACCGAGGTCATAGCTCCACATGTTGTGGCTCACAAACAGAGTCACTCTGATGCACAGCCACCAGCCGGACACTAACATGGTACTGTGATGCCACACATGAATGTAAACCACATTGCCGCCTACACACATCAATCAAGGATGTTGGTGGGCATGACCGTGTGTTATTGGAAAACATGTAGCATGTCCAGGTGTGTGGCAGGTGGACATAGACAATTGCAATGCTGAAACTGTTCCCCCCTGCAACAATCACGGCTGTATGCTACAGTTGAAATAAACAGATCAGGGTATCCTGAGTGCCATGTCACACACATGGGCCAAAGCTCTGCAGTAAACAACTTGTGAGGAATGTCCAAACGACACAGATGATGTCAGTCCCTGATGCGCAAACTGTACCAAAAGCAAAGGCTTCCTGACATCCAAAATATCACTTACAAAATTCCCAGGCAAACATGGGCGTGCATAGTAAAGTGTCACATGCCAATATGGCACAGTCCGAGGAGGTTCATCTGTGTCCCTGCAATCAGCAGGACTGTCAGCTACAGCATGGCACAAACTGTGTGCTGTACATGTCTGTCATGGTCAAACAAGCAGTCCAAGAGCAATAACGTCCAGCACAGGCCTGTGTTCCACTCACAGACGTCAAACATCAAATAGGATATTTCCCATTAAACAATAACATGGTGCACTGTCCCACAACAGCTGTTGGATGAGGAGACGAGATGCACTGGAGGAAATGTGTCCATAATGTCCACTGCCCTGTGCAAAGAAAGGATAGGTGTGGCCAATGTTAGTAACCCTGCAACAACACCACAAATTGCCACAATGCACACTGCACTAATGAAAGATTGAAGTGATGGAAATGCAAACATGACAGGATATGCACATCAAATAAAACACAGATGTGAAAGGAACAGTACATGTTGCTGCAGACACGGGTGTCACATGGAGATGGGTATGTTAAATACCATGTCACACAGGCATCTCACAGCTACACACTATATGCATCCCTTTTTGTGTACAGAGATGCAACATTACATGTCCATGAGATCAAATGATACCCCACAAAAGGTACAGCCAGATGTAATAACAATTAAACAAAGGTGGAATCTAACCTATGTGTCCATGATGTGTCCCTCATCAATCCCATCAACTGCTGCATATGTACACCAGGTCACAGCGAACGGAGACGATATCAGGTCAACCAGTAGAACCAACATGTAAAGTCACACATCAGGGATCTTCACATCATGCCTATGTCAGACAGAAAACAAATGTTGCTCAACACCAGTCCCACATAACACAGGACACAACTCTGCTCACCAGAAATGTGGGTGATGATGAATAGGTGAACAGCACTACTGTAGAGGTAACAAACCCCACAATGCCCCCCAGGTGCCCGCACCCATCAAAGCATATGACAATGTATCATGCATGTACAATGCAGCACCACATAAGCAAACCAATAAACAGCCACCAGCACAATATGCGTAGTACAATGTGACAGCTGAAATACGTGGCCTGTCGGTGCCCAAGTGCTAATTTGTGCACATAACGGTCGAGTGACATGCAAGGACACCCTGATGATGGCCTATTTAACTAAAATGGTGGAGGCAGCAGGTGTTGCTTCCGCAAAGCTAGCCCATCAAGGCCCACATGTGGATCTGTGGAAAATCTACCAGAAAACCCATTACAGGAAAAATACTGGTCACAACCGCACGTGGAGATGTGTGACAACAGGCAAATATGGGTAAGACCGGCACACAGAATATACGTGAACAACACCAGCTGCCAAATATGATACATAACAGGCTAGATGTTGTGCACCTGACATCACACACATACAATGTATCGGTAGTTCTACATACCCTGGACCCCAGCATTTCTGCTGATGTTCTGCCATGTGCTAATGACACACACCGACAGCACTGTCATCACGTATGTCCTGTGTAGTGGAAAGAAGAAACAACCTTGTCAGGTTCCAGCGCTGAACGCCACACTGCAACGTACTGTCCCCAGCTGTAATACACCAAAACATGAACCAACAACGGACTGTGCACCCTCACACTGCACAGATCTTGTACATGGGAGAGGCATCATGTACATGTGTGATGCAAATACCAAGGCCCCCCACATCCATCATATGCCTCCCCACCCTCCTGCTGTGCCACACACGTGCCAAAACAGGTGGATGGACACACCATGTTGGTGACGCATCCCAAGGTTCACACTATATGTCTGTGCCTCCCATGTTCAGACCAACACCCCCTCTCTGTGTGCAGTACCCTCCAATTTTGTTTTGAAGCACAGTGTAAGTACCTGTGTCACCTGGAAATATGCCTCAATACCACCTGTATACACTGTGTAGATGCATATTATGCATTGTACATCTCCCCCAGCAAAGAATAATGACAGTTGTGTGTTTATCATGTGATGAAATACATGGCAAGGGCAGCACCATGGCTCTCCACAATAACCACCATGTCTGCATGTCACCTTACCGTGATTGTTGCATGTTAACCCATTGTGTAACTGTGAGAAAGTTCAACCAAGGATAGGTTTGATGTCTCAATGCCCCAAATAACCCCCACATAGGTCTGTGTGTGTATGTGCATATAACATCCCTTGATAGTGTCCTCAAGGTATCTGTGTGTCTGTACCGTGCTATCCTGCCATACACACAGCACGTCCCACACGCATGAGGCAGATGTAGAGATACTATCAAATACATATGCCACCACTAAAATGGAAGACCCCATAAAATCGGAAGGGCAAACACATCTAGCGTCACATTTGCCTAATGAAATACACCCATTCAGCATCTAACCCACTGCACATCTGTATGTGTGTACATGTAATATACTGCTATGCATTACTCCACCACAAATGGACTGTAGCAATCATATGGCCCCCTGGCTGCCCACTGCACATGTCCACATAATTCACCATATCCATGCCTGTGACACCTGATGAGGCATACCTTACCACACACTGCGCTGCTGCTGCAGCAATACACGTGACACCTTGTCAGAAACACCATAGGAACGTTATCAGGTGCATGTGTACTGTGATATGTCTGACATATTGCATTGAAAATATCCAACATACAAACATAGCAAGCTGACAGGAGCAGAACACACACACACACAAACACCCACAGATTGCAGTACACAAACAAAGGTCCCGCATGAAAGCTCACCACAAACATGGACACCTCTATCACACCAAACCCCTAACCATCTGCCTGACCCAGGGCTCCTCACACACAATAACACCAAATAACTGTGTCTGGCCAGCAGTTGCTAGCACAAAAAACCACTAAATGGTACTGTGACCCCCAAAAGCTCTGAAAGGTGTAGCAACACCCTCTGACCCACAACACCAACAGCTGCTACTGTGCTCTGTCCACATTGTCCATCACACACCTCTGACGACATGTTATGATGGATGTTTAAGAAAAGGACAATGCAGTGTTGCATCTGAATGGTAAATGGTCCAAACATCACCCTTTGTAAACCTCACACGCATACAACAGCACATATATGTGGGTAGATGTGCAATACATACCAGTGAATCTGTCTGCAATCAATTGACGCCTGACCGATGTGCCTGCCTGTGTGTCACCACAGGCACGTACAGGGGGGCACGGTGGATCCTCCTCCACATCCTCATTAATCTCTGCAGGGATACCATGCCTGAGAGCAATGTTGTGCAGTATGCAACAAGCTACGATAATCTCTGCAACAGTCATTGGCGAATATTGTAAGGCCCCACCTGATCTATCCAGACACCTGAAGCGACTTTTCAAAACGCCAAAGGTGCGTTCTATGACTGAGCGGCTGGATGCGTGGGCCTCATTGTACCTCCGCTCTGCACGTGTCCGTGGTTGACGCACAGGTGTCAGGAGCCAGGGCCGACACCCATACCCTGCATCACCTGCAGAGAAGAATGTTGCATGTGAATGACTGAGCGCATGACACCATAAATTCACAGATGTATAGACGAGAGACATAACCCACAACACATCAGGACAGACATATTTTACATCACAATTATCCACCAGACCTAACAACTATTCTGATAGAAACACAACAAATGCCCTGTCAGGTCTGTAGAGACATGTCCGAGAACAACACAATCCCACCTTGTCCCCCCAAAAGAGTCCTATGTTGAGCACACGTCCCATGTTATGTGGCTCATGTTCTCATCACCGACACCATCACCACCAATGGTAGAGTACGCAATAAAAACACACATGACACATACAAACAATATATGTTTGCAAAGTAAAGAACACAATAATGTTTGCTGGGCCAATGTAGGCGCACACACACAACATGTTTGACTGTGATGTCAGCCAGGATGAACACAATATCACCATGACACCCCATGTCGTCAAAGGTCTCCATATCTACATATAGCAGTATAACTTAAAATGCTGTTGACCGCTGTCAACAAACCATCTCAGTAGACACCATGTCTACTGTACCCTCACCGTTCCATCCTTGTTAAGTTGTGCTCCACAGAATATGACATTGTAGGCCACATGATTTGTAAAACATCACAGCTACTGAGTATGACAACGTTCCTGTGTATGTCCCACCAATACCCCTACGTCTGGCCAAAAACATAGGCCCACGTCTTTGCAGTCAAATCTCCCAAATGATGAGTCACATCAGGAGAATCACGGACAATGACGCCTCAGCACTGCACATGTGCAGTGCGCAAAGGTAATGCTAACCCCAGCCCGGCCCCACCCCTGTAATGGCAGAGGACAAAAGCATTTGCACAGCTATGCAAAAATGTACACCCAATAGCAAAGGCAAGCAACATGCATCATATGTTGGCAACCCCCCCCTGTCCAGCAAACAACAGCTGACAGACCCATGAATGATTGAGTGTGTGGCCCTCACACGCACATGACACGCATTAGGAGCATGGATTGTAAATAACACACGTCTGACATGACCTAACACAGATACAATCTAAACCCATGCATACACAGGTGGGTGGAAATGCCCCCCCCCATCCCTGTGTGCAGAAGGTATACAGACACAGGTGCCAATACACACCCGACACACACATCTGAACAGTTGCATATGTTCCGTAACAACACCAGCATCTCCACATCACATATGGCTGTGAAACGGATGTGACATGGCTAATCATGTCCCCTGTTAAACAACGTCTACAGTCCTGTAATTATGTAAAGTCACAACAGTTGTCGGTTTGCTGAATGGGAGTTCATGTAGCTATAGCACAGTGGCCAATATCTGCAACACATGGGTAATGTTACGTAAACACATACATATATGACTAATCATCGAAGATATATATGGAGATACTCACCCAGCAATATACAGTCACCGTAATGTCCATCCTCAAATTCCCTAAATAGTGCTGAGCGATGCAGGATATAGGAGTCATGGGTGGACCCTGGAAACCTTGGGACCACATTCAGAATATGCAGATTAGCATCACATACAACCTGAACATTCAGGGAATGGTAGTGTTTGCGGTTGCGGAACACCACCTCCCTGTCTCTGGGCGGGACCAGGGCAACATGTGTGCAATCAATAGCTCCCATCACGTGTGGTATCCCGGCTAACGCCTCAAAGGCCTGGTCCAGGGTCTCCCAATGTTGCCTACTGTGGGGAAGGGCTATGTACGTCCCCACCCGGCTGACCATAGCACGCAGTACTTGGTGGAGACAGCGTGAGAAGGTGGGGCGGCTCATGCCACCCACTGCGGCCACAGATGACTGGAAACAGCCAGAGGCAAAGAAATGTAAGGCAGCAAGGAGCTTGACTACACCTGGTATGGCATGGGACCGGCTAGTCAGGGGCTCAAGGTCAGGTCTCAGATCCTCATACAGCCCCCTAATAGCCCTTGTGCTCAGTCGGTACAGGGAGATGACCTGGTCCTCACGCATGCCCTGGAGCTGGGCCCTGGGCCTATAGAGCCGCAGCTGCCGAGCCTGCACCTCAGTACGCCGTCTGTGCCGTCGCCGCACAGCACCTCTCTGGCCAGCCGCCGCAGCAGCAGGTCTGAGTTGCTGCGGGTCTACACCCATGCCCTGTGCCACAGCCCCATGGACATCATCTCCCCTGTCCAGCAACCGTAGCATCTGCCCACGTCTTTGGGCACATGCAACAACTATTATGTCCTCCATGTAAAGCCCTCTGTGACTACACAAGCACAAACACACAGACAAACACAGACACACAGACACACAGACACACACACTTGCCCAAACACTGCACAAATGGCAAACCACCACAAACATCAAAGACAACAGACAACTCCCACAATATGGCTCACTACAGTTGCTCCCAGATTCTCCAAACAAACACACGCCGCGCCTACCAAAACACCCTCAATGTTGCTGACTGAGCACCCTCTTTTTATACAGTGTACAGTTATTTTCCGTTTTGTCGGTACCGCGCCCCGTGTGCGCAGTGCGCATGCGCAGGAGGTCACGCATCGCCGCCTGTCTGTGCGTGCCGCGCATGTGCAAGCGTTGTCACGTGTGCGTGTGTATGACTGCGACGCGCATGTGCCAATTGGGGCGCATGTGCGTTTGGGTGTGCGCGGAGCCCATGTGAACCCCGTTACGCATGGGCGTATGCGTTTCACCAAAGTCATGATGCAAACACAAACGGTCATGCGCTAAGAGTGGCGCTTGCGTGTCGCGCAAGCACCTTAAAAGGCCAGCGCATGAGCATGCGCAATTCAACACAGGCGCGTCGCACAAGCAGCGCCGTCGCCGACGTCCTGCTGCAAACAAACGCCCACGCGTTAAGAGTTGCGCCTGCGCATAACGCACACAACCATAGAGCGAGACGCATGAGCATGCACAATGAAACACAGTCGCGTCGCACAAGCAGTGACGTCACACAGTGGCGCATGCGCAACGTATGCACCGTCCACAAAACTACAAATGCACCCAAACGGAAGCAAAATGTTGAGGGTTGGTTGAGGAGTCAGAGCGAGTGTATACAGAGTTGATGTACGTGAGAGGTGGTGTAGTGAGAGGTGGGTCAGTGTCATTTGGGTAGCCACATTTTCCCGTGTTGTTTGATAAGTACCCATATCTGTAGTCTGTCATTGTGTGTGTTACCTTGTCTGTGTATTGTGTTAGTGACTGTTCTGTTCCTGTGCTGTGTGCCTTGTGGTGGGGTCGTGGTTGCGGTGTCTGTCCCGTGCCTGTTGTGGGAGGGGCGGAGGGGGTGAGGTGCAGTGGGGAGGCGAGTGGTGAGGTGAGTGGGGAGCAGAGAGGAGGGAGGAGGCCGATGGAGAGACAGACCCGAAGCCAGCGGGGGAGGGGGAGTGACAGGGAGACACACAGGGGTACAGAGAGAGATAGGGAGCCAGGGACAGAGACAGAGAGGGATAGAGAGAGGGATAGGGATAGGCAGGGAGGGACACAGACAGAGAGGGACAGAGAGAGGGGCAGAGGGAGGCTGAGGGTGGGGGAGGCTGAGCCTGGTGTATTTGCGGGTGAGGTGGTGCCGCCAGTACCACTAGAGGCAGGGCCTGCGGGGACTGAGGGACCTGTGGAGGTGGGGGCAGTGCCAGGGCCATCAGTACCTGCACAGCCTGCTCCCAGCAGGCACACAGGGAAGAGGAAGCGTGTCCCTGTGTCTGAGGCTCTCAGGAGGAGGGCATTAAAATTCACAGACGCTGAGAACCACAACCTCCTCTCCATGGTCCTTGAAAATTACGAGGTTCTGTTTGGCCGACAGAGCACAAGGACAGGCACAGCAGGGCGTAACGCGGTGTGGGAGGCGGTCCAGCGAGGGGTCGCAGAGGCAGGGGCCCCCCACGGGACATAGATAGCCTGAAGAAAAGATATTCCGACATCAAAAGAGGTGTACGGCAGCACCTCTGTGCCGAAACAAAACATGCTAGGGGTACAGGAGGAGGGGGCCCCCTGCCAGCCATGCTGACGCCCCTGGAGCAACAGCTGGCCGAACGCCTCGGTCCGGTCTACACCTATGGTCTGCCTGCGCTGCTGGATACTGCAGATCCACATGCAGGTAAGTATGTCATGCATATCCATCACATCGCATAACCCCCCTGAGATGATCAATGTGTATACAGCTGACATTTGCAGATGCACACACATACCTATCTCCCCATTCCAAGGATGTCGTTAGCCTTGTGTCTGAGGCTGTGTGCACACCCCATCATACCCTATGGTGGCCAACACATAGACACAGTGCGAACACTATGTCGGTAGACGTGAGGGTCAGAGATGTTTTGCGCAATGTGTCTGGGGTTGTTTCCCTGAGGGTGGAATGATAAAGCGGCCCGTGTAATCATATGTAGATGGTGATTACTGTCTGCCACCACATGGTGGCATGGAACAGTTGTAATGGAATGTATATTTGCCAGGGTAGGGGCGAAGGGGAATGGTCACCACAAATGCAGTATACGGAAATATACATCCACACTGTATTTAACAATCCGTCATGTGTTCATGTTTTACAGAGTATTGTAAACATGGGAAACACACTATAATGTACCTGTACTGTAACCCAGTTACCCAGCCGCGTCATGTGACCCTTGTCAGGATCACTGACGGCTGGTACACACACAGCAGATGTATGAGGATAGTGGAGGAACATCCAGGCCTTGCCGTAACAATCCCTGTCAGTCTGACACGTTCTGCAAACCCTTTGTCATGCAACACAATCATTGACCATTGGGAAGCCAAGGGTATATCAACCACGAGGGTTCCCCATGATTGCACAAACCTCTGGCCATGTCTGTCATCCGCATCTATGGGATCTCAGAGCTCATTACAGGGTAACTATGGCGTCAGTACAGCTGGACTGTTTGCAGGGCTCACCCCACTTTGACAAGGGTATTGCTGGCAGATGTCAGATGTGGATGACACATGATGTTATCTGTGTCTACACATCTCTGTCATGCATTGTTGGTACCCCTCTCACACCTGTGTGTGTATGCAAGTAGTGGATGACACTAGTTAATATTATGTGGCGTGTCCGTGAACCGTGTCTCACACGTACGACACTCAGATTCCCCCTGGATCATATCCCCTCCATAGAGATATGTTGTTTAACGTACACAAGAGTACATGGTACATCTCACAGATGTGTGTGGATATATTCTGGGTATGTCCCAACCCACGTCAGCCTGCATGCACCCGCCCTCTCAATGTCTGCCTGTAATTAGGTGAAAGACAGTGGTCAGCCAACCGTGCTGCTACTAGAAACTGTCACTGGGATGAGGGACACCATGTACCATGTCGTGGGGAGTCCACGCATATTTGTGCCCACTCTGTCCACCCCCCCATGGGTCAGCTGTTCCCCCCAGAGGGCCGGACACCATTCCTGTGTCTCTCACTGCACACACACCTCACGTTTTCCGGAATGGTCTTGCCAGTCACAGGATCACCCTGCAAAACTGCTGGTGTGTTTGCAAAGACCGTGCCATATGAATTCTGCTAGCCATTGCTTGCCCTAATCAGCCAAATGTTACAGCGAAATGTGCATGTCCCTGGCCTTCACATTGTTTCACATCCCCATCTTCAGCTCCCCTGGCTCCCTGCCACCCACCCTCTGTCACTCTGTCTCTCTGTGTTTAGCAAGCTGCCCCTGCATCGGGCAGTCAGCCCCCTGATGTGCTGTGGTCCATCAGTGTCCCAGTCATCCCCCTCTCACAAGGTGATGCGTGTTAGCTGATTGGACATGTGTTCCGTGTTGTAACTATATAAAAGGGTGCATGCACCTGCATGAACAGAACCTTACACCTGGACGACATCTGTCCACATGGACGTTGTGTGTGCAATCATGTCACAATTCCCCCCCCCATGTCACACCACAAAAACACCACAAGATGCAATACACAGAGGGACAAATATGTAGCTGTGTGATACACAGCTGTCATGTACCCTACATAGGCTATGATTTGCTGCCAGCCCCATGGCCAATGACTATCCTGACGGGGCCCCCCCCCCCCAACGTATCAGGGATAGTACATCCTTAACACACATCCCATACAACTTCTGAGCGGGTAGGTTTAACAGGACTAGGGATCGTGGGGATCATGTATCTGTGGCATGTGTAGAGGTAATGCACATACCCATTCACTTGCAATCTGGCTCAGTGCTATCACCCTCCCCTACGTCACACTCACACATGTACATGGCCAGTCAAATGTGGTGACATGTGACTGTTGGGGGGGACGGGGACAGCACAGAGTATGGGTGGTGGTGCACCATGGGTAGCCTAGTATCCACACCTGCCAGTACAGCAGGCAGACAGTACAGCAGTGCGGGCATAGATATTCCCTGACACATGTTATGGGAAATGTCCTGGCCAGGTGTGTCAATACACGTACTAACATGACCGAAGGGCAGATGTGTCACCCTTCCCCTGACCCTGTGGCTGCAGTAACACATGACCTGTGCTCTGATGATGACATATGTCCACCATGAGACATGTTGTGTACCCTCTCAGTTGCAGCTAGCCCTGTATTGGCGTGTTTATCCATGGCCCCCACCTAGGGTACAGGGAGACATCCAACATGTGGTACACATCCCAGCAGTGTGTGACACTGTTCCAGACATGTCATGGAGTAGAAGCCCCTAAACAACTGCACCATCACTGCCCTATGTCATCTCATCTGTCACTGTGCATTTGTGTGTGACTGTTTCCTGTTTATCTGACATACTCTACGCACACTGCTACATGTGCCTGTCAATTGTCTCAGGATCCTCTGCAGTGGTATCGTCCTACATTGTAGGTTCGTGGAAGGTACATGTAGCACTGGGGAGACAGTATGTCCCATGTGAATATGCCGTGAGCAATGGCATGCACACCCAAACCTAGACTGTCAAGGATGGAGTACCTGTTGGTGCTGTGTAGCCCTGTCAGCACATACATTACACACATGGGGTGTGGGATCGACTGCTGAATAGATGGCCATATGAGGATATAGTCAAACCTGGAGGCCACACAGGGCATGCACGGCTGACTCCCAGACCAGTTTTAATGACACAGGTACATGGTTTTGGGCGATAGGTATGTGGGTATGTGGGGGCTCTGTATGTACCACACATTCAGGGTACTCTGAATATCACATATGGGTGGTCTGGATCACACACGTAGATGTTGCTGTACAGCTTACACATATGTATTTATCTGTGTGTGCACACAATACAGGTGACTATAGTACATTGCCGACACATGTGGAGCAGGAGGAGGAAGAGGAGGAGGAGGAGCTGGAGCAGGAGGAGGGGGAAGAGGAGGTGTGGCACGCACCTGGAACAGAGAGCCCTGATACGGTGGTTGATGTGGGGAGTAGTCGCCAGGGGGAGAGGCCTGGTCCCCGGGAGGGTCACATGGGACCTCCACGGAGCCCCACACCACCAATGTTGTCTGCAGCAGGATATGCTGCAGCAGCACCAAGGCGCAACGAAACTGGCGAGGATGTGCTACTACATGAGCTGCGTGCCCGTGGTGCTGCATCGCAACGCGACAATGAAGGTGGGTAATTAACATTCCTTCCATTAACCATCACTATGCTGTGTGTACATAGGCTCACAGATGTGCACCCTGGGGCGGGCCTGTCAAGGTTTAAGATGCCACACAAAGACACTTGTTGTTACAGAAGCTATCTTTGTGACACACATCAGCGTGCACTATGTGCAACACAGTGCTGGCATGGGAATCAAAGTGTGAGCCACACATGCACAGCATCCTATATATCATGACACACAATTGCTGTGCCGGACCAGTACCAGCAAGCAAGCACTGTGCCACAGGGTATACATCCCCTATGTATACTGTGCAGTGTGTTTGCCCACACACCTGTGCACAGCTAAGAGGGAGATGTGGAGGGGGCGTGGCCACCACACACAAAACACACACACACCTCTAATCCATCTCAGGGGTGTGTATGTGGTGTATGTGACAGCATACCCTCTACAGCTGTGATATGCGTGTCCACATTACACATTACACATTTGAGTTACCTAATCTTTGTGCCTTTGTTGCCCAATGACACTGTTACACACAGCCTGACAGCCAAGAGAGTGTGTACAGCTACAGATGCAGATGTAACAGTACTGATGCGTCAGGTGCCTCTGTTTGTGAGGGTACACAAAATGGTGAACATATAACAGGAAGGTCTAGGCCCCCTGACTGTAGCACACCCATGTGCCATTGCTACATTGTGACAACTGTACCGTGCAGCAGCGCAAATCAGGGTTCACATACACAGGCGGGACATATGTGTGATATGCAACGTGATAATGGCCCCATCCCACATAGGCTTTATCAACAGGTGTCCACACAGCATCATAGACGACATTATCGTGTACAGTGCCTCATACACACAGAGAGCACTATATCCACACTGGACAGGATCAGATGTTCCTTTCCCCTGTTTTTGGGGGGCAACACGCCCCTGCGGTCACCTGAATGCCCACAACTAGGGTTGGCTGTGTGACATACAGCCAGAGTGGCGACGCTGTCCCGCACATGTATATTCCTAATGTACAGTCGTCTGAGGCGGATGGCCATTAGGGTCTATACGCCAAATTACGTGTCCTTGCATCAGCATTGTGGATGAGGCCATCAGGTGATGTGGCTGGGGGGGACATAAAGTGAAGTCCAAACTGTATGGCATCACACAGGTAACCTGTGATGAGGCCAAGTTGCGTTTTGGGGTCAGCAGCTACACAGGCAGACCCGGTATAGGTTCCCCTGACCCCAAACAGACACAATATCCCAAATCCCAAACCTACATCCCCAAAAGGAAACGTTAAGCTGCGACAGCAACAGACTATTCAGCACCCTCCTGACATTGCAGATCCAGACAGTTCACGTGAAAAAAACAGTTCGCACTCACGGTAACATGCCCATTCAAACATGTATGTACAGTTGCGCTCATCCGCTGGGGAATACCTTGTGATGCCATGTGGCATGGTAGTCAGGTCGATGAACAGCAGTCTCATACAGGTCCAGCATGTGAGCAATGGCTGTATGGACAGGTCAGGTTGTGCTCACCTTCCCCTGGCGTCCACAATAGCCTATAGACGGCAGACACACATTCCATATTTTGACCCACCACACCCACTACAGATGCTATACATTGGCCCTGGCAAAGGCACATTCCATGACATGACCAGGGGATACGTACGTTCGTGTGCCAAATGCAACTGCTAGCTCACCCTCTGTGCTGTGCGACGCAGGGGCTGGTATACACCCAGGGACATCTGGCCTGTGGCTTGGTGTGAGCAGACTGCTCATTCGCCCACTAGGGATTCCGTCCTCCCTCTTGACATATCTCACAGACACATGCCCTCTTTCCCCTGAGGGATCATACATAGGTGACGTGTGTTGTAACGTGAGTCCTCACATCATTCCATTCCTAGGCCGTGGAAAATGTTTTGCCCCATGCCCGTGGTTTGGACGGTTGGTCTCCAAGTGACAGCTGTAGTACCTGGGATCCTCACACATTTCATTCCCCCTCTGACCCTGGTACTTGCATTGTAGGTTTGGGTTATCCACCTCGGGATACCAAGATGTCTGAGCCCTGCATTGCTGTATCCACTACTGGACTACGCAGCATCCCTGTGTCATAGTGCTCACCAGGCTCTTGCCTCCACAGCACATTGTCTCGTGGTTGGTGTATGCCCTGGGCTACCCTCACCTGTCGACTGCCACAGTTGAGATGCCTGCCATGTTGCCGCCCTCACAGTGTACACCTTCTGTCACCCTCCCGTGTTTGTGGCGACTGGGTGTGCCTGTAGGCTAGCATTGGATGTGTTTGTTTGTGAGCTATGTTTCCCTTGGGATGTATGCTTAGGTGAGCCATCCCCCAAGTACGGGTACACCGTTTGTCCTCTTTCCTACCCAGGGCTGTGTGTCAGCAGGAGCAATGCAATATGCAACACTGCTGTCTGCATTTGGATGGATGCTAATATTGCACCGTGGAACAACACATGTCAATAGGGCCCGTGATGTGATGTGACCCGCTTCACACCTCACCCCTGCCTTGCCTGCTGCCAGGCACAATCAGGGATGGCCCACTCTCCTATATCCAGGGCTGAACACACTTATCTGAGGCCTGTCACTAGCATTTGCATGCCTAGCATACCCCTGTACATGTACGTCTGGAGTCTGGGACCCTGTGCAGCAGCAGGACTACATCACCGTGGCCCTTGAGGGCACACAACATGGGCCCCAAGGTGTACATGCACTGTTTTCTGCCCACTGGGGTCACCCCCGGGAGGGGTTGGTGTTGTGAGAGAACCTTAGCTGTCACCCACATGTGGGAGTGTTGGGTCAGCCCTGGGTATGTTCTGGGAACCGCTGTTCACACCCCATCGCACATTGTCATGAGCACTGCACTGGTCACATGGCCGGTGTGTGTGTGTCCATCTGCTCGACCCCAACGTTCCCTGCCTGTATGCATCCCATATCTCCTACTCATTGTGTATCCCCTGGTGTTGTTGCAGTCAGTCGCACACCCTCCAGCCACCCACACAATGTACACTTATCTGCTGTCTGTCTCTAATAGTACTGGTACATCTGATGGACGTTGTCTAGTTCTTGCACACACAGTGTATCCGTGTGCCTGTGTCTCACAGCACGTTCTCAGACGGCTGCCTAGTGTGTGAACCTACCCAATCATGATGATGCATATATTCATATGATACATGAAAGGTATTGTGGGTAATGTAGTTCATTTACCACAAACACAGCCGGAGACAATACCTTTGTTGTGAAACCAGTGGTAAAGCCAATAACCAACGTCTTATATTGATGGGGTTTAATTCACCCAGCACAAGTATGCTTGGTAGCATATAAATGAGGTTACTTGCGTGCAGTATTTAAATTGATAACATAAAGTCACAAATCAACTCATGAAAACAACCTTCACCCTGTCAGGCAATTAGCTAATGTTTTCCTAGCAAAGAATACCAAATGAAAGGTCACAAATAATGAATACACCTTGCTGCTTAGGTTAACCTCTGCTTATGTCCCACACAGATCCTGCAGTGATTCTCTCCTTGCTCACACACACAATTAGGTGCAGCTTTCATTAATATCAATTCCCCAGCTGAAAACCTTGAGCTGGCTGGCTGATACTGTGTGAGGCCATATCCTGCTTTAGGAACTGTTCGTAGTGCAATAAAGAACAAGGTTAGGTTTCTTTGTGATGGCTGATGTGTTTCCTCACAGAGAGCTAGCAATCGCACTTTGATAGAGAACACTCCATGTAAACAATAGTTTCATCTGCTGTGATTTCCCCCTCATCAATAAGCATAGGGTGACTATGCACAGATGAGTCTTTCAGTAGGGAACTATCAAGAGAATGCTCATTGCCCTGCTGCCATTCACTATTAGAGATAGGGTCGGGATCAGTGTTCATACCTGAACCGCCCTTGCTGCCATGGTTCCTCTCTGTATAGCCTGGCCAGTATGTACTCCAGTTCTTATGTCCAGCCTTCCAATCTTTATCCCTGGACACTGGATCTCCTCTCACATACCTTCTGGCATAGGTCCTATGGTCCCTTCCACGTGCAGTCTTCTCTCTCACCAGTAGCCACAGGTGATTCCTATCTCTGCCACTCCATTCCTCTGGGTGACCCCAGTCCAATGGTCTCTGCTGGCACTTGGAATACCTCCCAGTATAGGTACTGCCTTGGACTCTCCTAGATCTCTCAATGGCCTTTCTGCTCTTCCTTCCAGAGGGTTTCCTTCCTTCTCTATCCGTTTGGCTTGGCTTCTGCTTCTACAGGTGATGTTGGAACCTGTAGCCCTTGCTGTAGCTGGGCTGGAGCTTGTAGCTGGGCTGTAGCTTGTAGCTGGACTGGAGCTTGTAGGTCTTGCTGTAGCTGCTATCTGTAGAATAAGCTCTATTGTTATGCTGTCTTGATGTGTGCTCCTCCCTATCACAGCGCAGCTGTGCTGAATCAGGCCCTGCCCTTTGAGATGAGTGCCTAGGGATTACCTCATAGCTCTCTTGATTGAACACATGTATTCTCACTTCAGCCCCCCTCATGGATGCTGGACACCTGGTGCATTCTGGGACTGGTAGTCTTTTATGTGTGAGCTATGTGTTATTACCTCTACCAGGACTGACAGGAGTCTTGTTCAGAGTCACATCACCCTTTCTATAACTCCTACCTGAGCCATGATAGGCTTCCTTAGCAAAACGTACATGGTGTATGTCCTGTGTGTGGCCATGGACGACACCTTTGTGTAATGTTTCTATACATCAAAATATGTATCTCAGTAGTACAGTTTGTACCATGCAAAGGGTATTTGTGTGATATGTTTTGCCTAGTTCTGCTTGACAATTGTACCCGCCACAGGTAACTCAATGACCACCATCTCTTCCCCACACAGGCATTCGTCAGGAACTTGCAGCTATACGGCACAATGGAGAAAGCCTCATACAGGAGGTGGTGCTTCTGCGCCAACACATCCAAGATATGCCTTTTGGGAGGATGTGTGTGGCCATGGAGTGCATCCAAGCTGCCCTGGAAAGGATGGCACCACCGCCCCTGCCGCCCACACCGCCACCACCACCACCACCCACACCCCCGCCACAGGCACAAGATGACCGTGTGGGGCCAGCTGCAGGGGAACGTATTTTGCAGCGTGCCAGACGTGAGAGGCAGCGCCGTCGCCAATAGTGCAATACCTATTACTGTAACATTGCATACATATAAAGTCTCCGTCCAATGTTTCTCTCCTTTTTATAGCATAGTTTGTGTGCACATGCATGCCCTGACCATTACCTGAGGGGTTCAGATCTGGCCCGGTATTGCCGGGGTGTCCATACTGTCTTGTATTACTGCACACATGGCATTGCCTGCCATTTCATAACTGCATACGATCTGTGCATTGGCCCTTGGCTGCAATACACCAATGTTCACATAGGCCCAATGCCACATTTTGGGCAGCTGCAGGGTTACAACAACACTATCGTGGCCATTCCACGGTCACACCCCCTGATACTGTGCACATTGGGTGAGGCTCTGTGGCCATTGGCCCTGTCATTGGCAGGGGTGACATGCGTGTCCCGCCCCTCCATGGCACACATGTGTCAGAGGGACACATGGGTGTCATGCGTGTGTGCGATGCTGCTCTGCACCAGCAATTGTTGTGGGGACAGACACATCCCTGTGACATGACTGTTTAGGCGGGAGATATTAACAGCAACATGACCTGTGGTTACCCATGTCCCATTCCTATGCACACATGTTCATCACACAGCTACGCATGTGGTGCAGGTAACATTATGATGGCCATGGCCACGCTACATGTCCAACCAGGTGTATGGACCTTCCCATGCTTGCCTACATGTTGTGTGGTGAAGGTACACACGTGACCAGTGAGGCAGGTTCAAAACATGTTTATTATGAAAAACTAACACACAATGGCCAACATGCCCAACATAAACACACGCATGAGGTGGGGGCGGGGGAAACACAGCGCAGCAGAGGGCACATAGGGGCATCACAGGTGCCAGCCGTGGTACCTGTAATGCTGTTCGGCAGGTGGCCATCGGGATGCCAGATGCACCACATCACTGGCCACCTGCCGAACAGCCCCAGTCAAACACTGCAGGGCGTGGAACACGACACGGATGTCGTGTCGTACGTCATCCAGGGCCATGCACACATCGTCGATACACCTGCCAGCACACAGACACACATTGTCTGTGGTCTGTGTGCTGGCATGAGCATGAGGTGTACCAGTGGCCCTGGGTGACGCACGATCGTGCTCACGTCCGTGCCGTGCAGACGCCTGCAATGCCGGACTGGTGCCCCGGTGGCCCTCTGCTGGGCTGTGTTCCCCCCCAACCAACTCCAACCCCTCCCCGCTCCTTCCATACCCACCCCCCACCCTCCCTGCCCACACAATCACCCCAACTCCCCCCTCCCTGCCTGCACCCCTGCCCCCGTTGCCCCTCTGTCCTGCACCCCCCTCTGTCCCATCCCCATGCTGCCCCTGGTTAGGGGTGTGCCTGCTGCCATCTGCCTCGTCCTCTCCCACATCACTGGAGGAAACCACCACCACATCTGCCCTCTCTGGTCCTGGATGTGGCTGCTCCATCCCACCAGGCTGGTCGTCCTCCTCCTCCACCTCCTCCTCCTCCTCCTCGGTTGTGTGCCGGGTGGTGGGCCTCCGGAGACTGTGGGCAGAGGTGTGTGGCGAGGCGTCGCTGGCATCACTGTCTGTGAAGGATGACATACATCAGGTGATGTCCATGTGTGTCACATACCAAATATGCAGATGCAGGTGGGAGACAGGCTGGTGGCCCTATGGCACACCTGAACCTGTGAGTTGCCCATTCCAATACTCACCATCGTGGTGGTGCTGGCGCTCCCTGCAGGCACGTGTGAGGAACTCCGGGTGGAATTTGCGAAGTTCGCGCCCCTTCTTCCTCAGGTCCTCCACCTGTGGATATGCAAAAGTTGTCAGGTGTCAACACATACCACCTGTCACTGGGGCTATGGGTGAACATACGTTGACTTGTCTGGCCCACACCATGCTTCTCCCCCACCCCTGCTGTTTGGGGCATATAGAGCATAGTAACCGACCTCCAGCAGTCAGTCCCTCCCACATGTGCAAATAGGTTAGCACATAGGTGTCACTGCCGTATGACATGAGCATAGCTTACATCCACCTGCACTGTCATGTAGGGCATCACACATCAGCATCACAAAGTGACTGCATGCTGCTCCTCACCCATATCCTCACAACAACCTGTCAGAACGGTGGACTGGTGGGGGTGACTGTGAGAGACAGGGGTGTAGACGAGTGGCCATAGGTGGGACGTCACAGAGACAGAGGGGATGAGGGAGGGAAGATCACCTAGGGCACATGGTGTGCATTGTAGGTCACATCCTGCTGTGCAATGACAGCAGCTGTCAAAGGTGTGTGTGTTTGATGTATCCCGGAAGGGGCAGGACATGGTGAATGCTGGAGGTGACCAACTCTGAGCGTTTGCCACTGTATGATTCCCATAGTGTGTATCCCCTGTGGGGCAGCTCACCTACACAGTTGGCTTCTGTGTCCCCCTCTATGGGTGTTGCCTCATGGACAGCCATGTGTGTACCTGGTCTGTCACAGCAGCACCATAACACATCGTATACCTTATGTGTCTGTGCCCTCATGTAGTGTTGATTAGGCGGATATTGGGGATGTGTCATACAAAACCCGCCTGCTGCTATGCCCCTACTTGTACCCCTTGTAAGCTAAGCTGTGTGGCCAGCGCACACACGGCATTTTGCCAGGGCGTATATGAGTATCGAGATTTGTCCTCACGATTGTGTTGTGAAGGGGTGGTGCGGTGTGTTTGGGTGTTTTGCATGGGCCCACGCCCATGGTTTTGGACAGTGTCCAGTCCCCTATGGTGTGTAGCAACCCACATGCATGGGGGTATACATGGTGATCATGGAGCTGTCCCATATCTCTGTCAGTGGTTGCAGGGCGCGGGTGGGGGCGGATGTACCTGACCCAGGTAGGTGGGGATGTCCTCTATTTGGTATGCGACTGTAAAGTTACGCCATGGTTGTTTCCCATATATGTTGGCGTGGGAGAACATTGTACACTTTCTGTCATGTAGAGCTGGGTGTGGTCCATGATGGAATATGAACGATGGGCTACAGTAGACATGCACAGGGTGTAGGCATTGTGGTCCTTGCATTTGCTGTGTAGTACTGTTTGACCACCCTGCACAGGCCAGACGTGTCAGCATCCACCTCATAGATCCTTTGCTGTCACAGTGTCCATGACAGTTAGACACACATACAGTGGGTGTAATCAGACATTATCGTGTGACACAGACCATGTCACTTGTGGAGGCATGATGCCCCCATGTCTAAGGGCAGGGACTCACCCCATGTGTTGCCACACCAGCCCAATTGGATAACCTTTTGCCATCAGTTGCCCTCGCTACAAACCATGACTGTCAGGCACGAACACACTTCCCCATCGTCATCATGCGGAGGGCCACATCTAGGTGCTCTACCATGTTCATGAGACGCCATTCCACTACATCCCCTGACAACCTGTTTGGGACAGTTATCATGTGTGAGGGCAAAGGATCCATGGCACCAACAGGCAGCCACACAAGCTGTGTGCATACACCAGTCAAACAGAGTGTTCTGACACCATGTCATCTGTGACATTGTGTTGTGAAACATAACCGACTACACCAACATTGGGGTGCACAGGCGGGGCTTTCCATTTTGCACAACTGCGAATAACGTCTAACGCTGCCTAGTTATTATTCACAAAAATGTGCCATGTGGGTCTAGGGTTGGGAGGGGGATATCCCCTCCTGTTCAGGGTGTTATCCTGTCTGTCTTTTTGAATGTCCAGCCAGGGTGGGACCCTCCCCTGGCGTACTGTGGCTATGGGATGGATATCAGCCCCTCATGTTCCCCTGTGTTGCATCTCATTTTCGACGGCCAACTTGCGTGGAACATGTCCACAGGCCAGGCCAGCCCCCAGTGGGTCTGAACGTAGGTGTGTATACTTTCCGTGTTTGGGACATGCTGGCACCCCTTGCAATTCCCAAAAACCATTACTGGACTCTGAGCCGGTCCATTCTCTAGGCACCTAGGGGGATAGCACATATGTTGTCCCTGTGGTTTTTGGGGAGCATGCAGTGTTGGAACACAGGCGCGTAGTGTCTGCGTTTACATGGTAGCAGTGTCCCACACAATAGACATCTGCATTGAGTGGTCCATAGTGCCCATGCTGTGCGCCAAAACAGTGTGTGTGCCAATGACACAATATGTGTGGAGGGGGGTTGTCTGGTACCCGGTTGTACTAGGGATGGACTGGAGGCCCGGGTCTTTGCCAAATCAATCTGTGTGATAGGGACACCTGCTATGCCTTTGCAGTTGGCATTGGAAACATCCCATGCCCCAATGCTAAACACGTGGTGTTATGACGCATGTGACGACTCCCCAATGTATAGTGGTTATTGACTAACTTATGTTGGGATGGTGGTACCACCCAGAGCTGTTGTCACCAACTGCATTTGTCAGGGCCCCTGCCAGGCATCCCCTATGTTGTGGGGTTTATGTCCTCTGGGAAAACATGCCTAAATATGTGGTCTAGATGTTGATACACACGACAACATGGTTGAAACAATGGGCAATGGCTACCAACACAAGCCACATTGGGGGGGGGTGGGGGGTGTTTGCGCATGGCTGGGACGTCTCGGACCAACCACACCCTGGCTGCCATCCCACTGGTCAATCATGGGGACAGGTCAAATGTGGGGCCTTGGCAGTCCGCACACTAGGCATGGCTGACAGTGACCAATGAGTGTTTGGCACTCATGGAGCATGTCCTCCGCAAATTGGGGGGTCTCAATGCTAATGGCATGGTTTGGGCCTATGCATACATAGAAGACGAACGTACTTGGGGAATTCTCAGTTTTCCCCTGGTGTTGTCTTTGAATTCATGTCAACCCAGCTACTAGTGCTGGGGATATCAGATACACCGGTGTCACAGTTAGTGGGGGCCTTCAGATGAGCACACACATGGGTTGTTTACCATACAGGTGTATTGCACTTAGACGGACACAGAGATGACATTTTTTCCGTGACATTATGCACTGGGGAGCAGCAATTGGGCTTTTCAACCGGGCAGACCAACTGCGCTTGTGGGTACTCCCATAGGCTTTTATGGTGGATGGGGGGGAGCAGTCGCATGCTGTCTTGCACACTGCATCACAGAAAGATATGGGTCCGTTGCCCTCATGCCTATTCCGGGTGAATATCTGTCCCCAGTGCCTATACATGCCTCATTGTGGGATGTGGACATGTGTGCAGCGACACCTATGAGCAATGTCCATGTCTACCTAAATGCATGGGGGGACGTCTCCCTTTGGCACCCTTGACAGACATGGCATTGGCATGGCACATTTGTTTGGCCAATTTGGCTGTCCATGGGGAGGGCCTTTAGCAAGTAGGTATTACATTAGATACATGTGGGGTCACATTAAACTGTACATGTCATGCAATGCCAACGCAATGGCACCCAGATGTAACGTCCTAACCTGTTTGTGTTCACATACATGTGACATTGAGTGGTTGCCCTAGCAACGTGGCAGGGGGCGGTTCCATGAACATGGATACTAGATGGCCATGGATGTAATTACTTTGGATGCCCAAACACATGAGTTGTGGTCCTGTATGTCATAGGGCTACTGATAGCTACATCAGAAGTACCGTGACGGGCCTGTGAGGACACAGCATACTGGCGATGGTGGACCTGCATCTGTCACCTTCCAGATTCCGGGTGGTTTTATGTTCATCTGACCTGTGTCCCTGAGGGTTCTATGAGAGTGCGTGCACAAAACATCGGCCAATGAAACATTACACGGAATGTGCTGTTGCGTTTGGCCCCTGTACATTTGTGGATGATAGGCTGGAGTGTGCAACCTTGGATGTGTGTCTGGAACCCCCCAGAGGGCAGCTGGGAGTACTCATGTAGACAAAGGGTCATGTGCGGTAGGTTTTGTGTAGGTAAACTCAATTTGCTACATAGCTGTGCACATGTCCCCTATCGCAAGGTTTGGGGCTTCCATCTCGAGGCTACCTGTGTGATTAGCTTTTGTTGGACGCACAACCCTTATCAGCATACTACCATCACATGTCCATACATGTACAGTGCGTGTGGTGGATTATGTGCCAACATAGGGAGGTGTGAGTTGCAACCAGACCCTATACCTAGTGTGACATGAGGGACTGAGATACCCTACGTTACAATAAGCTATTAGCCACCACGGTATTGGGTGTCCTACGGAGTCATCAGCCAAGATACAGCAATTGCAACATGGTTTGACACCATGGAGCAGATGCATGTATCAGGCTGATGAGGTACAGAAATTGACTTGACTGAACACCAACCTCACACTGACCATATCCAGGGTGACTGTGGCATTACTGTGATGGCTGGAAGACAACTGAGGATGTGATGGGTTAGCCTACCACTGGTCACATGCATACCTATCTCCATGGTGGCGACAAACCCACTTGGATGGGCCCTCTCTGCACTCCTGGAGTTAGGGAGGAGGGTTCAAACTACATTAGGACACAGATCCAATAGCTACAGGGTGATAGAGAGCCCTACTTGGATGGCCTCTCTGCACTCCTGGAGTTAGGGAGGAGGGTTCAAACTACAATTAGGACACAGATCAATAGCTAAAGGGTGATAGAGAGGCCACTTGGATGACCTCTCTGCACCTCTGGAGTTAGGGAGGAGGAGGTTCAAACTAACAGTAGGGACCACACAACCATAGGCCCAGGGTGATAGGGGACCCACTTGGTTGGGCCTCTCTGCACTCCTGGAGTGGGGAGGAGGGTTCAAACTACATTAGGACACCGATCCTTAGCTCCAGGAGTGATAGAGAGCACACTTGGATGGCCTATCTGCACTCCTGGAGTTAGGGGAAGGAGGGTTCAAACTACATTAGGCCACAGATCCAATAGCTCCAGGGTGATAGAGAAGCATCACTTGGATGGCCTCTCTGCACTCCTGGAGTTAGGGAGGGGGGTTCAAAACTACATTAGGACACAGATACATAGCTCCAGGGTGATAGAGGGCCCACTTTGGATGGACCTCTCTGCACTCCTGGAGTTAGGGAGGAGGGTTCAAACTACAGTAGGACACAGATCCATAGCTGTCCAGGGTGATAGAGAAGCCCACTTGGATGGACTCTCTGCACTCCTGGAGTTAGGGGAGGAGGGTTCAAACTACATTAGGACACCACAACCTCGGCGAGGGTGCTAGGGGACCCACTTGGATGGCATCTCGGCACTCACTGGAGTTAGGGAGGAGGGTTCAAACTACATTAGGGACCCAGATACATAGCTCCAGGGTGATGGAGAGCCCAACTTGGATGGCCTCTCTGCACTCCTGGAGTTAGGGAGGAGGGTTCAAAGACATTAGGACACAGAGGACATAGCTCCAGGGTGATAGAGAGCCCACTTGGATGGCCTCTCTGCACTCCTGGAGGTTAGGGAGGAGGGTTCAAACTACATTAGGACACAAATCCATAGGCCCAGGGTGATAGGGGACCCACTTGGATGGCCCTCTCTGCACTCCTGGAGTTAGGGAGGAGTCGTTCAAAAAGCTACATTAGGACACAGATCCATAGCTCCAGGGTGATAGAGGGTACCACTTGGATGGCCTCTCTGCAATCCTGGAGTTAGGGAGGAGGGTTTTTTCAAAATACATTAGGATCACAGAATCCATAGATCCAGGGTGATAGAGGGCCCACTTGGATGGCTCCTCTTCTGCCACTACTGGAGTTAGGGAGGAGGGTTTCAAGATACATTCGGACACGGATACATAGCTCCAGGGTGATAGAGGGCACACTTGGATGGCCTCTCTGCACTCCTTGAGTTAGGGAGGGGGTTTCAAGCTACATTAGGACAACAGAGCCCTAGCTCCAGGGTGATAGGAGAGCCCACTTGGATGGCCGCTCTCGCACTCCTGGAGTTAGGGAGGGGGGTTCAAACTACATTAGGCCACAGAGCCATAGGGCCAGGGTGATAGAGAGCCCAAATTGGATGGCCTCTCAGCACTCCTGGAGTTAGGGAGGAGGGTTGCCAACTACATTAGGAACAACACAAACCATAGGTCCAGGGTGATAGGGGACCCACTTGGATGGCCTCTCTGCACTCCTGGAGTTAGGGAGGAGGGTCTCAAACTACATTAGGACACAGATCCATATGCTCCAGGGTGAAGGAGAGCCCCACTTGGATGGCCTCTCTGCACTCCTGGAGTTAGGGAGGAGGGTTACAACTACATTAGGACACACAACCATAGGCCCCGGGTGATAGGGGACCCACTCTTGGATGGCCTCTCTGCACTCCTGGAGTTAGGGAGGAGGGTTCAAAGCACATTAGGACACAGATCCATAGCTCCAGGGTGATAGAGAGGCACCACTTGGATGGCCTCTCTGCACTCCTGGAGTTAGGGAGGAGGGGTTTCAAAAATACATGAGGAAAACAGATCCAGAGCTACAGGGTGATTTAGAGAGGCCCACTTGGATGGCCTCTCTGCACTCCTGGATGTTAGGGAGGAGGGTTCAAACTACATTAGGACACACAACCATAGGCCCCCGGGTGATAGGGGACCCACTTGGATGCCCTCTCGGCATAGTCCTGGAGTTAGGGGAGGGGGGTTCACACTACATTAGGACACAGAGCCATAGCTCCAGGGTGATAGAGAGCCCACTGGGATGGCCTCTCGGCAGCCTGGAGTTAGGGAAGGCGGGTTCAAACTACATTAGGACAAAGGATTCCATAGCTCCAGGGTGATAGAGAGCCCACTTGGATGGCCGTCTGCACGCCTGGAGTTACGGGAGGAGGGTTCAAACTACATTTAGGACACACAACCATAGGCCCAGGGTGATAGGGGACCCACTTGGGGCCTCTCTGCAATCCTGGAGTTGGGGAGGAGGGTTCAAACTACATTAGGGGACCCAGATCCCTAGCTCCAGGGGGATAGAGAGCCCCCCTTGGATGGCCTCTCTGCACTCCTGGAGTTTAGGGAGGAGGGTTCAAAACTACATTAGGACACAGAGCCATAAGTCCCAGGGTGGATAGAGAGCCCACTTGGATGGCCTATCTGCACTCCTGGAGTTAGGGAGGGGGGTTAAAACTTACATTAGGACACAGATCCATAGCTCCAGGGTGATAGAGGGCCCACTTGGTTGGCATCTGGCACTCCTGGAGTGAGGGAGGAGGGTTTCAAACTTACATTAGGGAAACAGATCCATACGCTCCAGGGTGATTAGAGAGACCACTTGGATGGCATCTCTGCACTCCTGGCGTTAGGGAGGAGGGTTTTCCAACTACATTAGGACACACAACCACTATGGCTCCAGGGTGATATGGGGACCCACTTGGATGGCCTCTCTGCACTCCGGGAGTTAGGGAGGAGGGGTTCAAACTATCATTAGGACACAGATCCATAGCTCCAGGGTGATGGCCCAGAGCCCACTTGGATGGCCTCTATGCACTCCTGGAAGTTAGGGAGGAGGGTTCAAACTACAGTCGGACACAGGATCCATAGCTCCAGGGTGTGATAGAGAAGCCCACGTGGAGGGGCCTCTCTGTCACTCCTGGAGTTAGGGAGAAGGAGTTCAAACTACATTAGGACACACAACCATAGGCCCAGGGTAATAGGGGACCCACTTGGATGGCCTATCTGCACTCCTGGCGTTAGGGGAGGAGGGTTCAAACTACCTTAGGCCACAGATCCATAGCTCCAGGGTGATAGCAGGGCCCACGTCTTGGATGGCCTCTATGCACTCCTGGAGTTTAGGGAGGAGGGTTTAAACCTACATTAGGAAACCCAACCATAGGCCCAGGGTTATAGGGGACCCACTTGGATGGCCTCTCTGACCTCCTGGAGATATGGGGTTATGTTTTCATAGTACAGGGAGGACCGCAGATTCTATATCTCCAGGTTGCCAGGGCAAACTTTGGAGTGGCTCCTCTGTAGCATGAGGGGGGGGGGAATGTATTATACCAAATTTGTAACAAAAACAACACCCTGGCCACCTGTGTGCGTCAGGGCCTTTGTGCTGAAGGTTCCACGACCCCTGATGGTTGCCCCTATGTGTTTTTACGCATCTATGATGCAGATACCTCCCATCAAGCCACATGGTGATCTAGACACTCCCTTAGGCTGATGGTTGGCGCTAGCCTGTGTTACAGTGGTGCTGTAGTACATCAATTTGCAGCAGATGTCTGGAGGCCATGGGGTCATCATGCCCTCTGTGGGCACATGGATCTTAACATGGCTACATGTGCACACAATCATATGTGGTACACAATGCATCTGGCATGTGGGTTTCCCTACTACTACGTAAATTTATCTAGGCATACTTACACACAACCAGCATGGACAGCTGACATTAACCCTGTCTGTTGTATTAATGGTTTTGGGACCTGTGGCCATTCACTTACCTCACGTGGGTCGGTCTGCCTCACGGGTTTTAAAGCGCCTGGTCAACCCTCTCCCAGGCACTGTCAGCACCGTCCAATGTGTATCATCCTGGAGGGCCAGGGAAAAGGATGTGTGGGTTTGTTTCGGGCAAATAAGGGGAGAGGCCAGGAGGCACAGCTCCCTGTTAGCTGAAGAGGCGGCGCTTCCTGGCTTGAAGCCATTTTTTGTTTGTGGGCGTGGCGACCGCTCGCGAACGCCTCAAACGACGCGAATGGTCACGCATTTGCGCGTAGAGGAGCAAGCACGTGCGGCCGCATGGCTGCTGGCCATCATAACGGCTTGCCAGAGCGTTCCGCAATTGCTGCGCTCCTGAAAAGTGCAAATAGGCTTAGCAGCAACGCATCATTCAGACACATGTTTTTAACATTGATTCTACAAATAGGTTTCATGTTGTTTGCAATGCTCACAATAGCTTACAAGGGTATCTCTACCATCTCCCTATAACATACATTTCATGATTCTGCATATTACTTGTTCACCGACAATGGTTGGGTTTGAAACCTCTGGACACATATGCACTGATTCCAAGGCCCATTGTCAGATGAGGTTGTGCTATGTGTTCGTCCCATAGCAGTAGTGCTCTGCCACTGATAGCAATGGGTGGTGCAAACAACCCATCAGCGGTCAGTGGGGTCAAGCGAAAGACCATGGTCGATATGGCATGAGTGTGTGTTAGTTGGACTTCTGTTCTGTGTGGACTCACCATGTACAGGACATCAATGATTTGGTTGGTTTGCCATAGGTGTTTTTTGCGGGGGTTCTTCGAGACTGTGTGCCTCTACACAGGAAAAATAGGCTTTTTGCGTGTTAGACAGTAGGGGGCAATGTGGACAGGGCATGTCCACCACAATCCACATTTACCATTTGGTCGATCTGCTGGCCTTTACAGGTCCTGTGGGGCCCTGGAGATATAGCGCACATGGTGGATACATTGGCTGCTTAACCGATGGCATTCATGGCGTAGCATCTTCCTTTTGCGCTGGGAGTGCCTGTCTCAGGCAGCTCACATTATCATACGTTGTAACACAATTGGCCATGGTGCTTTCCATCTACATCTATGCTGTGCACAAGCATATAGTTTCATTATTTTGTTAAATTTATTAACGGGCACCAGCGCCCCTTCGACATTACAGAAGGTGGGCGGGTGGCAAGGACACTCCACCACTGCTGCAGGACGTCATATGTCAATACACCATTCTCACTGATGGAGCCACCACACAACCCTGGTAATCAACAACCCCACAAAAAAAACAAAACCAACCTACACAACACCTGTCTGGCATTGATTGCCAACCTCCTTTGGCCAGATAGGCATCTGTGTCTTATCAATCTTAGATGTGGCCTCAACTAACACTTGCGGCATGGGGGACGCAAGACGGTTGCATGGCCGTTCCAGATACAGTCGCAGGTTATTGGGGGGTGAAGGACAAAATGACAGGCTCCCATGACTGTGCGAAGTACTGTTGGTTGCTTGTGAGATCCTCAACCCCCCCCCTCAGTGCGGTCAGCAGCAGGTTACCCCACAGACCATCATTATAGGGTCGTACCTGGGTTAATGCAAGCTGCTGAATGGGGTTTACGTTGCCATGTAAGTGAGGACATTTTACCCAAGGTCACACACCTGAAGAGACCCACCAAGGACCTTGTTAAAAACAAAATTTCCCTAATGTGAAATTGCCTTGTTCAATGTTAGTTTATTTTCAGAACGTTTCCCCCACACTACTGCTGAATGGTGGAGTCCGATGGGGCGAAAGTCAGGATAGATAAAATACTTTCCTTGGTAGAACCACATCTTAGAATTTGAACTAACAACATTTTGCTCCTGAGGCATTGCACGTCACCACTGGACTACAGCTCGGCGGTTGTGAGGAGACCTATCTGGCTGTCTGCCCATATGCCCCTAGGCAGACTTTGTGCTGCAGTTAACAGGGTAACGTCAGTCCACTCACCCCCATGATGCCACTGCACAATGCAAACCCGCAGTCTACTAAGGGTCCACACCGATAGGGTGTGCAACCACACCGCACCTGGACATAGTTTTGTGGACACGCCTTCTGTGTTGAAGGTACAGAGTGGGTACAGCGAACCTCACAGTGTGTGTGGCTTTTAATCACCCTGAGTGTGAGGTGAGACAACACAGCACGGTCCTGGCTGAGAGGGCCAAGACCATCATATCAGCTTGTCAGACGATGTCTGATAGGTTGATGCACTTACAGTCCTCCTTCCAGGCATCTGTATCTCCCGGACTCCATCTGGGACTTGTGGGCTACAATGCTCACCCAAGGGTGCATCTCCTTTGTGAGAGCCGTGCCCTTCATAATATATGTGCAGGGGGTAAGGGAGATTTTCTGGCCACATTGGCTATATGTGTCTGACCACCTGCACTTTCATGATCAAACACACTTTGCACATTATTACAATATGCACATTCTGTAGCCCAACTACGGTGCTAGCCGTTGCCAAGCAACCTCATTCCGCACTGTCGTACCCAAGTCCCATACAGGTCACTCTCTGCCAATTTTGAAACATATCCATATGGCTCGATCAGGCCGACAAACGCTGAGCCAGAGCCACCAAGCTCAACAAACACCATCTGGACATTGAGCAGCAGCGGCCACAGTGTGTGGCCAGCTACTGACTCCTGCAAGGTGTTCAAGCCAAACACAGGGTGTACCTGCTTTCAGGCGCCTTGACCGGTCCATTACTGCATGCTACCCGGGACACTCTGTGCACCCATTTGTTTACTGGGATGTGGGCACAACCCCATGCAGTTGATTCGTTGATTGGGCCCCCTCTATATCACACAAGACCCATACAAAATCAACAGAGGCGAACTGACTGTATGGCAATAGGTTTGTAACCTAGCCATGGCGGGGTCACTGATAATTTCGTGGTGAGGGTTGCCTCCTCACCGTACATGCTATGGGCACCATGTTTGTGGAGGTGGATAGCAAGGCACAAAACATGGTCCTAGGCCTGCACATTTCCCATGTGTAGCTGCATCATGCTCCTGCCACCTACATGGTGTGTTCTATACCCAGCGTACTTTGCTCCTCATTATGCACATTGGCAGACCAATACTGGCAACGGTGTTGGATTATCATTGTGGGCTGTGGGAGGTGTTGGCAGCCAGCACCCAAGGATCAACAGACACAACAACTCCCTTACACCTAGGACAGCAGTGAGATGATGTACGGTTTATTTAGGAGTCAGAGACCAACGAAACAGTAATGGGCACACTGGGGGGTTCTGGCAACGTTGGGGTACATTTGTTGTGATATGTTCCAGGCTGACAATCTCTGGAGGGCACCTGACCTGACACAAATTGGACATACATCTGAGACGTTGGTTATTGTACAGACTCGATTATCTGCTGGTGCTTCGCATAGACATTTCTAACAGTCACTGCATCATACCAGGCTTCTGATGGTGTTGTGAGGTATCGCCATGTGTAGTGTGTGATTGGTAATGTCTGCACATGCTAGTTATTGGTAGGGGCAAACAGGGCCCGACATCCTGCCACTGTTCTAGTTTGTGTCATCAGATATTGGGGCCTGCAGGTGCAGCTGTTTCTGGCCCTGGTGACCAGGATTGTAGGCCATATTTTCTTCAGAAAACCCAGGCAATATGGCACACACACTGGTCCAGGTTATTCATGATGTCCGTGATGAATATGCCTCTCAGACAGATGCATACCATGGTGGTGTTCCCTTTAACTTGCAGCACACGCATCTGGATTGGATACATCAGCGAACACGGGTTGTCTTTGTGCCGGCATGGCTGCATTTGGGGGACTTGTACTGTGGGCGAGGCATATGTTTATGTGGTGTGTGCTGTGTATGTGTTAACATAAGTTGTCTTTTCCAACGCTTCTGTCATCAAGCAGGGGAAGTGCAGTCTTTAATAGCAGGGTTTGTGCATGAGAAAGAAAAGGGGGGGTGGGATGGCAGGTGCCACCAGCTGAACGATTTGGAAACCTAGGCGCCTTATGCCATCACACCCTTTTGTTTTAGGGGGGCGGCACTGGCGAGTGTGTAGCTGCAAAACCGTCTGAGCACAGCAAACAAGGCGTCATTCCAGGGGGCAGTCCATGGATGTTTGTCACCCAGTGCCTGTCTGGTGGGATGGGACTGGCAGCCACATGAGGGTTAGCTAGGCCAGCATCTGCTGTGGTGGGCAGCAGCCACGTCTGCCCCCTCTGCCAGCAGTAGGGATACAACCACCATGATAATACAGCGGCGTTACTCTTGGGGACAAGCAATGCACCAGCTACCTGACATTGTGACCCTCCAGGTACTTGCCTTGTGTGTTTTTACTCTGCTGTAGGTGTTGGAACCAGTGCTGAGGGCTATGGAGCTCCTTATGGTAAAATAACAATCCCTCAGAATAAAACTTTTCTTCTCTGCAGGTGTGGGTTTTATTTCCAATAACCGGCTTTTCACTGGTGGATAAAATATGTGCCCTGTGTTGCCGATGGCCCCCAGCTGGGAGTTTGACTTGTTATCTTTGTCTTACCACAACACAAAGCTGGCTGTGTGTCCCCGGCACCACCAATGCACGGAGCACGTGAGTCCAATGGTATAGACTCACCGCAAATAGCATGTCTGTTTGTCCTAGCGGGGCCCTTTATGTTATGGGCCAGTGCACCCACGTGTCAGGGTCTCTGGCTCCATCTTCTCTGGCCACCGGCCACTGACCCCAATGATACCAGTACACCTCGGCTAAACATGCTGCAGGCCATGTTAGTGCTGGTGTGCCACTCAAGTTGTTGAACATCCACTGCTGCATGTATGAAACTACCTATGCGGTGCATTATGGGTTTGGGGTGACTACCTAGGGGGAAAATACCATTGGTTGTGGGGGACACATGCTCTCTCCTTCAGCAATGTTGACTCATGCACCATGTTATGATTGCATGAGGCCAGAAACCCTTCCAACATAGCCTAGCTTTTTAGCACAACGTGCCTTTCTTGTGAGTGTATGTTGATGTTTCACATTGCTGTGCCCATTACCAGGGTTGGTTCGTCTTGTGGGGTACAATCAAGTGGTTTAACAGCCCTTATGCGACACAACAGTCCTGGGAACAGTACAGGCATGGATATGTACCACATAGCTTGTGGGGGTC